>OU906968.1:3906370-4521370 GCA_918317495.1 Synanthedon vespiformis | reverse complement strand
TCAATCGGTAGTAGCGACGGGCGGTGTGTACAAAGGGCAGGGACGTAATCAACGCGAGCTTATGACTCGCGCTTACTAGGAATTCCTCGTTTATGGGGGACAATTGCAAACCCCAATCCCCAGCACGAAGGAGTTTCAACGGGTTGCCCGGGCCTCTAGGCCAGGGAGAACATGCTGATTCCTTCAGTGTAGCGCGCGTGCGGCCCAGGACATCTAAGGGCATCACAGACCTGTTATTGCTCAATCTCGTGCGGCTCGAAGCCGCCGGTCCCTCTAAGAAGAATTTTAATACGCAGCGAGTGAGTAGCGCGACACGAGTGCCGCGCACACCTAAATCGCTACGCCTATTTAGCAGGCTAGAGTCTCGTTCGTTACCGGAATTAACCAGACAAATCGCTCCACCAACTAAGAACGGCCATGCACCACCACCCACCGAATCAAGAAAGAGCTGTTAATCTGTCAATCCTTCCGGTGTCCGGGCCTGGTGAGATTTCCCGTGTTGAGTCAAATTAAGCCGCAGGCTCCACTCCTGGTGGTGCCCTTCCGTCAATTCCTTTAAGTTTCAGCTTTGCAACCATACTCCCCCCGGAGTCCAAAATCTTTGGTTTCCCGGAAGCTGCCCGCCGAGCCATTGTAGTAACGTCGGCGGATCGCTAGATGACATATTTACTGTTAGAACTAGGGCGGTATCTAATCGCCTTCGAACCTCTAACTTTCGTTCTTGATTGATGAAAACACCTTTGGCAAATGCTTTCGCTGTTGTTCGTCTTGCGACGATCCAAGAATTTCACCTCTAACGTCGCAATACGAATGCCCCCAGTTATCCCTATTAATCATTACCTCGGAGTTCTGAAAACCAACAAAATAGAACCGAGATCATATTCTATTATTCCATGCACGAAATATTCAAGCAGCTTTTTGAGCCCGCTTTGAGCACTCTAATTTGTTCAAAGTAAAATTGTCGGCCCATCTCGACACTCACTGAAGAGCACCGCGATAGGATTTGTTATATTGAACCGGACGTTTTACCGTCGCGGCTCACCGACGATATGCTCCGCAAACGTGTCAGTATCACCGCGGATGCGATGCACCGACAGCGCGCAGCACAAATGCAACTACGAGCTTTTTAACCGCAACAATTTTAGTATACGCTATTGGAGCTGGAATTACCGCGGCTGCTGGCACCAGACTTGCCCTCCAATTGTTCCTCGTTAAAATATTTAAAGTGTACTCATTCCGATTACGAGGCCTCGTAAGAGTCCCGTATCGTTATTTTTCGTCACTACCTCCCCGTGCCGGGAGTGGGTAATTTGCGCGCCTGCTGCCTTCCTTGGATGTGGTAGCCGTTTCTCAGGCTCCCTCTCCGGAATCGAACCCTGATTCCCCGTTACCCGTGACAACCATGGTAGTCGCAGAAACTACCATCGAAAGTTGATAAGGCAGACATTTGAAAGATGCGTCGCCGGTGCTGGACCGTGCGATCGGCAAAAGTTATCCAGATTCATCAAAATTAACGACTTCGAACGCGAGGCTCTCCGCCGATTGGTTTTGATCTAATAAAAGCGCTCATCCCATCACTGGTCAGAGTTCTGATTGCATGTATTAGCTCTAGAATTACCACAGTTATCCAAGTAACCGAAGTAAGATCTAAGGAACCAAAACTGATATATTGAGCCATTCGCGGTTTCGCCTTAATACGGCTTGCACTGAGACATGCATGGCTTAATCTTTGAGACAAGCATATAACTACTGGCAGGATCAACCAGGGAGCTACCACCATATCTAGCAACACCGTCGAATCTCGGCGCAATATGCGCGAGATCGACGAGTTCTTCGATAAGGCTCCATCGTATGGCATTTACACCATACGACGGCTCCTCCAGATAAGACGCAGAGACATACATACAGATAGATAGATACGACTATCTGTGTGTATTCTCTTGCGCATTTTTACTAAGAGACCATTGTGTGGCTGGCACACAATCGCGCTCTCGATACGAACGTTCGCAACGGACACTTTTCACATCACATCTGTGCTCTGTAGAACACAGATGATTTTTGTAAAACAGTCTCGAATTCGTAATACACAAACGAAACGCGCCCGGTGACAGAGAGTATCAAAAGAAACCTCTGTTAAATGATACAGGCACCACAACAAAGTGTGGAAATGACTCCCCGATAAACTCGAAAAGTGTTTAAACTTTTGAGCGTTCGCTCTCTGTTATTACAAGTAACAGAAGAGCGAACATGAAACGGACAAACGATACCATATAGTTGTTGTTTTCGAAAGATGAAAAAACGTGAACGCGCAATGCGCGTCGCGCGCACAGTGCACGACGCGCATTGCACGCTCAGAGCGCGCACGACGACAAACTTTAAAAACACGAACACCGAGCGCTACCTACAACAACCCGTGTCTCTGTTCCGTACTACAAGCGACGCACCGCCAAACAAACACGAAGCCGGTCAAGTCCGGTTCGCCGCCTGTTCGGGAACAGATAGTAACAGCCCAATAGGTGTTCAGTGTTTTTTCGTTTGAGAACCAAGTTTCTTTTCAATTTTTAGCGCCTTCGATTTCAGCTTCCGAAAACATATATACGGTTGCAGCGTACGGAAAATACACCTATGCAAATATAAAGCTTTGACGGCATAGGTGTGAAGGGGAAAAAAAAAAAAAAAAAAAAAAAAAAAAAAAAAATTGTCCGACCGCACGAGGACATTCAACTAAAAGAGACGCAAGTGTGGGTGGGTGATTAAAAAAAAAAAAAAAATAAAAAAAAAAAAGAAAAACAGTCCACCGGTTGAACGTCCTAAAAGATCCTAAAAAATCAACAAGTGCAACGCAAATACATTTCCATATGGGTGCCGCAGGTGGGTGGGTGCGAGCAGAGTGCGAGTGAGACGGTGAGCGTATAAAAAAATAAAAATAATTAAAAAAACAGTCGACGAGTAAAACGTCATAAAAGCAACAGTGCAGTGGCGTAGGTGTGAAGAAAGAAAAATGTCCAACCGCACGAGAACATTCAACTAAACTTCACGTCCTAAAGCAAGCAAACAAATTTTCCGTGACGTAGGTGTGGGTGGGTAAGAAAATAAAAAATAAAAAAACAGTCCATGAGTAAAACGTCCTAAAAGAAAAAAAATCAACAGTGCGGTGGCATAGGTGTGAAGAAAAAAAAAAGTCCAACCGCACGACATTCAAAAAAATTTAAAAAACAGTCCACAAGTAAAACGTCCTAAAAGCAAAAAAAATCAACAGTGCAACGCAAATATGAGTGCCGCAGGTGGGTGGGTGCGAGCAGAGTGAGTATAAAAAAATAAAAATAATTAAAAAAACAGTTCACGAGTAGAACGTCATAAAAGCAAAAAAATCAACACTGCAGTGGCATAGGTGTGAAGAAAAAAAAGTAAGAAAATATAATAGTGAGTAGAGATAGTGAGTGGGAGTAGAGTGTCAAGTGACAGGATGACAGTGGAGTGAGAGCTCTTTTTTCATAAATACTAATTACATACCATAAATGTGCAGCCGCTTTTCTCTTTCTCTCTCTCTGCGTGTTTCTCCTCAAACTGGAAAATGCAAGGTGAATATTTTAATATTGCACGCGACTACATCCGCGTAACTTTATAAAATATAATACATGAATCCATGGAAATACACATTTAAAATTTCAATCCAATCGTCAAGCAGTTTAGTAGTTGACATACTGACAACAGCTCCAACTGCCGGGTCCAATTGTATTTTTAAATCATCCAGGAAACCATCGAAACAGCCATATAAAATTTCAACCCAATCGGTTCAGCCGTTTAAAAGTTACGTGAAAAAGATAAGTACGGAAGGAAAATTCTTACTACCCGTTTTCCCGTAGGAATGAAGCATTTTCCCGCGGTAAAAAGTATCCTATGTTCATCATAGATAATGTCGGCTTCTAATGGTATTTGAAAGAATTTTTCAAATCAGTCCAGTAGTTTCGGAACCTATTCAATACAAACAAACAATCAAATCTTTCCTCTTTATAATATTAGTATAGTAGTTTTATAGTGTATTTTCATACAAACTGAAGAAATTGACGCAATAGACCAAAATATCCATAGAGATAACAGCACTCACCCACTTCCACCGAAGGTATGAATCGATTCTAATTTAAGAGAAAAAAATAATAATACTCCTACAACTCCTATACTGGTACCCTTCAAGCAATTTTAGTATCTATATGTCGGAGATTAAGGATGGTGCCACCAGTTCGCAAGGATTGGATGTAGTCTATGTGTGGCGACATCGCGTTACAGATAGCTCTATATTCAGTTTTCTATCTGGCAATATTGTTTTTCTTTATTTTCCGTGTTTATTATTTAAAATGGCATCATTATGTTCAATTTTATAAGTTGGTCAAGACCGTATGTTTTTCTGATTGGACGTCAATTAAGATTGTAATGTTGGTTGATTGGAAACTCAAGCGAGGCAGGGACAGACAGCGTTGATTGGCTAATCGATTTGATTTCCGGTTCCGCTTCGCTTGGACATGGCTCTTGGCGGGGATGAAGAAGGGTTTGAGTTGAGAGATTCACTTTTGTTGGGATTCTTGTTCAGGACGCGATTGTTGACGGTTGTTTGGGAATTCTCTGACCAAAAGACTTGTCGGTTTCCAAGCAACCAATTTTGCAAAATTAAGATTTTCATAGTTGAATTATTTTGTTAACTCAATCATTGTAAATAACTATTGTCTAATATCCGTCAGAAGCAAATAAACGCTGATTGATTGTACTTTAAAGAAATCTTTGAGTTAAAGAAGCAATTAAAACATCATCGCTATGTCCGATACCAGAGTTAACCAGCGAACTGAAAAATACTGGAAAAATTTTTAGCGTCTCAATATGACCCCTCGACAGCTGAGCCGGGGTGGGCAGGACTTGAATTACTTCATTTTGCCACATTGTAAAGTGCGGACGTCTAAACGCTGTCAAAGAAATTTTTAAAAAATAGTTTATTTTATTCAACATGCCTTCGTGTGTTGTCAAGTGGTGCAAAAATAATTCGTCCCATTATCTCAAGGCTATAAATAAATAAATTATTATTATAATTATTACTAATATATTATTTAGTTTTCGAGTTCCTATTTTCATTTTCAGCTGGAAAAAGATTATTGAAAAAGATACAAAGATTTATTGAAGTGAAAACATCTTTAGGCACGTTTTGTGAACCATCAGGCTGGGGTCGGTGATACTGAATGAATAGGGAATATTAGGGAATATTTGAACTCAAGCCCGCTTGGATTGGTGATACATTGTATCGTGTGTGTGTATGTGTATAATGATATTTATAACTTTAAAATTGGAAAAATAGAAGTTTTCACTTCTATCTGAGTTTACAAAATTCTTAAAAGTATCACAATGCATACTTCTAATATTTTATTATCTATCCTTTACTTTGACCAAATATCAAATTTAATTCTGAAATAATTAGTAATTTATTGTATATCTCGGTTTTTGAATTTTTCGAAGTAGAACATTTTGTATTTATGAATAACTACTTCTACTCGTTGTTAACTTTTTTCTTATTATATACTTGAAAAAAGAATTAAATTTTATTACACAAAAATGATTGTTGACTCTTGCATGAAACATCCCCGCTTATTAGCCATCAACTGTCTGATCTAATGTCAAATTTTGAAAAACGATCGAACTTTTATAAACTTATTTATAAAATGTCGTAAGTACAAAGTGCATCCTAATAGCAACCGAGACGTGTTATCATTAGAGTTTCTTTTTAAATGCTAATAGTTTGAAGGTATTAATACTTGCGTTCTATGTCATATTCTATATTTGTCATATTTTGGCGTCGAAAATTTACGGTAACTAGTATGAAGGGACGGGTTCCATGCTCGCAGAGTTTATATTAATTCGATGGAGTTAACGCCCCGATACCCACTTCGGCCCATCCTGATCCGTCAATCCCATCAAAAAAAATACATTGCTAAGATAGGTCAATAACTACAGGATACACATTGCATCCGCCCTTTACTTGATCTGTGACAGGAATTTTGTTGTAGTTCAATACTAATACGGTAGAGGGCACTTTTCGAAAAATAAATTGATCCATTGTATATTCACAACATTCGTTATAGTTCGACACTAATGTGGTAGAGGACGCTTTATAAGATAGAAAAAAAATTGATCCAAAAATTATTTTGTTGCGATATTAAAAACGTGAACTCTGCTTTTATAAATTTTATTGCGTACTCATTCCGATTACGAACACCTACACACTCAAACTTAACAGCTACAATCAAATGTTATACTTTTTTTTTTTCTTGTTAAAAATATATTAAAATGGTCACGAGTCCACATATATTTTCTTAAAAAGGTCCCTCTACTACCCCGCATCAGAATCGAACTACAACGAATGGACCGAATCCTGTCAAATCTACTATGGACCAATTTATTTATATATAATATTTATCTACTATAAATGTGAACTCTGCTTTTGTAAATTTTTACGCACCCTTATACTCTACATACAAACTCGACTTATCAAATTTTTAACTAATTTATACTTGTGTGTGTTATATGTAATTTTTTTTTTCTTGTTAAAATATAAAAAAATGTCAGTCAACACAATTATTTATTTTCTTAAAAAGAGCCCTCTACCAAATCAGTATCGAACTACAACGAATCCTGTCAAATCTACAATGGACCAATTTATTTATCGTGATTACTATAAACGTGAACTCTGCTGCTTTTGTCAATTTTAACGCGCCCTTGTACTCTACATACACATTCTAATTTACCAAATTTTTAACTAATTTGTACTTGTATGTGTGTTATATGTAATTTTTTTTTTCTTATTAAAATATAAAAATTGTCAGTCAACACATTTATTTTCTTAAAAAGAGCCTCTCTACCGCATCAGTATCGAACTACAAAGAATCCTGTCAAATATACTTTGGACCTATTTATCGTGATAAATGTGAACTCTGCTTTTGTAAATTTTTACGCACCCTTATACTCTACATACACACTCAAACTTACCAGCTACAATCATAATTTTTAACTAATTTGTACTTGTATGTTTATGTATTTTTTTTATTTTAAAAATGTTAAAATATAGAAATTGTCACATTTATTTCTTAAAAAGCGCCCTCTGCCGCATTAACGTCTAACTACAACAAATCCTGTCAGATTACACAACAGAACAATTTATTTATTGAAAAGCGCCCTCTGCCGTATTAGAATTGAACTACAAGTTTTTTCAAAGAAAGGATCGGATGCAATGTAGATTTTGCAATTGTTCACCTATCTAGAAATGTAAAAAAATTTGATTATTGACCTAAAATTACTTGAAGGGTTGCTAGTAGTGTGTGCATTTTTTGCGGTAAGTACTTACTAACCGGATGACCGAACTTCGCTCGGGCCAATGAAAGGTTTAAAGTTTTTTACATGTAAGAAAGAAAGAAAGAATGTTTGAAGCATTAGCCATTATATAGAAAAAAAAAATTCAAGATTCTTGAATTAGTAATTAATAATTCAAAATATTACAAAACGAGCAAGCGGTGTATTACTTTTGTAAATTGTTAGGTAGGTAGTTATACTACCTAAAACGAATTTTCTCAAAGGACCACGACAGATCAATTTCTAGAGCTAAAAAACATCTAACCCTAGATTTTCGTCAATCGTTAGAGGCGTTTGCGGGGATTGTCGTGGCAAAAAAGAATTCCTCGTTTAGTATTATAAGATTTTGCATAAATTCTCTAAGTTGTGAATTGCATTTGTGTTATCATTAAATAACAATTACATTGTCACTTGTTAAATTTAAAAATTCACTGTAGTTAGATTCCAATGCGCTTTAGAGAGCGCTTTTTAGGAAATAAAATTGGATTGTAAGTCTTGTTGGTATTATTAAATTATAAACAAGCGATTCACCCTCGGCTTCGCACGGGTACATTATTTTCTGCAAATTATATATAGAAACCTGCCTTGTTTAAGGGGTAACGCTAGGAGCGTTTTTCCATACAAATGTATTCCCCTGTTTTCACCCTGGATAATGCTTCTAGAGCAAAAATTTTTTGTCATAAAATCTAGGTCTGCTAAAGCTATGCCCCTCTTATTTATTTTTTTGCACCAACTAATTACATAAGAAAATATGACTTCTCAAAAATCGTAATTAATTGCCCTTTTATTTCACCCGAATCAGACGACTATAAAACAAATTTGAATAATTTTTAAGATAAAAACAAATGACAGGGGCATAGATTAGTTCTTCTTGAAAATATTTGTGTAAAAATTATTTGATAGGCTCAATTTTTAGAGAAGAAAACTGGGGAATACGAAACCTCGATTTAGTCAAAAATTTTGTAGGTATAATCGGTCTGAGCTGCATTTGTCCCTATCGCACAATACGGGGGAAGCTTGGAGGTGAGGGGGGTTCAGACTAATACGTATATAACTAAGGAAGTGGTATTTATCGATAATGTTATCGATACTCTAGAGTTGTTTATCGATATCGATATTTATTAAACAGTTATCAGTTTTTATCTTAGTTGTTTCTTGTAGCTCAGGTCCCTATCCCACAAAACTTACAATCACAATTTTACAAGTGTCAAGTTACAAGTTTGTAATAGGTGCGTACCACAAAATATACAAGTAACAAATTTGTAGTGGAAATTAAATTGTATCGACAAGTCTACAATTTATTGATCACAAAACTTTACATAATATTACAAATGTTTTTTCCGGAAAAATTTACAAATATTTAAATATACAATTGTAAGTTTAAGATTTGTGTTACAGTAAATTGTAATAATAAGTACACATATATTATGTAGAATTGTGGCTACAAATATACAAATGCCTAAACGTGTGTCAAGATGGTATCATTGCACTTGTAAAATTTTGTGGGATAGCTCTATACTTAATAGAAAATGTATATACTTAAACAGATATACTTAATAGGAAAGTGAAGTATCAATATACTATGCGTTTCAAATGAGAATAGTATATTATGTGTAATTCATTGTTTCTATTTTTATGTATTTACTAACTATAGCTTTTGTAAGATGTAATACTAACACTTTGGGTCCAAGTAACCCGATTAAAGAAATTTATTATTATTATTATTATTATAGTAATGTCGTCAAAAAATCAGAATAATAAAGATATAAATATTTTTTATTTATTTTTTATCTAATAAAATTATATATGTATAAATAATATAATATATTATATATCCTTACTAATATTATAAATGTGAATGTGAGTTGGTTTGTTTGTTTGTTTGTTTATTACGCTTTCATGCAAAAACTACTGAACCGATCACCATTAAATTTTACATACACGTTGTCTGGGATACCAGAAAGGCACCAGGTAGTATATATAATAACTATTAAGTAATTAAACTATAAGTGTAAATTACATTAAGATTTAAACACAAAACTCGTGAGAACTATAACATATAACATGCTTCCCCAAAGAATACAATGAAAATAGGATATATTCTTGGTAAATTGACACAAAAACAGAGAGTAGTTTTTTTTCGAATATTTGTCTTTCCCTTGAGTGCATCCTGTTTAGTGACTCGGATGAAAATTATTAATTTTGATAATATAATTATTTGTTTATCCAGTCGCAAGGCTGAACTGTTACACTACGATTTTTCTCTAGTAGTGAAAATAATTACTCAAAATCTGGTTCACAAGCCGAGTCCAAACAGTAAAGCAAATCAGAATCAAGTCCATCAACAAATACTAATATGAGCGAGTAAGTTGAAATATGAAATCAAAACGCCGATACGGCGCGACGCGCGGGTGTGGTAGTAGGTGTTGGTGTAGGCCCCTACGCTATGCACACAAACACAAACTATTCACACCACATTCACACACACATAGACAGCTTGTCGTTCGGGCGCAGCGCGATGGCAATACTTTCTTCAAATACCTATTTTCCAAATTCTGCTGTACCCGAGTTGCCTGTTAACTTTCTTTCTAATAGTGAAAAACGCATTAAAATCCGTTGCATAGTTTATAGAGGATCTAAGCGTACATACATACAGATGGACTGACGGCATGAAGAGTATTATGGATATTATGGATAAACAGCTGAACAGATTTAGACAAAACTTGGCACATAGATAGTTTTTTACCTGGATTATCATATTGGGTACTTTATATTTCTTATCCTGAAAAAATGTTGGGTTCTTGAAGGATTGTCTTAAAGTGTAACAGCAATGAAGATAAATATGTATATTAATGAGTGAAAGAATTTTTCAAATTGGTCCAATAGTTTCGAAGCCTATCAATGCAAAAAAAAACAATCAAAATCTTTCCTCTTTACAATATTACTAGTATAAATTTTCTCTGGTGTTGTCTATACTTCACAACGCGGACGAAGTCGCGGGCACCAGCTAGTGTGTAAAAGGAATCACTTACCAAAATGAGCCAGATTTTTCATGTAAAAGTTGTAGTAGCGTCTCTACTTCTGCCGCATTCTCGCCTTCTCTGCTCTACCCGCTTTATTTGTCCTGTAATTAGGTAGTTTTTTTTGTAAGCTTTAACAATTTTTTTTTTAAACCACCTTAATCCACCGGTCTTAATCGACACTAATATTATAAATGTTTGTTATTCTTTCACACAAAAACTACTGAACTGATCACCATGAAATTTTGCATACACATTGCCTGGGATACCAAAAAGGACATAGGGCACCTTTCATCCAAGAAAAAAGTACTGTTCCTGAGGGATTATCAATACTAATAATAAATCTGCAAGGGTTGATCATGGAGTAAGGTATTTTGTTTTCAGAGATATCGTGTTTATAGGCTCTATACATGATATTGAAATTAAATTGACGATTTTTAGAATTTTTTTCTGTATGTATGTATGTATGTTCCGCCATAATTCTTAAACGAATTAACCGATTTTCATGAAACTTGGTTAGATAAACTTTTAGACTTACAGGACAGGCTACTTTTTTCATTTTCAACGCGATGTCGCAGGCACCAGCTAGTCTAAAATATACAACTGTAACTAACGCCGGGCCAATGTGTAATAGCAACAAGGCATCAAGCGTTACAATTGCTTTTATATTTTTAATTTATCATGGCGTACGCAGTCGTGGGCACCAGCTAGTACTTAATATTGTAAATGCGAAAGTTTGTATGGATGTATATTGTATAGTATAGACGTTTTCTACTCTTTCACGCAAAAACTACGGAATGGACTTCAATGAAACTTTATTTTTAAAGTAATAGGTATAGCTTATCTACCTTTCAACGCGGACGAAGTCGCGGGCACCAGCTAGTTTGTAGATACATGTATGACCAGTTCAAATAAAAAGAATCATGATTAGTTACGCAAGTACTGCGACATTTGTAATGAAAACAAGCTGTAGGTAGACAAGCAAACATTATTATATGTATAATAATAATAATACACTAGCCGCTGCCCGCGTCTTCGCCTGCGAAATTTTGTAAATTATATACTAAAACCTTCCTCAAGAACCACTCTATCCATTGGTGAAAACAGCATGAAAATCAGTAAAGTAATTTTTGAGTATATCGCGAACAGACAGACAGAGTGGACGACTTTCGTTTTATAATATGTAGTGTTATGTAGTAAGGATTATAGAGGAAAGATTTAATTGTATGTTTGTTTGTTTGAATTGTATAGGCTCCAAAACTACTGTAACAATTTGAAAAATTCATTCACTGTTGGGAAGCTTATTATCAGCGAGTAACGTAGGCTATATTTTATGAAGTTACGCAGACGAAGTCGCGTGCAACAGTTGGTTAACTCATAAAATTTCCTCATCCACCACATTGCTCCTTATCCCATAAGGACTGCAGGTCAGAGAATCCTTTGAATTAACTATACATGCAAGGGAATACAGATGACAATCTAATATGGCATCACTTACCAAATTCAGACATCAACATTTAACTCCACTGCTCCACAACTTCCAATTGCTCCTGAAATTAAATTAAATATATTTCCATATTCTTTATTAGTTAAAAGTTTTAAGCAACTCAGCCTAAGTCAGGTGTAAGGCAATTGACATCTCATTCATAATGTACCATTATAGTTAAGGTGCTCTCTCTCTCAGGGTTCTGGGTTCGATTTACTGCAGAGTTAATTTTAGCTTTCAACATTTAGAATTTTAGACGGATATAGCAAAATTAAAAAAAATGAGATTTGCAGACATTTGGACAGCCTGAGTTCCGGCAGTAAAATCCATCTTGAAATAATAGCATGTGTGCTTTGTGTTTCGGTGATGCCAGAGCCCAATTCCCTATCTCTTATCAATCCATTATCGTTAATCCTACTATTGTATGCAGCACACTTGAATCTGGGATGATTTCGCTTGTTATAGTCAATGGTAGTCACCTATCAACAAGTAACCGTTAAGGCTTAAGACTCTTAAGACGCTTCTCCACATACTCGATTGGGACGGCCCGTTGGCCATGGCAATTTGGTGTAGCATGGCAAGAAATGATACTGGTGGTATGGTATTATAAAATACTAGCTGGTGCTCGCGACTTCGTCCGCGTTGAAAAGTATAAAACGCCATCTACCGTATTTTGGATAGATGGCGCTAACTCCCGGGCTAAGCCCCCAGTATTTACTTTTATTTTAGATTTCCCGTAGGAATGAAGCAATTTCCCAAGGTAAAAAGTATCCTATGTCTGTCACAAATAATGTCGGCTTCTAATGGTAAAAGAATTTTTCAAATCGGTCCAGTAGTTTCGGAGCCTATTCTATACAAACAATCAAATCTTTCCTCTTTATATTAGTATAGAAGTATAGATAAAATGTGCCCGATTCATTAGATGTAGCAGCGACACACGATTGTCTTTATCGATAGAGATATATTGTATCAAGTGGACGTCTCGATCGAGGCCAATCGAGTGTGTGGAGAGTACCCTAATGACCCTCTACCGGCGGCAATCAGACTACTGGGAATGGACCAGAGAAAAATATTCCAGTTGACTTTTACAGCCGGACTACTGACAAAATAATGTCCACTAGTTCAGTCAATTGGACTGTTAATATACCATTGTAAAACCACACTAAATCAGTCACAAATATAGTTGGGATGTAGCATGGTTAGGGGCACTATGGTGGAGTTGGGATCATATTTATTACTAGCTGCTGCTTGTGACTTCGCTCGCGTAACTTTGTAAATTATATTTACAATTTTAGTAGTGGTAGGGCACACTGCGCTTCACAGTCATTTGGGCAGCCTGTCTGGCAGCAGTAACCACCCCCTTAGAGAATACCACCGTGAAATAACAGGATATGTGCTGTTGTGTTTCAGAGAGTAAGGGATGCCAGACCCAATTACCTCTTCCCTTCCTATCCCTTATCCTTAATCCATCTATGGTCGGCAGCGCACTTGTAGCACTTATGGCGTTGCTTGTGTTATAGGCGACGGTAGCCAGTAGCCACCTACCATCAAGTGGACCGTCAGCCTGTCTGTCAAAAAAAAATAATACTAAAACCTTCCTCGAGAACCACTCTAGCCATTGGTGAAACAGCATGAAAATCGGTGCAGTAATTTATCGCGAACAGACAGACGCGGCGGAGGACTTTGACTTTGAGTTGAGGGCATTATGAAATGCAAAGAAACATTTTAAAACACTCACCAAAATCTAATGAAACATCCATAGGTAATTACTATCAGCCTGTCTCCAAAGCAGGAAGTAGACCTCTTTCAAGGCTCGCCCCCTGGCGCAGAGGCCCATGCTGCGCCCTTCAGTTCGTGGCCTGTATTCGACAAATTGCAGACAAATATTATCTCAACGGCCCTGCCTGCCAATACTAGCTGTTGTACGCGACTTCGTCCGCGTGAAATTCGACAGAAAATATAACGTAATACGTGTTGCTAAAGGAACGGATTCCAGCTCATAGCGCGTACAACCAAACTCTTCAGCTTTATATAATAGTATAGAAGTGTAGATACATTATAGCTCTGTGCTGAGAATAGTAAAATATAGATCTAGATCTATCCAACTATGGTAAAACGTAAACTAAGGAGGGTAGAGATACGTAAAAATAATAAAACAATGAGTATAGGTAAGGTAGGTATACCGCCATTTTGTTTTGCAGTCGTGCCTTCCTTGTTCCTTGCGTGATGCGATGTAAAAAATGTGGAATTGGGACATGATAAATGCGTAAAATTTGTATATACAGATCCGTTATAATTAGCAGCACAATCAGCACATTTTTTCATACATAAGTAGGAATGAACAAAATGTGTAGAACATAATTATCTAGGGTTTATTAGGTAAAGACCTAAAATAAAATGTCCTTAAAATGAAAATTAATGCAATTGCATATTGGGTAAATCAATAAATGGAAATATTCCGACCTTTGAGTGGTTATCCATATATTATCAGATTCAAATAAGATCAGATTTAAATAAGAAATTCAAACTTTTGACGAATGGAAAGAAAGAAATAAGAATAAAAAACGTTTTTATGTTTTCATTAGATCAAAAATAAGCTAAAATAATTACCTCTCTAAAGTTGATTATGTAAAAATTCACTGATTATTTTAGAAAAAAAGAACGTGGTTTGGTGGAGCCGCCATATTGATGGGGATTCAACAAGCCAAGGCTATAAAATAAAGAGACAACTTTATCAACTTTTTGCGAAAGATCACTCATTCATTAGGTACAAGAAAAATTAATGTACATACCTGGTATTATCTTACGATAATTAAATTTATTATTATAAACTCGGGACAGCAGACTGCATTCGTCCAAGCACGCACGCAGGTCGCAGTCGCACACGGCACAAACAATTCCGATCAAAAAAGACGAACGAATGGAAACGGAAATCAAATGAAAGGTGAGGATAGAGGGAGGGAGGACCAATTTCGCAATATAGGGATGTGCTTGCAACAATTCTTCCAATGATACTTTCGCTATCGAGTATATAATTTGGTTCACTATATATTTTGATTTCTTGATTTCTCACGGATAAAGCAAATAAATCGTAATCTTTATAAGTTTTGTAAATCGCTTTAGCGCAATATGACATCTGTCAGATTTTATATGTTTTGTATTGTTACTCATTTCCTCAAACATGAATAAAACTGATCTTTGGTACGTCCTATCAGTCGGAAATATAGGGATCATCCCATGGGCGTAGCGAGGTACGGGCAAGGCGGGGCAGCTGCCCCCCCCACCCCTAGAAGAGCAGACATCCTGGTAAATTGTAATTTTTACCAGCTTCATAGCTTGCGACGCTTCTTATAAGACCTAAGAAAAGACACTAACAGGACTGAAGGTTGGCATGTGAAATCCAACAATACGGGATGTGATCTCTAAGTGTAGTCAAGAAGTGTGTTTTCTGCAAAAAATATGAGCGACAGTTCATTCGACGCGGAATGCAATTCTAAGAAAGGCGTTTTCAGGATTTTTTCTGCCAAATACGCGATTGTCAAAAAAAAATCGCGAGATTTTTATCGGAAATTTTCTCCTCTTTCAGAATCTTTTTTGTGATTTTCGCTATCATTTACAGTTTTTGAGTTATCATCAAAAGTCTAAAAAACCTTATTTTGTTTTTGTTTTTTATTAATAACAATTGCAATTTTTACTGGCAGAAAAAATCCTGAAAATGCCTTTCTCAGAATTGCATTCCGCGTCGAATGAACTGTCGCTCATATTTTTTGCAGAAAACACACTTCTTGACTACACTAATACTATTAAAAACAACGATGAAAACAATATAATCTAGGATTTTCTTTGTCTGAAAGTATACAATCCTGGCTACGCCCATGGATCATCCTACGCAAAAATATCGTATTTTTTCAATCCAAGATTAAAGATATTAAATACCTGTTTACGATAGTGATATCGTTATTTCTCTGTAACAGAATTTTATAGATAGAAATTTAAATGTGCAGTGTAATTTAAAGAAGGCCTATGGGCGCAAAAGCTAAAAAGCAACTAAAAAGTGCTCTAAGGCATAAATTTCTACGAAAAGGGACCGGCTATTTAATAGGTATAGCTCGTACTTACCTTACCAATGCTTTTACTACAGCGGTTGCCTTAAGCGCCCCCGAGACGGTTAAACGATTTGATTCAAACTTTACGTGTTTGATGCAACCGTTTATAACGTTAATGTCCTGCATAGAAAGAGAGCAAAATAAGAAACGAAAAAGAATTTGGTCCAAAGAATGGTACAAACTAAGATCAAACGGCGCGTCAAACACAACAAAAATATGAAATTTCATCAAACGGACTTCAAACCCGTAATGTTTGACAAACCATTCAAACCACCTTTGTAAACGATCAAAATGGTTTGAGTCAAACCAAAATCTACGTGTTTGAGTCAAACTGTATAGTAAACAAAACTATAAGTAGTAATTTTCTTTTGAGTTTGTTTAATTGTGTGTGTTATACCTAATAGGTATACCTAATAGCTAATAGCTAAATTTCATTTGGGAAATAACACTACGGCCATGTAATGCAGAATAATATGATTATAAAATCAAACGAAATAACGAAATAAATGATTTTTAATGTGTGTTATATATACTATTTTGTTACATAAATTTATTTAAACGAATAAATTTGAATTGTTTGAAACCTTGCGAGAATTCGTGATGAAAAGAGGTGGTTGGACATCACTAGTCATCAGACCCAGGACTCCAGGACCACCACACTAACCATGTTAATATTATAGATAGTCAATGCAGCAATTATTATATATATTATTTCTTCCATTATTCTTATGTCTTATTATTAGTGTTATAATTAATTAAATTTTCATAAATATTTATCTTTTGGAAACTTTTCTTTTGAGACTTCTATTGAATCGTAATATGAATTTTTAATTTATATTTAATTCATTTCCGTCAACTTCAACTTCCGTCAATCATCGAAATCATCCTAGTTTTTTTTTTCAATTATAAAATTGGCTTTTTTTTGTTCTGTAGCTGTACTGTTAGTAGGCTAGGCCAAAGAGTATGGCTAGGCTCAGCAAATTTTTGAGAAACGGAAATTATGAAAGAATTAAAATTAAATTATAATAATAATTATTAACTGATGCAACTTTTTTATAACTGATATTTATACCTAGGTTTTCTATTTACTATTCAGTTTTTAATATTTTTTGTAATACATGGGTCTTGTCCTATGTGCGGACGAGCACAGGTAAAAAAGGTTCGAGAACATTGGAACTTCCGGTGGCGATCCTAAAGTCTAAACCAATCCCATCTCGAAGTGGGTGCTGTAAAAATCCCACACTACCTGCATAATTACCTTTTTGTAAGTTTGAAAAAAAATTGAGAACAAGTACCCAAAGTATTATACAAACGTTTAGAACTCCATACTGCATATAACAGATTTGCGGCCCGCGACTTCGTCCATGGCAAATGTTACAATGTACATATTCTGTTGCAACGTAGGTACAGTCGGCCACGTCTGTCTGTCTGTTCGCGATAAACTCAATAACTACTGCACCGATTTTCATGCTGTTTTCACCAGTGGATAGAGTGGTTCTCGAGGAAGGTTTAAGTAGGTATTCTAATTTACAAAGTTACGCGGTCGAAGTCGCGGGCAGCAGCTAGTTTAACTATATTTAGGAGTATTTTACGTATTTTATATTATAATAAATAATATTACAGTAGTGTGATTAATTATAAGTCTTTTAACTGTCTTTTAAAAGAAAGATGGCCGCCTACCCTGAAATTTGCTGATTGGTTACATGCTGATTGGTACGGGCCTCTCGACGAAGGACCAATGACGGCGGGTTCTCGATACCGCCTTTATTGTACATATTATGTAAGGGCGATATAGACTTCCGTTTCTTACACCGGATAACGGACCGTCAATAAACGGATTGACTTGTATACATAGCTTTTTTTACCGCAACCACATTGATGTTAGTTTCGAGTGCCATCTATAAGCGCTTAGTTTTGAACTGGTTGTCAGAGATTACACGTGTGATAATGTGGAACATAGAAAAAAACTCATATTGGCCTACTATTTCTACAAGAATAAACAAAAAGAAACTGATTGTATATTTTTATTAGGGTTTTGTCCCACAGTACAGGCCTATTTCTAACCAATATTTATCCATTTTAAATAAAAACGTGAGTAGACGCACTCAATCTCACTCAACTAACGTAACAAAAAAATTAGGGTTGGTCTTAGACTGTCTAGAACACAATCTGGTTACATTTGTTTTTTGCCTAGAGCTTAAATTGACTACTACATAATGAGTTGAGCATTCAAATCTACCATGACACAAATTGACTAGTGCATGTTTTTCATATTTTTCTAGACATTCAGGCGGAAAATCTATTAATGTTTACCTGTCTATTTAAGTTAAAAACACATTACACCAATCAATTTTTTAGGACATAATAAGAGCATTTTAAAGCTTTAAAATGAAGTACCAAATTTATTTTAATGTCGTGAAAATTCATTTTAAGTTATTTAAGTTCTGGAGTAACTTTTCTGAATAATTTAATTTCCTGTACATATAATTTAACATAATATATCTAAAATTTATGACGTAAGTAGTTTATTTTTACTTTTCACTTCGCCTGTACATTCAAAAACAAAATACAACAGTAGGCGAAATGTGTTCTAGATATTTTCGGTACTAGTCAATTTGTGTCATGGTAGATTTGAATGCTCAACTCATTATGTAGTAGTCAATTTAAGCTCAAGGCAAAAATCAAATGTAGCCAGATTGTGTTCTAGACAGTCCAAGACCGACCCAAAAATTAAACCGCCGACAAAACTGAAAATCAAAAAACAATAAACCTTTTTTATTTAACCTTAATAACTAAGTTCTTAAACCAATGTTATGATTCACTTTGCATTGTTAATTTGATTTGGTTATTTCTTTAAAAAGGTAATTTAGTGATCTTTGTGCATAGATTGTTTGGCGCCGCTGGAGCTGGAAGGGATTGGCTTGAGGGTAAAATGATTAGCAAAAATATTCTTAGGTACTGAAAAAAATATTTTTATTATTGAAATTTTTGTTCAACCTTAAGGACACATAACCTTAAAATTACTTATTTATAAATTATTTTCTTTAGGTATCACACTAAAACCGCTATCACACCATTCAATTTGAAGGACAAATTTAGGAAATCGGAACGTGTAATCGCAATTAGAACAGATTGGATCAAAGCTTGAAATTATGAAGAGTAGGTAAATTAAATTATTATTACTCTTAAGCAGTGAACTAGTTGATCACACTACACTAAATTGATTTCTAAATCGAAGCTTTTAGATTCTATAATAATATGTATTATCTATTTTCAACTTTAATTTTTTACTCTTCATAATTTCAAGCTACAATTGATAGTGTTGAGTTGCGGAACTACTAACAAATTTAGCGAATATATTCCTTATAATATTAACTATAAGCTAGATTTAAGATTAAATAAAATTATCTTTAGGTACCTACATAATATTTAAAAAAATAATAGGTAGAAAAATACGCTTTAGTTTAACATTTGTAATCCACGTAATTCCTTAATCTTAAAGAAGATCCTAACACAAACTAAATAAACTAATACGATCTTAATGCCTTTTTTTTTTGACGCCAGGAAATGCGTTACGCATACACACACCGTCTGGGGGACGGTGTGGTTATGTGGGACTCCTCTCTTCCTAAATGAGGGAGTTATACCCACTAAAACCAAGCGGCGGTCCTCCACAGCAGCAGGAGGATCCTGGGCTCGCATTAGCGCACCAAGGCCCTCCCCCGCTATGCCTTATGTCTTATGAATTGACTAGCTGGTGCCTGGTGCCTGCGACTTCGTCCGCTTTTAAAAAGAAAAAGTAGCCTATCCTGTGTCCCGTAACAAGTTTCATGAAAATCAGTTAATTCGTTTAAGTGTTAAGGAGGAACATACATACATACATACAATACCTACACTTACAGATTTATAATTAGTATTGAATATTGATATTGATTGATTGATGATGATTGATGAACACCGTCTATACATGGCCTATACTATACGCACAAAAAAGTGACACTTTCAGCATGCCAGCGAGAGCGCGGAACAAGCTATAGAGAGGCATGATATGACGTTCTCATATAAAAATATCGTCCAGACAGACAAGACAGACAGACTTTACAGACAAGACAACAATTTAAATACTTAAAAAAAAAATTTAACGCGCTTCAGTGTAGGTAACAATCACGTGACTTTTTTATCGTTCTTGCTTGCAATGAGACTAAACTTAGGGTCGAATATCTACCCATTGCATAGAATATCTAAGTAATGTTTTGAGTCATTTAAATAATTGTTTTTATAAGATAGTAGTAAAGAATTTTTTTTCAGCTCTGGAGCAGTTTTTTCGCGCAACTTATTATAGATAAGGAAATAATAAGTATTTCTTAAGATAATTTATGTGCGTTGCAATGTCATTATAAGCTAGAGAAATTTTTGCTAATTGATAATTAGATGGAGCAATTAATTTTGCATCGATTTATGCTTTTGCTTTTGCATTATTTTTAACTTCATCCGGCCAGGGGCCCTAGACAAAGTGACATGACGAAGACGATAACGAAGTTCGAAAACAATAAAATGTATGGGATTGACATATGCCTTCGTTAAGTCACGTGATACTTCCCATACATTTTGTTGTTTCGAACTTCGTTATCGTCTTCGTCATGTCACTTTGTCTAGGGCCCCAGAGTCACAGACTATTAATTTAACTACTCTGCCTGCTTGACACAGGGACAAAACGGCAAAACCATGGCAAAACGCAACGAACGCAACATAGACACTAATATACTACGTAATAGACCAACAGAGCGCGCAAGCGAGAAGGCAGTCTCTTATGACACGAATACGAGTGCGAAAGAGACAGGAAATAATGAGAAAATATGACTGGTTTTGAGAGAACTAGTGTAACATATAAGAACACTGCGAATAGCGTCTTTCAGTTTTTTTGTAATTTCTTCAAGGAATCCTTTTAAATTTAATAAATTTATTGTTAAAATCAACATGGGGTGTTGTTCAGTGCCTGGTTGTGAAGTGAATCACAGGAATAATCCAAATAATGAGACATTTCACAGGTAAATATGATCAACATACTGACAATTTTAAACGCCTTATTTTCAAGGAAAATTAGGTTTAATTAATATGGAAAATTGTGTAATAAATGTAAGATATCACGTAGTTTTGTGTTTTAAATATATTTGTCACTTTCATAAATAAATGAAAAAGATTATATGTCTGTGAAAATTTCAATAATTTACGTAGTGATTGAGTATTTGAATCATCGATATCGATTAAATTAATAGGTAATAAAATTATTCGCACTTAAATTATATCTCTTAAAATTAATATATAAACGTAGCTCAGATGATTTACTATGTATAATGTCGTTGATTAATGCTAGGTTTAGCTGTTTTATAGAGAAACTAACTAATAGTGTTTTAGTTTATTTTTTTTTAACTTCTTATTCAATGATAATTTGATTATTACCAAAAAATAAAAATCACTAGTACCTTTGTACAAATAAACGTACATAAAATTGTTTTTTAGAAAAATTAAAATTAAAAAAAAACCACACGTGTATTCATTTTTTCCTTTAGATTTTTACTTAATAAATATTAAATAGGGGGGAGAGTGTCTGCCTTTTCCTTTCTTTTTTCTTACATAGGTGGGAGGGGGGAGGGGGGGTCTTATACTATCAAAAATCATTTTACGTAATAAATAAATCGCGTCTAATAACGCAAACCAAAACATTTGTGCACCTATAGTGATATTGTGGCTTAGATAGTATCAATATTTCAATTTTGAAATCTCATTTATTTATTTTTTAGTAATATTTTTCTAATGTGATATTTCATTTTTGTTAATGTAAATGTTATTGATTTTTAATATAGCAATTTATAACATTAATTAATTTTTAATATAACAACTGGTTTTATTTCAAAGCAATATCTAGTTTCCACTTTAACATTTTATTCAGTTTTTATGTTCAACTGTATAGAATTAACTATTGTGAGCGAGTTGTCTAGTGAAATAATAATAACGTAAATAAAAAATTATAACTCGCCCATTAACTCTTTGTTACTTGTCGATAACGACGAAGGGACATCTCTAAAACTCACTCACACACTTATATAATCACGCACTCGTAGACATTTTAGTTTTCGTCACGCGGAAAACGGGGAGTCTGTGCTTCTATTACGTTAGTATACTAGTGTCTATGGAACGCAACGCAATATTTGGCGGTTGCCGCGGTTGGCTTGGCAAGTTGGCACATATATTATTATACTAGATGTTATTCTCCTTGCTCTTTGGCTTGGCACTTGGCGCAAAGTTTATTATTAGTAATTATTAGGTTAGGAATTAGGAATATACAATATTCATTAGTTTTCTTGTTTAAATTAATGTATAGTGGCGTTGTTCTTGTCGACTGACTAAACTCAAACACTTATTTTATTCAATTAAATATGTCACTTAAACAAAACATGTCCTATCAGGAATATAAAAAAGCCGTTTCTTTCAGTCTCAGTGAATGTGAATGTATTGCTAGATTAGCTAATTTAAAGTGAGTAAATTTTATGTAAGTTAAGTTTAAAGTCTCCGAAACTACTGGACTTATTTCATAAATTCTTTCATTGTTCGAAAGCTATATTATTAGCTAGTAACATAGGCTATATTTTATAAAGATACGCGGACGAAGTCGGGTGCAACAGCTAGTTACAAATACCCAAGTGGTGTCTCTAAAGTTCTTAGCTATAATTTATGAAGACCTGTTCATGTGTTTGAATATCATGATCTTATTTTCTAGTTGACATTCCACACACACAAAGCATCTAAGTATGGTTCAGCTAGTGAAATAATATAATATAACCGTGTTTCTTGTCATTCTTATGCTTTTAATTAATAATAATAATAATAATACAAATAGATTTGATTTTGACCCCTACACTAAGCTCAGCTTGTATCACAGCGGTTAGCAATTGACAAATAGCAATTCTAATACTTTTTTTCAGAATATCATTTAATGGAAACAAGAAGCCTGGAGAAATATTAATAAAATATCTGGATAGAGACGGAGTATCCTTACAACAATACAACTACCTTCTAACATCAATGTCAAATAGCAGGCCCATATTAACATATTTTAGACCTCAATCCAAAGTTGCTATACTAATAGGCAACGAGAAATATACTAATTTATCTAAACTGGTCACTCCGTCCAGAGATTGTGAAGCCCTGGCAACACATTTGACAAATTTGGACTTCATTGTTGTGATAATAAAGAACACTTTGAGCAGAGATTTAAAAGATATTTTGCAAAAAGTTATTTCTGTGATACCTGAAAATTCATATTGTAAGTTTCTTTATATTTTTTGTTTTCACAGTTGTTTGGACAGCCCGTGCTTAGTCTAATGAGTAAGGGATCCCCAGAGCCCATTTCCCTATCCCGTACCCTTAACCTTACTATAGTCAACAATGCACTTGCAGAGCGTTGCTTGTGTAAAGTTACATTGACACGGTCAGAGTACACATGGACCGATGTACTTGTACAAGTCAATTACATACAAGTGTGGTAATAGGACGTGGTCCTAGTGCGCTCGAATCAGACGAAATCAACCGAGTGAGTTTGTAATACCCAGTTGCCATTATACGAGTAGGTCCGAGTGCACTCTAGCCGTGTCAACGTGGCTTTATAGCCATCTATCATGAAATGGGCCGTCGCCCTGTCTCAAGCTGTTACTTTTTACTTACCTGTTACTCACAGAAACTGGCTTAAAAACCATCCCAACACCAGACTATGTAATACCAAATGTAAATGTACCATAATCCTCTCCAATACAACTTTGCAAATCATCTGCTGATCTGGGTGATTTTGCTGATCGGGTAAGCCGAATGAAAGTCGAACATAAAATGTAGAAGGTACTTTGGGTCGGCTTTATTCATAAAAATTGCCAAATGAAATATGCCACCGGGAAAAAGTGTCCACTGGATTTTTTAATAGATGCTATCAGTTTCTCTCGTTAATTTCTTATAAAAAGATGAATAATGTAATTTGAACCTTTACACTTAGTAATAATGGTTCAAGTCGTAACA
Source organism: Synanthedon vespiformis (assembly GCA_918317495.1). NCBI lineage: Eukaryota > Metazoa > Arthropoda > Insecta > Lepidoptera > Sesiidae > Synanthedon > Synanthedon vespiformis. The sequence goes on along the minus strand of OU906968.1, from coordinate 4,497,308 downwards.
CATGTTCGTGCCGGGCTGACAATATGTACAGCAACCCTGATTGCAGATTTGACTGAGAAAAAAAAACTTCTCTTTAAGTTTAAATGGCAATTTGGCTCATTTTGGAAATGGCCATTATCTGCCAGTGTCAAGTTAATGTCGCAGCGTCATTAGTAAAATTAGCAATTTGTAATAGACTCTTTTTTTTAAAAAAAGAGGCAAAATTGAAATCAAAACAAAAGTAGCAGAGTCAAGTCTATAATTTTCTCATGTTTTCCAAAACAAGTCCGTTGAGTTCAAAGCAGTCAAGTCCTCAAAAAAAAAAAGAAACTTACTATTTGTCTGTCTGTACTTTCAGGTTTCATTTTTTACGCTGGTCACGGTTGCGAAGTGAGCAACACTAAATGTCTGCTGAGTATAGATTGCCCAATTGAAAATGTTGATATAACGGACTGTGTTACAGAGAATTTTGTACTGAGAGAAGTGGCCAAATGTAAACCGGAATTGTGTATACTCATAATGGATATGTGCAGACATTACTTGGACAGGTGAGGGTTTTTTTTATTATTGAGAATATTCTGTAGCCATTTTTCCGCAATTGATTGTCGAAATGACTGTACAATAGTACCTTGTGTTGGCGTCTGCTATTTATGTCAACTGAAGTCGATTGATTAAGGCGGAAAGTATATTAAAAAGTACTTTATGACGTTGCAAATATAGATGCTCATTCATCCAGATTAATTCTGTTACATGATATTTAAAAAAATGAACGCATTCCTAAATAAATGTAAAGAAAATCACTTCAATCATAGTATTTTCTTTAGTTTGAATTTGCCGCTCTTTCTTAAGTTTAAATTTACCATGTTATCAACAGCCTAATGAGATTTCACAACTGACCACTATAAATTTAAATAATATTGATAATTAGAGCGGGTAAATTATAAACTTTAATGTGTGAGCTAAATTTGACAGCAAACTATAAAAAGACAAATTGGAGGCTTCGAATTTTGTTCCTTTCGTTTTCACAACTTAGTAAATCTCATATTATATTAACAATAATATTAATGTTATTGATCAAATTGTGAACACATTTTTAGGTAAGTAACTAAATCTTTCGTTTTCACAGAAACGCAATCACTCCTTTGTGTTATTTTTTTTGTCAGAGTCGAACAATATTTCAACAAAAAAGTCTATTCTACTTAATCTGTATCTATACCAATACAATAAAAGCTCGATAAATAGTCCATTTATCGAGGAAGGCTTTAGGCTATTTAGTGTTATCTAAAGGGCTAAAAAAAATCCTTATTTAGATTAACGCCACCTCTCGTTCAGTGGCAGAATCTTTGACTCAAGAAGTCGGCTACTCACCGCGAGAGGGCGCAATAATCAAAGGCTTTAAGCTATATAAAACTTTGAACGTGGACGAAGTTGCGGACACCAGCTAGTCCCTTATGTCCTCAATTCTACTATGGTCAGCAACAACACTACTGTGTCTACTATGGTCCTTACTTGTGAGGTGACAGTAGAAGACCGTCAGCGACTCGCATTGTCCCGTCTGCTGTGTTTTTTATTTTTTTAAATGAAATCAAGGCAGCGCTCGGCCGCGATCTCACTTGATGTTAGATGCAGATGCGGCCAAAGATGGACCACACTTACCTAGTAAGTGGCCATTTACCCTAGACTTGAAGACCCCGAGGTTGTAATTTTGGGGAAACACGGATGCAGGCAATGAGTTCCACTCCTTAGCAGTTCGGACAAGGAAGGTGGAACTATAATGCTTTGTGTGTGACCGGGGAACATCAACCACGTAGGGATGAAATCCCAGCCCGCGCCTCGTGTTCCGCAAGTGGAACGTTTCATCATACAAATGAATTTGTTCACAGGAATACAAACCAAAAAATCTACTCATCAATACCTTTCGTAGAAGAGTTCACAGCGCACAATAATCTTCTAATAGCATACTCGACTCAATCGTCCCAAGCTGCTTACGAAGTGTTGCAAATAGAGTGTTCGACAATCATAGACAATAATTACACTTACGAATTGAAAACTGGTGACACAGACAAAATAGTGCCGTGTGCCAGCCAGTACGTAAACGCTTTGTGCCGTCGAATGGACGAGGACTTGGACATCAGTGCATTACTGGATAAAGTTCATGCAGGTATTTACTTCTTCTTATTAACTAGCGACCCGCTCCCAGCTTCGTCCGTGTCCGATCGCTACCAAACTTCACAGGAATACCCGCTGGACTAATCTGAAGATTGTTTGAAAATTTCATCACAATAATACACACACACACACACACACACGCTGGTGCCCGCGATTTCGTCCATGTTGAAAAAAATAAAAAGTAGCTTATCCTTTGTCCTGTACGTCTAAATGTTTATCTACCAAGTTTCATGAAAATCATTAAATTATATACTAAAACCTTCCTCGAGAACTCTATCCATTGGTGAAAACAGCATGAAAATCGGTGCAGTAGTTTTTGAGTTTATCGCGAATATACAGACAGACGCGGCGGAGGACTTTGTTTTATAATTTGTAGCTTTTTTTTCTTAACTTTTGCAGTCGCACATTCAGAAAAACTTTTTAACAAAAAAGTAAACCGCCGAAAAACCTGAAAAGCAAAAAATAATTTTATTTAACCTGTAAAACTTTACTCTGTAAAATGTTATGCGTGGTCATAGTCTACAATCAGTGAGTGAATAATCAATCATCCCCTGTTTTCCTACCCTTAGGGTTGGTTTTTTTTTCCAAATTTATATAGGACCATCCTCGGGGTATACCCTTTCCGATAAAAAAGAATCATCAAAATCGGTTCATAAACGACTAAGTTATCTGCGAACAAAAATAACATATACGGTCGAATTGAGAACCTCATCCGTTTTTTTCGTCTCTTAAAAAGTAATGACGCAATCGGGGGATGCAATTTGCTAAATCATCGATTATATTTTAAATTTGAATTTGCCGCGCTTACTTTAGTTTGAATTTACCGCGTTTTGGACAACCTAACAATATTTCACGACTGGCGAACATAGAATAATATAAAGTTATATTATAAGCCATTTTTTAACCGCCATTTTGTTTGTGTGAATTGAGTTGAGAGTTGAGTGGAACGGAGCCACGTGTGAGCTAAATTTAATTGCAAACTTCCATAAGTTATAAAAAGACATAAGTTAAAGGCTTTCGAATGTTGTTTCTTTCGTTTTCACAGGTTAGTAAATCTTATTAACTAATAATGATAATGTTAACGATATAATTGTGAATACGTTTTTAGGTAAATCTTTCGTTTTCACTGAAACGCAATTGTCTAATTTATTTGTATATAATATACTAGCTGGTGCCCGCGACTTCGTCTGCGTTGAAAAATGAAGCAATATAACGCTTAACCTATTGTTGCTATAAAACTTTGGCCAGGCGTTAGTTTTTTATTTTACTTTATTTTAGATTATCCCTTTGCAGACAGTAATTTTTTTCTGAATCCCTTTCTTGTATCCGTGACAACTTGTATAAAAAAATTCACGATGATCGGTTGAGTAAAGACGTGAAAAGGTAACAGACAACTTCCATCAACCTTTTATCTCCCCCCTTTCAACCCCTTACAACCCTTTTTTCGGATTAAAAAGTAGCCTATGTCCTTTCTCAAGCTCTAGACTACCTGTGTACTAAATTTAATTTAAATCGGTTTTGTAGTTTTTGCGTGAAAGCGAGACAGACAGACAGAGTTATTTTTACTTTCACATTTATAATATTAGTATGGATAGTACTAGCTGTTGCCCGCGACTTCGCCCGTGTTAAAAAAGATAAAAAGTCGCCTATCACGTGTCCCGTACTTCTAAATGTTTATCTACCAAGTTTCATGAAAATCAGTTAATTCGTTTAAAGAGTTATGGAGGAACATACATACATAGTCAATTTAGTTTCAGTATCATGTATAGAGCCTATATACACGATATCTCTGAAAACAAAGTAAATGACTCCATGACCGACCCCTACAGATTTATTATTCTTCTTTTAAAAAAATCTATTTTCCACTACTGAGCTCAATGAGCTCACTTGATGAGTAAAAACTTACATACATATTTTGTTTTCAAGTTAATTTACAAGTTTTTTTTACTTGGATTTTAATTACAGATCTCGAGAATTCTATGAAGAAGCAGAGACCGATAAAGGTCCAATGTGGCGTCGCAAAGAGATCGCTCTACGACAGAGTTACAGGTATTCAATTGTCTTAAATCTTTCTTATCCCTGTTCCCTCTTACATGCTATAATTGCTTTCCGTGTTTGTCTGTATGTATAACTACTAACTCTTCCTAAACCACGCAACAGATTTCGGTGCAGTAAACACTTTCAGTTAGAAAATTTTAAAGGAAGTTTTAAATAACAAATAAAAATTAGCTGGTGCCTGCGACTTTGTCCACATTGAAAAGTGTAACACTTTAGCCAGTCGTTGGTTTTTTAAAATTTAATTTTAGGTATATTACTCTTTTCTAAATGAAAGGTACCCTATGTCCGTTCCCCTATGTATCCCTGACATCGTGTATGCAGAATTTCATGATGATCGATTGAGTAATTAAAGACATACAGAGTTACTTTCACATTTATAATATTAGTATTGAAGTATTAGTTATAAACCTAATTGTTTTTACGTAAGCAGAAATAAAACTGCCAATCGTAAGACTGTGGCTATGGGAAGGAGAAGAGATACATGTTGTAAAACTCAGTACGAGTCATACTCGAAAGAGTTTAAAGTATACAAGTGCATTAAAATTAATACAAGATAACTAATAGTTATTTTCACGTTCATTTCTTTTGTATTGAAAACCATACTGCAAATGCATTTTTCTTTTAATATTAGAATAATTTGCTACTCATTTTACTTTTAGGACGTTCTGCTCATAGGTTTTTCTAGTCAAATGTCCTTTCGATACGAAGGTTTGTTTAAAATGTTTGCGTTATCTTTATTTTATTTTGGAAATTGTCACACGTTACGTTCTACTTTTGAATATTTTAGAATGTATTTTATACAAAGATTTAAATCGAGAGATGCCGCATTACTAGCGAAACTGTTACAAAATACAACATACGTTATACTAAAGACAAAAGTATAAAATACTAACTGTTGCACGCGACTTCGTCCGCGTAACGTTATAAAATATAATACATTCTTATCAATATATTATTGTCCTGTGAAACCATGGAAATACACATATACAAATTTTCCAATCGGTCAAGCCGTTTAGTAGTTGACATACCGACAGCAGCGCCACCTACCGGGTCCAATTGTATTTTTAAATCATCCAGGAAATCATCGAAATGCCCATATCAAATTTGAACCCAATCGGTTCAGCCGTTTAGAAGTTATGAAGTATGGAAGGATAATTCTTACTACCCGTTGTCCTATTACCCGTTTTCTATGTATCCTATGTTAGTAGGATAGTAGGAAAAGTAGCCTATGTTCATCACGGATAATGTCTGCTTCTAATGGTAAAAGAATTTTTCAAATCGGTCCAGCAGTTTCGGAGCCTATTCTATACAAACAAACAAACAATCAAATCTTTCCTCTTTATAATATTAGTAATAGATATAGATTTTCTTTTCCATTATTTCAGGTGATAATCAAGAGCTAATGTCAAGATTGCGAGAGAGCTGTCAGGGTTACTCCCAACATTGTTCGGTTTTGGACAAATCTTAAATCCTATCCATCAGAAACATAGAATGTGAAAATTGCAAAAATGTGAGTTTTTTTTCTACAGCAAAAATTTGTGAGATCTCATCTGAAACTGTGGTGAAAAAATGATACACCATAAATAGAATTCAAAGCGTTTAATACCCGAAAGTAATACAAGTTAAAACATGACATGACAGATGACATCTAATATGGCGGCAAGGGAAGCACACTAGCGCCACACTTTAATTTATTATGTTCACTATTACATCATAAACAAAGTCAGCTATTGTATATAGTTAGTGTCTATGGATTAATAGACAGTTTGTAATAATAAAATATTTATTTCACATAATTATATCAATTATGTTAAAGACTATCTTAATACATAATAATTTAAGTAATATATTAAATCGTGTTCCTCTGTGAAGGAAACGACAGTACAAATTTAATATTACCAATTCCTTTGACAATTAGATTAGACAGTCCATGGGTGAAATATAAATTAAAATAGTGTGACTAAAAATATATATATTTACATACATTTATATGTATTTTCTCTACATTAAGTGCCTGTTTCACAAACGTCATTTAAAGTGACCGGTAACTGGGGATAATTGAGCTGATATACCTTTGTTTGTACGGTAAACGTCCCAAACATTGAATAGAAAATAATAAAAAATCGGCTATCAATGGATGCACTAAACCGAGTGCATAATTCAATAAAATAAAACAGAAAATGATTTCTAAAAGTAACTAATCAACACGTTGGTGAAACAGGCGCTAATATTAATAAAATAACAAATTAATATTGACAAGGAATTGGGAAGAGATATTGTAATTGGGCTTTTTAATTATTGTATTTTTTTATTTAGGTAGTCCCATACAAAGCGTTTGTATGGGACAGTGAACCTTATTTGTAATTTTTATTTTATTTTATTTACACAAGAAAAATATAATTGGTGGTACACAGTTTACAGGTGTAATATAAACTTAATTGAGTTTCTACCGTACATCAGAGTTGTTGTACAATAACAAAATAGATATTCGAAATTAGTGCTATATGCAAATACGTTTTCAGAATGCCGTTGGTACAGCCTCAACAGCATCTTGAAGGCTTTATTATACTGCATGTAAATCAAGTAATTCACCCATAGATTTCTCGTGTAAAAAACTTGGCAGTGTGCCTTAAATAAAGTCATTTTAACTTGATTATTACAACGAGCAAATCTGCCCTGTGCTCCCGGTCTAAACCAAGATATTTTTTCAGTCCTTCAGTGACAATGTGACCCAAGTGTTTAAATTTTTATACTCATTTCAGTATATTACCATTCAGTAAAACGGGTGGTACATAATCGATAATATTATAACATAGTTTATAAACAATTATATTACCTCTTTAAGCCCCACAGTATATAAAATGTTAAGAGGGAAGTATAGCTTTGCGATAGGTATTTAGGAAAACACTTGCTAGCGCTTCTGCGCTCTAGCCACAGGGCAGTCATGCGATAGAGAGCGTTGCAGCTTCCGACTGACAATAGTTCTTTTTTTGATTTTAACAACTTTGTTATCTAACCAATCTACATTTATCAAAATTATCCCTGAGAGGGGATGGCACCAGGATAAAAGTAACCGCCGACATAGTCAACTTTATTTAATCCATTATCATTACAGCCGCCGTGTTTGGAATGGGGAGTTTAATGGGACATTTCGCCTTTTTAGGCTCACTCACTGGGTTTGTGGGAAAATATATTGATGGAATAAACACCACATCTTAGTATTTACATTTATATAACGTTTTATAACAAATTACATTATGTATAAAGGCGAGTGCACGTATTTACAAATTAAGACATTGGCTTTCTCAGCGCGTGCTTTCTGTAGTTGCGTCAGATGTGCACTGATCTGTCTTCGTTGTGATTCTTCTAAATAAAGAAATCGAAAATCAAAAAGTCTGTTAAAGGAGTTGCTACAGGTTTGATACCTGTGTGACCTGGCTTCTTTGAGGCCCTTTTTGACAACCTTTGTCCTTGCTCTAAAAGCAGGGGGAAGGGGATGTGGTGTCGGCTCAATCGTGGTGCTGGCCTTTTTGCCCTTCTTTTGATAATATCCGTCTCTATTGGTAATCCAAGATGGCCGCCACCTCTAACGGGGAACACCATGGGCCAGTTTTTCACTCACACTCACACTACCATATCCAAACACGAAAACTGAAATAATTTCAATAGAATTAAATAAATTTCGCAGAGAGCCCTACACACGACCACTCGTAATGCGTTCATGTGTGTCACTCAGGCTCAGGCTAGAGCAGGAGAGGTGAAGGTGACATCCACCATCGAAATGCCCCGCTGTCGCAAATACGTGTTGACTGACCCTTTATTCTAAATGCAGAGATTAGCCGCCACGGCCCACTCCTCCAATAGATACCCACGAGTATCCGTGGCCGGATAGCCCCAGGCCGTTGATTTAGCATTGAGGTCTCCAGCCACGAGATGCACCGGATTGGGTCTGCTACGTCCTATACGGACTTAAACCTCCCCCTATTCCGCTGGCGGCAACCCTTTCGGTAAGCTTTGAGGCATTATCTTCGAAAGGGCGCTGGCATTTCAGTATAAGTCGCTAAGTTTGAGATCTTTGGCGTTCAATCCCATCCTTGATTCGTTTGGCCATTATTTCGCGAAGCATGGACGCTCTGCTGTCCCACCCTTTCTTTGTCGCAATCATTGCATCGATGAGACTTTCGGGGCTGCTACGTCCTATGACTCTTGCGAGCGCTCGAAGACCGAGAATGCCACATTCTGAGAAATATAGACTCTGATGACTACTATGTCCCTCACCCGGACATCGGAAGCACTTGGGCGGTCTGGGCTCCAGCAGCGAATCCAAGCTGTTCCGGGGCCAGGACCCCGTCGAATTTCGCCGCAGCGGATACGAGTCCACCGAGCAGCCCCCCACGCGGGCCACAGCCTCCGCCACTTCGGCGGGTGTTACAGAGTCATCCAGTCCCGAAATGCGCATGTCTGCGCGTTTTTCGGGTCTCGTGACTAGAGCGGTCTTTAACCCAAGTGTTTCTCTGATCTTGCCGGCGTCGGCTTTCGCCTTTACGCCGCCGATATACTCTCCTGCGGTCTTTCGACCACGGGATTTCTTCGTTGAGGCGGAGGGTCGAGTGGACCCTTCGCGCTCGCTTTCAGACGCGTCCGTCTCCGGATGCGCCTGCCTCTTGCGCCAGAATCGCCTTGGCCTGTCCCCGCCCGCCCAGTCCGACTGAGCAGGCAGTCTTCAGGCTCTTGGCCGAGGAGTCGGAAAGCACTTCCGATCTTGGCCGAGCGTTGCTGTCACCCCGTTGCAACTCAGCAGGATCTCCTGCCCACCTTCCGCGCCGGACGTTAGAGACATCTTCGCTCAGACCGCCTATCGAGTTGCGCGACAGGCGGTCTCCCCTTGTTGACGTCAATAGGTTTTTTTAAGAAATCCATATGCGTCCCACGAGTATGGGGGAAAATAAGGTCCATCCGAGCAGTGCCCCCTGTGCCCGGATAAGCCTAGGATGCCCACTATGGTAGCGGCAGGTACCATAGCGGGGGTGAGCACTAGTAACCGCTCCGCCCAGCGGCCATGCATCCCCTCATGGTGCGCCGCCGCTTGAGATTGGGGTGGTTTTTTATAGAGGTTTTTTCCCTCGCGGTCCGGTTGGTTAAGACAGGACCCTCGGTTCACTTCAGGCCGCTAGACATGATAACGACACCCGAAGTGAGTTACGAGATTGGCAGCGGTGCAGACAGGTCTGCGTGCCCGGTTGTGCAGTGAAGCACCCACCGGGCCCGCTGTTGTGGGTCTTCTTTGTTCCCAGGGCAGTCTGGCCACCCAGCAGATGCCAGCGAAACTCACCAGCCTCTGCAGCTGCCCGGGTCGCCGAGGGTTAAGCCCCCCCACCTCGTCAAGGTTATGACGCAGGAACGCAGGTCGCCGGGATACGCGATGGGCCAGCCGTAGCCTGAGGGGCGGTGGCCCGGAGCTCCAGCGAGGTGTTGCGGAGCTTCAGAGCGGTGACCTGATGCTCCGCTTCAGCCAGCCGAATCTCCAGTGCCGCCACCACAGCCAAGATGTCCTGACTGTGGCCCGAAATAACTCCCCTGTCCGCGATATTAAGTTTATTTGCCGTATTGGATACGACCGCAATGCCCTTGACCGCCGCATGCACTAAGTCGATTAACTCGACTTTATTTTTTAACGCCAGACCGTCAGTTGATCTCGGGTAATCCTCTAGTGGGTCAGGGGAGATAGGAGCCGAAGTGACTTGCGGCTGCGACGCCGTAAGCAAACCACCGACCGTGGGAACGTTTTTCCGTGCGGTCCTGTGGTCAGCCACGCGTCGGCGAACCGCTTCCTGCACCTCCTCAGGGGAGGTCAGTTACCGCTTGTACGCTGTTAGGGTCGGGGTCGGGACGGCGGGGTTAACGGGAGCGCTGACGGGAGGGTTGCTTGCTGGCGGGTTGTTAAAGCCGCCAGGAGGAGTGCGCGCTAGGGAGTGCCTTGGGGCAAAGGAGCCGCTCATCTCCATTAGCGCCGCAAGCTCCTCCTCCTTGGCTGCCATTTCGTCAGCTATCAACTGCCGCTCTAAATTGGACCCGTCATCATCGTCCGCCATGGCGTTATCCGCTATGTTTTCCTACTGCGTTCACCAAAGTCAAACCGCAGACGCAAATTGATGTCGCCTCTAAAACGACCTACACGAACGGGGAGCGCACCCAGATGTCGCCAAACGCACAACTGGTACGTCTAACACACCTAGATGTCTCTAATTCACTTTAGTGCACCCGAACAGAAAACGTAAATCGAGATAGACGACAACGCACCTAGATGTCGCTAATAAATTTCGAAACACCGGAACGGAACAGACCGCAACGAACGCCGGTACCACGATCGCACCTAGATGTCGCTAAGTTGAATAAGTACGACCGAACGAAACGAACACCCAGTATTAGGCCCGGGGAAACGGTCGGTGGGTGAGTACTTCACTCCAACCCCACCGGCGGCCTCAACGGTGGAGTGAGGGGGGGCAGCAGCCCACTCCCTCGCACACCAACTCGGCCGCCGCGTCCAACGACAGGTGGGGACACACGCGCACTCACTCACACGCAGATAAACAGAGCGAGACGCTATCGCCCTCGCACTCGCACACCCGAATGCGCTCGGCCTTTCGGCGTCAGCCACTCGGGGAAGCGAGAGGACCGACACTCGCGCTCCCACTCGCACCGCACCGTACACAGCAACACTTCTCTTTCACTGCACTGTGAATGTGTGGAGCCTCTTACGGAAACCCTTCAAGAGTAAACGAGAGGGACCGATTATTTCCTCACACACACACACCGAGACGCACTACACTGTAAGTATACACTATGTGCTTCTCCTTCACCGCACTGCGTATGTGTGAAGCCTCTTACCGAAACCCTACAGGAAGAAATGAGAGGGACCGATATTTCACCACACGCACACACTTAAACGCACACGCGAAATTAACAATAAATTTTGTGAATTTCTGAGCGCACACGAAACACGTCTGATCGCAAAGACGACTGAACGCGAAGTCGGCGGCGGCCGCGGACCCGGCGAGATTTATCTGTCCAATGCGGCAGCGCTGGACTAGCCATAGCGGGTCATCTGGACGCGCCTCTCCTCCGCCGCTCGTCGGGCCGGGCAGTCTCGACACGGTCGCGTGGGTGGCGTAGTCCGGTCTGCCGAAGGTCTTGCATGTAGCGCAAACCGTCTTCTCCGCTTTACACTCCGACTTTGCATGTCCGGCCTCTTCACAGGAGCTGCATATCTGTGCCGACGCTCTGCAGTATTTTTGCGGGAGCCCGTACTGTTGGCATTTAAGGCAACACGTGACCTCTAAATGGTCCTCCACAGTCACCTCTGACCATCTAATAAACCAAGTCTCCTTTCTTAGCAAAACTTCTCTTAGGGCGGGCTCAACTTTTAGGACTACAATATGCGTTCCTGATCTAGACAGCGTCTTCTTAAATGCAATCTTAAGGCTGCTCTTGATTTTTTTCTGCCGTCCAAGCTTGGTCCCTCCGCATTCTGCTCCTTTAGCCCAGCCACAATATCGTCTAATGTGCGGTCAGAGGTGAAACTCCGAATTGCGATTTTTGGCCTCATGGTTTTAGGCTCAGACACCTTCAGGGTACTGGGCGCCGCCTTTTTTAGCCGCTCGGCTGCTTCCTTTGTGGACGTTCGTATGACTATCCCCGCGTTGCCGACTCTTCGAAGCCGTTCCACCTGGTTATTGTATTTTAATGGGTCGACACTCTTCGTCAACTCCCTCTTAGTTGCTTCCGAAGTCTTGATATTATCCTTCTGCCCTTCAATGGCCCGGCCCCGGCCGTCAAATGAACTCCGTTTCGCCGAAAAAAGACACGCTTGAGTCTTCGATTCATTGAGTTTGCCCAAGTTGGCGTCACCCCAGTTGGAGACAATTTTCAGGACCTGGTCCAATCTGCAGACAATGTCTTCCCTCTGAGAGCAGATTTCATGGGAAGACATGCAGACAATGTCTTCCCTCTGAGAGCGGCTCGTGCGTCGGACATGTACCTTTTAACCACTGTGCTGTCGTCGGCATATCCAAATGTTCCAGGCATTGCCAACAGGTCATTTATATGCAGCAAGAAAAGACTGGCTGACAGAACGGATCCCTGTGGGACACCGGCATTGACACCCAAAAGACCAGACGAGCATCCGAGAATTTTAAGTGCTAAGTACCTAACGCCCCAGGTCGATGCCGATTGCCTCGATATTTTCCCGAAGCCCGCGCTCGCTCTCTCGCCAATAAAACTCGAATGCTGCACGTAGGACCGCGCATCATCCAGAATTACGCCGAGTACCCTAGCCTGTGACATGCTCGCTATTGGCGAATGGCGACCCTTTCATCTTAACTGTCGGTGCTCGTTTAAATTTGCCCTTGTGAGTCATTGTCTGTGACTTTCCCGCGGAAAAACTCAATCGATTACGAATGCTCCACTCGGAAACTGAAGACAGTATGGTCGCCGCCTTCCGCTCTATGTCCAAACGTGACGAGGCTTCGATAACGATGGTCACATCGTAGGCATAGGCAAAAAAGTGAACGCCATCCGGTTTAGGCAACTTGAGGAGGTCATCTAGGAGGAGATTCCATAGAGTCGGGCCCAGAACCGATCCCTGCGGGCAGCCTATCGTGGCGATTGCAAAAGTAGCTGACCAGCATCCAATAGATGTTTACCGTTATGCCACCCTGCTTCGCCTTGAGCAGGATCATTGGCCACCAAGCATTGTCGAAGGCCCCGGAAATGTCAAAGAAAATGAGCTGCACGTACTTCTCGGTTGTAGCCGTCGTGACATTGTTTATAGCTTTAAGCGCCGTAACAGTGGATCTACCGTGAGTAAAATCATGTTGAGCGTCCTATATACCGCGATGCAGACAAGGAGAGCAGGAAATGATCGCTCTTTCTAGAATCTTGCCGAAAATAGGTAGTAATATGATCGGACGGTACGCCTTCGGATCAGAGAGAGGCCTGTCGTTGCCCTTGGGCAGGACCACCAACTTCCCAGTCTTCCAACGATCAGGAAAGACGCTTTCCGCAATGCACGCCCTGTACATGTGCCAGATTTCGTCTCCAGTGGCTTTCCAGGCCATCTTGATGATCTTAGCATCCAGTCCCGGAGCCGTGTTGGGCAGATTGCGTATGATGTATCCAATGTCGCCTCTTAACGGCGGTTCGGCTTCCTTCCCAGCGGGTGGTGAGCAGGCTACAGCTATTCGGACTTGTCGATGGTATTCGGTATCTTTGGCTAAGTCATCGTCTGGACACAGCGCATGGATCAGACCAATCATGGTAGCTCCCGTCGTTTTCGTGTAGCCCTGTACGAGTTTAGCGCAATTTAGTACGTTGGCAGGGGGACGAAAGCGGCCACTGGCCGCCCGATATGCGAGTCCCCAAGGATCTTCGTTGCCGGAGTCTGCGACAGATCGAAAGTGCGCGATTTCAGCATCCTTCATGGCTTTCCGGTATTTATAGCGAGTCTGTTGTAGAATCCTACGCAAGTCTTTCTCTCTGTCACCCCCAACGGAGCGAGACCCCTGCCAATTGCGCCTAGCTCGATACACATCGCTGCGTAACTGTTCCAGTTGCGGAGACCACCATTCGTAGCCGGTCTTCTCTCTCCTATCGCAGGTTCCAAACTTCTCTTCCGCGGTGCGTACAAGGATATCTGAGTACTGCTCGCAAAGCTCGTTTGCCGATTGAGATAGTCTGAGCTGACCCATGCGGGCGTGCATTGTTGAGCAGAAGCCGTTTCAGTCGACGTTCCGCTCTCGAAAATACGCCACGCGTCCGGCTTCGTCAGTACAGTCATTCTGGGAGTTACCACGGACCATGCTAAACGTGATCAACTGGTGGTCACTCACGCTGACGCCCTCATGAACCTTCCAATCCGTGACACACACACCACGTGTGGACAGAGTTAAATCGACGTTGGACGATCCATTCTGGCTGCAAAACGTAGGGGGCTGTCCTTCGACGTTGTGAATTGCCAAATTCCTTCCGAGGATGAATCCCTGACAATCCTGTGTATTGTCTGCGTTCACAATGCCATAGTGGAGAATGCGCATTGCTGTCGACGCCAATGATGATCTGTGATCCCTGTAGCTGGTCCATCACGTGCGTGAGGTGTTGAAGGTGGCGAGATATGTCATGACTGTACTGGCAATATAACGATATGGCGTATAGGTCGAGATCCTGACCGCTGACGTGAACCACGGCGCAGTGCTCGTTGCTCAAGTGTTCCAAGATTATAAAGGCGATCTTGGAATCTTGGCATCTTGGAGAACTGTTCGCATATTTGGGACGCAGGCCTGTTCCACTTCATCCGTCCCATTCGCTCGTAGATCGAGGCCTCAAACGGCTCCCAACATCCGCCGGAGTCCCGAAACCGCACCGGCTCTACGCTTGGCGTCGCATCACAAAAGGCTGAGCTTCCTCCAGACACCCGGCACGTGATCAAACGGTGATCGCTAGTGCTGATATCGGGCCACACCTTCCAGTCGCTTACTAAAACTCCTCTGGTTGTCATGGTGACATCTATGTTGGCCTCGCCATTCGGGGAACTGAACGTAGCTGGCTGTCCAGCCACGTTCAGCCAGTCCAGTCAGTCCCCTGGCAGCTATAAATGCCTCCATCCTCGTCCTCCTGTGCTCCACGTCTGGGCCACGGCCCCGATATTGCCGTGGGTGGCAATGCCATATTGGCGAATGGGCTTTGCAATCAGCGCCGATTAGAATATTCTTCCCACGAAGTGCGTCGAGGACCAACTCCAGGTGTGCCAGGTGCCTATCAATGTCATCTGCATATTGGAAGTACGCCGACACTATATGCAGCTCCGTCCCTGCAGTCTGGACATGTCCCACTAGGCAGTGGGCGCTACTTAGGTGGCGCAGCACCGCGCAGGCCAGATCCCGCCTGGGAATGTAGAACGCCGCCTTCGGGCTGCAACCATGTTGGATGAGGCCATCGGCCTGCGAGTATTGTTCCTGTATAAGGAGAACATCGAGGCCGAGGCGGGCTGCCAACGATGGGAGCTCCTTTGTGGCGGCAGCGGACCCGGCGAGATTGATCTGCCCAATGCGCAGCCCCCTACTATCCATATCGAGTCATAAGAACACGCCGTTCTTCCGCAGCTCGTCGGACCGGGTAGTCCCTCGACGCGGTCACGTGGTTGGCGTAGTCCGGCCTGCCGAACGTCTTGCAAGTGGCACAAACAAGTGTCTCGGCCTTACATTCTGCCTTTGTGTGCCCGGCCTCTCCGCAGGAGCTGCATATCTGTGCCACCGCTCTGCAGTATTTCTGGGGGTGTCTGTACTGCTGGCACTTTAGGATGCTGGGCGCCGTCTTCCTTAGCCGCTCCGCCGCCTCTCTCGTCGTTGTTTGGACTCCTATCCCTGCATTCCCCACCCGGCGTACGCGCTCCACCTGTAGATTATTCGACCGAGGGTCCACAGTTTTTGTGAGCTCCCTCTTAGTCTGCTCGGAGGTTTTTATCTTTCCCTTATGCTCGTCCGCCGGTTAGAAGGCCAGGGTGGGTCCAGACGACGGTACTCGGGGACACCTTTAGGGTGATAGGTGCCGTCTTGTATGAAGGTTTGGACCACGATGCCCGCGTTTGCCACCCTGCGCTCCCCGCTCCCTGTTTTTGAGGGGGTCCTCACTCTTGGTTAGCTCCCTCTTTGTCTCCTCAGAAGTTTTATCTTGTTCCTCGGCCGGGCAAGGGGCTGGCGACCTTATCTCGGCGCTGCCTTATTTTTTGTTAAAAATAGTTATTATTGAGGTTACTAAAGCCCTTGTTAGCCTTAAAAAAACTTTTACAAAAATCAACTCTATAATGTTGGGCCCCACCGACGATACAGCAATGTGAATGTCAGGTTGTTACTCAATATACAATGTTATATTTCTACCGGTGTATAGTATACTTAGTACCTATTTAAACTGTGTACCACCAATCTATTGCATTTTTTTGTGTGTAAATAAAAAAAAATCTGTTTCAACGCAAAGTCGCCAGCTATTAAAACATAAATCTTTGTTTCTTACAATCAATCATAGCCTAATATAAGTGAGATTAGGTAAACTAATTGACGAGACTAATGAGGCCTAAAGTAAATTAATTATTATGACTGTGACTTAGTATTAAGTATTGACTTTTTTGTAATATATGTATTTAGTGAACTAGTATAATAGATTCTAAGAAAATATGTAAACCTTCCTGTAACGGAAACTATTTACATACAATTTTTGTAAATGCATTCACATAGATACAAATTATATTTATTGTTGAAAAAAATAAATACAAGTAAAAAAATATTTAAGTTTTTTATATTTCTTTCTTTCTTTCTTTACATATAAACACCACTAAGTCTTATTTGGTAAGCCGATTTTAATTATAACTTTACAACTATATGTAATATTTCACTGTTGTCTGCTTTTCATTAGCATATGAGGTTGAAAATGGTTCACTATGTTCACCCACCAGCTGTCTTCAACGCCTTTCGTAAACTCTCTGATAAATCTATAGTTTAGCACAAAAATCTTATCTTGATACTCGGGTTCTACGCTAAAACCAAAAGAGAAGATTAAAGTTTTAACACAGTTTGATTTTTGCATACATTTAAGGGTGGGTTGCACCATCTAACTTTAACGCTAACCATATCCAAACCAGTCCCTGAATATTCGGTTAAGCATAATATGCGTTGCACCATTTTTACAACGGTTTAACTCAATGATAACAATAACCGCTTGATATTGTCCAGTTCAATATTAAAAATATATATTAGTAAGACAACCTAGGAAAATTACATTATTTTATAATAACGACCCCTGTAACTTTGGTAACGAACAATATCATGGCGCAACATGAGATTGTTAATTTCGACTGTCACCGTTAAAGTTAACTTTGACCATAACAATAACCAAGCCTACCGTGCAAACCCACCCTTAGATTGGCAGTTAGGCTGACGGTCCACTTGATGGTAGGTGGCTACCGTCGCCTATAACACAAGAAAGTGTTGTCGACTACAGTAAGGTCCTTGGATAAGGAATAGGGAAATAGGCTCTGGCATCCCTTACCCACTCACAAAAAACACAACAGCACATGTGCTGTTACTTCACGGTGGCCTTTAGCGATTTAGCGCAAAAGTGCTCACGAGAAAAATAATCTACATTGAATTGCGAACAAAAATGGTTAATAGCATAACCTTGCTAAAATAACGGTTTCAGAGTTACGGAGGGTGTAAAGTAGCACTTATTCGGGTTTTTTTTCTAGATTTTTGGAATCTAAAAAATTCAAAACAAAATATCGTCTAAAATAATCATTCTGCGAGGAACGTTATGAGAATGTTGTTTTTTTGAGATGATTGCACCATACCATCAACAGTTTTGAAAATTGCAGCAAGCAACTGTGCAGTGTATGAGAAGGACGCAGAATAGCAAATAGCAAGTATTTTTTTAAAAATTAAGGATATCCATGAGAATATTTTAATAGGCAATACAATACAGTCGCGATTAATTTTCTTATAGATAAAATACACTTTTCATCGGTGTTGAATACTATGTTTGAATTTGAAAAGGAAATAGATAAAACTATTGAGAGTGATCAGCAGCTTTCCCTACCACTGAAAATGGTCACTCCCAAAGAATTGATGCGAACAATATACAATTTAGAAAATAAAAAAGCTCCTGGATTCGATCTAATAACTGGTGAAATCCTCAAGCATTTGCCTAAGAAGCCAATAGTATTTTTGACTATGTTGTTCAATGCCATATTCAGAGTACAGTACTATCCAAAAATGTGGAAAGTTTCACAGATATGCATGATTGCGAAGCCGGGAAAACCCTCTACGGAACCTAGTTCATACCGACCAATAAGTCTACTCCCAACGATATCAAAGGTTTTTGAAAAGATGTTGCTTGTGAGACTTAAACCAGTTCTGGAACAGAATAAAATAATACCTGACCATCAATTTGGTTTTAGACAGAACCATGCTACAATAGAACAAGTACATCGAGTGGTGCATAAGATCAGACAGTCTCTTGAAAAAAAAGAATATTGCTCTGCAGTGTTCTTAGACATTGAACAGGCCTTTGATAGAGTGTGGCATAAAGGCTTGCTGTTTAAATTAAAGAAACTCCTACCAAACTCATTCTATATGGTTCTAAAATCATACATACAACAGAGAAAATTCCAGGTGAAATTCGAAGAGGAGATCTCCACGTTGTATAATATTAATGCGTCAGTACCCCAGGGCTCGGTTCTTGGACCGGTTCTCTACTCGATATATACTGCAGACTTACCTGAGACAGTGGGGGTAGTTACTGCTACCTATGCAGACGACACTGCATGCCTCGCTAGTGACAGTGACCCTAGTAAGGCATCACAGAAATTGCAGATCCATCTAAGAAAAATTGACAACTGGCTTCAGAGGTGGAGAATCAAGCCTAGCGTAACCAAATCTATGCAGGTCACATTTACCTTGCGAAAGGGTGAGTGTCCGCCTGTATATATGGAAGACAAAGCATTACCAAGCAACGACTGTGTAAAATATCTTGGGTTACACCTGGATAAAAGACTCACCTGGGCGAAACACATTAAAACTAAGAAAAAAGAAGCTACCTTGCAACTTAAAAGTTTATCCTGGCTAACGGGACGTCATTCCCAATTGTCTCTTACCAACAAGCTCTTGGTATACAAAGCTATAATAAAACCTATCTGGACGTATGGGATAGAACTGTGGGGCTCGGCGAGTAATTCTAATGTCGAGATACTCCAGAGGTTTCAAAATATTGCACTAAGAACCATCTCATGTGCGCCATGGTTTGTAAGAAACTCTGAAATTCATGAGCACTTGAAAGTCCCTACTGTTAAAGAGGAGATAGTAATGACCAGCAAGAGATATAAGGATAGACTGAACAAACACAGTAACGACCAGGCCAGAGGCCTGCTGAACACACAAAATGATGTGGCACGCCTGAAGAGATGGCAAATCTTGAACATTGATCACAGAACATGATAACCAGTTCTCATTGATTGCAGACGTTTGATGGAACGTCGCTAGCAGCCCCTTTATCTGTTTAGAACGCATCTGATTATGGCTGGGTAGCCGATTGCAGATTATGTTGGGAGAAAAAAAAAAAAAAAAAAAAAAAAACTTTTCATCGGTGACGGTCAAGGACGACTTCACTTTGAATCTTAGACCGTACTTTTGTGTGTTCGTTGAGTGTGTAAGGGATGCCGGAGCGCATTTTCTTCCCCCTTCCTAGTGATCCCTTACCATAAATCGTACTATGGTTGCAGCACCTGTAGGCGACAGTAGCCACCTATTGTTGAGCGGATTTACAGCCTGTTTTAAAACCTTTACAATATAAAGAAAAACTAGTGCTGACAAGGCAGCCACAGGTTCAAATACCCGAGTGAGTATTATCAATGGCATTTCTGAATATGAAATGACTATCTCAAATGATGAAGGAAAATATCTTGAGGAATCCCGGAATGTGTTGAAAGTCCTGTCAATCAGCAGAGAGAGAAAGAGAGAAGTGGTTAAGGGTTACTTACCCTAATGAAATAGGGGGAAGATCTCCACTTTCTTGCATATATTTCAATCCTTTTAATACATGATAGCACATTGTTATTTCTACCCATCTTTTGTCCGTTTCATCAAACATGACACCAACCTTAAAGGAAAAATTTCAATTAATGAGGGGGTAGTTTTTTAAAGTGAAAACTTTAGGCATGTTGGGCATATTTGTGACGAGATCGCGACACTGTCATGTAATGTAATGTAATTCTGTGAAGCTTAGTTTTCACTTCTGATGTGCAGTCCAATGACTGACATATTTTTTTTTTAATTTCAAACAATACTCTACGATTCTAGGCCATAAGGCCATAAAAGTAACAGTATACAAAATGTCACATCAATTGAACATTATGTAGAAGTTAGTGGAATTCCCTTTCGTCAACTAGAAAATAGACAATAAAACGATGTATTGCAATGATGCATCAGTTTTCATATAAAAAAAAAACTTGGAACTAAATCAGTCTATAGACAGATAAACACGTCACACTTATAACACCCCCTTTTTGCATTGAAGGTTAAAAAACAGAGCTGTTTACAATTTTAATTTAGACAGACCTGATAAGGAAAAGCGTAGAAGATGTCTTCTTTATCAACACTTAAAAGTTGTCTTTGTGATACTGACAATTTAGTGATAGCAGTCTTCAGTGCAGCAATTGCATCTTTATCCACGAGACCTTCTAGCTCTTTGAAATCACTATTTTGTAGGGCACCTGAAACAACCTAATGACAAATGTTAAATATTTATAGTGATATTATAAAGAGGAAAGATTCAATTGTTTTTGTTTGCATTGAAAAGGCTCTGAAACTAATAGTATTCAATATAGACTACATTTTATTAAGTTATGCGGACAAAGTCGCGATAAATACAGATGTCATAATGAAAATGCATAAGAATTTTTTTAAATTAGTATTTTTATTTAAGCCTATCAATTTGGTCGCAGTAACAACCACCTTACAAAAGACCACCATGTGTGCTATTGTTTTGATGAGTAAGATTGCCAGAACTCATTTCCCTTATTCTTAATTCCAATATAGTTGGCAGGGCATTTGGAGTTACGGCGAAACTTTATGTTAAGAGTGACAGACATACCGACGGTCCAATTGATGGTGGGTGGCTACTGTCATCTATAACACTAGCAACTATAGAATAACAAATAAAACAGGGATGTGCTAGGTTTAATGGGTTTTTAGTAATATATGGAAAAATAAAACAGGGTAAATGTAAACAAACCTGAACTGCATGTTTCGACGCTTCAATGAATTCATTCAAGTTAAACTCTTGGTCGAAATATGGTCTAATAATAAAGTTTGCAAACATCCAGTTCTTGATAAACTTAATAAAAGAAGGCCACACAATTGGCGGGAATTCCATTAGTTGCGGCAATTTGTTGGTATCCACCCGTTCTTCGCAGTAAGTACGAAATTGTATAACAGGACATGTTGAGGTTATGGCAAGTTTAGGCGAATATTTATAAGAGAGACTGTTACACAGTCTAAAGGTTTGCCTCTTTAAAACTTGTTTTAAAATTAAATTCATGTTTATATTTTTAAAAATGTAAGTAATTAAAAAAAAGAACTATTTACGGTAGGCAACGACAAAAATTAAATTACTAATTAAATACCTACAACTACAACTTGATTGTTAAATTGACACCTTTGACAATAAACAAAACAAGTCAACATTACAGAATAAAAAATGTGACAAAAGTTTGTGGATTGGTTGGTAAACCATAATTAGGTTCTGTGGAGGGTTCACTGTTGACCAGGTTGGCTGCAGTCCACTGCAGTTCTATCATGAGTCCTATCTACTATATAGTTTGTGCATGTCTCTATATACATTATATTACTATACTCCTTGCTGCCGTCTGCTATCCGCATTCGCAATCAAATTAACAATCGGTGCAAAATCGGTGGGACAAGGCAAGCCAACTTGTAGCAGTACAAATAAAATATATAACAATAAACTATGCTGTGCAAAGTTGCAAACTAGTGGACTGGCTGGACGGCTGGGGCACAAAGTGCCCCGCCGACCCGCCATCACACTCTCGCAAAGTTGGGCGAGGCGAAGCCAGGTGAGGCGAATATTTTATCAATAATCTCATGGTTATTATTTAACAATTTATTCAGCTAAAAAAATAAATAATACAACTCATAAAACAATACGATGAAATAATGTCTGAAAATAAAATTGAAAAAATACATGGCGTTGAGATGTCACGGGCATCGAAATACTTAAGACCAGCAAAATTCGAGACAGAGCCAAGTGCGGTTGGAGCGGATGTTCAGTGGACTCACTGGTATTTTACTTTTACAAATTTTATTAACGAAGAGGCATCTAATACAAACTCTCATATGAAATTAATGATTTTGGCGAACTTTTTAACGCTCGCTATTTTCGCTATTGTAAGAAACTGTAAAGATTATGAAGATGCTATACAGACCCTTAAAGAGGCTTACATTAAACCTAAAAATCGAATTTTAGCTTGCCATGTATTAAGTGGCAAAAAATTAATGGAACACCCTGTACACACTAGAGCTATTTCAAAAAAGCGGTTACGTACACAGCGCGCAAATAATACCATATGGCGAAAGAACTACTGCTTACATCGTCCCACATCTTATCAACAGCCTACCTTCAGATCTATGTAACAATATATCAATTAAAAATATTAAATCAAAATTAAAGCATTATTTTTTAAATTGTAATTAGTATTAGTATCTATTAATGTAATGATAATACGAGTCTAAACCTCAGTGGTTTTTAGTATTATCATTTAAATGTTATCTTATATATTAGCCCTTAAAATTGTAAATAAATAAATAAATAAATAAAATAAATAAGTACAAGACTACAACGCTCCGACGAATCTATATTGGACTACAACGCTCCGACGAATCTATATTGGACTACATTCATGCCTTAAAATTACTAGCTCAAGATTGTGAGTTTCAAAGTGTCTCTAGAGAAGAATATCAAAATGAATTTATTTGCAATGCTTTTATCTCGGGGATTCAATCGCAAAAGATTAGACAAAAACTTTTAGAAAATTTAAATTTGACATTAGAACAAGCCCAAAATCAAGCAGTTTCATTAGAGACTGCAGAAAAGAGCTTACAAGCTTTTGCGAATAAATCGGATACTTTGTTAAATGCTGTTTCAAACAAAATTCACAATCAGGAAAACCTGTTTCCGGAATCGATTCAAGGTACACGTACAATAGAAACAGAAGTTGTTTCTTTTGTGGAGGCAATATCCACAAACGTATTAAATGTCCAGCCTATAACGCTATTTGTCAATTATGTAACAAAGGAGGTCATTTTGCAATTGTTTGTCGAAGTAACAAAACAACAAATGCTATTGATGTACAGAAAGAAATGTCAAACTTTAATCATGATGTAAATTCTGATTCAGCTGCAATTCTAGCCGCTTCATCATCCAGTTTACGGAAAGCAACTATTCTTATTACTATTAACAATTACACTGCCGATGCACTAGTAGATACAGGAAGCTCCGTGAGTTTTATCGACGAAAATTTCGTGGATACAATTAAACTTAAGAAGACTCCTTGCAATCAAACTATTACATTAGCTTCTACGAGTCACGTTTCTCACATAAAAGGAAAGTGCTACGCAACGATTGAATTTTATGAACATGTACATAAACAAATTCCGTTGCTAATTGTCAGCAACCTCTGCGCAGATGTCATTATAGGTCATAACATACTTAAAAATCATAAATCCATAGAACTAGAATTCGGTGGCGAAAAAGACCCTCTTAGAATTTGTAACGTAACGGAAGCATCAGTCCCTTCAGTTTCGATTTTCACAAATTTATCTTCAAGTATAAAACCAATAGCAATAAAATCAAGGCGATACAGTCTGAACGAAGAAATGTTTATAGAGAAAGAAATAGCAACATTACTACGAGACGGCGTAATCAAGCCTAGTTCTTCACCTTGGCGTGCTCAAGTACTTGTAACAGGAGGAGACCAACATCGCAAACGATTAGTAATTGACTGCTCCCGGACAATTAATAAGTTCACTGAATGCATTGGATGCATATCCATTACCGAGCATTGAAACAATTGTTAGAAAAGTCGCTAACTATTATTATTTTAGCCAAATTGATTTAAAAAGCGCATATCCTCAGGTGCCTCTAATAAAAAGAGAGCAGAAGTATACTGCGTTCGAAGCTTGCGGAAAATTATATGAGTTTACTCGTATTCCATTCGGTGTGACTAACGGAGTTGCAGCTTTTCAACGAACATTACAATTTATAATTGATACAGAGAAATTAGACGCTACATTCTCTTATTTAGATGACGTCACTGTGTGTGGAAAAACCAAAGAACAGCACGATAAAAATCTAAAGAAATTCATGGAAGCTGCAGAAAAATATAAAATAACTCTTAATGCAAGGAAATCCAACATACTCCTATGTTCGCTTGGATAATGGACGAGAAACGACCGTTTCTAATAGATAGTTAGCACCTCTTCCAGTTTCAGATACTTTTACTGAAGATGATGACAGCTCTCTTGAAACATCAGAGCCCTCTCGAAACTTCAGAGCCTGAGGAGACCCCACAGCTGCAACGTCCAGTAAGGACTAGAAGACCCCCTGCCTACCTTAGTGACTACACTGTTTAAATAATACGAAGGGGTAAATGTGGTATATCGATTGTATATGCAATTATCTATTACTGAATTACGTATTGTCTCTCAAATGTTTGTCTTATAATGTATTTTATTTAACTGCTATTTTAGCTGAATAAAGCCAGATTATTTATCAATAATCTCTTGGTTATTATTTAACAGGCTCCCTAACCATTATAAGTTACTCTATGCACGCGGCTTCGAGTCCTTTGACTCGGTCGCAAAAACCGACAACAAATGGAAGTAGCACGAGGCGAGGTAAAGTGGAACGAAGTAGGGCGAGGTGACCGCTCACACCCTCTTATTCGCCTCGCCTCGCCCAACTTCACGAGAGTCTGGAAGCCGTGTAACAGTAAGCAAGTGATAGCATAGAGTAAATAGTTACTTTATTATTTACTCTATGGTGATAGTGACTGTTTAGCTTAAGGAGCGTAGAGATAAGGAGAACAATCTTATATGGGTGTTAAACTAAAAAAGTGGTAACTAAAATCGTCGAATTGAGATGGCGCTGGTGTGTCTAGGGCAGTGATCTAGAGAGTTTGAGAGTATGAAATGAAACGGAGTGAAGTGCGCGCTGAGTTGAATTGTTTACTATCACTAGCTGCAACTAGCGCCATCAGTTCGTCGTCTTTCAACGGACACTTTTAATACACGGAGCTTGCGCTCCTTTACCTCTATTCTCTTTGGTTTAACTTTAGCTGTTTAGCGAATTTCGAGATGAGCGAATGGTTTAATAATATTTTTTAATTATTTATTTTCGGTGTTTGAATACTTGATTTACTGAAAACATCTCCACTTACAAATTATAATCATGGATGACCAAGCATGTCCGCGCTGTAAAACAACGAAGTATAGGAATCCATCATTGAAATTAATGGTTAATGTTTGTGGTCACACGTTATGCGAAAGTTGTGTTGACTTGCTGTTTTTAAAGGGTATGTATTAAATTTAATGTTAAATTAGGAAAAATATTAAGCTTCCACTATGCTGGGTTAATGGGAAAATAAGTTAGGTGATTTCGCCTCACAATATTATCTTAGTAACCATATTATCAGTGATGTTCTTATTAGAGAGGAAGCATGAACGCTCTAGGTTTCTTTGGGTCTATTTTTTACAATAAGGTGGACTGGACCTATTAAAATAAATTTCTATCCAACACTGTATATGGTAAATGAAGTTTATTCATGGCCTGAGAGATGGTAGACATTTCCAGGCAGGTATTTGAGGCAAGCTGAAAACAAGTCCTATAACTCTTCTATTATATCCTAACGTGGAACTACAGACCTGGCTAGGGAGTATTGGGGCTTGGAACACAGCTGCAGTGTGGGACGTTTTTATTTCCTTTGCTTAAACTGTTACATACTTAAACACATGCCGTTAAATTCAAATATATTGAAAAATAATAGAGATATGAAAATCTTTGCATATTGTGCATATTGTATAAAAACAAGACAATCCACTGGCTAGTTTTCGAGTTTTTACAGATACACAAACCAACAACATTTTCAACCGACTTCCAAAATAGGAGGAGGTTCTCAATTCAACTGGTATTTTTTTATGTTTGTTTTTAACTTTCGACTGGGTGAATCGATTTTGATGATTCTTTTTTTATTTGAATTCTGGTGCTTCCCGTGTGGTCCCATTTCAATTTGGTCCAGTTCTGACAATGGCATTCATGAGAAAAGACCAATGAGACTTTTTGAAGTCTGTTTATTTTTTGTTAATTATATATTATGTTGATTGATTGATTTGATTGATTGAGTTTTACACTATTTTTAGGTTCCGGCTCGTGTCCCGAATGTAATGTTCCTTTGAGAAGGAGCAATTTTAGAGTGCAGCTATTCGAAGATGCCATGGTCGAGAAAGAGATAGACATAAGAAAAAGAGTTTTGAAGGATTACAACAAGAAGGAAGAAGATTTCGCAACATTAAAGGAGTACAATGATTACTTGGAAGAGGTTGAAGTGATCATTTACAATCTTTCGAATAATATAGATATTGTTAATACAAATAAAAGAATTGAACTCTACAAGAGAGACAATAAGGAGATTATTATGAAAAATAAAGCAAAAATTGGTAAGATATTTTAACTAATAATTGGTAAATTTTAAGCTTTCTTTGCAAATTGTCAGAGCCTACTTTCTTTTCTGTGTGAATGAAAATTCACGACGCGCCTTATCAACTAACAATCTCATTTAATGCAATTTACAGGCAGAGAGGAAATGGAATTGGAAGAAATGTTGGAACTAGAGAAGCAAGCGGAGCAAATACGGAGAGAGGAATTGATGAAGTTGGAACAGGAAGCGAAGAAACAGAAGATCAGGGAGAAGGAGGCTTTGATCGATGAGCTAATGTTCACAATGGGGGATGCAAAGGATATATTGAATACATTCGCCGAGACAGTTAAAGCCAACAAACAGGAAAGCGAAGTGACATCTGCAGTACCTAAGGTCTGTTGTATTTAACTGTTGAATTTAACCAGTAAAATTTTTTTCTTTGGGATTGGATTTTGTATTGGGGAGCAGGTTTTTTGGGGCATTTGAAAATGCAAATTTTCTTTGGGGTTAGATTATATTCCTCCATAGATGTTAGTTCTATAACATTTATTCGTAATTCAACCGTCCGAGAAAAGTCGTTAACAATCAATTTCGTCTTGATCAAAGACGTGGCTATAATAATACCTGAAGTTAGAATAAAACCTTTTTAAGAAAACCCTGTTAATGGATTTTTCTTTAGGCTAGTACTTAAAAATAATTTATTTGAGGCATTAACTGCATTCCATAATTTGAAGAAGTAATTGGACAGGTCCTAATGTCTTAAAATAATGTTACCAGGGTTTTCTGCATTACTGTACTGTACTAATATCGGTTTTACTTGGTAATTTATGGTAAATTTTTTTTTATCTTGTTTTATTAATTTTACATTTAATTTTGTATTATTGTTATTTTAAAGTTCTAATTTCACTTAAAGCAGGTGTCGCTAACAGCTTAATTCACGGGAAACAGTTAAACACGTTGATTGCCACATAACGCGACGTCGCGTGAAGCGGCCTATCTTGGTCTAAATTTTTATATTGTAACATCGTTTATACATTATGGTTTGCAATAAAATATTTGAATTTGAATTTGAATTTGAAGTGACCGATAACGCGACGTCGCGTGGTGGTGCCTTATAATAATGTAAGAACTACAAAATTGCATTTGCAGCAAATTGGCTCGGCAATCAACGTGTTAATCAAGCAGTGGCGAATTGCTAATAGGTATCTGCCGGTATATATCGTGTACACACGTATCTGCTAATTGATTCACTGCTTTGCTATCAACTGATCAACTGATATCTGAATTAGCGGGTCCATTGATCCTGTTAAAAAGGGCCTCCAACCTCCCCTTACAGCCCTCCCTCTCTCTTCTGAACTTCTCTCTCCTCTCTCTTCTTTTCCTCTGAACTTGTTCTGATTTCTGATACTGATAAGCAACAATAAAGACTGTTCACCTTTCTATCGGTTCTACTCTAAAGCTCTGTTTTTAGACCGCCGCAGTGAACATTACACATGGCTTTATACTATTAAAACACTGGTATAAAAAATACACAAATGAATAGGCATACGAAATGAAATGAAATAATATCTAAACCACTTACCAAATTTGGTCAAACACTCACTAATAAAATTACACTTCCGTCTGGTTTGGCCGCTTTAAGCAAAGTGAGGTCAAGCTCGAAGAAATTGCGACTGCTCATCTCATTTTTAATAATACATTATAACCTACCCACACTACCAAATCGACACTTACGAATTTGACTCTTATCGCGTAGGAAAACGCGATACGTTTAAATAAGTTATGGAGGCTTTTAATAATTTTCAATACATTGCAAACTTACCCACCTTCAATTCTGACACTTCTGACTCGAATTTGAATCTTATCGCGTAGGTAATACTCGATACGTTTGAATGAATTTGTAAGCTGTCCGTCCTTCAATCAACACTCACGAGTTTGAATCCTATCGCGTAGGTAATACGCAATAATATTAATTTTAAACTAATTAATTAATGTTTTTTATAGAGCATTGATTATGGTTTTATAAAACCGTAAGTTTTGTAAGTTTTTTTTATAGGTCAGAAACCTGAAAACCAGGAAATGTTAAATTACTCCTTCGCAGGATAGATTTACAGAAATAAAATACAATAAGTAACTGAATTGTACATAATACGATTTCAGTTAACTCAATTCTCGACCGGAGTGAAACTGTCGAGAGGCTCCGGTGGCCATCAGCCGGTGCCGTTGATAGACGAGGGTCCCCTGTACAAGTACGAAGCGCCCATAGTCCCCGACAGGTGCGGACCAAGTCCACCTGCGGAGGCCGAAATCGTCGAGAAGGGATATCTGAAGCATGTCGGGTAAGTCTTTGCCCATATAATTCAATACTAATACTAATAATATATCTGTAGGGGTCGGTCATGGGAGTAATTTACTTTGTTTTCAGAAATATCGTGTATATAGGCTCTATACATGATACTGAAACTAAATTGACTATGTATGTATGTTCCTCCATAACTCTTTAAACGAATTAACTGATTTTCATGAAACTTGGTAGATAAACATTTAGAAGTACGGGACACGTGATAGGCAACAGCTAGTAAATAATAAATATCTTCACACATTCCACTCAGCACCTTCCACAGTAAGCAACTAATGCTTGTAATATGGGAAGGGGTAATGTGCTCTGTCATCCCTTACTCACTCACCGAAATACAACAGCACATATGCTGTTATTTCACGGTGGTATTCTGTAATAAATACAAACATCCATGACTCAGGTACAAAGGTAAAATGTTAACACATAAACATTTGGCCCTAGCTGGATTCGAACCCGCGACCGTTTGGTTAACAGATAGGGTTACGAACCACTAGAGACTAGACCAAAGTTGTCGTCGAGATATGTATAAATAATATATGTTTTTTTTTAATTTCCAGCAAAGAGACCGAGGTGGACAGAGCCGGCGGCTACTCGTCCATGTTGCCATGTCTGCGCGCTCTGCAGGACGCCCTCACAGGCCTCTATCACGCCAGTTGACACACTGTCAAACAAGTGGACAATGTCATTGTACTCGATTAACGCATAACCATAACCGATTCCATATTTTAAAAATAATCATACTAGTTATAGAGGCATCAGGGCATCATTACAAAACCTCGTTAGTCTTACGGCACAATTTTTAATAAGCCTTCATACAGTTGCGCAATTAACCAAATATTTACAACAAATAATTGATGGCCACTAAACGAATTACTAGTCATTTATCAATGAACATTCTCTAAATTAACAAAACGGAGGCAGTCACGAGCACTGCCGACAGAAGTGAAAACTTAAAACTGAGCGTCCAACGCACACACATACAATCGGGTATATGCAATGTGTTGGCACGACCATAACTGTGGAGCATTAGCACCATTAACATTTTTTCCCTTCCCTACGGGACTATAGAAGTTTTCAATTCAATAATAATAATCACTCACACTATTAGTCGAAATGTGGATACACAGTGCGCACACCCGTAAAACTGCGTTCGCATGTTCGCGCATCTATTGTGCACCACGCATCTGTAACTGCCCCAGTGGTGTGTACGTTCGCGCACCAAAGCAGGAGCGTAGCCAGCCATGGGCTCAGTCAGGGTGGGGCAGCAGTTTAAAATAATAAATGTAACTAGCAAACTATGCCCGCGGTCTTACCCCGGTTAATTTTTTCATACAAAAAGGTTACACCTACACCCTATAAGAACCCTGTATCTGTATGTATAATTCGAATTATCCAAAAACACTTTCTTCCATCGAAAAATGTCGACTGGCGACTGTCGAGTGTGAACTTTCTTACGGATATTAAGCGCCTCTTTCACCAACGTCAAGTAAAGTGTTGATTAATTACCTTTAGAAATCATTTTCTGTTTTATTGAATTATGCACTCGGTTTACTGCATCATACGATATGCGATTTTTTTTATTATTTTTTATTTAATGTTTGGGACGTTTACCGTATATCAGCTAAATTATTCCCGGTTACCGGTGACTTTAAATGACAGTTTGGCCTACTTGACATTTGTGAAAGGGGCGCTAAGTATTGTAGTTAGTACCGAGATAATTAAGTTTTTTAGGTTTGATTAGGCACCTTATAGGTCAGGTCAGAGCCAGGGTGGGGCAAGCGCCCCACCCTGCCCCACCGTGCCCCACCGTGACTACGCCCATGCACCAAGGCGAGTGCTCCACGCGGTGCCGGCAACAAAGTGGTGCGCATTGTGTTCGTGGACGCGAGTAAAGCAGCTCACCACGATCGACGCTTAGTAACCGCCCAGCAATTATATTATTATGAACAAATGTAACTTTGTTGCTCTTGCTATATTTTCCTTACTTCAGTGCTTTAGTTGCAACGCTTTGCTAGAGCCAAACTCCGTCCACAGATGACGTCATCGAATGCCACGTCAGCGCCAGCGAGTTTGCCCAAGTTCTGGTAGATGGCGCTGTCAATTGTCAAATCCTTACATGTTATAAAACAAAGTTCTCGCCGCGTCTGTCCGTCTGTCTGGCGACAAACTCGAAAACTACTGCACCGATTTTCATGCTGTTTTCACCAATGGATAGATAGAGTCTGGTTCTCGAGGAAGGTTTTAGTATATAATTTACAAAGTCACGCGGGACATAAAGTCAAAGACAAATAATAATTGAATACAAACGAACGATTTTGATTTGTAAAAGTCTATATAAAAGTCTATATGTCTCAAGAACGTGGATATGATTAATTGTTGAGAACTTACTACTCACTTCATTTCGACCTACAAACAAACATACAAACTTTACCTCTTTACAATATGGATTGGATTATTTGCACAGGATGTGCGGATTTTGTGACTCATTTAAGTTAAGTACCTAGATTTTAGTCTTAAATGTTAAGGTTCATGTTATGTTGTTCAATAAATGTGTTAAATAAATATTTATGTGTACTTTTATTACTCGGCTAAGTACCTATTTTGAGTGCTAAATAAGAAATGTGATAGGTCAGCATCTGACTAAAGGGAAAATGACAATAGAAATTAATAATGATAAAAAAAGTAGGAAATATGGTCCCTTTTGACCCACAAGTTTTGACCCGCTGAATAAAAGTGCTCGTTGGACCAACTTTTAGGTGCCCGTCTGACCCACTGTGGGTCAGAACATTATTTAATTTAATTTATTTATTGATTTTTAGTGCCTCTCTGACCCGCTACTGTTAAACAATGGAAAACTATAAAATGTACAGTCGGTCCAGAATTCTCGAGCCTAAATGAATCCCTTAAATGTGTTGCTAACCGCAAAACGGCTAGCAATACATTTTTTCTTTATTTATATAAATGTAGAAATTCAGAAATTGCACTGTGACCGACCGTTTAACAAAAATATAATAGGCGTGACAACTTTGGTAAAGTGGACGATGCATTGACGCGGTGCAATATTGAAAGCGATCTATTGTGAGGCGCCGTGTGTTTTTTATTAAACAAAACAATTGGCGGCTTTTACGAAATGTAAGTCACATTCTCACAGGGCTTTATCCCGAAGTCGAATTATCCGAATCCGAGAAACTATAGGATAAAGTTTCATTTCCAAATTCAACTTTTTGGAACAGGGTTTTAATAAAAGTTTTTCATTGAAAAACATGAATGAAAATTGAAAAACAATTGGAGACGAGTGGATGAAGATGATATGTCGCATTCATAGCTGGGCACAAGATCGTTAAGAGTGATGGAGGAACATACATACATACAGTCAATTTATTTTCAGTATCATGTATAGAGCCTATATACACGATATTTCTGAAAACAAAGTAAAGTACTCCATGACCGACCCCTACACATTTATTATTAGTATTGATCGATTGATATTTATTTATTTATTTATTTATTTATTATACAAGGCCCCCAACGAGGCAGGCATCTAAACATAACACAGTTCAAACAAATGAGCTCATGGCGGATGCCGCCGCAATTACAGGGAGCTCAACATTCACCAATAAGAGCTACAAGCAACATCCGTACCTACAATAATCTATCTTTTCATCTAAATCTAAATTAATAATTGAAACATACACAGCATCAAATAAAAAATAATCAAATAAAGTCACACATATAAAATTAAAAATTACAAGTAAAATTAAAAATAAAATTAAAATTAAAATGTCAGGTGTCGGAACCACGGACGAGGATGACTCTCTTAATTTTCGAGAATGTATCGCTACAGGGGTCAATCTCGTGCTTTAGGGAGTTCGCATGACACATAATACGATTCAACGGTGAAAAACGGCCCAAGTTTGTTCTGAAATGGTTCAGCTGGAAAGGTGTATATCTACCCGGCCGAGGGGCTCGTCGAGGAACACTGAAGTTAATACGGGATAAGAGTTCGGGCGAATCGACTGTCCCCCTCAGTAATTTGCAGAAAAACAGAACGTCCAACAAAAGCCTCCGGGACTGCAGAGAATCGACATTGAAGTGAATCAATCTGGCCTGATAGCTTGAAAGCTCCCTAGCTAAACCGCGACCATAAGACAAGTGCCAAAGGAATCGCTTCTGTACAGACTCCAGACGCTTGATATAAACATCATAGTGTGGATTCCATATGGTTGAGCAATACTCCAGTCCTGAGCGCACATAAGCATTATAAAGAGCAATAATTGTCGATGGGTTTTTGAACTCCCTGCAACTTCTAATGATAAAACCTAGGGACTTGAACGCCTTTTTCACAATATTGTCAATGTGGACATTAAAACGAAGCTTTGAGTCGATCTGAACTCCAAGGTCTCTCGCAGAGTCCACACTCCGCAGATAAGTGCCATCAAAGTGGTAGGTCTGTCCCGGTGGGAACCGTTCCCTAGAGAAATGCAGATGAAAGCATTTGTCGATGTTAAGCGACATGCCATTAAGCCGACACCAGTTCGACAACCTGTTAAGATCTTCCTGGAGCCCCGCACCATCCCCCGGAGATACCACACTTTTGAAGATTTTTAGGTCGTCCGCGAAGAGCAGACAATGCGAGTTCCAGAAACACGATTCAATGTCATTAATAAAAACATTAAAGAATAGGGGGCCAAGATGAGACCCCTGGGGTACGCCGGAATTTAATGCGAAGGAATCCGAAAAATATCCCCTAAGGACCACCCTCGACACCCTACCGCTCAAGTATGACCCACACCAATTCAGGACATTGCCTGATACTCCATTTTGCCTGAGCTTACGCATCATAATATGGTGTTGAACCCTGTCAAACGCCTTGGCAAAGTCAGTATAAATAGCGTCGACAGGGTGACGAGAATCAAGTAAACCACTCACACCATCGATAAACGTGCAAAGATTTGTTGATGTCGAACGGCCACTCATAAATCCGTGCTGATAGGGAGAAAGCAGCTGTTTAAAGTGGCTATTGAATAGTGGGTAAAGTAGTTTTTCGAACACCTTGGCAAAAACGGGCAGGATAGCTATAGGTCTATAATTTTTTATTTCAGAACTGTCTCCAGCCTTATAAAGGGGAAGTATAAATGTCTCTTTCCAAATTGATGGAAAAATACCTTCGTTTAGAGACGAATTGTATATAATTGTCAGAGGCAAACCTAGAGCACCAGCACATCTGACAGCAAACACTGAAGGGACACCATCGGAACCAGCCGCTTTATATGGGTCTAGCCCTTTTAGAGCAGTGCACACCGTGGAAGAAGACAAAACAGTAGAGCATAATATTAGTAGGATAGAAGAATAGGTAAGGAATCTATCCTACTATCTTACTAATATTATCATTGATGATAATATTAGTAGGATAGAAGAATAGGTAAGGATGTTAAGTGGGTGGTTATCTGGTTATACTTACCCATTTAAACGTATTTGACATATCCTCTATTGATCGCATGCACAAGGTACATGTTGAAGACATTTGTCTGTTTGCTTGATGGTACAAACGAACGCAAGAACAAATATTGATCCAACGATAAGGTGTAAAAGCGCCGACTTCGGAGGTACTAAAGTATGACAAACAATGCACTCTTCGGGACTGGGACGCGTTCATACAAATATTAATAATGACTTATATTAGGTATACTAGCTGCTGCCCGCGACTTCGCCCGGGTAACTTTGTAAATTATATACTACTAGCTGGTGCTCGCGACTTCGTCCTCGTTGAAAAGTATAAATAAAACGCCATCTACCTTGTAATGGATCGCTAAAAATATCACCAAGCAGTTGTCATGTTAGTCGCTTCACTTGTTTTTGGATAGATGGCGCTATCTTCCGGGCCAAGCCACTAGTATTTACTTTTATTTTAGATTTCCCGTAGGAATGAAGCATTTTCCCAAGGTAAAAAGTACCCTATGTTCATCACGGATAATGTCGACTAATGGTAAAATATTTTTTTAAATCGGTCCAGTAGTTTCGGAGCCTATTCTATACAAACAAACAAACAATAAAATCTTTCCTCTTTATAATATTAGTATAGAAAACCTTCCTCGAGAACCACTCGGTGCACTAGTTTTTGAGTTTATCGCGAACAGACAGACGCGGCGGAGGACTTTGTAATTTGTTTTATAATAATTATATAAGGAAAGGCGATGTGTGTGTGTGTGTATAATATGTTTTTCAGACAACCGTCAGATTAGTCCAACGGCTAATTCTGTGAAGTTTGGTAGCGATCGGACGCGGACGAAGTCGCGGGCAAAACCTAGTCATCATATATCATCATCAATCAATAGGTACTAATAATAAATCTGTAAGTGTATATTGTCACAGGTTTCAACGCGGACAAAATCGCGGGCGCCAGCTAGTGTTCTATTAAAGTTGTATTTGCGTCTTCACGTAAAAAGACTTAGAAAGTTTTAAGATATTATAGATATTATGGCCGCGACTTTAGTCCGCCTAACGGCGTCATATTGTAGTCTGATCTGTTTGTTCTGTCGATAATGCAACGGGCGACACGTTTCGAGGTCAACGCGGGCCTTTTCAAACCTAGTGCCTTTTCATTTCACTCATCTCCGCCGCGTCCTTATTCTTTTCATTATTTAATAGTCTGGGAATGAAGGGATTGAATTACATAGTATAATGATGCGAAGTAGTTTTTCGCGTCTGTCTATCTACATAATTAAGTATAGGGAAAGAAAACCTAATTAAGTATATAAATTTTGCAACAGTCGCCGAAAATAAATTACAAAGCTCACATAGGCTAAACCGTAAAATCCTAAAGAAAACTTTGAGATGGAACATCTCTATCTGTTTTTGATATAGTCCGATTTTGATAATTCTTTTTATACATCGAAGTTGGTCCCATATAAATTTGGAAAAAAAAATCCTAGCTAAGGGTGGGAAAATAGGGGTGATTTATTGTTTACAGATTTTAATGCTGAGCTGAGTTGAGTAAATAGTAGATTATAGCCGCAACAAATTTAAAATAAAACTTTTTAACAAAAAACTAAACCGCCGAAAAAACTGAGAAGCAACAAATAATTTTATTTAACCTTATAATATAACTATAAGTTCTTAAACTAACTAATTAATTAATTCTTAAGTAATCAAATTATTTGGGCCAAACAAGCAAATTAATTAATTACTTAAAGTGTGAAGCGCTTAAATTTCAATGTACCAAATCCTTACTAATATTATAAATGCGAAAGTAACTCTGTCTGTCTGTCTCGCTTTCACGCCAAAACTACTGCACCGATCCCCATGAAATTTTGCATACACGTTGTCTGGGACACCAGAAAGGACATAGGGTACCTTTCATCCAAGAAAAAAGTAATGTTCCCGAGGGATTATCTGAAATATAAAACTGTAACTAACGCTTTGACAAGTTGTCAAGCGTTGTAATTGTTTTTATATTTTTAATTTATCATCGCGTACGAAGTCGCGGGCACCAGCCAGTTTCATATAAATCGGTCCAGTAGTTTTGGCGTGAAAGCGCGACAGACAGTTACTTTCGCATTTATAACATTAGTAAGGGATAGGTATATTCTTTAGAATAGGTATATAGTTGGATCAATTGAATAGTACAGTAGATATATGTATAATACGAAATTTGAGAGTCGGGAGGGAAGAGATACAATTAGCATGTGAAAACAGTGCGTTGTCGCGCGCCTCAGTCGCCGCGGGCCCCGCCTAATTGGTCTTGTGTAAACTCGCCCTGTTATCGGACTGCCTCGAGCGGTGCCTGATGCCTTCTCATACTTGGAAACGGCTTTCGTTTCAAAAAAACCGTTCAGCTAAAGTAAAACGTATACTTAACTAGGTGCTGAATGCGACTTCGTCCGCGTTGAAAAGTATAAAACGCCATCTACCATAGATGGCGCTATCAAGTGTATCCCGGGCCAAGCCGCTAGTATTTACTTTTACTTTAGATTTCCCGTAGGAATGAAGCATTTTCCCGCGGTAAAAAGTAGCCTATGTTCATCACGGATAATGTCGGCTTCTAATGGTAAACGAATTTTTCAAATCGGTCCAGTAGTTTTGGAGCCTATTCAATACAAACAAACAAAAAAATAATCAAATCTTTCCTCTTTATAATATTAGTATAGAAAAGACTAAAACCTTCCCCGAGAACCACTCTATCCATTGGTGAAAACAGCATGAAATTCGGTGCAGTAGTTTTTGAGTTTATCGCGAATAGTTTATAATATGTAAGAATTATAAAAGATTAGCTTTTGCCCGCTATTTCGTATGCGTCCAACACAATAGTTGGTTGTATAAGTTTGACGTGTGTCTGTCTGTCTGTTTTCGTAGAGAGCTCTCAAACGGATGAATCGATTTTGATTGTTCTTTTTGTTTGAAAGCTGACGTGATAGGTGATAGGTTGTTTGAGAAGATCTGTTCTGGCGTTTGAAGACCATCAGCCCATTTCCTAACTAATGAAGGGTTTTCACTAACTTCTTTAGGTCCGATTGATGTAAAATTTAGTATACTTTTACTTCAGTGGTATTTCCATGATTACCTTGACTTAATGTTGAAGCATCAAGTAGTCTGCGGGACACGCAAATCCTCAGCAACTTACAGCAGATATAGGAAGCGTCTTTGGTCTCAATGGAGTCGGTAGTTAGTTTATTAAATAACTCTTTTTAACGAAAAATAGACCAACAAATCGCCTCATGGTCTTTTCTCCTGGATTCCATTGTCAAAATTGGACCAAATTGAGCACACACATACATACATAAAGAAAAAATTCTAAAATCCGTCAATTTAGTTTCAGTATCATGTATAGAGCCTATTTAAACACGATATCTCTGAAAACAAAGTACATACCTAACTTACTCCATGACCAACCCTTAGGCTGCTGCCTTGAATTTTGCGGGCAGCGGGGCGGGAGCGGCGGCGGCGCTGGAGAGGAGCGGGCAACGCAGACCCGTTTTTGAAACCAGTGGGTAGATCGCGCGGGAATATAACGGCGTTGTGTTGTGAAGTCGCGGTGTTTGATTCAAATTTTGATTCATATTTATTCCTAACGCTCGATTTAGTGTGGAAAATAATTGAAGGAAATGGCAAGGAAAATAAAAGGCGATTTTTATCGGAATTATGAAGAATGCGCGGGCGGTCACCGCTTAATAAGTTGACTTGAGCTCACCGCTCGTCGCTCGCTCATTGCCCGCTCATTGCCCGCTCCCGCCCCGCTGTTTTCGAGTGTCGGTCCATTTGATTACACGTAAAAGATCCCGCCGCCGCGGCCGCCCCGCTGCCCGCAAAATTCAAGGCAGCGGCCTTACAGATTTGTTATTAGTATTGATGAGTTACACGTCATTTTTACTCACTCCTTATGTAACAATGAGTCAGGACGTCTGAAATCGCATCGATTTCGTTCCCGCAGAAGCCGCTTCCATAGAATCGCATCCTTTACAAATCTGCCCGCCCAGCGCGCTAATATTGACTTCTTATTACCGGCAGCTCACCGCACGATACGTGGCTACACGATCTCCCACTGTAACTGAACTTTAGGCTGGTCAAACACTCTCAAACATCTTATTTATTCTATTTCATATTCTAATAACTATATAGTCGCTAATATCTTACTTACTAATATTATAAATTCAAGCATATGTGCTAAGAGTAACGTTGATGAAACTACTGTGAAAAATCGTCTTTATTTTTGGCTCAAATTGTAGCTGACTAAATTGTGTAGAGGAGTATTTCTCAAATATTTGCTATCTTTCTTCGTTTTTAAAATATCGGGCGCCAAAATAAGAAAAATCGAAAAAAAAATTGATTTTTTTTCACTATTTCGGCTATAACTTTTTTCGTTTTTGACTTTTTCGAAAAATTATTTTTGCACCTTACAACTCTTGCATATATTTACAACTCCGAGATATAAGGGGATCGCACTTTTTCGTGAAATCGGGGCCTATACTATACTGAAGCGAAAGAAAAGACATTTCCAATGTGAAAAGGAGGTTGACGTGTGCAATCGTCCTAAATGTAGGGATAACATTGGCGTAGTGAGATAGCGCGGAATGTCCGTCGCGTGTAATATTCTACGGAGTTTAGTGGTATAATGCCGGGGATGTCTGGTGCTATGGGGTAACTTTGCAACATACACCTTAATTGTTAGGCGATTGTCTACATTGAAACACGTAAGGTGATTATCCTTTGAACTTTTCTTATATTATTATAATTAAACTAATCTTAGATAAATATTTAACAATAAACCATGGAACGGTGCACACAAAGTGGCTATAAACTTTTTTCAGTCTGTCAGGTTGTCTCCTTTAAAACATTCAAATAATTTAATGAAGTTACTTAGTTTCTTGTATGTAATAAAATCCAGGAAAAGGCTGTATTTTTTTCATGAATTTTGGAGATCTTCACGTAAATTACAATGTAACACAAGGTATCAATAATTTACCTATTGACTTATTATAATGATTATAGAACTCATCTCATCATTATTTATTATCTTTATATATACCTACAAAAAGTCACAATAACCGTTTTTCATTCAAAGTTCTAAAATTAGTTTAGAAGTAGTTTCTTCGCTAACTACTTCTAAACTACACAGCCAATTTTAAAGCCAGGAGTGGGTCGTTAGTCTTACTAATATTATAAAGAGGAAATATTTGATTGTTTGTTTAAATTGAATAGGTTCCAAAACTACTGGACCGAATTGAAAAATTATTTCACTATTGGGAACTTTAATAAAGGATACACTAGATTTTGGGTTGTTTCACTAAAAGTGGCATAGTAGAATATCACCGCACTCACAGCTTGGAGTGATATTTCAAATTAGTTGCACAAAGTTGTCCTTAAGGTGAACACGTGTTACGATTTGAACCATTGATCAAACCAAGCAGATGATTTTTTTTCATACAGTTTTCACTAAGTGAAGGAGGTTTGTGTATAAGTTACAAGAAAATATATTATTATAACTGTCTTATATTAAAAAAATGAACATACAATTTGAATTTTTATTTTTTAATGTACTCTGACCATTTGAAAGTCTGACCTTTTGAAAATGTGACCTTTTGAAAGCAAAGGTAATGTTTATACATAATATATTGTTTACTGCACTCTCTCGTAAATATCAATTAACAACGTATCGTGCGAAAGCTGATCGCTTTTGTTCCTTCCTATCTGTTCCGAAATCAAATTCGATGCAACATGGCGTCGAAACGTCACGATAACAAACATGGCGGAGACGGCTCGTTATTGTTTGAAATTATTGCATACATGTGTTCTCGTATTACGGAACCAAATTATTTAAACACTAGCTGGTGCTCGCGACTTTGTCCGCGTAGTAGAAAAGTATAAAACGCCATCTACCGTATTTTGCATAGATGGCGCTATCTCCCGGGCCAATTTTATTTTAGATTTCCCGTAGGAATGAAGCATTTTCCCGCGCTAAAAAGTATCCTTTGTTCATCAGGGATAATGTCGGCTTCTAATGGTAAAATAATTTTTCAAATCGGTCCAGTACTTTCGGAGCCTATTCTATACAAACAAACAAACAAACAATCAAATCTTTCCTCTTTATAATATTATAGTATGTTCATTGTTCCAAAATGAAATGTCAAAATGTCAAAATGTCTAGTGTCTCTGAATGTCTATTGTCCCAAAATGTCTAGTTTCTCAAAATGGATTAGTATGGATATATAATAGATAGGTAAAAAGTATATAAGTAATAAAAAACGTTTACATAAACCAAGCGTCACAGATTGACGAACGATCTCACGAGCTCTGAATCTCGGTAAAGATTTCAGTGAAAAATTTGATTGGCGCAATAAATAACGCAAGGTAATACACATTAATATGTTGTTAAAGTTTACAATATGAGTGTTCGTTCCTGTTTACGTTTGCTTTTATAAAGACGAATGGTTCTGTTAGCGATCGGCGAGTGATTCGAAAACATAGGCGATGATTGACCGCTGATACAAGCCAGCGTTTTCATAAATAAATAAAAATTCTAGTGATGGGACACGTCACTTTTTTTTAACTATTTCTGTAATAAAAAATGCTAAGACAAGCGATCCGCAAGGGCTTTCACACGGATGGTGATTCATAAAATTATAGAAACTTTCTCGTTCATATCGTTCCTTCTGTTAATGAACACCATATCAAAATCCGTTGCGTGGTTTAGAATGGTGGTTAGATATGGTGACTTTGTTTTATACTATTTAGACTCTAAATAGTGCTTTTCGATTCTCTAAATTTTAGAGAGTATACTCAATAAAACAAAACAGAACAGGTGCTGTTTGTTTTTCTAGTTTTTTGTTATGCCAGACCAGATATATAACTGCGGAATGCAGTTTATCGCCATTAATAATAATCCTTACTAATATTATAAATGTGAATATGAGTTTGTTTATTTGTTACGCTTTCACGCAAAAACTACTGAACCGATCACCATGACATTTTGAATACTCGTTGTCTGGGACACCAGAAAGGACATAGGGTACCTTTCATTCAAGAAAAAAAGCACTGTTCCCGAGGGATTATCTAAAATATAAAACTGTAACTAACGCTTGGCCAATGTGTTATAGCAACAAGTTGTCAAGCGTTATAATTGCTTTTATATTTATAATTTATCATCGCGTACGAAGTCGCGGGCACCAGCTAGTAATTAATAAAAATATAATAAAAGTTTAGTTTTTAATACAACTTATTTTTGACGTGAATACGTCTTTAAATTCGCTACCATGGGCGTAATTCAAAAAATCTAATGATGACAATCGGGGGATACAGTTTGGCGTTGTAGTTTCGAATCTATGCTCTACATTAAAAATTAAATTATACCCCTGGATAGCTAAAGAATCAAAGAATTAATATTGTAAAACAATAATTATTTCCTTTATTTAATTTAAAAAATATAACCCGTTACATAAACGTATTCACGTACAATACATGGTCGTGTCCATGACACAGCCACACCACAATTTTTTTTTAAACCAAATATTCCGAAGCCGTCTTAAAATCTCCCTTTTAACAAGTAATTAATAATGTGTGATTTACTAATTATGATTGTATCGAATTCATGTCGATATTTAGTATCGACATAATAAATTCCCAACACTAAATTGGGTTTTGGTAAAGCGTAAACGGTATGCGTCTAGGTGGGTGCTGTTTTATTTGGGCCAAACTAGACGGGCGCTGACGTTCGTATTCGACAAGTGAGCAATTTAAAAAAAAATCTCAAATGCATTAATAGTTAACTGTTCCATGGTTGGCGTTTGTTAGATTTTCAAAAATGTTTTGTTAAAAATGTTCAAAAATGTTTAAATTGTATCAAATTGTAGATTTTCAAATACGTTCTGTTCGTTGATTCCTCACTATACAATTTAAACAGAAATCCTTCTTTATAAAACATAGTCTTCCACCGCGTATGTCTGTCTGTATGTTTTGTGATAAACTCAAAAACTACTGCACCGATTTGCATTCTGTTTTCACCAATGGATACTTTGGTTAGTCGCGGGCAGCAGTAATATAATAAAGTAAGGTTCATACATTGTAATGTACATCTATACTAATATTATAAAGAGGAAAGATTTGATTGTTTGTTTGTTTGAATAGAATAGGCTCCGAAACTACTAGACCGATTTGAAAAATTCTTTTACCATTAGAAGCCGACATTATCTGTGATGAACATAGGCTACTTTTACCGCGGGAAAATGCTTCATTCCTACAGGAAATCTAAAATAAAAGTAAATACTAACGGCTTGGCCCGGGATACACTTGACAGCGTCATTTATCCAAAATCGGTGAAGAGACTAACGTGACAATTGCTTGGTGATATTTTTAGCGATCTATTCCAAGGCGTTTTATACTTTTCAACGCGGACGAAGTCGCGAGCACCAGCTAGTAGTTGATATACACAGAACCGAAATTCGCCTGTTTTCAATGAAATGAAAGCTTTCTTCTAATTTTGATGTGATGTACTGAAAATCAAAACAGCGGTCTTTTAACTTTCTCCATTTATCACTTTAAAAAGGTTCCGACTTTGACCCTAACAACTTGAATATTGTACAAATTGAACTAAATGCAACAATACATTCTAATCTGTTACATTTTTGAATTGACTTTCTAAAAATGAAACTTTAGAAATTCTAAAATGATGCATGAAACCCTTTTATTACAAACTTCAAAAAAAATATTTTAGTTTCAAAAACATTTAATCGAAGGTTTCTTCATAGTTTTATTATTTTATAAAAATGACGGGTCGAGTGGTTAAGTGCTTTGTCATAAAGGTTCCGGGATCGATTCTCGTCAGGGCAAACTACTCAATGTTAGCCTTAGTGTGGCTCTGGTATCTAGATGGCTATTAAATATCTAGACTTATTTAATTATTAATAAATTATTAGAATTAAATATAGATAAATACTGATACATGCATCAACGGTTGGAAATCATTAATGTTGATGGAAAACTGATACTCGAGCAACTCAGATTAACTCAGAAGCGAGCCTTAACTGCTTGTCGAAATTACTTCTTCGTGATTCTTCATTTGGT
Organism: Synanthedon vespiformis; assembly: GCA_918317495.1. Taxonomy (NCBI): domain Eukaryota; kingdom Metazoa; phylum Arthropoda; class Insecta; order Lepidoptera; family Sesiidae; genus Synanthedon; species Synanthedon vespiformis. The sequence continues at coordinate 4,453,881 of OU906968.1, read as the reverse complement.
CCAAACGCTCTTATATGTATCATGTCTGACTGCTGGACTGCTCGACTCCTCCATAATTGTAAGCATAAGTGCTCTTATGTACTACTACAGTTTTGTAAGAAGGTTGCAATTTCCTCCATTTCGCAACTGCTAAAAGACCAAGGCGTCCTAGAGAAAGTAAATGTTTCAAATGGAAGATTATTTCCCAAGCTCGACTATCTCGTACGTACAAACTTCTTGCATTCATGGACAATTCCGTTTCTGTTGTGTTAACAAAGTAAACAACAAAGGAATAAAGATTGTCACTCTATGAATAAAATAAAAATAGCGCGAGATGGTATCGTCGAAACGGGCTGAGTACGGAATATGCCGACTTATTATACTCCTAATAACACGATTGTATTAGCTTCGGCCCACAGATATAACAACATATTATATTAAGACATGACAGTGTCTTTTTATTGACCTGTGTGTGTGTTTTTCTTTTTCTGTGTCTGTCAAGATTAAATTAATCTTCTAAAGATAGTCATTCTAAATGACATGTTTGGCGTCTATATTTTAAATTGAAAATATACAAAAAAAATTTTTAGAACTTATAGACAATTGATGATATAGTATTTTACGAACTATATTTTTAAATAGAAATAATAGTCAGACATTGACTATCTTTTGGACTGAAAATTAAGAATATTATATATAAATTGTATTTAATATACTTTAAAACAGACCAGAGGAGAAGGCCTATCAAGGCGTACTTTGAAAAGTTCATTACCATTGTTGATTTATCCAAAAGTTGACTCTTAAATAGATACTCTTACACTTACACTAAGTATGTATTCTCTATCTGTGATTTTGCTGTGGTTATCGACTCGACAATTGTCTGCTTTGGTATTCACAAAGCCTGTCAAAATGTATATTACGTTTTTACCGTGATTTTACATGTCGAATGTCGATGAAGTTATTGGCGTTTTATTGTGTGGTTTTTAGTTTGACAAAGTATTATTTCTTATTTAAGTTGAATAAATTTAATATTTTCGACTTTGAAGTCGACACGTTTTAAAAACCACAGATAGAGAATAGGCCCGCTGGGCCCGTATTCTCTAAGTGTGGTTTTGCTGTGGTTATCGACTCGATGCGGTTATAGACTCGACAATTGTCTACTTTGGTATTCACTAAGCACATGTCAAAATGTCTACGATGTTTTTTCCATAGTTATACCATGTCGATGAAGTTATAGGCCCCCAGAAATGACAAGATCTGTAGACTAACGAAAGTTATGTACTTACATAATCCGCGGAACGGTATGTTGAAGTGGCAGTGGTCCCTCTAGATCGTGGGACCGTTATGACATGGCAGTACGCGACCGTCAAAAACATTCAAAATGCCGCCTCTAAGAGATTCTAAAGCGTATCTATCAATGTCTTTATGGCATTTATAGATTATTCATTTGTATATGGTAGCATCGATACTTTTATGTTATTGTTGGTCTCTTGTTCTGTCTGTCGTCGGATACGAAACGTAATTGCCATTGAGAATATTACACATTTTTATTTGCGAACACTTTTATAGCTACAGTTTTAATGTTGAATCCCCTTTGTCAGTTTGTGTGTGTTAAGCCAAATATATTTAGAAATCTAATGTACCGTAAATAACCATCGTTTGGAATTTCTTTTACAAAATGTTTTATTTCTTTTAGTTTCAATATGTTTTATTTTTCTGAAACAGTAACATTCTTACGTCCATTCGCAAAAACTTTCGCATTGATATTAAAGCTACCGGCCCCTCTCCTGGCTTCGCCCGGGGTGCAATTTTTACACTTGGGTGCATATATAAACCATTTTCATAATGTGAAAACCGAATTTAAATCAGTCCACCCATTCTCGAATTTTACGTAAAAACGTACGTAGAAACCAACTGATTTTTAGTATTAACACTAGCTGCCGCCCGCGACTTCGTCCGCGTCGAAAAAGAAAAAAGTAGCCTATTCTGTGTCCTGTACGTCTAAATGTTTATCTACGAAGTTTCATGAAAATCAGTTAATTTCTTTAAAAGTTATGGAGGAACATACAACATACAATACCTACTCTCACATATTTATTATTAGTATTGATATTAATGTAATAATTAAAAAAAAAACAATAAAATCAAATCAAAAGTTAAATAAAATGGATAAAAATTAAATGAGTGAAATAATTTAAATTGTTAGTTTAACAATTAACACAAATTAAAAGCAATGTGGGGAATTAGAATTTAGAACGCTCTGCGTGTTTGCAGATTCATTACTAGAAGGTCTACAATCTGATACTATGACAGATTGTGTTAGAATATTTTGTAGTTTTACTACAAGGGAGAATTTCCATAAGAGCCACTTTCTAACTCGAGCAGCTTATTAAATCCATACTACGTAGTTCCATGATTATTCATTAGTTATTGGTCGTAGCAATACATTAAAAAAAACATGACATTTCTAAAACATACTTAATAAGAAAGAAGGCTTATTGCATCGACACAAAAATCTCTAATTAATTTAATTTCGAGTATCTACTTTAATAATATTATAAAGCTGAATAGATCACAAGAACTACTGGTTCGAATTGAAAAATCTTTTTGTGTTGAATAGTCCATTTATCGAGAAATGCTTTACGCTATAAAACATTTTGAACGTGGACAAAGTCGCGGGCTACAGCTAGTAATGTTTGATAATGTAACATATGGGTCCAGTTGCCTGAAAATAAATGAATGGAGGCGACATCTACGAGTGAGATAATGATGATTCTAGTATTCTAGTACTCTTCTAGTAATCTTCTAGCGTGCCCAATTGTTGTTAAGACGACGCATTGGAAATTTTGGTGTCAGTTATTTAGATTTTTCTCAGCAATGACAAAACATATGAAAGTGATGTTTGGTAATCTGTTTCTTCATGTTATTGACTTCATTCATTATTGGATTTCACGATTGATAAACTTTTATGAGATAGAAAAAAAATTCAAAGAAACCTCTTTTAAAATACAGATTTACATTTTACAGTCAAACGGGACCAATTTATACCTCCAAATTTTCTATGTACATTAGTATAAATATACACATTAAATTATCGATTGTATTTATTAAAATACATTATAGTTTTTTTATTTAAACGATAAAAATCGTATTGTCGCATACGACCTTACGACATAAGCAAGCGCGCTCTCGTTTATGTATGAAATCACAGACCCTGAGTCTCTCCTCAGATTTTAGATTAATTGTTTATCGCTGCGTCGCCTTAAATGGGCAAAAAGATCCATGCTGTTATCAATGCGAGATTCTTCCTATTACTCATTCCTATAGTTTCCACGTTGCTCGGTGTAAGCTCGCCTTAACTTTCGTCGGTCGGTGCTTTTGATCTGCAATTACAGTTTTAGTGCGGTCGTAAACATGGCGATACAAAATGGCCGACAGGTATATCCCATTGTTGTCGTTTTTAACCCCCCTATGGAATTCTTTTGACGCAATCTCTCAATATTAGCAATGAGCGGCATATTGTTCGTGCAGAAAAAGAAATTGCAAGATTGATTCGTAAAAACTTGTCGACTCGGATCCAATGTTATAACCATAATACATGTAACAAAATAGTTTTGTCTTTGCGTTTGTGCGGTTTTCATTGATTTCTCATAACATTTAGTGTTTGTTTCATTCTAATAGGTTTACAACACATAAGTAGTCGCATTCTGTTAAAAATAGAATGCACGTCTCCTTTTTATTGTAATTTATGACTTTATTGTTGTTGACTATTAAACAATTTCAAAAGTTTAATATAAAAAAGTGAGAATGTATGGGCCGTGGCAATTTTTTAAAATGATTGATAATTTAATTATTTGTATAAAAAAAATTGCTTTCGCCATTAACAATAATAGAGTTTAATTCCCACACGACAACCTCCATCATATCTTAAGTACGATAAATAATATTGAAGTTTCGATCAGCGAATCATATAGTTAAGTAAGTGGTAATATTTTTTCGTATTACCAATTTATGGGGACATAAGCTCAAAATTGATGGTTGAAGCAAAAAGTCGCAACACAAAAGCCTTTCGTCTCCTATCACGAGTTTTCAATTTGAGCGCGAATTCAACTTTTAGCGAAAGTTGTGTTGCGATAAATCCAAGTTAATTGGGCTCTCCCACATTGGGGCCAATTAATTTGCTTATTTTATCATTTTTCATGTCTTAATATTGATATGCACTTGACACTACAACGTATATTTTTTCGTATTTTAAATATCTGCCTAAGAAAGTAGACATTTTCTTTTAATTTCTTACACTCATCACATGCTTTTGTATATGTATTATCTGCTTTTATTTGCTTTCACTGCTTCTGTTATTTGAACTTTTGTTAGATTTCGTAATAAGAATTATTATATTATTATTACATTGTTTTTATATTATTTCCTTTATATTTTGATTTCACTCGACATAACCACCATCATATGTAAAAATCAAACGCCTTGCTTAGTCTCTCAAAAACTCAAAAATTCGGTTTTCAACTCTATGTCAATTATGGAAAGAGGGATAAACGGGGAAGGTTTGTGTTGTGTATATAAAAATTTCACTTCAGGCATAAAATAAAATTATTAAGAGGAAAGATTTGTTTGTTTGCATTGAATTGGCTCCGAAACTACTGGACCGATTTTAAAAATTCTTTCACCTATAGAAAGCTACATTATCAGCGAGTAACAAGTAAATCATCATGAATCTATACTAATAATGGTATTGTATGTCCCTCCATAACTCTTAAACTAGTTAAATTATTTTCATGAAATTTGCTAGATAAACTTTTAGACGTACGGGACACAGACACATGAGGCAACTTTTTTCTTATTCAACGCGGACGAAGTCGCGGGCGCCGCCGGCTAGTTAAATATAAAAATGTAAGAAATTTTCACGCTTCGAGAAATCACTGTTAAGTTAATAAGTAAGAACTAAGAACACATGGTAAGGGTCCACGTCGTGCATCGCATTGCATACGCCCTCCAGTGCGACCCTTCCCCTTTACGGCAAAATCCTATGGTACGGAATGGAGCACTCTGCAACTAAACGACTCGGTTCGGCCAAAGCACACGAGACATCCAACCCAGCCAGTCTGGTTTTGTGATTCTACGCGCGCAGATCGCAGGCGCGTCAACGGACTTGAACATTCTCGTTCCAATTTTGAATTGTTATTTTTTAAAAAAATCAATTAAAATGAATTCCTCCTTTCGCTACTTTTAAACTAAGAACTTTTTAAAGAAACTTTCGTTAATATTTTTTTTTTATATATATTATTTTTTGTATTAAAAAAGAAAGAAATAAAAAAAACAATTGTGATTACATTGTTATGTTATTGTTTGGTTCTGTGGTTATTGTTTGAGTGCATTTTGTTTCGTTTACGTTTTGTGGCTGCAAGTATTTTTTTTTTTTGGTTTGAATGTTTTGCGGTGTTCTTGTGAAGTGTCAAACTTTTGCGACGCCGTTTTTTGGATAAAGAGAGTGACCGATTTTTGAAACGCAATGGAGGTTTGGAGTTTTCTGATCTCTCTCCTTCTTGCTGTCGAAGCGGTCTGGGGAAATTGGTGGTAAGATTTTTTTAAAAATTAAATTTAAGTACCTTAGAAGATATTTTGCAGCTAAATGAACCAAAGTTTTATATAAGTTAGACTTTTTTTTTTAAGAGAAGTAATACATATTTTATCAGGTCTTTCAACACAATAAGTTTTTATATTTGACATAAAATTGAACTTTAAATTTATCGTGTAAATATGTAACAATTGATATTGTACTTAAACTTTTTTTAAAGACTCTATAAATAAGAGTTTTAAAATTTGTTTAATTCAATAATTTTATTTTAATTTAATTTAACAACTGGTTTCTGTTATAGTTATTAAACTAAGGATGCATTTTTTAAAAATTAAATAACATAAAACACAAAACAAACTATACGTTGATTTATTTAAAATATATGTTTTTAAATTATCTAATAATTTGCCAGTTTAGACAAACTTAAGTAAAATAAATATTAATTAAATATTTTCTGATGTCTTAAAAAACTATATTAAACGTTCTACAATTTAGGTACTTACATTAAATGTATAATAGAGTGTAAGTGTGCACTATATATTTTATAACATAGTGCAAGAATAATTAGCAAAATAATTAAGCAAATTTTCTTTTGCAAATATTTGCAAATTGTTAGTCATTAGTCAAACATTTGGCATACATATTATTATATGTGTTTCATATTAGAAAACACGAGGACACGTCAAGTCTTGTGAAGTGTCACCACCAAGATATATGTGTCGCCTTACACCGTTTGTTATTCAAATAAGTCAACGGCACAATCAAGCATTCGCAAACCACAGCTTTATTATAGGAGATAATATTATATCCTCTAAATAATAAAACCGTTTTGTGGACTCCCCGCAAAATTGACGATGAATTCTTTTAGAAAAGTTATACAAAAATTGCTACGGGTTATATTTGAACAAGGTTTCATAGAAATCGGCACATTCGTTATAGCCTTAAAGCCATCTTAATTATAGAGATGTGTGGAAGTGTGGATTAGATTCTGATTTTAGGGATAGAGCATTTCTTTTGGCAGTTAGAATGAACATTCTTTTACGAATTTTAGTACTTTCTACTTAAGTATTTTATTGTTCAATTTTCTCACTGGTGATTCTAGCCTACGTTATTAGTAGTCTTAAATAAAAGTAATTAAGCAAATTATATTTTTTTGAAAAAATCCAGCGCAATCAAGCACAGGTATTAAGGTAATAAAAATACGCATTTCGAAAAAAAAAAAAACTCGCGTGAGATTAAGGGGATGGGGGAGAGAGACCAGAGAGAGACCAGAGCACCAGAGAGAGAGAGAGGCGAAAAAAAAATTCGCCAAAATCGCCTCATGTAATTAATGGACGCCCCCTTACATTCTAGAAACATAATATCAAAAATTGACCTTATTTTTTTAACGTTGGGAAATCCTCTTGGATACTTAGCAGTGTAGGGGACACTGCGGGGTTATGCCGGATTCGTACCGGCTAAAACCCAACGACTTTCTGTCAACGCGGCTGTTGATGGGCGGCGTCGTGGGACGTTATGACACGACTTCGCCCAAGCAACACAGAATGGCTGAATATTCTTTGAATAAATGCATTTATACAGCCGTTATTCAAGTAATTTGGGCACAAAATAAATTGCTTTAAGCTGTATAGTAGCAACATAATAGCTGAATAATAGCCCATAGTGTTATAATAGCCCAAAAATCATTCAATACAGCATTTGCCTATCTTGTCAGCTCTAATACACTTATAACAAAGCTTTAAACTGAATAATTTGTGAATTTCATACTGTTATCTGGCCTATGTGTTGCCTGGTGCCCCGCCACTGCTACCCAGCGCGGGGAAGCCTTTTTTTACAAGAGGAATCCACCATGGGGGCAGACCGGTGGGTTATGTCGAACTCCTGCCCCGAGATGGCATTGGGGAAGACATACCGACTGATCCTGTTGGCGTTCGCGTCCGCTATAAGGCGAAGGTGCGAGGTCGGACGAACACTTTTCGGGAGGCCTACACTCCCTGTCAGAACCTCAGTGTACCTGACCGTGGAAGTACGCCGGCCATCTATCAAAAATGTAAATAAGGGACTAAAATTTTGATTTCTTAGTTAATTTTCATAGGCTAACATGGTGTTATTTCACGGTGGTCTTCTGTAAGGGGCTGTAAAGGCTGCCAAAATGACTGCGAAACGCAGTGTGCCGTGCAACTCTTTGTTTTTGTTACGGAATGTAAACAATATTTGCACTAGAAATAATATTCATAGTGCGTTTGACTGTTCAGACATGTTTTTCACATTGCTTCCGTCGCCTGTGGCCCGCCACGCACACTTGGGCACTAAAAATTATTTATACTCTAGCGTTGGCAGGGAACAACTTTCGCTCTTTGTTGCTTTATTTAGTAAACATGAAAATACTGGCTGAAACCTGAAGATAAAAGGACGTGTTAACAAGTACGCGCAAGTATAAGTGTTCGTTATTTGAACAGTGTAAACAAGTAAAAGGAATATATTCCGGACTGATTTTTTTTCCGGTATTGATCGTGGTCCATCTATGTTCACCCAGGTGGACTACGGGCATTTTTTTGCTCGTGGGCCACATTGTGTTCACCTAGGTGGACTACAGGCATTTTTCTTGAACGTAGTCCACATTGTCAGCGTGCGATCATTGCTCCAGTTTCAGATCGAACTGATAGTATAAAGAACTAATCTATAAGAACTATATAATAAAGATTATAACCGATATGTTATAACGGATTATCTAAACAAATATTATAACCAGAGAATATTTGTATTTTTCTTTGTAACGAACTTTGGTCTCAAAAACTACTGGGCAGATTTTTGAAATTCTTTCACATTTATAAAGTTACGCGGGCGATGTCGCGTGCAACAGCTAGTGAGTTAAAAGCAAATATAATCATCATAATCATAATCAGTGTACAAAATATAAAATACTAGCTGGTGCTTTTATTTTAGATTTCCCATAGGAATGAAGCATTTTCCCGCGGTAAAAAGTATCCTTTGTTTATCACGGATAATGTCGGTTTCTAATGGTAAAAGAATTTTTCAAATCGGTCCACTAGTTTCGGAGCCTATTCTATACAAACAAACAAACAAAAAAACAATCAATGAAATCTTTCCTCTTTATAATATTAGTATAGAAAAACCATTTATAAGACATCTATCAATTATTGTCTTAAAAAGATCCAAACAGTATGTCAGGCTTTTATGTCTTTTATTTTTAAACGCGGCTGAAGTCGCGGGCATCAGCTAGTAAGCTACTTCAGAAAATTAAATTAAGTTAACATATGTTTCTTTGCGTACGAGTTTTATGGAGTTTCAGTCTAGACAAACACACTCCTTATTGTTTCAACTTTGAACTATAAAAGAGTTGGTTAGGTGATTTTTCTATGCAATGTGTGTTTGTAACTAGAAAAAAAAGTTTAATAGAAACCAGTATACACTTTCTAAACACATTTTTAATACAATATAATGTTTCATTTATATTAATTCCAAGTAATATATGATACTAGCTGGTGCTCGCGACTTCGTCCGCGTAGAAAAGTATAAAACGCCATCCCCCGGGCCAAGCCGCTAGTATTTACTTTTATTTTAGATTTCCCATAGGAATGAAGCATTTTCCCGCGGTAAAAAGTAGCCTATGTTCATCACGGATAATGTCGGCTTCTAATGGTAACAGAATTTTTCAAATCGGTCCAGTAGTTTCGGAGCCTATTCAATACAAACAATCAAATTTTTCCTCTAATAGACAAGTCTTTTAATTGCTAAAAAGCAAGGTTATTTTGAAAATAAAACTAAGCCAAATGTTACAACATTTTTGAACAATATACATAATTACGTATTTACAGAATAACAGCGAGCAAGCTCGCTTGAAAAACTATTTATGTCAAGTATACTTTCTTTCCTCGGTTAGTACTCCAAAGAGCGCACTAAATAGGAGTTTCTTCCGGAAAATTTCTACTAAAGAGTTGTGCGGAATGAACTTTCTTATAATTTTAACCAGTTTTAAGGAATTTCTTAAAATCATCATCATCATCAACATCCCTACAGATTTATCAAATCATAATAAATGTGTAGGGGTCGGTCATGGAGTAATTTACTTTGTTTTCAGAAATATCGTGTATATAGGCTCTATACATGATACTGAAACTAAATTGACTATGTATGTATGTTCCTCCATAACTCTTTAAACGAATTAACTGATTTTCATGAAACTTGGTAGATAAACATTTAGACGTACAGGACACAGGATAGGATACTTTTTATTTTTTTTAACGCGGACGAAGTCGCGGGCGTCAGCTAGTAATATAATAAAGCAAGACGAAATCGTCAGTTATGTCATTTTGACAAAATGAATAATGTAGAGATGATTTTTTTAATATTATTTTGATAAAATGTATTTAAACTTTCATGTTTTGAATTTATGTGGCTAGTTTTCCAACGTATTTCCCTTTCATACTAGAAGTGGAGCGTTCTGTGACGGATTTGACAACAAAAAGCGTACACTTCAAAGCAAAGTGAACCCAACACAAATTACCGCATTTCGCATATTGTGTACAGTTACGCAGAAAGTAGGTTTCCAATTCTGTCAACGTAACTGAGCTTTAGCGGCGTTTCATTTCTAGAAAGCGCACAGATTTCGTTTCACTAAGTTGTAAGCTATCTGTAATTTCAATGACGGGACACACTCAAAATTGGCTTTTTGCAACCCGCTCTTTTACATATTTATTCTCAAATTAGCTGGTGCTTGCGACTTAAAGTATAAAACGCCATCTACCGTATTTTGGATACATGGCGCTATCCCCCGGGCAAAGCCGCTAGTATTTACTTTTATTTTAGATTTCCCGTAGGAATGAAGCATTTTCCCGCAGTAAAAAGTATCCTATGTTCATCACGGATAATGTCGGCTTCTAATGGTAACAGAATTCTAATGGTCCAGTAGTTTCGGAGCCTATTCTATACATACAAACAATCAAATCTTTCCTTAGTATAGAGAACTAATATTTTCATACATATGTTACCGAGAAAGAAATGATCAATATTAATAATAAATCTGTAATGGTTGGTCATTGAGTATACTTTGTTTTCATAAATATCGTGTTTATAGGCTCTATACATGATACTGAAACTAAGTTGATAATTTTTAGAATTTGTTACTGTATGTAAGTATGTATGTTTGTTCCTCCATAACTCTTAAAAGAATTAAGTAACTGATTTTCATGTCTAAAATCAGTGTAATTCGTTATAATAATATACAATACGCGCCTGTTTCACAAACGTCAAGTATGGCCTACTTGACGTAACTGTCATTTAAAGTCACCGGTAACTGATTGACGTTGGTGAAACAGGCGCTCACACAGATTTATTATTAGTATTGTTTAAATTATTTATTAATCGTTCGTAAGGAGTAATCTCCAAGTTTGGCTGACACACACACATTTTATTTTTACTACGAGTACAATGACGCTAACGAACATTTTAAACAAAATGGCTAAATTCAATCGTAAAAGAAATTTATCTTAGACCAATCGATATGTTTACTTTCCAATGGTTTCAACATTTTGCCCCCATACGATTGCCCAGTACCGGTATCTAGATGAACAAGTCGAGTCAAGTGGATATCAAATAAGGAAGCTACCGAGATATCATTAGAACTAAACATACATCGATTAATGAGATTGAGGTTGAAAATGTCTTTAAATTTTTATATACATATTAACTGTCACACAAAATTAAAACATATACAATCCGCGTTAAGAAACAATTTTGATTGACAACGAAATGATAGTTACGTGAGTAAATTAAGTTAGTACAGTCACCATCAATAAATCGTGACCGAAATAATTAAAAATATTATCTACACAATGCTATTTATGCGATAATATTAGATTAGCGATTATAGCATAATATTCTAGGGTTAATATTTTCATGAAATTAGACTTTTTTAACATACTTAAACTGAGCTCTACTTAAACTTTCTATCAAAAGATTCACAAAAATCTTTACATGTGAGTAAACATCGAAGCTTCGTCGATCATCTTAGGTTTGAGAATAAGAAATAGGAACGATAAAAATAAAAATAGGGAATGTAATAAAAATATCAATATAACTATAAAATTATCATTATAGTGATTATGCGGAGTTTAATGTTCTATACTTTTATTGCACTTTTATAGCAAAGCAATATTCATATTGTCAGTGATATGATCATATTCACTTCGGAACTTAAAGCTTGTTTCTCTTTAATTAAACCTTTAAGCAGATCGCAAAGGAATGTTAATAAAGTAGCATCTTTATTAAAACAAAACAGCGAACTATAAAATTAAACTCTCTGAAACCCCTACGCATGACCAAATTTTAATTATAATTAAATCTGGGACAGATATTTACACCTACGTTGCTGGACGACTAAAACCGTTTCACAAATTGCATATTTCCATAATAAGAGATTTTATTATCGACACGAGTGTTGTTTTATCAGTAGAAGATTGTGTTCTATAAAAAAATGCTAATATGTTGAAACAAAGCTACATTATCAAGGAAGTAAAGAATTGCTGTAAAAGCGAAAAATTTGTCTCACATGGTGAACTTATTCAGAAATACATTTTTTTAATTATAATGTTTGATGCATATAGAAAGTGATTGAATCTTTAGTAACACTCAGTATTAAAATTTAATTTTAATACTTAATTTTCAAATTAGTATTAAAATTAAGTTATTTTACATAAAATTGTCTCAACATGTCGACATTGCTTTCGTAACACACGCCGCTGGTGAAGTCGCACGAACTTCGACATCGATGACCCCACAGAGTTTCCATTGGACTTATTTTATGTACCTACCTGTAATCTGGGGTAGATAACATCTGCAGGGTGTATTGCGACACTTTCAAGATAAACAAAATCATCAAAAAACATTAGAATAGGCTTTGCCTCCGTAAATAGTGTAACTTTTAATTTTCATTTTTTACATGTTAATTTTACAGGAGGCGAAAAAACATAAGACATTTAAAAAAAAAACGCTGTGTCATAATTATTTTATTTATTATGATTTTGAGGTAGCCTTTTTTACTATAACATAAAATATGAAGTAAAGACAAAATATATACCTAACAAAAATGAGCTTTAAAACTATTTGCATAAACGAAAATTTTATATTAAAAAGATAATTAGTTCTTAACTGTCAAAATGTGCGGGGCGTAAAATGTCATTTCCACATTAAAGTTTTTTAAAATGGCATAGTAAATTTTAGTCTCTATTTTGTTGAAGTAAAATAAACACGTCATATATTCGTCTCTTTCTCTCAATGTAGCAGACAATAGAGGCGGAGCGAGACAGCAGCAGATAGGTCATTCTTACACAATCTTTCTCCGTTTGCACTTCAGCTCGTTCTATGGTTCTTTGACTGCACGCAGCTATTATTATGTTGTGATATTTTTAGGCGAGACACGTGGCCGACTGTACTTTCTGCAGTGCGGCTCTAATTATAGCATAACAGAGCAATATATTACTGTGACTGTTACAAGACAAATGCAAGCACATGTTTTTATTGACGGCCCATTAACATTTAATGGAGTGTGGCGAAATTATTTATCTTGGAATTTTAATAAGATTCCTTTTAAAATATTAATGTTGATTTCGAAAATGTTTGAAGTAATTTATAAATACTTAAATAAAATTTTGCAGGGTGCTCTAACTGAACATAGTTACAATATTTAATAAAAACCTTATTAAATGAAAATTTAGCAACAATTTCGCATTTAAATATGAAAACAAATGGATGAAAATAAAAATTTAACAATAAAAAGGAATCCAAATAAAGGAAAACTCATAAAAAAATAGGCTACCTTTTAATATTTCTAGAAAATGAAGAAGCAAACAAAAGCTAGTCACGCTAAAATTGACAAGAAAAAAAAAAGAAGTCTTAACCTAATATTATATTTTAAATTATAATTGTAAATTAATAAATTTCCATAAACATAAAAAAAAATAGTTTTTCCAGATGCATAAGTTTTTGCTCGGACTGAATTCCGAGTATGTAACGTAACAGGAAGTAATTTATCAATTTCAAATTGTAATTACATTAGCACTGTTAACACCTCTGTCTATCCATTGTTACCAAATTTACTGTTCCCTAATTGAAAAAAAGCGACGATAAACATCGTACCGTTGAATTAATTAACGGTCTTGTTAATTGTTTAGTTAAATATTTATTAACACTAACGGATACACACGCGTAGGTAACCAGAGTTTGCTGTTTGTATTTTTAACATTTAATTTTTTTAAGGTAGATTTTTTACCTACACATGATGAATTTGGACTACTCAACTTAGGGTTGAGAATACTTCAGAGGACAAAAGAGAGATTAAAATAAAAAACGTATCTCTTACTTACAAACTTAATACATCAAGGGCTCTTCACAAAAAAGTAATTCAAGCAAAAGGATTTTTTTTAAAATAGTGAGTACGCAACCTATTATAATAAGCTTAGAGCGAAAGGCACGTGAAAAATATTCCACAAGAATAACGTGCGTCAAAGCAGGATGTTTAGAGTTATAAAATACTAGCTGTTGCATGCGATTTCGTCCGCGTAACTTTATAAAATATAATATATTCGCGTCTGTGAAACCATTATGGAAATACACATACAAAATTTCAACCCAATCGGTCAAGCCGTTTAGTAGTTGACATACCGACAGCAGCGCCACCTAACGGGTCCAATTGTATTTTTAAATGATCCAGGAAACTATCGAAATACCCATATAAAATTTCAACCCAATCGGTTCAGCCGTTTAGAAGTTATGTGAAAAAGATAAGTGCGGAAGGATAATTCTTACTACCCGTTGTCCTATTACCCGTTTTCTTGTAGGAATGAAGCATTTTCCCGCGGTAAAAAGTAGCCTTTGTTCATCACGGATAATGTCGGCTTCAAATGGTAAAAGAATTTTTCAAATCGGTCCAGTAGTTTTGGAGTTAGACTTTCCTCTTTATAATATTAGTATAGACTAGCAGTTGCATGCGACTTCGTCCGCGTAACTTTATAAAATATAGCCTATGTTTATGATAAGTTTTCTTATTTTTCTAATAACTATATTTGAAACTAGCTGGCGCCCGCAACTAGTACGTCCTGTACTTCTAAATGTTTATCAGCTAATTCGTTTAAGAGTTATGCAATTAACTACTATAAAAATTGATTTTTTTTTCTACCACATTTAACAATTAATTAGTCTTCACGTAAGGCTATTGTTTGTAAGTCTACTTATAGTATATTTAACGATATTTAGTTCATTGACGACACTATTTTGCGGTAGCAATATCATTGTTTGTAGGGATAATTATGTTAATTACACACTAAATTAGGGTTCCGTAGAAGGGTTCAGTCGAGCATAAACTGTTATGTTCATAACTGTAGATTACATTGGGAGTTTACATTCTCTTATCACGGTGACACCGAGCACGTCCGATTAATAAATGTTGTTTGATATTAAACAGTTTTGTGTATAGGTATTATATTATCATTTTAATTTGGGTCCAAACAAATGACAGCTAATTTTTTGTACCATTCTGAAACGCCGCTCTTGACGTTTGCGTATTTTTATTCCTTAGACTAGCTGGTGTCCGCGTCTTTGTCCGCGTTTAAAAAGCAAAAAAGTAGCCTATCCTGTGTCCTGTACATACGTCTAAATGTTTATCTACCAAGTTTCATGAAAATCAGTTAATTCGTTTAAGAGTGATGGAGGAACTTCTAATTCTAAAAATGGTCAATTTAGTTTCAGTATCATGTATAGAGCCTATATACACGATATTTCTGAAAACAAAGTAAATTACTCCACGACCGACCTTTACAGATTTATTATTAGTATTGATTGATTTTAGTTTCATGGCCAATCGTTTTATAGCCTATACAGCGCCAAAATAGCGTTTTTCAAATAGGCATAAAAATAATATGACAGCAGCAACCTGTCCAGTGCTAATTATATTCCAGGTCAGGTGATTATATTATATTGATTTACATATTTTGTAAAACGTTTTACATCTTTTGTTTCCTTTAGCACCTTATGTCCTTTAGTCGGATTAGCACCAGCTTAACAAGTTGTTAGTAAAAAATAAAACCCCAAAGGGTGATAAAATGTGAAAATCTTTTTTCAACAGACTTCTAAAAAAGAGAAGGTTCTCAATTCAACTGTATTTTTTTTATGTTTGTTTCCTCGTGACTTTCGACTGGGTGAAACTATTTTCATGAACCTTTTTTTATTTGAAATCTGGTGCTTCCGGTGTGGTCCCATTTCAATTTGGTCCAGTTCTAACAATGGCATCCATGAGAAAATACCACGAGACGCTTTGAAGTCGGTTTTTTTAATTTTTTTGTTAAAAAGACTTATTTATTTGAAAATTTGTATTGCCTTAAACTTACGTTGTTACACACGTATGACATAATAACTCACTTTTATTTTCGAGTCAAGCGTCATATTAAACTTGAGCGCAGACATAACAATCAGCAACATTGTAAAAGTACTTTGACAGAATGGGTTATGCTAAGTTAAAAAGGCGAAGTTTGTCAAACGTTTGCTCCAAAATGTTTACACCCCACATTATTTGTATAATAAACGTATTATATTTGGGTTTGTAGGGAAGGGAACACATGTGCTCGCGTATCTCATGTCCAGATTGTGTCCGATTCAATTTTACATCCTAATATTTTATACGAAACGAGCTGGATAAAATCATTTGTAAGGCGTCGCGAAAACATTTACATACAGTTGACGAACAGGGTTGTCGCTCTTATTTTTTTTTAAATAAGTAAAATATTTATTTATATTGTTCTTTCTGCTTATTAACGATTTGTGTTTATGTGTGATACACAATGCTGTAAAAAATTAATAAAACCGGAGCAATTTCCACAACAATTTATTCAACTTGTCAATTCCAACCGTTTTAGAAAAAAGTTTTATGTATATAAATATTGTAAAGACCTACCATATGTATAGTATATGCATATATGTAGGCTATATTTTATAAAGTTACGCGGGCGAAGTGTTTGTTCTGGGCAATAAACAATGAAAAATAAAATTATTACTGCAAAAACATCCTAAAGTGAATGTTTTGATAGTTGTTAAACATTCATATAACTATAAAATATAGATTAAAAAAGGTAACTTTTTGACTTTTTAAATATTGTTTATTTACTTAGTGATTTAAGATTTATTTTGTGACAACCCTGCATCTATTTCGCTCATGCCCTCAGGGTGAGTGCGCGTCGTTTTGTTAATTTGGTGATGTTATACAACTTGCCTCACTCTTTAGACTGCCTATTACGATATTGGACTGTCCGAGTGATGTCCATTGCACTAAAACATAGTGTCTACTTATCGATATTTTGATGGTCGTTAAAAATGTAATATTTAAATATGTCAAATTAAAACCAGGCATTATGAATTTAAAAAGTGCATATTTTATATTAACCATCTGAGTATACACAAAACCCTTTTACCGCGTCTGTCTTTTTAACCAGTCACTAATATAACTTCAAATTCATCATATTTCCTTCAAATTGAAGCTATAATATTGTATTGAAAATTATTAATCGTAAACAAGAAGTGTATGTACAATTACTATGAAAATATTTCACAGATTTCGTGCCACACACGACTATCGAGCACATTGGAAATTAATCTACGGACTTCGAAATTATGTTGTTCTGACTTGTTGACTTCTTTCAAAAGGTTAAGCTCAGCCCTTAATCCGATCGTGTTTATTTTTGGCTCAAATTATAGCTGACTAAATTGACCAGAGGAGTTTTTTTTAAATTTTGGATATCATTCTTCGTTTCCAAAATATCGAGCGCCAAATGTGCAGATTTAAATCTGCACATTTTAGAAATGAATTATACTAGATATAATATAAATTTCAGTTTTTTGTTTCGATGCAAACCTTCATATTATGTCTCAGAAAAGTCGTGTTTTTTCATGTATTATTACGACCAATAATAACTAATGAATAATCATGGCATTACGTAGTTTGGAATTGGTAAGCCGCTCGAGTTGGAAAGTGACCTCTTAAATGTCAGGTTCGTCTATCTATCGAGTATACAAATCTCTCAACAGTCATCACTACCCTAATATGAATATTTAATTTCACCCCTTCCGCGTTGTTTATTTATTGGCCGTATATTTCATAGCCCCGGGCCATATTTGCATACGTTACCCACTGCGCTACTCTATGCGCCGTCAAATTGTGTTGGGGGGACTATTGTTGCAAGGGATTATTAGACATGACAGCGTTATATTGGCACGAAGAGAAAAGATTTTTCATACATACAGCTTCAGACATATTATGGCAGGTTACCATCCTCATATTGTTGAAATCCCTCTTTTTCGCCGGGGCTCATGTAACCCAAATATTTTCAAAGTTCTAGTGAATAGGAATCATGCTACACAGTTGGTTGTTGGCCAAGAGCAAACAAATATCTAATAAATAAAAAGTAGCCATCTATTACAATTTAGGTAGACTAACAACAAATTTTCCGGTTCAAAGCAAAGCTGTGTATGTTTTACTAACAGGCTGAATCTTCGTGAGTAGCTTCAGTTTCTTTTTCCTCTGCGAAAATTTTTCCTCTGCGAAAATTCTCGATAGAGGTACGGTAGCTAAAGGAGTTAGACTTGGAAAACGTGCCACTCAATTTGTAGGACTATACGGCCAATTGTATAATATAGGCCGTATAGTCCTACAAATTGAGCCTGTTAGTAAGTAATCAGAAAAAAAATCCTTTGAGGGATACTGGACCAGAGACACCTTTGTTGCAAAAACATATTATTTACTCATCTTTTATTATTTCATACTAGCTGGTGCCTGCGACTTCGTCCGCGTTATCTATAGCCTACAGCCTTCCTCGATAAATGGACTATCCAACACAAAAATAATTTTTCAATTTGAACCAGTATTTCCTGAGATTAGAAATTCTTCAGATTTATATATTGGTATAGATTTTCTCTCGTTGATTCATTTAGATTGTCAACGATTGGGATGTCCGTTTAAGACAGAAGACCACCGTAAGTACCTAATCAATAATTATATACAACATTAGCTACCACCTGCGACTTCGCCCGCTTTGAAAAATAAAAAAGTGGTCTATCCTGTGTCCTGTACGTCTAAATGTTTATCTACTAAGTTTCGTGAAAATCGGTTACAGATAAGTATTATTAGTATTGATAAGTACTGATTGATACCAATGTTAAGGTCACAACATTGTTACAACACTGATTTTCAGCTGAGCATTTATGAAGCCATTGATGATGATAATGATGATGATGTAACCATGAAATGAATTGCATTAAATTTGGGTGGAATAAGTGTATTTATGAACAAAGTAGGTAATAGGCGAGTCAATAAACTTGGACAATTAGCTAAAAGACGAATTGCGTTGTCAATCGGAAAGCTATTAAAGTCGGAAGCATGACGGTTACAATGGGTCAATAGACAATACAATAAAAAATAACCGTTTCAAGAACTCATACCAAAAAATCTAAACGTTAAGTGGGACAGATTTGTTTGAAGAAATATAATACCGGAATTCACCATATTAATGGTTTTAGGCAGTCTGCCTAAATTTTATTTTGCTTTCTATCTGGCTACCGTCGCCTATAAAACAAGCAACGCCATAGGTATTGCAACAAAGGTAGGAGAAGGGAGGGATATGTAGGTCAAAAAAATATTTTTGAAGTGAAAACTTGGTATTTTTGAGATGAAAAAAAAAAAACCATTGAACTCGCGACCTGTAACCGACACCGACACCGACACCTCTGTTGACAACACGTAATTGTTCAAGATATCACTTCTGTCGACACTCCGGGTGCCACTGTTTTTTTTATTATTTTTAAACGTTTTAAGTTAAGATGTTAAGACTCTTAACAGATTTGGCACACAGTTTATTACCTGCATATTTAGGATACTTTTTATACTGAAAAAAAAAAAAAAAATGTTAGGTTCCTGTGATTTTTTTTAAAAAACGACATACATCACTCATAAAATCGCGGGAACCAGTTAGTTTTAAATATATGCAAAAATGTTTAAAAAACTTCAGTTAACGATAACAGAACGGTTAAAGAGTAATGGTAACTAGAGTCGAATGAGACACCATCAGTATTTCTAAATAAAAACCTTTGCAAACTACGCGTTTGTTTTGGTAAAATTAAAGGTAGATTCGAATGAATATATTCAATCCATTTTGTAATGCGAAACGTCGAACATGACTGTTCCCGTTCTCACGCCTTTTCTCAGAACGTCGCGAATACAAGAAAAAGTTACAAACTCGCAAAAGCGATGCGAGGCTCTGCTTCAACAAGCGTTGTTTGGGAATTCATTTAAAACTAGCTGTTTCCCGCAACTTCGTCCGCGTTGAAAAAGATAAAAAGTAGCCTATCACGTGTACCGTACTTCTAAATGTTTATCTACCAAGTTTCATGAAAATCAATTAATTCGTTTAAGAGTGATGAAGGAATATACATACATATAGAAAAAAATTGTAAAAATGGTCAATTTAGTTTCAGTATCAGGTATAGAGCCTTTATACACGATATTTCTAAAAACAAAGTAAATTACTCCATGACCGACCCCTACAGATTTATTATTAGTTATGATAATTTTTAGTTTTAAGAATTTATAGAACATAGAAAAATACACTGAAAAATATCAATACAAGTAATAAAATAGTGTGTCTGTACATTAGGCATTTAAAAAAAAATTCTTTTAGAATTTTTGTCTGTACGTTGCTTATGGAGCGCACACATTTTTATATTTATTTTATTTTTGTGTAATTTAAACATAATGGTAACTACAAAATGCCTTTGTAAGTATTGCGGTCTGCGAAACACGTAGCTCACCTTGGCTGTGGTTTGTGGTTAGTTTATGGTCCTGTATCAAAAACTTTGTTCATACGAAGTTGAGGAAATAATAAAATTTATGAAATTAACGTCATCACTTTTATGAAGGCTCTAAAACAGAGAATGAAAAAAGGAATTAATTGTAATGGATTTTTTTGTATTTTGGAAATTTTTGTATGGAAATTTTTTTTTTGGCAATCTTAGACTTAGAACTCTAGTGTAAGTTCTGTACTAAAACTTAAAGCACAGAACTTACAAATAAATGTAAATGTCATTGAATTTTTTTTATTCCAGACGCATTTAATAATTACTACATGAGATCTTAAAAGAGAAATTAATTACTTAGTGGACATAAGTACTACTTTAAAATATAGCGAACGCATTTAAGTAAAAATCGTGTACATTCCATTGGTTTAATTGCGTACATATTTCACACGGTAAAATATTCCAAGGACCCCATCAAGGGACATTAGTTTTTTTTATTTTTTTAGTAACCACAAAACGTGTAAAAGGGTGGACCACCTCTGACTCTGGTAGCCAAATAATGTACGACCGCCATTAATTTTAAACGATGTCAGGCCTTGTCAACAATTTCGTTGATGTCTTTTTTTGTTCGACCACAATATTTTTCACGATTTATGTGTTTTGATTATGACTCAGCTGGGACGTTTTGTTAGCAGTGAATTTTTATTATAATATAATTTTTATATTAAGTATAAGATTTGTGTTTTCGTTTGTAATGAATAAACTCAAAAACTGTAGAATCGATTTTAAAAATTCTTTCACCTATAGAAAGCTACATTAGCAGCGAATAACAGCCTATATTTTATAAAAAAAAATACGCAGACGAAGTCGCGTGCAACAGCTAGTTTTCTATACATTGATTTCATTCGATATTTTAATAGTATATTTTTAATAAGTGTATATTTTTTAATATATTTTTAAACATGTAAAAATACGTGTGCCTGTAAAATAACTTGAAAGTCATTGATTTTAATGTTGAAGTGTTGTATAAAATTACACTACGACTAAATAGGTGATCGACAACATTTTTCATTGCCTCAATATTATTAATTTTGCTACTAATTATAGTCAACCAATCTCTTCAAGATTATTTAGGTTATGGAGTAAGTTAAGAACGTAAAGCGGATACCGTTACAATTTTGCAAATTGTATAAAGAAATAGATTTACTTTAAAATTCTACCTGTCAGTGTCAATAGTATGTCACTTTAGAACTCATAAAGAAAACAAGATAGAGTTAACTCGCAGAGTTTATATTAATTCGATGGAGTTAACCCACTGAAAACGACAGCACAAGTGCTATATTTAGTTTCCTCTGAATATAACATAATAAGTACCTACTTACCTGCTTTGCATAACTATTATTTGAAAATATATCGTAAATGATTTGTTTTTTAAATATTTCATTTTGCTTTTTTTGGCATCTATGTTTTTAATTTATACTAATATTATAAAGAGGAAATATTTGTTTTTGTTTGTTTGAATTGAACAGGCTCCGAAACTACTGGACCGATTTGGAAGCTACATATATTATCAGCGAGTAACATAGGTTATAAATACTAATAATAAATCTTTAGGGGTCGGTCATGGAGTAATTTACTTTGTTTTCAGAAATATCGTGTAGATAGGTTCTATACATGATACTGAAACTAAATTGACATACATAATACTCTATACATGATACTGAAACGAAATTGACGATTTTTAGAATTTTTTTCTGTATGTATGTATGTTCTTCTATCACTCTTAAACGAATTAATTGATTTTATGAAACTTGGTAGATAAACATTTAGAAGTACGGGACACGTGATAGGCTACTTTTAATCTTTTTTAACGCGGACGAAAACGCGGGCTAGCTAGTAAATTTATAAAATTGCGAATTCCGCTAATAGTTTATCGATTGGACCAACATAAAAGCATTCGCCGATAGAGGTGGGAGTTAAATTAAGTATTAAAATTCACAAGAGGCCTGCGTTAATAGAGGATGCACAATAAATTGTTGAGGCCGATCTTATCAGCATAATAACTTCTTTGGTAGCCCTTCCCCTGAGAAACGATACAAAAAACTTGATCCAAGAGAAATTCTTCGCGTTCAAAGTAAACTTCGCTTCTTATGGATGAATCTGTTTATGGTTCGTTAATGAGTTTTTGATGTCCTATTAATAGGAATACCTATTCACAGTGATAGAAAACTTAACTTCAATTTCAAAGATTGAGACAAAAAAATTGAGCCTTTTGATATTGCTAAGAAATTAACAAGATTTTTATTCTTGAATGAATAAATAAATTACATTATATGAAATCCTATGTACGATTGTACATTACTACATATTATATAGTTTAATATGTATTTATTATTATTTTTCTTTGAAGACTTGTCATATGATTTACTAAATTTTGTTAATTAAGTAATTACATTTGAAATATTCAAAGGTTTTTTTTAATTTTTTTAATTTTTTAATGGTTTTTTATTTACATAACATAAAAAACTTTGGCATTTATAATATTTGTAGGATTCATCATCATCATCACAAGCGTTCATCTAAAAGTTTAAAAAAATAACTTTTATTCTTGAGAAATTCGACTCGTATATATACTTAATAGCTGGTGCCTGCGACTTGAAAGGTACCCTATGTCCTTTCCGGTGAACCAGAAAACGTGTATGCAAAATTTCATTGTGATTGGTTCAGTGGTTTTTGCGTGAAAGCGTAACAAACAAACAACATTAACATTTATAATGTTAGTAAGAATTAATTGAAGACCACACAAGACATATTCTCGTAGATGACATGTTCATTGCGGTAATGATTTTGTAAGTGAACGGTTATCTGTATTTATCTCTTTATTGGCATTTACCGATTTTACCTCACGCTGCGAATATTTTTTTGTCGGCAAACTTTATATAAATTCGCTCAATTTCATTTTGTGTGTACTGTTTCGAATAGCATTGTGTATTGAGTCAATATTTCCTTATTTTAAAATAATTATTTAAACGTACCGATAAATTTGACTGTATCTTCTATACTAATATTATAAAGATTTCATTGTTTGTTTGTTTGAATAGAATACTGGACCGATTTGAAAAATTCTTTTACCATTAGAAGCCGACATTATCCGTGATGAACATAGGCTACTTTTTACCGCGGGAAAATGCTTCATTCCTACGGAAAATCTAAAATAAAAGTAAATACTAGCGGCTTGGCCCGGGAGATAGCGCCATCTAGCCATAATACGGTAGATGGCGTTTTATATTTTTCTACGCGGACGAAGTCGCGAGCACCAGATAGTAAAAAATAAAGAGATTGCCGCTTCAGATCAAAAGAACGTCGGTTTTAAAATAATCTATTTAGTAGGCACGTCTCAATTACAAGAAAAAGATATTTAATTACGCAATTGCAAACGTAAATTCACATTTTAAAGCAATAATCGGTACACTTTGACTACTCGTTCTGAAACCGAACACCGTTATGCTGAGCAAATATGTGCATTTAGTCTTAAGTGAGCCCACAGCTATTAAAAATATAGTAGACAAACTTTGTAATATAAGGATTTTATGTAAAACAACAACACATTCTTAAATAGGACCATTATTTTAATGCAAGATTGCAAAATAGAATAGAAATACCTTCATTGAAGATTTTTCAAACTATATTTTAGGGTTAAAATGTAAAAATGTTCAGTTAGGCTACCTGTAACTATGTTATAACAAAGATGAGACGAGATGAGAGAAGTCTTAAGAAACAACCAATAGGATTTTCTTATTTACTGTTAGCGTCGGTTATTTATGTCGACTGAAGTTGATTAAAGAGTGCTCTGTGACGTTTCAAAAAGAGGTGTTCATTCTTTCAGATTCATTCGATGGTATTATATTGAAAGGTTATCAATTATAGTTGAGAAGAGAAGTCGATGTCGTGTGTCCGGGGCACCTTATAGTTGGAATTTTAGTTCTGGTGTATCGGTTAGTCAATAAAAGTGTTTGGACTAAACGGAAAGACATTTTAGCATTTTGATTAACCGCCTGGTGGCTGTAACCACCACCTTACAGAATACCACAGTGAAATAACAGCTTTATGTGCCGTTGTGTTTCGGTGAGTGAGTAAGGGATGCCAGAGCTCATTACCCCATCCCTCCCTTATCCCTTTTCCTTAATCCTTGTATGGTCGGCAGCGCACTTGTAGCACTTATGGCCTTGCTTGTGTTATAGGCGACGGTAGCCACCGCTACCATCAAGTGGACCGTCAGCCTGTCTGTCGACCTTAACATAAAAAAAGTGGTTTAATTAGTGTACCCGAAGTAGAGAGTGTTATCATTACTTTTACGCTTACATAAATTGGATACTGTTGAGTGGAGAGGAGAGATGTCTCATATTTTTCAGACATCGGCAAGGTGCATGTAGCACTCATGACATTGATTATGTTAATAGGCAACCGTCATAGGCGACGGTAACCTTCTGCCATCAAGTGGACCATCACTCCACTTATGAATGGTGTGACTAGAAAATTCCAAGTTCCACTACGACAACTTGTCCAGACTGTGGTAGGTCTTCTTAAGGCGATATACTTAAACACGAGCTTTATGTATAACTGGTTTTATTACAGGCCTTTTACACTGGATGGTCTTTACTGTAAGCAAAGATATTTTTAAAGCCATAGCACCCGTTAAACATTCCTCGAGTTATCCATAAGCGTAGTAAGTAATATTTATTTTAATATTTAATACTTCATTTGCTTTTCTCAGCAACTATTCTCGCTCACTCGCTTATGAACATATCGTTTGCTCATGAGATGTTTTGTCATGGATAATAATAATATTTTATAAAATACATATCTCAAAAATATCTTTTAGAGATTAAAGTAAATTATTTAATGTTTTTTTTATTCTTGTAAAAATAAGATTTATTTATTTTATACAATACCAGCTGCTGCCCCCGACTTCGCCCGCACAACTTTGTAAATTATTTACTAAAACCTTCCTCGAGAATCACTCTATCCATTGGTGAAAACAGCATGAAAATCGGTGCAGTAGTTTTTGAGTTTATAGCGAAAAGACAGACAGACGCGACGGAGGGCTTTGTTTTATCTTTACACATTCCACACAGCACCAGATCCACCAGATCTTATCCACAATAACCAACTAATGCTTGTATTATGGAAAACAGACAGTTGATATACTCCATAGATTACATTTTCTTATAAATACATGACATACATATTATCAATACTAATAATAAATGTGTAGGGGTCGGTCATGGGAGTAATTTACTTTGTTTTCAGAAATATCGTGTATATAGGCTCTCTGTACATGATACTGAAACTAAATTGACCATTTTTACAATTTTTTTCTGTATGTATGTATGTTCCTCCATAACTCTTAAACGAATTAAATTATTTTAATGAAACTTGGTAGATAAACATTTAGAAGTATGGGACACGTGATAGGCTACTTTTTATCTTTTTCAACGAGGACGAAGTCGCGGGCAACAGCTAGTTATAAATACAAACATCCATGGTTCAGGTACAAAGATAAATGTTAACACATAAACATTTGCCCCTAGCTGGAATCGAACCCGCGACCGTTGTTTTTTTTGGTTCATTTTCCGGTTTGTTTTTCAATATTTTTGACTTAATTTTTAAATATCTGATTCCAATTAAATTTGATTTGATTTCAATATTGAATTGAATACACTGATTGGTCGAAATTAGACTATAAAGGTCCAAATAACCCTTTTCAGTACGAGTAACTAAGTACAAACTGCTAATACAAAACGCCTTTAATTAAAAATTTATAGACAGAATTTTTTTAATAGGATTTTAATTGATAAAAATGATCCACGAATATTTTTTAAAAATTATAATTAAGTATTGTATTAAAAAGGCCCGTAATAACAATAGACTATAAATTTGGAAGCATAAGACATCTGCTAAACTAAAGTATACATCAGAGCGGTAGGGTTGGCACGAAGCATTTAATTTTTGAAATATATTTTTATAAAAGACTAAATAAGACGGTTTTTTAAACGGAACTCACTTCATAGCAAGAAATTTCTACAGTCAAATAAACCAAACATTCGTAATACTTAGTTAAATTTATTTATCAAAATTAGGGTCACCACCATGGGTTAAGGGTCGCCCAATTTTTCTATATTTTTAAACTATCCCTCGGATTTCGGAAACCTGACATTTTTCCAAGAAGAAAGTATAATATTTGTGTGACAATTTTTATCCAAATTCTACAAACTTTCTCATATACGAACGAGCTGACCCGGCGAACTTCGTACCGCCCCAAAATTATTGTTAAATAATATTTACCTACTATTAAACACCTCGCACATTACAACATGAGACTTATCCATTTGACAGTTTCTGTCGATTTGACAGTACAATTTATTTCTATAGAAATTTTCTCTCTATCCTTTTTATTTTTTTCGTTAATTTTTCGATATTTTAATGGTTATTCTTCTATTCCGGAGTTATAAAGGGTGTAACTAACACGTCCATTTCCGTCCGGACTCTCGTCCAATTTCAACGAACTCTCGTCCAATTTCAACGAACTCTCGTCCAATTTCAAATTTCGCGCTAACGATGAACGATGTTTGACGTTCGGATTAGCGCAGTGACAATGACAGCTCTAATCAGTTGTCATGCACGTCGTTCCCGTAAAATATTGAAGCGAACACACTTTCAGCACGCGCGAACTACCATCGAGATCATCGAGTGTTAATAGCAGTCCAACGTACGTGCATTGTATTGTTATTGCCTATTTCGAATTGTGGATCATCGTCATCGGTTGCAAAAAATTCCCAATGTAGCACGCACCAATTTGCAGGTTGCTACTTCTAATATGCTATATGTTTTCACAGACAGTTTGGCCATTAATTGTTATGCAAATGATTGTCAACCCTAGACGGGTGAATGGTGCATTTGCCTCAATACGTTATCGTCTGTCAACAGCCACACTGCGGAGCAACTTGCAACTCGTGACACAACACCTATTGAAATTTGCAATTTAAAAGAAAAGCAGTGACAATATATCTTAAAAAAATTTAATAAAAACTACCGGTTATCATTTTTAATTATTACTAGTGGTCTATTTGTCGAAATGCAAATATCGTGGAGACAAAATTGTTTCTGGTAATATTTCGTTCGTATAATTAAAACTAGTCTAAATAAGTTTTTTTATTAAAACAAAAAAAAAAAAGCCGAATTCAAACCGTTTACTCATAGATGCCATTGTGGACCAAATTGAAATGGGACCACACGGGAAGTCGTTTCACCCAGTCAAAAGTTCTGAGGTAACAAACGTAAAAAAAATACAGAAAGGTTTAAATTTTTTTACATGTAAGAAAGAAAGTCTATGGAACACATACATGAAACATTATAGAAAAAAAAATTCAAGAAATACTTTAATAAATACTTTAAAATATTATAAAACGAGCAAGCAGTATTACTTTTGTAACCGTTCCATTAAAAAAACTACCTAAAACGAATTTTCTCGAAGATTTTCATCGAAATCTTTAGAGCCGTTTGTAAGATCGTCGTGGTATACAAAAATTCCTCGTTTAATATTATAAGATTTGCATTTAGTCCTGAAATTAATTTCTTCAGTATTCCTATATTTCTTTTGAAATTTACATTAACGAATTAAAATTTCAAAAGTAAAATATTTTTCAATCTCTTTGTCTTTAATCAACCCTCTCGACTCCTGGAGATAATCTTACTTAATTCTGTGCGCGGTTAAATTTAAACCAGCAATTAAAATTGGTGCTAACACGAAGCTCGACGGGTGCAATTGACTCCCAAACGTCTTTTGTTTATTGTTAACCCTCTTCACCAACTCGGTCGAAACTCAATAATTAAACATTGTTAAAATATTATTCGAGACGTTTTAATTAAGTCTGTTTAAATGGTAGCAAATTCAGAGTAGAGATATTTCGGCCCATTACAGTCCCTTCTCTCAATCTATAGATATTATAAACGCAAAAATAGGCCATATTTTATAAAGTTACGCGGACGAAGTCGCATGCAAAGACTAGTATAATATAAGACTGCGAAGTGATTCCTGCGAAGCCGGGGACGGGTTTTATAATATACTAGCTGGTGCTCGCGATTTCGTCCGCGTTAAAATGTATAAAACGCCACCTACCGTAGAATATCACCAAGCAGTTGTCATGTTAGTCGTTTCACCCATCGAAATAATATATCTCTGCGAGGTTTCACCTGATTTGGATAGATGGCGCTATCTCCCGGGCAAAGCCGTTAGTATTTACTTTTATTTTAGATTTCCCATAGGAATGAAGCATTTTCCCGCAGTAAAAAGTATCCTATGTTCATCACAGATAATGTCGGCTTCTAATCGTAAAGGAATTTTTCAAATCGGTTCAGTAGTTTCCGAGCCTATTCTATACAAACAAACAAACAAGCAATCAAATCTTTCCTCTTTATAATATTAGTATAGACAATTTTATTATGAGTAGATAATTTAGTCAGTGGCCGTTCGGTTTTATTATAGTTAATGACTGTTTTACGATATTTTTTAATTTGTACGTTTTGTAAGGCTTGAAAAAATATTGGTCCCAAAAATCGAAGTTAGTATGGATTATTGCGCATTAGTGTTACTTTCAAATCGAATAGAGAGATGAATTTACATTTGATACATACATTATTACATTAAACTAGTTGGGTGCCTGGAGCCTTTTTTTTTTTTTTTACGAGGAGAAATCCTTTTATTGATCCCCTACCGCTGGCTAGGCGGCAGGGGTATGTGGGGGTCGACCAGCATACTCCGCGTGCGCACGTGCAGGCGGAACTGGCTCCTACCCACTAAAACTCCCCGGTGCCTCTTTGCCCATTGAGTGGGGGGTGGACGGGCTCTGCCGAGGCACCTGCTCCGACCCACCCCACCACGGGCGGCCTAGCCATTGCTGGCTAGGCTGACGTCAACGGGGGATTGCCCGGAGACACCCGAGCAATCCCCAGATGGGGGTGACCCGTGCAGGCACACACAGTTGCGTGCGCAGGTCCCCTAGGACATTTGAAAACAGGCTAAGGCCCGCCTTCTCCTGCCCTACCATCTGCTTGAGTTTGGGAGGACTCAATGGACACCAAGATGTCCATTGGCTCCTCCTTTGCGACATTGCTAGCCCCTGCTGATGGGTGCCTGGAGCCTAAAATTTTTTCAGGATTGAAAGTAGAAATCCAGACGAAGTCGCGGGCACCAGTTAGTTTCATAAAAAGGTGTTATAGCCGTGTAAAAAGCACGTATCTCGCTCGCACTTTAGGCTGTGCTATAGGCGTGGCGCACTCAACAATTTAATAACCATGCTTATACATATAATTATAGTGTGGCTACACTGGGATCTGGTTTCTTACCTGAATTAATTATCAAAAGATTTTATGTTATTTCTAACTTAAAATAAAATATGCCAACATCAACAAATTATAACGAAACGTATACGAGTTTATGAGACAATATTAATCCTACTAATATTATAAATGCGAAAGATTGAAGGCATACATTGTTTATTACCTGGATTACCTGGAGTAAACTAACTGTTGCCCGCGACTTCGTCCGCGTTCTCTATAGCCTACAGCCTTTCTTGATAAACGGACTATCCAACACTCGTCAGCTTTATTATATTACTACATATAATATGTAGATTTGCAAACGTCACTAAAGTTAGCCGAGTGATTTGATACAATTCCGCTAAAAACAGCTTAATCCAATTATATTCTCCTGTAATCCCAACGTAATACGGATAACGTATTCAACTTCATTGTATTTCATTGTAACCATTTTTTTAAATGTTGTTTTTGTAAATTCGGTGTTTATTTGTTAATTAAATAACAGGTACTAGAGATTAGTACAGTCAATTGTAAAAAATATGCTACTTGTTTAGTCACGCTGTAAAGATGAAAAAAGTAGCAAATATACACTAAACTAAAACGAAGTAAAAGCGTCGGGTTACGAGCCAAACAGAATTGAATATTATCGAGAAGAACCGAGAAGTGCATGTCTTCTCACCTTTAATCAGACTGTTGGTAAAGCCGCAGAACTCAGCTAGTATAGTTTAAAACCAATGTAGAGAAATGTTCACGAAACACTTTATGTTAGAGCTTCCAAGTATTTAAAGACAGCAGGCCCAGTTGTGTGATTGATTTATGGTTGCATAGCATTTCACATGTCGCACTATATTAGAACGAAATGTAAGTTAGTGTGTCAGTGTGTAAACATTTTGGTTTTAGCTTATTTGTTGAGATTGGCTTAGCTAAAATAAAATTTCTTTCTACCACAAAAACATATAATGTGTGCTCATATATATTATGTGGAGTTTTTTGGAGTTTACTCCTTAAGAATCGATTTGCATATACTTATCCTTACTATAAACCAAAGTACTCCGCCGCGTCTGTCTGTCTGTTTGCGATAAACTCAAAAACTACTGCAACGATTTTCACGCTGTTTTCACCAATGGATAGAGTGGTTCTCGAGGAAGGGTTTAGTATATATTTTACAAAGTTACGTGGGCGAAGTCGCTGGCAGCAGCTAGTATAATATAAACCCGTGGTATGAAAATTTACGGGAGTAAAATTAGAATTGTCACACGAATGCGTTATGTTATGCGTTATAGTTACGTTCTATTTTTTTAATATTTTAAAATATCTGCGCAATATTATTTAAACGATATTCTAAGAGCATAAAAAAGGACGCTATGTTTTCCGCAAAATTCCAACTAAGTATAGTTTTCTTATTTGGTCTGATAAAACAGAAAAAAAAAGTTCCATTAAAACTAACTCCATCTTTAAATCGTAATTAGTCTCTGTCTCAATTGGACTATTAAAAAAATAGTGTCGGGCACATTTTCGTAGGTAGGGTCAAAACTTGTGGGTCAAAAGGGTCCGGAACCGTCCAATAGTATCCAAAGTTAACTGTTTAAAAATAAATCGATTTACTTTCAAATGTAAAACCCATGCAACATCATTTGTCTATTGTCATTCTATAAGTGGCTTAAGAGTGTTTTTAAAAGCTATCCTTATGATTTAGTTTCATTTCCAAATGAGCCCTTATCTATATACCTGTGCCATGTCGTACAAAGTCACCTAAACCATTTCATCGTGACCTCACATCACATTCGAATTAAAAGCAAGTTCAGTTCAACTTAGAATGGATTTCTTTAAGAATTGTGTCCCGAAATTTTACTAACATTGGTTTCTCTAAAATGAATTACAATAGGTGATGTTAAGGTTCATATTTCATTAAATTTAGAAACCTTGAAATGTTGAGTGACACTGAAGTATCATATAGTAATGATATTGGCTTATCAAAGTCAATTTGTTATGGACACTTAAATCGTGGTAATATTTTTTTTGAACATTTTTCAGTCTTTATTGCTCATATATTTTTGTAATATTGAATCATTGTTTTTAGTTAATCCCATGGGAACATCCTATGTCCTTTTCTGTATCCCTGACAACGTATATTATGTATTTTTTTATTGATTTTATCGATTGAGCAGTTGAGGCGTAAAAGCGTAACAAAGAAATAAACAAACGCACTTTTGCATTTATAATAATACCTACTAGCTGTTGCACACGACTTCGCCTGCGTAACTTTTTATAAAATTTAGCTTATGTTACTCGCTGATAACGTAGCTTTCTATAGGTGAAAGAATTTTTAAAATCGGTACAGTAGTTTTTGAGTTTATTCATAACAAACGTACAAATCTTCTCTCTTTATAATAATACTAGCTGATACAAAAATTACTTTTATAAAATAATTTTGCAGTTTTTTTTACAATAAACCAAATTTCAAACTCTTAGATATTTTTTCGCAGACTCTAGTACTTATTTGCTTTAAGGTTATTACAAGTCAGTTTTCGTCCATACCTACAAACGTATAGAATGTCAATTACTCCGCTGTTTTATGTGTAATTTACAAAAGTAAGCATGATACCGATTTATCTTGTTGTTAACTAGGTTTCTATGCATTCTAAATTTAAAAAAAAGTATTAATTTAAAAGATATGACCATTGAAAAATTCATATTTTAACACAAGTTTTACTGCAACTTTGAGGGTGAATAGATCACTCTAGTGTACAAAATCTCTAAAATACTTTGCATACAAACATTGATTAGTTATTCAAGAGTTCAAATAACTTTACACGAAATAGATATATGCAGTAGTTTTGTCAAAAAAAGCGTTTCCCAAGGGTCTGCTTGTGATTTTATTTTTGGTATGAATGATTGTGCATCTCAGTCGAGTGCTCTTCCCGCGCTTTGTGCTGTGTGAGACAGGACGAATTTTAGACATGAGACCGATGCGTTCGGGCCGCCGACTTGTTTCGCCTTAAATGAATGAACACATCGGTAACAACCCCAATTATGTGCACAGAGTTTCAACTAGGTACTGTGCAAATACCTAGAAAGTCAAGTGGTGCCTACTCATCTTACAATACAAGTGTTATTTAAAACTAGGGTAGCTAATTACCGCGTAGCTAGAACAAGTGCAGACTTAATGAAAAAACATTTTTTTTCCTTTTTTTTCAATTGTACCCATTTAATGGTCTCTTAGAAGAACGCTACAATGTATATTTTTTTAATTATTCAAACAGGTCCCTTAAGAGGTATTGTTTTTTTTTTTATTCGCGAATATTTATGCAAATTACTTTTCATACGAAATCGCTTTTCGACTAACCTTATATGGCACACATTTTTGTTTAATTGAATTCCATGATAAACTATGGAGTTCTACGTGCTCGTTGTATTTTTCAATTCACTTCAGTTTTTAACCCTCGACGACCGACGCAAAAGATAGGTGTTATAAGTTGGACCTGTGTCTGTCTGTGGCATCATAGCTCCCAAACGGATAAACCAATTTAGCTCCAGTTATTATATTTCCAAAAAAAGAGGAGGTTCCAAAAAAACGACTTCCAAAAAAGGTTTGGTCCAGTTCTGACAATGGCATCCATAAAATATAAAAATATATAATATAATGCCTAACACCTATATTGCTATTACCTTTTTGTCAGCCGTTAGCTTTTTTAAAATTTTCTTTCCGGTATCCTTGAGAACGTGTATGCAAAATTTCATGACGATAGGCTGAGTAGTTAAGGCGTGAAAAAGTAACAGACAGGATTAGGATTTGGATGAGTGGAGCCTACGTACGGTAAACTGCAAGATTGTTCATGTTTATATGTAAAAATGGTTCGTGATAGTATCTGCGACGTCGGGGTATCCAACAGTTTCGTTGGGCTATTTAAATTACATACTTATGACTGAGGTAGCGGGTGGGTCGTGACGATGCATACGTCAAATCGTGGTCCAAGTTATAGAATGCAGCGATATTTTATAGGGGGTTACTATCGAAATACTACAATGGAATATGTTGAAATATTCCATAAGCATCCACGGACTGCTATATATATATATATAGTAATATTATAAAACTGAATAGTTTGTTTGTTTGTTTGTTTGTTTGGTTGAACGCGTTAATCTCGGGAATTACTGATTCGAATTTAAAAATTATTTTTGTGTTGGATAGTCCTGGTCCAGGATCCCTCAAAGGAATTTTTTTCTGATTACTAACAGGCTGAATCTTCGCGAGTAGCTTCAGTTTGCCGAGACGTATTACTTTTTCCTCTGCCAAAATTCTCAATAGTTAGCAGCCGTAAAAAACTTCCAAGCGTAGAACTGGGAAAACGTACCACTCAATTTATAGGACTATGCGATCATTTTATTATACAAATGTTTACTAAGCTGCAGACAAAAAATCAGCTGGTTAGTATACCCATCCATCTAAAAAAAACACTCCCAATGAATCATAATAATAAGGTCATAAAAATTATTACTGATCAGCTGATTTTTTGTCTGCAGCTTAGTAAAAATTTGTGTAATAAAATGGCCGCATAGTCCTACAAATTGAGTGGTACGTTTTCTCAGTTCTACGCTTGGAAGTATTTTACGGCTGCTAACTCCTTTAGCTACCTCTATCGAGAATTTTCGCAAAGGAAAAAGTTGTTCGTCTCGGCAAACTGAAGCTATTCACGAAGATTCAACCTGTTAGTAATCAGAAAAAAATTCCTTTGAGGGATACTGGACCATCCATTTATCAAGAAAGGCTAATATATGACGGATATTTAGAACGCTTAAAAACCTACCATCAATTGAACCGTCAACCTGTCTGTCGATCTTAACAAACAAAAATATCTGTTTCTCATAACTTGTACCATAACATTGGGGTGAGCCGTGAAATTGTGCATTACCATCACCATACACGATCTCGCTCGTAATATTAAAGGGGCTATGACCCCATCATCCAGGTGGTTGTTCTATGGAGTTCATAATATTTTATGGGATATTAAACGAGAGGTACCATCAATGAGATACAAGGCACTTACTTCTCATTCGACATATGATTTTGTGACCTCTTCATCATATATCTACGTATTTATATGTATACTATCTGGCCTCCGCGACTTTGTCCACGTTAAAAAAGAAAAATGTAGTTTATCCTGTGTCCTGTATGTCTTAAGATAGCAAATTCTCCCAAATATCTGATTTCACTCTCTTGTACAGCTTTTCCTTTAAGTCCTATTATAGAAAGTATAAATGTCTTGTTAGAGGACACGAAATCTAAAATTTCAAATTTTCATACAAATGACAACGAATAAGGAAGTGAAGTCCCTTGAAGTTCCTTTCATAGTTTGGTAATAAAATTATGGGGAGTGCGCAACCACCATAAACAACACGTAAGTTATGCACAGACGTCCATTGCTCAATGCGTGTTTACGATGTCCATAATTACTGCTCGTACTCGGGACAATTGTCTTCGCTATAATGCTCAGAACATAATTTGAAAAAAAAAAAAAAAAAAAAAAAAAAAAGTAGGAATTGTCTCTCATACTCTTATTTTGAGTAGACTTCCTATGATTTAACAAATTGTCATTCTGTGAAGTTTATTTTGTTTCAAAATAGAAACAAGTTCCTGGCTTCGCGTGTATTTATGTAATTTTTTCAGCAAATTAATATTCATTCAAATCATTCTCGTATCAAAAAAAATAACAAAATACAATATTATAGAGCCTTTCTCAATTATTTTTTTTTATTATTTTATTATTATTGAGTATTAGAACAGTTTTTAAGTTAGTATTAGCTATGGATTATCTGAAATAAATAATTATTATTATTATAATCGTAGAAGCAGTGAGATTGAGTTACCTGCCAACTCACCAACGCCGGTTCACTTGATGGTATGTGTCTATAGTCAAGTGTAGCCACTGTCACTTTACTGTCCCTGTTAGGGTGGATACTGTTGCCAGAAACTGCCCAGCTTATGAATGCGGAATGCAGTTTACTTTGCCACTAGCAAACCTTTGAGTTTTTTCGATTTCACGTTTAGTTTAGAAATTGTGATACCTGGTACATGTCAACGGCGAAGCAACACTTCGCGTGGAAATTAGAATGTCCAAGAAGATTGACATTCTTGCAGGAGACGTACATGCCAATACTTTTACGTTTCCAATACACCTATAGCAACAAGTCAGTGGGTGGCCTCAATTTATTGTTTGATATCAAGTGTTAATTCGCCATTAGCGGTGTTTACTACTGTCCCATTGTTTCCTTGCAACATGGTGTCACTATACACAAACACCACATTGTATTACAATGTTATTGTAATTTGCTAAGGTGTTAGTATGTGATGATTAGATGGTAAAACTCAAAGACTTGTTTCATTCCCTTACTAAATACTGTGCAAAATTGGCACTACATACTTTGTTTATTTTCAAATGACTTCAAAAAAGGAGGAGGTTCGCAATTCGACTATTTATGTTGTTGTTTTTTTGTTTGTTATGCGATTAGTCCGCCAATTATGAATTGTTTTTATGATTTTTTTAGTTGATAGGTCAGAGCGGACAAAAAATTTTTAAATAAAATTATTTAATAAAAAAACAAATTCCGACAAGCCGAGTTCCGAACCTCCATACCTCGTGATAGTAGCCGAGCATTGGATCCACTAGGAGTTAATAAACTAAAGATACATTTCTTAGGGCCTCTTTTAACGACTACAAGTAAAGTGTTGATTAGTTACTTTTAGAAATAATTTTCTGTTTTATTGAATTATGCACTCGGTTTAATAGGTGAATTTTTTATTATTATTTTCTTTTCAATGTTTGGGACCTTTACCGTACAAACAAAGGTACCTATGTCAGCTCCATTATCCCCGGTTACCGGTGACTTTAAATGACATTTAGCCTACTTGACAGATGGTGAAAGAGGCCCTTAGTCGAATAATCGCGATGACGTCACTTCTATATTACACATCGATCGGTGGTAACCAAACGGACTGTAAGCAAGCTTTAACCTTTTCAAAGAAATTCCACAGACACGTTAATCACTGTGAAAATCCAATAAAATATCTCATTGTGATATTGTTATTGTGCCGCGACTTGTAAATTGGTCCACGGAACGATATATTTTGGTGCTAAGTGATCGTACGGTGGTCCCATTTACACCTAAACATTTCCACTACCCTTCAGGTTTTTTTTGGTATTCTTAAGGCGATGCGTTATTTGAGCAAAGCTTTTTTTTTTTTAATTTTTTTTTATATTAAGGTCGACAGACAGGCTGACGGTCCACTTGATGGTAGGTGGCTACCGTCGCCTATAACACAAGCAACGCCATAAGTGCTACAAGTGCGCTGCCGACCATACAAGGATTAAGGATAAGGGATAAGGGAGGGATGGGGTAATGGGCTCTGGCATCCCTTACTCACTCACCGAAACACAACAGCACATATGCTGTTATTTCACGGTGGTATTCTGTAAGGTGGTGGTTATTGCCGCCAGACGGGCTACCCAAATGACTGCGGAACGCAGTGTGCCCTACCACTACTTAAATTTGATAATTTGAGAGACCTCAAAACCCTATACGACACCATACCGATTTTCCTCGAAATGGAGTGGAAAATATTGACTTCTTTACTTAACTTATTCGACTTTATTCAAGCACCAAAGCTGAATTCATTTATTCAGCTGCCCAAATGACTGCGAAACGCATTATTTGATATTACACTGAACGTGACAAAAATTCTAACATATTATAAAACAAAGTCATTCTCTCGTGCTGTTTTCACCAATGGATAGACCAATGGATAGCAGGTTTTCACCAACGGGCAGCAGTTAGACTTCTGTAATAAAATCTTATATTTTAAAGAAGAAATTGAAATTTATGTATTCACTAGCTGCTGCCCGCGACTTCGTCCGCGTAACTTTGTAAATTATATACTAAATCCTTCCTCGAGAACCACTCTATCCTTTGGTGAAAATAGCATGAAAATCGGTGCAGTAGTTTTTGAGTTTATCGCGAACAGACAGACAGACGCGGCGGAGGATTTTGTTTTGTAATGTGTAGTGATTATATTGCGTATATAAAACTAATTGGTGCTCGCGACTTCGTCCGCGTTGAAAAGATTGTTCTACCGTGGAATGGATCGCTAAAAATGTCAC
Source organism: Synanthedon vespiformis (assembly GCA_918317495.1). NCBI lineage: Eukaryota > Metazoa > Arthropoda > Insecta > Lepidoptera > Sesiidae > Synanthedon > Synanthedon vespiformis. The sequence goes on along the minus strand of OU906968.1, from coordinate 4,415,925 downwards.
CAAGCAGTTGTCATGTTAGTCGCTTCACCGATTCTGGATAGATGGCGCTGTCAAGTGTATCCCCGGCCAGCCGCTAGTATTTACTTTTATTTTAGATTTCCCGTAGGAATGAAGCATTTTCCTGCAGTAAAAAGTAGCCTATGTTCATCACGGATAATGTCGGCTTCTAATGGTAAAAGAATTTTTCAAATCGGTCCAGTAGTTTCGGAGCCTATTCTATACAAACAAACAAACAATCAAATTTTTCCTCTTTATAATATTAGTATAAATGTAGTATTAATATTAATTTTATATCTTACTAAATCATGTTAGATAGAAAATTGATTTCTCAAATAAATTCCTTGTAAATAAGCTACTGTGACCGGTGGTTATCCAATTAAATCCATGCGTTTATTGCTAACTATATGTGGGATACGCAATTTACGTGGAAATGCTGCAATTTTAATATACATATTTAGTTACCAAACGAATGCTTATTAGGAAGTTATAAAATTATCACATACATATATACTTTTAATTAAATTCACGCAACACACCAGTTTGCCTGCTACTTCCTTTATTATTATTTAATTTTTGTGTATGCTATTATTTTAAACACACCAGGTGTTTGCCCGCGACTTCTTCGTTCGCATCAGATCGCTACCAAACTTCACAGGGACACCTGCTGCACTAATCTGAAGATTGTCTGAAAGTTGAAGTTGAAAGTCTGAAAGGGACATACATACACATTGTCTTTTAATTATAAGACTAGCTGTTGCACGCGACTTCGTCCGCGTAACTTTATAAAATCTGTGAAATCATGAAAATACACATACAAAATTTCAACCCAATCGGTCAAGCCGTTTAGAAGTTATATGTGAAAAAGATAAGTACGGAAGGATAATTCTTACTACCCGTTGTCCTATTACCCGTTTTCCCGTAGGAATGAAGCATTTTCCTAAGATAAAGAGTTGCCTATGTTCATCACGGATAATGTCGGCTTCTAATGGTAAAAGAATTTTTCAAATCGGTCCATTAGTTTCGGAGCCTATTCTATACAAACAAACAATCAAATCTTTCCTCTTTATAATAACAACAATTTTCTTTTCCCATACAAACCAACTCTGTCCCCAGAGCTATCAAACATTTGACGTTAATCAAAATTAAACGTATGTGTCACCTAGCAACCGTTGTTGATAACTTTTTATAGTACTATAACAGAAACTGTCAAATTTTATATTCATTAAGTTCTTAAGTTATCTAAAAGGTAACACGACATTTATTGACTATTAGGACGAAGTTCGCCTGGTCAGCTAGTTTATTAATAAAATTCAAATACTCAGTTCCATTGCGAGATTAAGATTTTGTTCGCAATAAATATCAACTAATTGCATAGGTAGGGAATATTGCCAGCCGGCTCCGTCTCTTGATATGTAAATAAATGGTTATTCGCGTTAATCTCACGTTTTCAAGTAAACAGACGAACACAAAGTCAAGATCTTGTGCAACTGATTGTGGTTAATGTTAAAATAAACTGCCATTCAGTTTAAAGGTTAAACTGAAGGCTCACGGATAAACTTTAAATGTAAATCTTTACTAGATATTCGATTTATTAACCGACATAAACCAATATTTTAGCTATGTATGTATAACTAGCTGGTGCCCGCGACTTCGTCCGCGTTGAATGGAAAAATATGTGAGTGGTAACGCCGGACATCGTTATCGCTGTGACGATGAAATAGCTTTTTTTTTAATCTTTTTATCTTTTTTATTTATATCTTATATAGCCTATGTCTTATTGTATATAAGCTACTAGCTGGTACTCGCGACTTCGTCCGCGTAGAAAAGTATAAAACGCCAACTACTCTATTTTGGATAGATGGCGCTATCTCCCGGGCCAAGCCGCTAGATTTCCCGTAGGAATGAAATATTTTCTCGCGGTAAAAAGTAGCCTATGTTCATCACGGATAATGTCGGCTTCTAATGGTAAAAGAATTTTTCAAATCGGTCCAGTAGTTTCGGAGCCTATTCTATACAAACAAACAAACAAATCTTTCCTCTTTATAATATTATTATGATTATGATATTATTGCAGAGTTTCATTGAAATCCATTCAGTCGTGTTTACGTGAAAGTGAAACAAACATCCATACAACATTATAATATTAGTAAGGATTGATTTCCAACATTGTAATTGGATAGCCAAAACCCATGAAAAATATGAAAGTGCCAACTGAAGTTTTAAAAACCAGTGATGTCCATCATTAAAAGAGTTTATTAAATCGTAAACTTTTTCACGACGCAGTAACTCTTTTCAATAAAGTGTTTATTGAATTTCGTTTATTACCCTTTTGTGTCTACTTTAATGGGCGTTCGCAATGCTACCAACCTAGAGCGCGTCAAATTTTATGATCCGACTGAAATAAGGCGTGTGAGTAGCGGACGGTATACTGCGGTCTGCTGTTTGGCGCCAGCAGTAACGACCTTTTACATAAGGCCACCATGAAATAACAGAGTGGTATAAGGATACACTGGATTCTCGGTTGCTTCACTAAAAGTGGCGTAGCATAGCATGTTTAAAAAATCCAGTGGACACTTTTTCGCAGTGATTTTGTTTGAGACCCCGAATCTAGTGCATCCTTTATCATACGTTGCAGGAGTCCTTTCTTTACCACTTATAATCACTGCTTTACAACCGACTTGAAAAAAAGGAGTTACCTGTTTGTTACCCCATAACTTTCGACTGGGTGAAACGATTTTGATGATTCTTTTTTTATTTGAAAGCTGATGCTTCCCGTGTGGTCCCGTTTAAATTTGGTCCAGTTTTGATAATGGCATCAGAGTCTTTAGTATTCGCTAGTCCGCTACCGCTTTATTTGACACTAGCTGATGCTCGCGACTTCGTCCGCATAGAAAAGTATAAAACGCCATCTACCGTATTTTGGATAGATGGCGCTATATCCCGGGCCAAGCCGCTAGTATTTACTTTTATTTTAGATTTCCCGTAGAAATGAAGCATTTTCCCGCGGTAAAAATTAGCCTATGTTCATCACGGATAATGTCGGCTTTTAATGGTCAAAGAATTTTTCAAATCGGTCCAGTAGTTTCGGAGCCTATTCTATACAAACAATCAAATCTTTCCTCTTTATAATATTAGTATAGACTACCTGGCACCCGCGACTGCGTCCGCATTGAAAAAGAAAAAAGTAGCCTTATCCTGTGTCCTGTACGTCTAAATGTTTATCTACCAATTCTCATGAAAATCAGTTAACTCGTATAAGAGTTATGGAGGAACATACATACATACAATACCTACACTTACAGATTTAAATTAGTATTGATTGATCAGATATTTAGGCTAATATTGTTGTTAGTTGCAGTAATTTATATTAGGTATATCAGGTACCCTAGTTCTGTAGTTATCGCGAACACGACAGAAGCATAAATTGTCGACGGTCCAACAAAATTTGTAATTGATGTTTGTGCACTGTAATTAGCCGGTTTTTGATATCAACCACATAATTGGACTCGTACCGGTTTAGGCACTCCCGGTTTTGTGTATTGATAACAGTGATTTATGTAGGTTCAGATTAATTTATTAACCCATGAGCCTTACCAACATGAGTAGTATTTTTTTCCTGATAATTATGTTATGATGATGGCCTATGCCAGCAAAATACTGAGTAGGGACCTATTTGTAACTAGTAGCTCATTCTTTTTTCTTTTTACTGTTTTTGTTTTCTTTGTCGTTGTGTTATGTTACTGTTACTATGTTTATGTTACTTGTGTTGTGTTACTAAGTTGCAAATAAATGTTATATTATTATTATTATTATTATTATTATGTTAATTGCCGAAAAGTTAAAAATATAAAAATTAGGATCAGTCTTACTCTTCCGTTAACCTTGGCCTTATTTGTTAAAAGACTAGCTGGTGCTCGCGACTTTGTCCGCGTAAAAATGTATAGAACGCCATCTGCCGTATTTTGGATAGATGGCGCTATCTCCCGGGCGAAGCCGCCAGTATTTACTTTTATTTTAGATTTCCCGCAGGAATGAAGCATTTTCCCGCGGTAAAAAGTAGCCTGTGTTCATCAGGGATAATGTCGGTTTCTAATGGTAAAAGAATTTTTCAAATCGATGCAGTAGTTTCTATTCTATACAGCCTATTCTATACAAACAAGCAAACAAATCTTTCCTCTTTATAATATTAGTATAGATATCTCTAAGAGATTATGATCAATCTACAGGCCTGGGAATTACCTCACTCAGGTTGTCTTTTAATGTCTTGGCTCAAATCGTCTCCGATGATTTTGCCAATGTCATTTGTAAGAATAGCAATTAAATGTAAAATAGTGTTTTAGAATGAACGAAACAAAATTCAAACTAAAATAAAAAATGGCAGGTCCTGAGACTAGTCCAAAATTTTTCTTTGAGTTTTCCAAAACAGATCCGTCAAGCCTACAAAAATCAATGCAATGAAATTGCGGCTAAATTTGGTAACAAAGTTTTCGTCTTAAAGCAATTTTGAACATTGCTCGTTAATCCAATCTTTGGTAATCAAATGAACACTAATTAGGTTCAAACAATTCCGAAATTACCTACATTCATTGTAATAATTACCATTACAAGGTGGTATTAGAGGCAATATTTTAAGTTTATTACTCGTCGTGTGGGTTGAGAGTTACTAATGCATATGTTACATTATTTATTAACACACATTAGTACAACGGAATGAAATATATACTTACCTAAGTTGTAAGTTCTCCTGCGAACAGAAATTATATTGGCAAACTCTAGTTGCTACGAAACAATTTTTACTGTAGAAATCCACAGTTTCAAGTTAGTCATGTAGGTTTTATAGTCAACAATTTAAATAGAATCACTACAACCATTGCAGGTCTATTCAGAATTCATTTATCTTTATTATAAAGCCTGTTATATGAGGAAGGATTGTTATATAATCTGCAGAAAACAACTACATGTTGCGAAGCCGGAGACAGATCGCTAGTATATTACATGTCGAGCTTTAGAATTACTTTGAATTTACGAAATATTTTCGAAGTTCATTTAACCTCCTGAGACAATTAACAGCAAAAGACTAAGTGCAGTGCTTTTTACAATTGAATGTTAAATTTACTAATTGAGTTAAAGCTATTACGTAAAGAGATGTTTTAAGCATAAAAAGCTTCTAATATGTAGAAGTCACTCATGAGTATAAGTAGTAGTTCATCATATTACAAACTATAATACCCCAGATACATGACACTTAGTTTATCAAGCTAGGATAGTAAGCTAGTGTTAGAAAGCTCTAGTAAAAGTTTTGGCTTAAAATTATGTGGCATCATGTAAATAGTATTAGCATGTTCCAAGCCAGGACAGTATAGTACAGTATCTATAATACCCCAGATACATGACACTTAGTTTTTCAAGCTAGGATAGCAAGCTATTGTTAGAAAGCTCTAGTAAAAGTTTTGGCTTGAAATTATGTAGCATCTTGTAAATAGTACTGGCACGTTCCAAGCCAGGACAGTATAGTACAGTATCTAGGTTATAATCCAGTTTTTGGAGTGGGGAAATCTGCTATCTAGATCTCCACTGATCCTGGGGAAATCGGTAGTATGTGGGACTTCTACCACTAAAAATCCATGATATTTTTTCGCGTCGTCCATGGGCTAGGGTATTTTTTTCTGTGTAGGAGGAGGAAATCTATCATAGATACTGATGTGCTGAGCTTTGCATCAGTATGCCCGACTCCACTGGGACTCCAGTGACCTACGGACCAAAACTTCCCTCTATTCCGCTGGCAACACTTTCGGTAGGCTTAGAGGCATTCCTTTGAAAATGGGCTAGGATTAGGGAATGTTAAGATATGCTACCTTCTCCCCCCACCAAACGATGCTGCTGAAACTTGCTGATGCTTGCTTGTTATCTTAGCTTGAAAAACTAGCCTTGTGTATCTCGGGCATAATAGATATCAGACGGTTAATAAATAATTCGACGGCCGGCGCCGAAATTTACTTGTTCACGAAGCAACTAAATCATTTTATTGCGGCTAAACCTGTAATTTTGTTGTTCAGCTCACTCCCAAATTGATATTTACGACACGACTTATGCGAAAATTACAAGGTTCTTTCTTTAAGTGGTTAATAATGAACATGGAAAGACGGTGTGATGGCCTTTATTCCTTTTAACGTGCTCAAGAGTTATCATTCTTTATAGTGCGAGTTCCGCCCCTAGATTTAGGTAACATACCTATGACATTTTAGCAAATCTGAAATGTATGTACAGCTGACTTAAATTAAGATTTATTTAAGTGAATGGAGTCAATTTTAAGTACCACATAAAGTATATATTTTATGTTTCAAAATTGTCGAAAACTTATTTATTGCTTGCTCATAACTTATTACTTTTTGTATAAATTATGTAGAAATTTTCATATGTTTTAACATTATAACAGATGAAAATACAATGCAATTTTTTTGTGTTATTTTGTCAAAAATTTACTTAAATTTTTCCTTATTATTTTAAAATTCCATCTGAAATATATGTCTTATAAAACCTGTGCTTGTTAGATGTTTATTATTATTTTTTTTAAAATATCTTTTTATTAAATAATAGTACGGTAAAGAGTTAAAATAGCTATGTAGTGAAATCCATTAAAATCTTCTTTCAACTTTGAAAAAAATGTGGCATTGCTTCGAGTGTGCAGCCTTAAACAGCACAATGGACAACTTTTTCCCATCTGTCAGAATTTTGATGGATCGACCCTCGAGACGACTATCAGATTTCATAATTTGTTTAGCTACCATTCATTTTGATTCGATTGTGTTTCTGGATTAAATAGTTCTTATAAATGCGGGCATAGCTTTTTTATTAAAAAGCCTAAAATAACGACTGGTTCTCAGTCGTTATTTTAGGCTTATTTCTCTATTCCTTGTATAAAATTCCTTGTAATAAAATTTAATAATTCAGTATCAAAAAGTATAATTATTTAAACATCATGTAGGTATGTATAAGGATATAAATGCTAGCTAATTTTTGCCAATGTTAATTTATTTTATAATGATTTTTTACTGGACATTACTATCATTGGTATCATTAGGATTGTATCCCAAGATTTTTTTTTGCTAAGGCAAAAGGGAAAAGCCAGGGGAAAAATGTTTTTATAATAAAAAGTAGCAACTACTTTTAATGTTTTACATCGACTTTAAATAATTTATTTATAGATATAGCTATAGATAGATAGTCTACCAGTATCTTAAAAGGAAATCGAGTAATAATTTAGATTATTACAGTAATATAATTCCGTGCGTTGTAAAATTGTAAGCATAATTGTGACCGTTCCGATGTTCTATTGCTGTTGTAGGTTTTGTAATAAAAATTATAAAAGGACATCCATTTTATAGCCGCTTTAAAAACGAAAACATTTTTAATTCGTCTATTCGAATTTGATTTTAATGCACTACATTATATTAATTACGAGTATAATCTATGTGCGTGTAATCTTTATCTATACTAATATTATAAAGAGGAAAGATTTGATTGTTTGTTTGTATAGAATAGTTCCGAAACTACTGGAACGATTTGAAAAATTCTTTTACCATTAGATGCCGACATTATCCGTGATGAACATAGGCTACTTTTTACCGCGGGAAAATGCTTCATTCCTACGGGAAAACGGGTAATAGGACAACAGTTAGTAAGAATTATCCTTCCGTACTTATCTATTTCACATAACTCTAAACGGCTGAACCGATTGGGTTGAAATGTTAGATTGGGTATTTCGATGGTTTCCTGGATGATTTAAAAATACAATTGGAACCGGTAGGTGGCGCTGCTGTCGGTATGTCAACTACTAAACGGCTTGACCAATTAGTTATGTGTATTTCCATGGTTTCACAGACACGAATGTATTATATTTTATAAAGTTACGCGGACGAAGTCGCGTGCAACACCTAGTATAGTATAAAATAAGATATTTAAATAATTTGCTGAATTAATGTCAATTAATAAAATATTTGTAGTTGAATGAAAATGAATCTCGTATATATCTTTTTTCAAATGTCCAATATATGTTTAACAATTAATCCAATGACAGCGCACCCGAATACAGTCGGTAATAAAAGTGTTAATAGTCCATCATAATAATAAACTGTGGTAGTAGTCAAAGGGAAATTTTGCAGGACGGATGGAAATAAATTATTGGATATTATAAGTGTATCTTAATGAGCTCCCAAATACGTGTAACGTAAAATGTTTTACGATTCTATGTGAATAGAGAGCTTTCATAAACTTATCTTAACAGAACAATTACAGTGAAAAGTTATAGTATAATTTCTCTATACTTTTTTTTCATACGGCTTAAACATGTGTAAACCAATGATAATATTGGATAAGAAATCCTTTTATCGTAAAAATTTGTCTAGCAGACACTTTAAATGTATAGATACTATAATGAATTATGATTTATACTTTATAATATTACTAGCCACTAGCCCCTGGTTTCACACAACACACTTTTGTATTCATGTCTTCATTGAAAAGAGTATCAATAAGTCTTCTTCCGTAAGGACTTTTTAAAAAAAAAATGAATACGTTAAATATAATATAATCTTTTACATTAAATGGAATGTAACCTACGGAACCGTAGCAATGGTAAATAGACATTGAAATTGACATTGACATTGAGTACCGTTCAATTTCAACGGTAAAATATAATAATATATGAAATGTTTAAAATTGTGTTCCCGATTGTACTATTGTCATCAATCTCCGGACGTCATTAAGTTGTGTTTGATTTTTTACTACAAATATTTACTTATGTTGAAAGCTGCTAAGCAGGTGGTATCCGTGGGAGACAATATTGAAGAGTTTTCATTCTTTCTCTTTTGCATAGTTTGTAATAGTTTTAATGATTTCAAAATCTTAAATACTAATTTTGTGTTTTAAATGCTAGCTATTGAGTTAATTTAAAATAGAATAAAAGAAATACCTCATTTAATAAAAATCAAGAATATACCTTAACTTAAGGTTTATTATTTTCAATTACATATTTCAAGAGTTAGACTACATAAGCCATGTGTAATTTTTCAGCGAATTGGTTACAAATCATTCTTTTTTTTTTTAATCAATCATCAATACTAATAATAAAACTGTAAGTGTAGGTATTGTATGTATGTATGTATGTATGTATGTATGTATATTCCTCCATAACTCTCAAATGAATTAACAGATTTTCATGAAACTTGGTAGATAAACATTTAGACCTACACGAGACAGAATAGTTTACTTTTCCTTTTTCAACGCGGACGAAGTCGCGACCGCCAGCTAGTACTAAATAAAAACTGAATTAAGTTTAACTGATGGTTAAAACGGCATCAAAATATGTCGAGTGGTTTAGCAAAAGTTAGCCGTTATACAGACAGAGGACAGACGCGGAAAGCGACTTCAAATGATACTGTGTAAAGAAAGGATTTTATTAGGATTAGAATCAGTCATGCGTGTCTAGTTTTGATATTTTTCAACGCCAAAAATAATCCACATTCAATGAAACCACGTTAAGAATCAAATCTTTATATAACGTCCTTTCTATTCCGTGTCCGCAATAGCAAAAAATATCCGACTTCCGGGACCACACATACAGATAATTGGAAGAAATAACCACGTTATTATGTAAAATTTATAAAATTCCGACAAAAGACAAAAGTTTTAAGAAGAACATAATATTGAATATTTCCTTCGTTTTGACAATTGAATAATTTTTTAACTGCAAGCCAAATAACACCTTATCCTGTACGCAATAAGACATTGGATTGATGTCTACTATATTTGTACGCAGAATCAAGTCTCGTAAAGTTGTAAGGACGAAAGCTTTCATACAATGCGCTCGGGTATAATAAGCAGCGCATTTTACGGTCTACACACATACAGTACATTTTGAGTTTTATTATTATTTATTGTTTGTTCTCGCGACTGTACTTTGCGTGGACCTATCGCGCGTGTTCTTTTGTGTACGTTTAATTTGATGCGAATTAATTGGTTGAATTCAAATAAAGAATTCACCTTCTTTGTTCAAAGCTTTTGTTGTTTTATACCTAGCAATAAAATGTTCCATCCTTGTCTTCAGTACCGGATTCGATTCCCGACAGGGTCAATTTTTAGAATGTCTTTTTTAAAGTGGACTGGCCTGCATTTGGAAAGTAATGGCAGCCCCTTACTGTGACAACTGTGAGATACTATAATTTTTGCAGTTATAGCGACAGTGATAGAAGCGACTGTAGCCACTTGCCATCAAGTAGACCGTTTCTCTGTCTGTTAGGCCTTATTGAATAATGTATTGAATCTTAATTTTAATTTATAAAAATTTTAATAACTTTTGATTTGTAAAAAATAAGGAAAAATAACAAAAAAATTAAATGCAATTTGCATTTGCATCATAAACATTTTCTTATTATTTTTATGTGTTAATTTTAAATTCTAAAGTTTTTTTTCAAAATTCAGTTTATTCGCATTTGTAGATGAAGGAAGCCTTGTCGGATCGTTAATATTGAACGGGAGAGTAGATTGTGTCATATAAAAGTTTTATAACATCTCATCAAGGGACTCCATCATAAAATGGGCTCTGTAATTTGTGGGGCCCCGCACAAAGACATAGAAATGCAACGAAAAAAACCTTACCCACTCACCGTGTCCAATTTGAACTAGTGAAAAATGAACCATTATTATCCTTACTAAATTATTATATAGGATCACCCGGTACCACGGTATCGGTATCCAGGTAAAGACGATTGAAATTGTAATCATAATAATAATTGGCCACTTTTTAACTTACTATGTATTTTAATTCTAAGAATTTACTTTTAATGTAATTTGGCGATTAGCGTTTAGGCACCTATTCTATCTTCTATCGTTACTTAGTGATTCATTACAAAAAAAATAGTATTTTTCAAGACATATATTATGTTAAGCCCCGCGATGGTTCTCATCAAAGTTTTGATCAAGATTTTTATCAAATGGAGCACTAAGCATCTGTTTTGCTCTATATACAGTATTGACGAAATATGTTTTAGAATCAATTCAGTAGTTTCCGAACTCAGTTTTAGTGAGACTAACTATAGTTGTGTAATTACGCCCTTATCCGTTAAAATGCTACAAGTCGGCCGCTCGACCTTTGGGCGTATACTCTTTTTGAGAAAACTACTGCATATATCTATTTCGTGTAAATTTATTTGAACTCTTGAATAACTAATCAATGTTTGTAAGCAAAGTATTTTGGAGTTCTTGTACACTAGAGTGACCTGTTCACCCTCAAAGTTGCATTAAAACTTGTGTTAAAATATGAATTTTTCAAGGATCATATCTTTTAAATTAATGCTTTTTTTAAAGTTTGTACGCCAAGGAACCTAGTTAACGACAAGATAAATCGTTATCATGCTTACTTTTGTAAATTTAACATAAAACAGCGGAGTAATAATCATTCTACGTATGTATGGAGGAAAGCTGACTTGTATCACAGTATCGTGGTAAGGGTGAGTGAGAGACCAGACAGAAAGTTTATGATTTCTTTACTGCAACAGCCTGCAACGGAGCGGGGAAAAAATAAATTGGGTACTGACGCCCCTCCGATACCTGACACGTTTTACGATCCACCGTGTATACTGTGGTTAATGCGTTCCGAGCGCGACTGTACCTCGTGAATCGTTCTCTATTCATGGCAGCGATTGTACACGCCGCTAATCACATGTTTTTTTTAAAGAAACATGTATTTAAATGAAAATGTATTAGAAATCAATAAGAAAAGAGAATTTTGAAACGGATTACTTCAGTACGGTTAAAACCTTATATTTTTATTTTAAAGTATACTAAGAATGTTGCATGAAAATATTAATATCAAATCATTACCACAAGCAAACAATAGTTAAGAAGATAATCTCAAAATATTATGTTAGGAGACTGAGGATATACTTAGCAATTTTCAAAATATTGTTTTGAAAATTTTTCGAAATCTAGTATTTTACTATTCTTTGTATATAACTGACAGTAAAAGAAATCTAAAAATCCTCAATTTAGTTTCAGTATCAAGTATAGAGCCTATAAACACGATATCTCTGAAAAAAAAAGTAACTTACTCCACGACCATTGATGAATTGATAAAAGGCAATGTGTGTATGTATGTATGTTCCCTATGGACTCCAAAACCGGTGAACTGATTTTGACGAAATTTTCTTTCAGACAATCTTCAGATTAGTTCAGCGGATAATCCTGTGAAGTTTGGTAGAGATCGGACGCGGAGGAAGTCGCTGGCAAAACCTAGTAATAGCTATAAAACAAAGACGCGTGTGTCTCTGTATGTATGTTGATAATAATCTCAAAAACAATTGAACCAATTTTCATTTGGTTTTCACTAATGGAAAGACTGTTAAACGAGAGCTTCTAAGTAAATATGATTTGTAGAAAAAATTGCACTCGTGCGAAGCCGGGAGCGGGTCGCTAGTCAACAAAATATTTTAACAAAGTTGACAGCCTCCCCATCAATAAAGCTTGTGATGACCAAAGAGTAATCTTCGGACATAAGATTCGCGAGGGAGTTATGTGTAGGGGTTGCGTTTACGACCAATTTCATTTTACAGTGCCTACGCTACAGGAGGGGCGATTTGATATTAGATGTCTTATCTTATTAATCTTTCAGGCAGTGATGTGCTTGTGAATTTTTTAGCGTTGATTATTTTGGCAGCTTTTGCCAATATTCATTTTGGTCTATTTCACTCGCATTGGACTATCTATACTACTATTATAAAGAGGAAAGATGTTTGTATAGAATATGCTCCGAAACTACTGGACCGATTTGAAAAATTCTTTTACCATTAGAAGCCGACATCATCCCTGATGAACATAGGCTACTTTTTACCGCGGGAAAATGCTTCATTCCTACGGAAAATCTTGGCGGCTTGGCCCGGGAGATAGCGCCATCTATCCAAAATACGGTAGATCGCGTTTTATACTTTTCTACGCGGACGAAGTCGCGAGCACCAGTTAGTATTCAGTTAAAATTGGACGCCATTAAGACGATAAGAGACCAGAAAAAATTTCGGTATAGCGGTTATGGGAAAGGCGCCTATATACTTACCAGGTGCAAGAACTACGTACTTTAACTTTTTTTAAAATTTTAAACAATATAAACACTCGTTCGCCACCATTGCTTTACATATATTTTTTATTTTTATTTTCTCCACGGACCCCAGCTTAGGGAACATATCCTATCAAAGTCGGTAGCTTATACTTGTTTGTATTTATAGGCGACTATAACCGCTTACTATCAAATAATTGCGGACCTTAATCATAAAAAAAAACAGTCACACTAGATAGGTACTTTAGAAAGCTATATAATTATAATATAAAATATACAACTCAACCTGCATGAAGTGTGATTAATCTGCCGTTGAATCTGGAACGGGGAACTGGGCCTGTAATTTCTGCCTTCATTAAAACCTAAGAAAAAGTCGAAAGGAAGCCTGCAATTATGTCCACAGTTGTACTTTACAAGTCAAGATTACCGTCCATTAAGGTAATTAGGGTATAAAAAATAAGAAACGAGCATACGGCGAATGGACCACTTCATTTGTCAGCGTACAAAGTGTGGAAAATCATTGCCTTAAATATTTACCATATGCGTTACAACTACAACAGGATAAAAAACAACTTTGACGTAAGATTTCCGTATAATACTTACTCGATCATGACACTAGTGACCTGCTCACAGGTGCAATTTTTTTCTGCAACTTATGCATAAAATAATTTCTTTGTTTAACGCTCTTTCCATTAGTGAAAACCCCATCAAATTCGGTTGCGTAGTTTAAAAGATATAAGCATACATACAGAGACACCTACCGACGCGACGGAGTGACTCGTGAAATATCCATTTATTTAGAAGCCGCAGAAAAACTGTCCTTGGCTGACACCGAGTCCAAAAATTAACTGATTTTAAATTGTAAACCTATGCATACTATACTAATATTATAAATGTGAAAGTTACTCTGCATGTCTTTGTCTACTATCTTTTCACGCCTTAACTATTCAACCGATTATCATGAAATTTGCATAATACCATCAATAGTTTTTCATCCAAAAATGAGTATTGTGCCAAAGCTATCATCTAAAATAAAATAAAAAAAACTAACGCCTAGCCAAAGTGTTATTGCAACAAGAGGTCAAGCTTACCAGCTGTTGCACGCGACTTCATCCGCGTAACTTTATAAAATATAATACATTCGTGTCTGTGAAACCATAGAAATACCGTACACATACAAAATTTCAACCCAATCGGTCAAGCCGTTTAGTAGTTGTCATACCGACAGCAGCGCCACCTACCGGGTCCAATTATATTTTTAAATCATCCAGGAAACCATCGAAATAGCCATATAAAATTTCATCCCAATCGGTTCAGCCGTTTAGAAGTTATGTGAAAAAAGATAAGTACGGAAGGATAATTCTTACTACCCGTTGTCCTATTACCCGTTTTCCCGTAGGAATGAAGCATTTTCCCAAGGTAAAAAGTAGCTTATGTTCATCACAAATAATGTCGGCTTCTAATGGTAAAAGAATTTTTCAAATCGGTCCAGTAGTTTCGAAGCCTATTCTATACAAACAAACAATCAAATCTTTCCTCTTTATAATATTAGTATAGATATTTTTTTTAATTTTTCAACGCGGACAAAGTCGGGCGCACTAGCAATTATATTTTGAAGAACAAAATAAACGAAGTATAAATAATATTGAATACTAAGCTGTAATTCTGAAGAGAGCGATCGCTCGGAAAACAATCGCTTGGACGGCCAGAAGGTCTTAGTGGAAGCCTTAATACAAAAGAACCTCTAATGGAGCTTTGACTAAAGCTTTATGGAAATTGTTAAAACGTTACAAAATGCTTTTTGCCTTGAATATTATGATTTTTATGTCATTTTATATGCGCTTTGTTCGAAGCTATGTTTATAAACTGTCAATCTTAGGACAAAGTTTTGACTTTTCATTTCAAAAATTCTACAGGTTATATTAAGCATGTGGACATTTTGGATTTTTGGAATTCTAGATTCTAAATGAGCCATTTTTTAAAAAATTTAGTACTTTTTAAAAAAACAGAGTAAAGATAAGTCAAAATTGTCAGAAAAAATATTTTTTTAAGTAATAACTCTATTAAACTTAATTTTTTTAGTTACAAAAACTTACACAATAATTTTTTGAATGTAAGTAAGTATGACTGCTTGGAGTATGTATGGAAACTTTGTATGAAAGTTTCTGTTCTTGAAAATTGTTGTAAGTGGATAGCTATTTAAAACACAACATACTAAACACTAAAATACTAGTAACATAAAAAGCGAATATATAATAAATTATTTATTATATCTCCTTTATAATAAAGCTAGTTACATATAATAATATACTAGTAATACTATAAAGGGAGAAGATTTGTTGAAAATTCTTTCACCCATAGAAATCTACATTATTAGCGAGTAACATAGGCGCTATATTTTATTATTACGGGGACTAAGTCGCGTGCAACAGCTAGTCTATACTAATATTATAAAGAGGAAAGATTTGATTGTTTGTTTGTTTGTATAGAATAGGCTCCGAAACTACTAAATCGATTTGAAAAATTATTTTACCATTAGAAGCCGACATTATCAGTGATGAACATAGGCTACTTTTTACAGCGGGAAAATGCTTCATTCCTACGGGAAATCTAAAATAAAAGTAAATACTAGCGGCTTGGCCCGGGAGATAGCGCCATCTATCCAAAATACGGTAGATGGCGTTTTATACTTTTCTACGCGGACGAAGTCGCGAGCACCAGCTAGTATATAATAAAGCGAATATAATCTCCTATAATTAATTCATAGTAAAATTTACAAACAAATTACTTAATCTGTCAGTCAATCAAGTTGGAATTAATAATTAGGTGATTGCTTTTATAATTTGGCTGACATAAACATAAAATAAACAACTTCCGGCAGTTAAACCGAAATATTAATTGATTCTCACTCATAATAACGATTAATTCATTCGAATAGACAAGATACATTTAAGAAAATGTAGTTTTCATTAATTATTTAATTTCTAATAACAAACTTAACTATCAATATTTAATACAAATTGGAACCTGTGCCTATTTAAATAAGGTTTAAAATTAATGCAAAGCTGTTAAACATATTCGGTAATTGTTCAAAAGTGCAATATTTTTATCATTTCATTCATTCATCGGCAAGGAAATCAATTCATAAATATGTAACTTTATAATTATTATTTAATTTGGTTGTTTGTTTTGTTGTAACTGTCTAGAAGTTTTTTTTAAAGTATATTGTGTTCATACTTCATAATATGTAGTAGGTTACATTCCGAATTAATTGCTATATTTGTATTTTTTAGTTATTTTTTGGCTTGTACATGGAATTGTATACCAGTTTTGTGAACCTTAATTAAAAAAAAATATTTTGCGTTGACTTTTAATTACAAATATTTTTTATTGACTTATGTGCCTTTTTTACTTGATATTTATACAAGTTTTTTTTAAGAAAAAAAAAGTTACTGGAAACTGAAAATATACTTAAAATTAAAGTTAGCTTTTCGCACATTTCGTACAAAATAAAATTGTGCGAGACGACTACTAAACTGTTCTTGCGTGATTTTTCATATACATATTATTATACTTTAACGTGACGTAACAATTTCTATTTGTACCTTGATATTGTCATAACTATCGGATATTTTGTTAAAACAAGCGACAGGATCAAAGCAAATATTCTACTAAAATTACAAAGGGAAGGATCAAATACCAGATGACAAGACAACACGAGAGCAAGTTCTTGGAAAATATTCCTTAGATCTTGAACGATTTTAATGTTAGATGTTCCATTACATGCTATTGTATAATAATATAGAATGTAGCCATAAGTTATTTCGTTAATTTCTATATATTTTTTCATAACTATACGAATGTATGTTATCTATTTCACGCCTTAAATGCTCGAGCGATAATCATGTAATTTTGCTTACACGTTTTGCTTACACGTTAATAAAATACTGTATTAAAAATGTCATTTTACCTATACAAAAAAAAATATGGATCGAGACAAGCCGCGGAATAAATAATCAGAAAATATATTTAGGGACGAACTCGGGGCATACAAACTGGGACGTAGTGAGATTTTTTTTGTGGGACACAACTCAGTAAGACGAACCAGGCATAAACCGTTTCTTCTTTTCCAAAACGCCTTTTTGTTTCCAAATTTGTAGTAGTTTTTCAAAAAAATTATAAAATTATTGATTTCATATTTGATTTATTATTAAAAAAAAAAGAAACGGAGGCAGTCACGAGGACTGCCGACAGAAGTGAAAAATTAAAACTGAGCGTCCAACGCACACACATAAAATCGGGTATATTATATACAATGTGTTGGCGCGATTGCGTACGTAGACAGCTGCGCGCGCATAACTGTGAGCATTAGCATGTTGCTGACGCGAACCGATACATTTTTCCCTACCCAAAGTCGTATAACGCGGCTATAGAAGTTTTCACTTCAAAAACAGTTCGTTACCTTACCTAATAGCCCACTATTTGTATTCCGTTACATTGTATTGTGACTGTGATAAGGTGCCTAGTAGCATTCATGCTTCCTACTGGTTTTCTCGGAAGTACACGCCGTGCCGGTAGGTCGGTACTACCATTGAAAGTCGAATCTATGTCGCGAATCCAAAGCGAATCTAATCGAATTACTCACGAGTGAGGAATACCAACAATGGTACCACATTCATGTCCACAGAACCCACAAAATCTTTTGAAAATTAACAAGTAGGTAACAATGAAAGGTATTCATGATTTTAAATTTACTTGCATCGGTGCATTTTAAGTCCCTTTGTTAAGTGTTTTGTAAGTCACTATTTATGGAACAGTATATATATAGTGTATACTAGCTGTTCATTACGTAGGGATTTCATTCGCGTAACTTCATAAAATATTAGCTGGTGCCCGCGACATCGTCCGCTTTCTGGATGAAAGGTACCCTATGTCCTTTCTGGTGTCAGACAATGTGTATGCAAAATTTCATGGCGATCGGTTCAGTAGTTTTTGCGTGAAAGCGTAACAAACAAACAAATAAACTCACCAGCGACCCGCTCCCAGCGAACGCTACCAAACTTCACAGGACTAATCTGAATCTGAATCTGACTAAGTTGAATTGAAAGTTGTCTAGAATTATGTGTTAGTTAATAAATAAATAAAGTAGCCGTACTTTCCGGTTCCATCCATTTCTATGTTAAAAAGATTTACAAAGAAAATCATTCCTATCTTCGCTTATTTAGTAAAGCAATAAAATCAAAGTTATACTATTTTCTCACTGAGTTTGTGTGAAAATACATTAAATTCATTTAAATATATTCTCCAAACAAACTTAAGCTACACATATAATAATGCGGTAAAACCATTTACAGAAGAGCGGTCTAACAACTATTTAAGGCAAGGCAATTGCTTAAAAATCTCACATGTCAATATTGACACTTGTATGCGAAGGGCCGACACTAAGGGATGTGTTATTTTGGTATCGGTATTTTGTACTGAAATTTATAAAACCTTATTAAAAATTGGGTTTTCGTGGTCATTTGATTTTATAAAATAAAAACACTTGTAATGCATAATTATGTTATAGTGGCTTAGCACGCAGTTAAAGTTTTCAAAAATCAAAATAAATCTATGTTCCAAATTTGAGCTTTCAAAACAATGCACAGCCAAAACAAGGGCTGGCTGGCTGGATACCTTAAAAAACTAATAAGTGGAACGCTGATTCTATGCGCTGTGGAACTTGATGAAATTATGAATAAAAAAAGCATATATTTTTTACATAAAGGCTGTAGTTCACTGACGCGTCTGCCTGCGTTTGTCGACCGTGGTAATGGAAAACGCCTTGTAACATAAGCTCACCAAAAGAGTGAGTCACAAAAGGTTTATGGTTGTGGAAAGTGAATTATTTAGGGATGCCAGGCCCTATCCTGACAGTGTCCCATTATTCTTTAAGAATCTTTGAGGAGGTCGTGTATTTTTAGTTATGCTATGTGATGGGTGGCTAACTTTTTGTCCCTAAAAGGGATGATTAACCTATTGGAAACCTTATATTACACATATTAAAAATATCCAAGTACGCAAACAGTTTGATTCGTAGGATTTTAAGGACGTTTTGGTATTGTAACTGGTACTCATAGGCGCGATAATATTTGTGTGTCCCATCACTAAAGGGCTTACCCACGTTAGGCTCGCGTGTCGTGAAAGGCAAGTACGTATAAAGGCGGTAAGTGAAGAAAATATTTGCTCATAAAGGTGTTTTACTTGCGTTAAGACTTGAATAAATTCTAATAAATGTATGGAATCTTCATACTTAAATGTAATTCTACAACTATCTTTTTATAGTCCTTATAAAAGCAGAAAGGATTGATTTCAATGCTGATTTAAAGAAAGGCTTCGTTTATTTTTTACTAGCTGGTGCCAGAGACTTCGTCCGCTTTGAAAAATGGAAAATATAATACCTGAGAAAATATCTGACATAATATATTTATCCCTGTGACGTCCAATTTCTATTTTTAGATGATCCCTCGGGACTTTAATATTTTTTCAAGATGAAAAAGTATATTCATGTTAAGTATTAATGCGATTTAGGACCATAAACTGGTTGATGGCACGCAACTCAAAACTGTCAACAGATAATAAGCTCTTAATCTATAAAACGATTCTAAAGCCAGCATGGATGTATGGAATTCAGTTATGGGGAAGCGCCTGTGACTCCAACATACTGATCGTGCAAAGGGAATGGCATATTGCGAACTATATCAAATGTACCATGGTTTGTGACTAATGCTGAAACCCATGAAGCGCTAAATGTCAAAACAATTAAGGAGGAGATCAAACTATTGGCCAGTAAATAGAAAAAACGGCTCCAAAATCACCCAAATGAGCTAGCTACACAACTCAAAACGATGACTTATGACAAGCGTCTGAAACGCCACGATATCCAAGGTTTGGATGCTAGGTGGTGAAAAGTAAACGGTGGCATCTCCTGCTGGGGAGAGCCTCAAAAAGACAGGAAAACACACAACAGATTTGCATTTATAGTTTAGAACTGACTGATTGTAAATGAAAACGCAGCAAAAAAAAAATAATCCGGGTAATAAACTATAAGTGTGCCAAATACGTCCGTCATCATAAACTTTTGCATTTAAAATATTAGTGGGGTTAAATATATTTAATAGTGTTATAGTTACTATAGCACCATTATAGTAAACTACTTTACAAACACTGTGATCTAAGATTTTTTCCCAAAAGTAACTACTTAAATGAAACTAAAAAGCTTATAAAACCTCGCGTTAATTTCATAAAGACCGGAAGTCGCTTGAAAACGGCGCTTTGGTCAGGAAATGAATTTGTAGCTGGCAACACTATTAGTCAATGTAGCCACTTTTATTGTTATACAACACGCACCATTTAAGTTATTATACGTTCAAAATGTAGGTATACAAATTATAGTAAATATTTTAGGTATAGTAAAGTATTGCTTCAGAATAAAAACCCGTTCTATAAAATGTTTGAGAAAATGAATTTTGTTCACATTTTTTTGAGTTATATTTCAGATGTTTTAATAATTATTCTGCTATTCAGGGCGGAGACAAATTCAACAAGTCAAACATAATTGGTTCAGACGTACGCGAGAGGTCACGTCAAAAGCACATGATATTTTAAAGGATTAAGCTTGTTACGAAAGCAAAAATGAAATAAGCTGGACTCAAACCGCTTACGTATCTGAAAACGTTCGCAACAAAGTTAACCAGGAATGATGGGTATTGAATGTACCTAAGTGTAAACCCTTTATTTGCCTAACAACCGCGCAGTTCCTAGCAAACATTGTAAAAGCTGGTATGATCGTTCGTGAATAAACAACGCTAATTTGCTTGCTTAGTAATACCTCTTCTTGCTGAGTTCCTCATAATAAATAACAACGTTAAAACTCACAAATGAAAACTAGAGAAAAGCCCTCAAAGGAACAATACAATCCAAGGTAATTAGAGATGAGACGTCCGCGCATCGCGAGCACCGCCACTCAAATGAGAGTAATACCCACTCGAACAAAACAAAACTCGTGTTACCTACCCTCTTTTGTTTTAAAAACCGGCCAATGCGGAGCGGGCGCGGCTGAGTACGTTGATTGGCCGACGACCTCCCTTAAGTGCTAGTGGAAATAAAAAGTGCTTGGGCAAATGAGGCGTGCTTTCTCGCTCGCACGCGTTAGATATGCATATACTTGTTTCACTCTGTTTTCCGTTTTAATTGCAAACACGAGAGGATGTCTAAAGGGCTGTAGGACCTTGAGTGTTGCACGTGCATTGAGGCTGCGGCTTCAGGGAATGCATTCAACTTGTTTAAATAAGGGGAAGGGGATTGTTTATGTCATCCATGTTCGATGGGGGCGATGCAGTAATCACACGGATTGCACGGATTTTTTTACTCGTTATTAATGATGTGGTGAGATTTCTTTCAAATTTGATTTACATTTTTAATGTAACATGTCTCATCATAAATCAATGTCACATTTCATAGTCCATTCTTTCTAGAAATCATAATTATGATCATACATATAGTAAATCCGTTGTATGTCTGCACGTTTGTGAACTGCTTAAAAATCGATTTGAATGCGGTTTTCACTTATGTATCGTAGCAGGCTTCCCATACCTAAATAAAGTATATTATATTCTTCAATAACCATAACTAAAACTTCAATATAAAGTATATTGAATTGAATTTGAATTAATATTTTCAATTATTTTTTTCAGGAATTTAGCTGCACCAAATCCACTGCCACAAGTCGGAAACACGTCTCTGGAGACGTTCACAGCGCTACACAAAGAGAATTGCCACAGATTAGAATATTTAGTGGAGAGGCAGAAGCAACTATGCTTACTCTCTGATAAAATGATACAGGTAATTAATTCATTGTGAATATTTTTAATTTTTTTTGAAGTGAAAACTTCTATAGCCGCGTTATACGACTTTGGGTACGGAAAAAAAGTTATGCGCGTGCAGCTGTCTACGTACGCGATCACGCCAACACATTGCATATACTTGATTGTATATGTGTGCGTTAGACGCTCAGTTTTAAGTTTTTACTTCTGTTGGCAGTCCTCACCACAAGCACCACCACTGGTGCTTGTGATTGCAAGGGCGCTGCTGTTCTTAGTAAAATGAAGGATGAGGGATAGCGTAAAATATATAATTTTAAATTTTCAGGTGATACAGACGGGTGCGTTACAAGCTGTTGAAGAATGTCAGCACCAATTTAGACATAGCAGATGGAATTGCAGCACAGTCGATAACTCTGCTGATATCTTTGGCGGAGTTCTTAAATTTAGTGAGTATATTTTTGTTTTTGAGACTTTGTCCGCGTAACTTTATAAAATGTAGCCTATGTTACTCGGTAATAAAGTAGCTTTCTATATGTGAAAGAATAAATTTAAAAATCGGTCCACTACTTTCAAAATCCAGACCAGAGTCAACTGACCAGACCAGTACAAAGTTGACCCTGCCGGTAATCGAATCCGCGTACCCTGGGATGGAGCGTAAAGGCAACCATAGCCACGCGTCCAACGGACTCGTCAAATTATTTTTAAAACGTTCCACGTGGTTTTAAGATGCGGTGAGAAGAGAAGTTACCCATCAACAAATGCAACTCGCATGTACAGTCGGCCGCATAAGTGGATTCATAAGTGCAAAAGAACTAAACACCTAACGCGCCATAAGTCGTTGTCACTACTAGAGAACGAAATAAATTTCACGTACGATCGATCGTAAAAAGCTTCAGTAAGTAAGTAAAAGTAAGTAAGTTGAGTGTTCAATTGTTTTGCACTTTTGAATGTGTTAATAGACTTATGCGGCCGACTGTACGTATAGTATGCGTACAGCGAACCGTGTAATGAGCTCGTCTATCATCGATACTGTTTACGTGACTTGAGAACTTTCAGTCAATAATTTAGTGAAGTAAGAATATCAATGGAATTGTTTTTTATTTCAATTGTTCAAACTTAGTAGACAGGCAAACGTTATTGCTTCTGATGGAAAGTGAAAAACGTCTGTCACAAATAAAGTTGTTATTAGTGCAAATAAAGAAATAATACCTATACCACTAATAATACCTACACATTAGTGGTACAATTAATACTTGGTAATAATTACTTAGTAAAATACAATTAAAAATTCATTAGATAGTTAAATAGTTAAGTAAATAATAAAAAAAGAAAATATATCATATTAATAATAAATAGGTACTTACTAATCAAAGACTTCTACGTATGTATTTCAAGAACGAAAATCACAATTCACATTGAGCTGCGTTTTAGACGAAACGCGTAAAGTAGGATTAGGCTCTTTAGGAAATGGACGAATCAAGACTAGACTGTTTAGAAAATAGACAGATCAAGACTAAACTCTTCAGAAAATGGACGAATCAAGAATATAGACTCTTTAGAAAATGGACGAATCAAGACTAGAGTCTTTAGAAAATGGACGAATCAAGACTAAACTCTTTAGAAAATGAACGAGTCGAGACTAGACTGTTTAGGAAATGGACGAATTAAGCCTAGATTCTTTAAGAAAAGGGATGAATTAAGACTTCAGACTCTTTAGGAAGTACTGTACTAAAACGACTTCTGTGGTGACAATTTAGAAAAAGAGACGTTGTAGGAGTGGCCAAAATTTTGGAGAGAGACGAACCGCGTTGCCCGCGCGATAGTAGCCAATGTGCGGCCTTCCTTAAAACAACTTTATTGAAACTATACTTACCGTGTTGATAGTCTGTGGACACCGCGTTTATTTACAAACGTCGATCACTAGAATCACGTGTAGACTCGACGATGGAGTAGCTCAGTTTGTATACGTTGTGTTTCTATTATAATTAGGGCTACTATTTTAAATAAATAGTTTAGGTGCACGTGTCTTTTTAAGTTAGACGTATTGACTTGTATCGGTTGATATTCCTTTTTATATAGAAATCTGTACGGGTCGCGAGCTCTCAGCGAATTGATGCTTGTGTGAAGCTTGTAAGATTAAATAGGCAGGTTTCTTACAATTATTATGGTAATCTATTTAACAGTTAATATAAACGATTTCGTTGTGCACTACATAGGATAGGATAGGCTAAACATCCTAATATTGAGACCTTTTGAACCAGCAATGGGATTAGGATGTAGTATAACGTTATTCTTTATGTTATACAAAATTTGTGTCACGTTCTTTACCCGCGATGAACTCCTAACTATATTATGTGTAATTTGGTCCAACTTATAAAATAGGATAGAAAAATAGTATTTTGAACCCGGGCGAAGTCGGTAGTGTGTAGCTAGTAATCTATATAAATAAAAACCAATGTATGTTTGTTCTCTGTGGACTCCAAAACCGATTGTATGTGTGTGCGTTGGACGTTCAGTTTTAAGTTTTCACTTCTGTCGGCAGTCCTCATGACTGCCTTCGATTTTTATTTTTTAATAAGTTTATAATTTGTTGTTTTCGCATTATTATTATTATAATGACTTTGGCATCGGTGCCAAGTAGGCACTACATCATTTCGCATTTCAAATAATTTGGTAAATTGTATAAATTCAAATTATATTCAATGAACACAGAAATGAACTTTTGATTCGATTTAAAATCTCTGCTTCGATGAATCAATGAGCTATTGGAAAATACGTCTAATGTTCTAGTTGTATTACTAAGAAATAAATTAAATGAACTTAGCTTTAACTCAATCAAAATTATTGAAGACTTCGTTAACAATATCCCAAATAATGGTAAAAATAATATATTTAGCAAAATCCCATATTTTATAGTGGAAGAAGTATTTCCACTCGCTCAGCAATTTCGTACCTACCCTGAGAGTAAAATTAAATAAGAATATTAAATTGTTCCCTAACTTCTAAAAATCTTCTGAACTTGGGAACGAAATCGGTAGTATAGCTTAATTTTGGCAATTAATTTTCGCGGATGTTTTGGGAAACAATATAGGTATAGAATTTTTAGAGTTTTGGAGAACAATAGATTCGAATCGGGTCGCCACGATATGCCTGGCCTGAGGAATGAAGAATCACTTTTGAAAATTGGTCCAATTGATGTTTCAGGGTCTCGCGAGTCGGCGTTCGTGCACGCCTTGTCTTCGGCTGCGCTTGCGCACGCAGTGGCTCGCGCCTGCAGTCGAGGCGAACTCAACGAGTGCTCTTGCGACGCGCGAGTCAGGAAACGCACACCGCGACAGTGGCAGTGGGGAGGCTGTTCTGAGGTATACTTACATATTTATTATTATTAATTTATTTCACATGAAATATGTTAACCTAATATTTACAATACTTACTAATAATAAATTTGTAGGGGTCTGTAATGGAGTAATTTACTTTGTTTTCAGAAATATAGGCTCTATACATGATACTGAAACTAAAATGACCATTTTTAGATTTTTTTTGTATGTATATGTATGTATGTTCCTCCAACACTCTTAAATGAATTAACTGATTTTCACGAAACTTGGTATTTTTCACCACATAATTGTATCTCAATTTCAGGATATAAGGTACGGCGAAATGTTCAGTCGAGATTTCGTTGACTCAAAAGAAGACAGGAACAATGACGAAGGTTTGATGAACTTACATAACAACGAAGCTGGTCGAAGGGTAAATATTTTTAACTTAACCACATTTAATCTCCTTTCACAGTAGCTGTGTTTTCTATACTAATTTTATATAGTGGAAGGATTTGATTGTTTGTTTGTATAGAATAGGTGCCGAAACTACTGGACCGATTTGAAAAATTCTTTTACCTTTAGAAGCCGACTTTATCCGTGATGAACATAGGCTACTTTATACCGCGGGAAAATGCTTCATTCCTACGGGAAATCTAAAATAAAAGTAAATACTAGCGGCTTCGCCCGGGAGATAGCGCCATCTATCCAAATCATGTGAAACCTCGCAGAGATATCCATTTATCGAGGAAGGCTTTAGGCTCTAACTAAAGCCTTCTTCGATAAATGGATTGTTGCCTAACTAAAGGTTAGGCTATATCACATGTAGATCGCGTACGTCGCGGGCAGGAGCTAGTAGGTATATAAATACGTAAAAGTTAAACGATGATCTGTTGTGAGTTCAGGCGGTGCGTGGGCGCATGCAGCGTGTTTGCAAATGTCACGGAATGTCCGGTTCCTGTTCTGTCAGAGTCTGCTGGCGTCGCCTTCCGCAGCTGAGACTTGTTGGCGAATCGCTCACCACGAGATACGAAGGAGCTTCACATGTTAAGGTTAGTCATTAACTAATGCATTATGGATTCTTAACCGACCGTTCTAAATATTTTTTTCTTTTTTTATGAGTGTTCGCGGATAACTACGTCATTTATGAACCAATTTTGATGATTCTTTTTTTATTGGAAAGAAGATATCCCAAGAGTGGTACCATGATAAGAAAACCAGGATCTGATGGTGGCATTCCAGAGAAATCGAGGGGAATCTTCGAAAATCGTAGTGGCGGCTAGTGTGTTTGCTTTTTGATTTTGATGATTCTTTTTTTATTTGAAATCTGGTGCTTCTCGTGTGGTCCCATTTCAATTCAGTCCAGTTCTGACAATGGCATCTACGAGAAAACGGTTTGATGTCGTTTTTTTTTGTTAAAAAGAGTTAAGTCTTATTAATTTATATTTTTATATCTATTGCTGTTACTTTAAATACACAGACAAATATGTGGTTAAATACAATGAAAAGTTAATATATATTGGCTTGATATTATTAACAGTGAAACTTTCTGTAAAATTATTTCAGGTGGTAGAAAGGAAAAGGGGGAAGAATATAAGAAAACTGAGACCTTTGCACATGGACATGAAGAAGCCGAACAAGACAGACTTGGTTTACTTAGAGGACTCACCGGATTATTGTGAACCGAATGAAGAGTAAGTTAAATGTGTATTTAAATCCAACCGAATTCCAAAAGTACAATATTAAGAATCAATCTATACTAATATTATAAAGAGGAAAGATTTGTTTGTTTGTATAGAATAGGCTCCGAAACTACTGGACCGATTTGAAAAATTCTTTTACCATTAGAAGCCGACATTATCCATGATGAACATAGGCTACTTTTTACCGCGGGAAAATGCTTCGTACCTACGGGAAAACGGGTAATAGGACAACGGGTAGTAAGAATTATCCTTCCATACTTCATAACTTCTAAACGGCTGAACCGATTGGGTTGAAATTTTATATGGCTATTTCGTTTGTTTCCTGGATGATTTAAAAATACAATTGGACCTGGTAGGTGGCGCTGCTGTCAGTATGTCAACTACTAAACGGCTTGACCGATTGGGTTGAAATTTTGTATGTGTATTTCCATAGTTTCACAGACACGAATGTATTGTATTTTATAAAGTTACGCGGACGAAGTCGCGTGCAACAGCTAGTGTGAAATATTTTGCTTACATAGCAACGCTTTTGTTAAAGATACGGAATACTCGGTACCCGTGGCCGCACCTGCAACCGCACTTCTGCTGGTTTGGATGGCTGCCGACTCCTGTGTTGCGGAAGAGGGTATCAGACCAGGGTGAGGGATCACGAGGAGAAGTGTCGATGTCGATTCGTATGGTGCTGTAGGGTGCACTGCGAAATTTGCCGCTTCAAGCGGGACCATCATGTTTGCAACTAGACATTTTTGTATGGACATTCGGTACCCTTTTTTTATATTTAAGTAACTGTGCAGAAACTTTAGTTCTAGAATAAACATGTTATGATGATGTCAAAGAACATTATATTTATAGTAACGCTGAAATAAAATATAAAGAAGTAAAGCCACGGAGACAACGAAAACAATGTAAAAATACTGAGTTTAAACAAGAAACGAGTAATTTTGTATCTCGGTCCTATTCCCATGCACTTACTCGTAAAAGGTACCGAAGCTTTTTTTATATTCAAGTAGGAAGTTAAATTAGTTAAGTGCAGGAACTTTAGTTCTAGAATAAACATATTATGATGTCAAAACAACGTTGAAGTAAAATATAATAAAGTAAAGCCATGGAGACAGACAACGCAAACAATCGCGACCCATGAAAAGAATACTTAGCAAGGGATGTCTACTGTTTGTAGATATTCGAAATATCATTTTTTTCTATTGGATTATGGAACTATTATGGAACGAAACCATAAATTATTTTACATATTCCCCATTTTTGTTTCACTGAAAGACATCATTATATGCAACGCAAATATTTCTTTAATGAAAATAAACATTTATTATGGTCTAAGATTCGAAGGAGGTCGCCCTTCATCCATGTGTTTGACAGACGAAGAGTATATTTTATCAATTGTTATCTTCATAGATAACAATAAAATCAATAAAATAAAAATACAATAACAAGAACAAGACCAAGATATTAAGATAATAAGATAATGTAATAAGATGACAATAAAATCTGGATTGTGTTGCCCAAGTGTGGCCCAAGTGTTGCCTATTAATATAATGCTCATGGATAACCTTATTAAAATAAATAACATACTAGTTGCTATGCTCCGTCCCTCTCTATTACACTGTATGTACTTGCTGCGAATTAATATTGCAAGTTTTAATTCGCAGCATCAATACTTGCAATATTAATGCAATTAATGTAATTAATGCGATTAATGAAATTAATGCGAAAAATGCAATTAATGAGATTGATGCAGTTAATGCAATTGATGCAATTGATGTAATTAATGAGATTAATGCAATTAATGAGATTGATGCAATTAATGCAATTGATGTAATTAATGCAATTAATGCAATCGATGCAATTAATGTATCAGCACCCTCTTCTTCGGGTACATTAACTAAAACCAATTTATGTTTAGGCGAACCGATATAATAATAAGTACAATTCCAACTATAAGATGCGCGGACATACGACAACGACCTCTCTTCCCGGATGCGTTCGCACCCTTTTTAATATCACTCCACAGAGTACTCCATCTTGTAATTTCACAGAGCACCTTATACTATAGTTTCTGCCTTAATCAATCTCAACTTCAGCCGACATAAATAGTAGACTCTAACACGAGGCTTAATACTCAATCGCGATTTGTTTTCACATAGATAATAATAAAATTTATAAAATATACTCCTCGTCTGGTAAACATAAATAGGTGAAGTCTGAAGGATCACCTCTCTTCGGATCCTGTACTATAACATGTTACTCTAATCTAAAATGGACTGATTTATTTATAATAATTAGCAATTAAATAACAATAGCTGTATGTAATTAATATATTTTCTGAACTTAAGCTTTAAAATTATTTACAGTATTACTAACTTATTTTATATTTGTTTTAATTTTTTTTTTGTATAAAGATGTAAATAGGCTATGTAAGAAAATCCATTTTAGGAGACGCAATTTTTAGATTTAGTCACTGTACTTAAATAAATAAAATAGAAATGATGCGTTTGTTCTATTGTAAATATTATAATGTAATTTGTATTAGATGTATAATTTATTTTATTTTCTACCTCAAGAGCGAACAACGCCATGCTATGTAAATTACACAATCAATTATTTATCTACTTTAAATGTCGTCTTTAAGTTCGTGATTTTATTTAGCCAGTAACTTTATAAATCTGTGTAATGAATTATTAAAATAATAATATAGCTCGAGATCTCATTTAAGAAAGGAAAGTTTCTTAAATTTTTATATATTAAAATAAAAGTGAGTTCGCATTGAAACATAAAAAAAAATGACGCCTGACATTTTTATCGCTATGATGACGGTGGCGCCGCCACTGACGAAATGGTGACGAATTGACTCATTGAATTTATAAGTCCAGATTTCATGGTCTTCCTTTCATTTAATTTATCAAGTTTGTTAGAGAGATTTCATCCTTATAATTGACCCTAACGATCGATGCAATAAAAGTGCAGGGTGGAATTTTTACAGATTTTAGTCGGTTCGATTCCCGGGTGTGGCAAGCGAATTTTCGAAAATCTTTGAATGCAGTTTTCTTTCTATTCAAAAGTAAAGGAATGTTTTCTTTGAGTAAAATTTTCTATCTATAGTATTAAGAGTACTTTGCCTTCAGGTGGCATTACAAAATTCCACCCTGTATATGTAATAAGAAAAAAATATATGACAAATATTATTTTTCGATTAGCTCTCCTGTAAAAAGTTTAATTTTGATTAGTGACCCTTCAGTTTTTAAACAGCGATATATTGCTAAGTTTCGTCAAAAACACTTGAAGCGTCCAAATTAAGGCTATGATACTCTGAAGAATTAACAGACAAACAAACTTTTTGATTCCATTTTTTAAATAGTTTTTTTTTATATATTTTAATTTAATCATCACATCCAAAATCCAAATAAGACGAAAATATTTGAAATGTACCCTTTGTTGGGTTATTCTTGGATAATTCTTAAAGTATTAAGATGCTTAAGAACAACGCATTTCGGCGGCTAGGTTAAGTATGTAAATAAATATGCCTAATATTTAACTTATTATAATGGTAGATGATAGTATATTATGGTCGAAAGCTTTTTGTGGTTCTGTGGTAATATCACCGTTGTATTGACCGCCATTTGTAAATATTGAATACATTTATTGTCTGTGTACATTAATGATACATGAATACATTAATGATAATTCTTAATAATAGGTGTCAAGACGCTTAGTCCGATAAAAAAGGTAACCATACTAATAAAGTAGATGTAATTAATGTCAATACAAAGGCTGTAGTTCGAAGAAATTTCGATTTAAGGTTACATTATATGAAATAGATGGTAAGACAGATATTTAATTTTTTTCTTGTAAGTGAAGTCAAACGTCAGTTAATGTTTGGGACCTAACATGGTACCTTGTGACACTACTGTTCATTTTTATTATATGTTTTTTTTTTAAATATAACATTTGGATCAATGAAATTAAATCTTCTTGTTAAAATTTAACAATCAGTGCTTGATTCGTTTTACATTCTTTAATTTTAATGACATTAATCTGGTTTTGAAATTTTTGTATTATTAATTTTTTTTTTAAGAAATCATGAACTAGACATATTATTACTATTTGATGTAAATGGCGTACAATAAATGTTTTAGAATGGAACTACTTTATTTAATTAATTATTCTTTCGTTTAACTTTTAAAATACTACCTGTTGCACGTGACTTTGTCCGTGTAACTTTAAAACATACTAGCTTGTGCCCGCAACGGATGATCCCACGGGAACAGTACTTTTTTTGGATGAAAATGCCCTATAACCTTTTCTTTATTTCTGACAACGTGTATGTGAAATTTCGTCATGATCATTATGATTGAGTAGTTAATGCGTGAAATGGTAACACACACACACAGACAGTTACTTTAACATCTATAATATGAGGGATCTTCGCTATCCAGGAGTAGCTTATTAGTTCATTACCTACAATTATAAAAAAAAATACAAAAATACAAAAATAAACTATAATAGTATAGACAAGCTGACAGCTCCCGGCTTCACACAGAGTTGACTAATTATAGATATCTAACAAATAATAGAAACAAGCATAAACATATTTGAATCCAGGCTTTATTCGAAAGAATAACTTTGGAACATGGTGATAATTTTCAAAAACATAATTTCAAATTATGCCGTGGCAAGGCCGAGAGGATTTCCTAGCCAAGGATATGTTGCTGGGCAAACGTTACAAATTTGCATCCAGTATTGCATCTGAAAACAATGAAAATATTTTTGATAATGTTGGAACACAAGAAGGTTGTTATGGGCAACGGTAGTCACATAGCATCAACTGGACAGACAGATGGCCTGCCACCTAATAAAAGCGGTAAAGATGGAAAAGAAAGAAATTTATAAAACATGGGACGTCTACAAGAACAAAAAGATAAGATTTTCATTTTTCATAAGCAAGACTCAGGAGAATGCAGATACACTATCAATCCTGCAGGAATTTAGCTCGAAGAAGCTCATATTGTAAATAGACAGCTCTACAGGTAAAAGCTATACCTATACAGCTGGCTATAGTTCTATAGGCTATATACATACATACACAGCATATATTTTTTATTCTTTTTATTAAGGTCGACAGACAGGTTGACGGTCCACTTGATGGTAGGTGGCTACCGTCGCCTAAAACACAAGCAACGCCATAAGTGCTACAAGTGCGCTGCTGACAATAGAAGGATTAAGGATAAGGGATAAGGGAGGGATGGGGTAATGGGCTCTGGCATCCCTTACTCACTCACCGAGACACAACAGCACATAATGGTGTTATTTCACGGTGGTATTCTGTAAGGTGGTGGTTACTGCCACCAGCATATAGCCTGTAGAACGATAGCTCTATAGCTCTATAGGCCTTAGGTAAAGTATAGGAAGTTAGTATAGAAAACACACCTCAGTGTGAGAAGCTGATAGAGGGCCACAACTGCTCGAACTGCATGCTGCGACCATCCGCACGTTGCAAGGTTTCTGGATGTATTCATTGATGGGAATTGGATCTTTCACCCAATCAATTACGTCAGCGCTGTTTACCTGAACAAACAAGATTAGATTAGGTAAAAAACGATTACTTGTTTGGAAAACATAAATATATGAGTATTGAAATAAATTTTATGGAATAATGTTATGTATCTATCAAGATTATCAATTCTGATTCATTGTTACGGTGAACGCATTCGATTTTTATTGGAGTTTATTATTTTTACTCCTATCGATTTTCATCAATCATCAATATCACTCAATACTAATAATAAATCTGTAAGTGTAGATATTGTATGTATGTATGTTCCTCCATAACTCTTAAGCGAATTAACTGATTTTCATGAAACTTGGTAGATAAAAATATAGACGTACAGGACACAGGATAGGTTAATTTTTTTTTTCAACGCGGACGAAGTCGCAGGCGCCAGGTAGTATATTATAATATTATTATTTTTTTAATGTTAAGGTCGACAGACAGGCTGACGGTCCACTTGATGGTAGGTGGCTACCGTCGCCTATGACACAAGCAACGCCATAAGTGCTACAAGTGCGCTGCCGACCATAGAAGGATTAAGGATAAGGATAATATGAAAATTTATGGGAGTAAAATCAAAAGTGTCACACGATATACGCCATCTACACAATATTATTTTTAAAATTTTCTAATTTAATAGTTGCTATAATATCTTGTAGTTTTTATGATATTAGCTAAGATTAAATAATATTATATCAATCAGTTATCTTATTAACCAAAATTCATACTAAGCAAGTCGTAGGCATACTTCCGGGTTTGCATAATACGAAAACATAACACAAAGATCTTCAGCTTAAGATCGCCTTATCTCATCTATAATAAGTTGCTAGCTTTAATTTGAAAGACAATGGTTATATATTCCATTAACTTACCATGAAAACATCGTTGATATTGTTGATCATATCCAAAAATTTGCGGAGACCTCCTTTCGGACCTGGGTATGTGGCTAGGTACCATTCATGGATATAAAAGCCAAAAGGCGCACGATTACCAAGGTAATGACGCTCGAAATTTTCTACAATGAAGGTAAACCAGGCATCTTCATCGTTCAAGTCTGGGCTAAAATATAGAAAAAGTTTATAATTATTTTTGTTTCCAAGTAGCGACACAATATTTCACCAAAATACTGTTATAAGTATAAGGCAGATTTCATTGCTGCCATGGCCAAGGATAGCAACAAGTTCCAACTTCCCCTACCATTATTCTGGTGAAAAATACCTACTAAATCTAAGTCTACGCATAGACAGATAACATAGGGTGGATAGCAACGATATTCTATGGCTATAGTTTTAGAATATCGTTGGCGAAATGGCATAAAACCAGTTTAAGCAAAGTATCACCCGAAAGAGATATGTGACGATGTTTTTCATCGTTAAATGTGTTCGAAAACGGTCAGGCCAATATGGATAATATTTTATTCAAATCCTAGCTATTATCCTTTCCGTGATTATTCCTCTATCCATGAGTGAAGACAGAATTAAAATCGGTCCAGCCGTTCTCGAGTTTTGCGCTTAGCAACACATTTAGGGATTCATTTTTATTTATAAAAAAAGAAGATATTCGTTAAAGTCCGAGTTCATTC
Source organism: Synanthedon vespiformis (assembly GCA_918317495.1). Lineage (NCBI taxonomy): Eukaryota > Metazoa > Arthropoda > Insecta > Lepidoptera > Sesiidae > Synanthedon > Synanthedon vespiformis. The sequence continues at coordinate 4,381,794 of OU906968.1, read as the reverse complement.
ATAATTCATGAATCCGAGAATTAGAATAATTTCATGAAATTCAATTTGGTCAAAGATTTTAAGAATAGTCACTTAACTTACACTCCGAAACAAGAATCCACCATAGAGCAAGGGGTTCCGTTTATATCTAACCAACTGACCATCGGCATCACCCAAGGTCCAGGAATCGATGCGGTCGGACACGGACCGATGTGGCAATCCTGAGTACTTGCGTAGTCTAGGGTATATGGCCATAGTCCAGGATCGATTGATGTTATTGTGGGCCAAGAGGAATCGTATACGAGACCTACATCCGCCATTACTTGGAAGCTCGAATTACCGGTCATTTGGAGAAAAGGAATTCTCACACCTGAAAGTAAAGAACATTATATGTATTTAGTGAATATAACACCAAGATTGTAAAATATAATAATATTATCTCCAGAGCAGAAAGTATCTTAATCATCTTATTTATATGGCAGAGTACGGAAATGTAGGCGTTACATATACTTCTTTACAGGACCTTCAAAATTTATAGAAGGCAATTCTATTGATACGTTTGTAACCCTTTTTGTAATGTAATGTAGCGTTAATGTCTATATCGATGGATAAATAAGTTAAAATCGTAGAAAAAATGCTAACAAACTTGAAATATTGTAAAATTTCAATGACTCGGGTTTGATATTTCATAAATAAGGCACATAACATCCATAAATTACTAATGGAGAATTTGCTAGTAACAAAATAAAGGCCTTAGGGGGTCCCAAATCTTAACAAGTTTAACAACTTACCTTTGATTTCATCATAAGGAATGTTAGCGAAATGTGACATTTGAATCCTCTGATCACCAAATTCCCTCATCATGTCATCATAATCTGCTTGCTGCCAATAGGCCTGATTGGTTTGATGTGAAACAGAATGAAGAGCGATCTCGAAGCCTTGGTTATACAGTTCGTTGACCAAGACATAGTTGGTGTATTCGTGGTTGATGTAAAAAGTTGTACCGGCTGGGCAATTGTTCTTGTTAAGACGTCCATAGAGGATGTCGCGGTATGTCTCAATATTAATAACGTTCACACCGTCATCGAAGGTTACTAGTACGAACTGAAATTGTACAAGTATGTTATAAAAAAGGGGTAAGTTTAAATATATATAGATGCTAAATACAATATTGGTCCAACGATATCTATATACTAATATTATAAAGAGGAAAGATTTGTTTGTTTGTATAGAATAGGCCCCGAAACTACTGAACCGATTTGAAAAATTCTTTCACCATTAGAAGCCGACATTATCCGTGATGAACATAGGATACTTTTTACCGCGGGAAAAAGCTTCATTCCTGCGGGAAATTAAAAATAAAAGTAAATACTAGCGGCATGGCCCGGGATTCACTTGATAGCGCCATATATCCAGAAAGTATAGATTATATTATGAATATCTTATCTATACTAAGAATGAAGATTTGTATGCTTGTAATGATATAAGTCAAAAATTACTGGACCGATTTTAAAAATTCTTACACATATAGAAAGCTACGTTATCAGCGAGTAACATAGGCTATATTTTAAAAAGTTACGCGGACGAAGTCGCGTGTATTTTATAAAGATACACGGACAAAATCGCATCCAAAATGCAATAATTTTAAAACAATTTGTTCAGAAACATCGAAAGATTTTGTTTAAATTTGTGTAATGTGTATTGGTTATAAATTGTCCTAAATTATTAACTTTATTTCATGAATTATTTAAGTTTTTCAAAAAAACTTCACATGAGATTTGTGAAAATAAAATAATTTTTATCATTCCCAATATTCCAATAAACATTAGACTGCCCAATCGAAATACCAAGATTAGCTTATCACCGATTTGTTAAGTATTATCGTATTAATGCGTAATTGACTTCCTCAATAGAATTAATCTCTTGATAACTGTTATTCCCAGTGATTTTTATTGTTTCTAATGAGTATTACCTACTTTCACTCTTAAAACGAATATTAAAAAACTAACGATGCGCTCCCGGCTTCGGACGTATGCAATTTTTTCTGCAAATCAATACTAATAAATAAGGGTTGGTCATGGAGTAAGTCACTTTGTTGTCAGAGATATTGTGTTTATAGGCTCTATACATTATACTGCAACTAAATTGACCATTTTTAGATTTTTTTCTGTATGTATGTATGTATGTTCCTCCATAACTCTTAAACGAATTTACTGATTTTCATAAACTTAGTAGATAATAAACCTTTAGACGCACAGGACACAGGATATGCTACTTTTATCGACCGATCAAAACGAAAAACAACAACGGAGGAAGTACTCAATTCGATGCGTATATATATATATTTTTATGTATGATCACGCATAACTCTTGACAAGGTGGTTCGATTTTGATAATTCTTTTTTTATTTGAAGGGGTGCACCCCCGAGGGGGTCCCATTTTAATTTGAAAAAAAAAATTCCAACCCTAAGGGTAGGAAAATAGGGGATGATTGATTGTTCACTCACCGATTGTAGCGTATAACCACGCATAACTTTTTACAGAGTAGTCCGATTTTGATAATTATTTTTTTAATGGATAGAGTATACATCGAAGTTGGTCTTGTGTAAATTTGGAAAAAAAAATCCTACCCTAAGGGTGGGAAAATGGGGGTGGGAAAATTGAAAATTATGCATGTAGTAAATATTAGATTATAGCCACAAAAAATATAAAATAAAAATTTTTAACAAAAAATAAAACCGCCGAAAAAAGTGAAAAGCATAAAATAATCTTATTATCATTTTACCTAAGTAATTTTGAGTCGGCGCCAAACAAGCAAAAATTACGTAAAGAGTGATGCGCGGCGGCGACTCAACATTACATTCGGCGGTTTTATTTTTTGTTAAAAAGTTTTTGTAGAGAGTAGATCATAGATTAGACGGGCAGTTTCAAGTTCAAGTTCAAGAAAGCTTATTATAGAGTAGTCCGATTTTGATAATTCTTTTTTTATTGGATAGGATTGGATAACTAGAAGTTGATCCCGTATAAATTTGAAAAAAAATAACATCCTCCCCCCCCTAAGAATCGGAAAATAGGGGTTTATTGTTCACTCACAGATTTTAATGGTGAGTTGTGTTTTTATAATTAAAAAAAGTAATCAAAAATCAAGCATGTAGTAATTAGTAGATTATAGCCACGAAAGAATATAAAATAAAAACTATTTAACAAAAAAATTAAACCACCAAAAAAACTGAAAAGCAAAAAATAACTAAGTTCTTATATAAACTAATGTAAGTTTTACTTAGGTATACTTACTTTAGTTTAAGAACTTAGTTATTGAGGTTAAGTAAAATGTTGAGGTTGAGGTTTTTTGTTTTTTCGGTTTTTTCGGCGGTTTAATTTTTTTGTTAATACGTTATTCACATGTGAAAACCGAATTAAACCAATTTAGCATCTATATACTAATACTAGCTGACGCACGCGACTTCTTCCGCGTAACTTTATAAAATATATCCTATTTTTTAATAAGTTGGACCAAATTACAGATAGTTACGAAATTTGATCAAAATCGTTTCAGTAGTTTAGGAGTTCATCGCGGAGGAATATGTGACGTAATTTTTATACATGGATATACATACATAGTATAAAACAAAGTCGCTTCCCGTCTTTCTGTCCCTATGTATGCTTAGATTTTTAAAACTACGCAACGTATTTTGATCAAATTTTGATGCGGTTTTTTTTAATAGATAGAGTGATTCAAGAGGAAGGTTTTAGTATATAATTTACAAAGTTCCGCGGGTCAAGTCGCGGGCAGCAGTTAGTTTTTTACATTGGAAATTAATGTCTTTTTGTTCGCTTCAGGATAGGCCCCGATTTCATGAAAAAGTGCGATCCCCTTATATCTCGCGGAGAGTGATATTCAAAAAGGGCTCAAAAGACGCGTTTTCATGAGAGCTGTAAGGTGTCAAAATTAATTTTTCAAAAAGTCAAAAACTAAAAAGTTATGGCCGAAATAGTGAAAAAAAAAATTTTTTTTCCGAAGTTTTGATTTTATCGCTCTATATTTTGGAAACGAAAATATCCTCTGGACAATTTAGTCAGCTACAATTTTTAATGTGCTCGATAGTCGTGTGAGGCACGAAATCTGTGGATTTTTTGTACATATTATTACATATTATAAAACAAAGTATTCGGCCGCGTCTGTCTGTTTTTCTGTTCGCGATAAACTCAAAAACTACTGCACCGATTTTCATTGCTGTTTTCACCAATGGATAGAGTGCTTCGCGAGGAAGGTTCGCGAGAAATATGTGAATTTTATACAAAATTATTAAGGTAACACGGTACCGCTTTAGACTCACTTGTGGCGTGTCTCTTGCGGCCAATCCTCCAGGAATATTCGTTGAGGAACACCTACAGTCAGGAAGGTTACACGCATCTTCGTTACACGACTCCGCTAAAGGCAAAACCTCTTGGCCACTAGCCAAGACTAGTAACGCCAATGAAAAAACAATTGTCGCCCACTTCATATTCACGAATCCAAACACTAATGCTGGCTCGGTAACTAATCTCCAAATTTATATGGTATTTCCGTTAGTTTCGCTATCGTAATATTTAGTTTAAATGAGTTATCGATATTGATTTAAATCTTATCTGTCGTTTATTAAAAGAAAAAACGGAGCATAAGCCGGAAATGGTACGCAACTAATTATTTTTTATAAGTAAGTGAATACCTATAATTACATATATAATAAGAGTACGTACCTATATTTATATTTAACTAGGTTTTTCCAGCGACTTCGTCCGCGTCCGATCGCTACCAAACTTCACAGAATTACCCGCTGAACTAATCTGAAGATTTTCTGAAAGTTACATGAAAATTGGTTGTGTAAAAATTTCAAGTCAATCCGTCGGCTAGTTTTCGTATCTTAGAAGCATTAGAAGATACACAAACCAACATAACATTTTCATATTCATAAATTTTCATATTTTTTAAAAAGTAAGAAAAAGAAAAGTTCCTATCCAGGGCCCTTAGCCAAGAGCACCCAGTGCAAACGGGAGCGTCGTAGATAGACGAAACGTCAGAAAATAAAGCCGGATGATTGGTCAATTTTCTATCGTTTCGTTAATAAGCGTAACGCTCCCGTTTGCATTGTGCTCTTGACTAAGGGCTCTGTGTCCTGTACGTCTAAATGTTTATCTACCAAGTTTCATTTAAGAGTTATGGAGGAACATACATACATACAATACCTACACTACAGATTTATTATTAGTATCGATTGATATTGTAAATATTATATTTATAAACTAAGCCCAAACACGCTCTATCTGCTGTAAGTTGAAAAAAATAATTCAGCCGTTTCCTGTCAGTCACCCAAACTTGGTGTGTTTTGAAAATATTTCAAATTTTTTTAATAATAGTAATAGATAAACATTTAGACGTATAGGACACAGGATAGGCTACTTTTTCTTTTTTAATGCGGAAGAAGTCGCGGGCGCCGGCTAGTTAGTTTATGTATAATTTTAATTAGGTATAGCTTGTTGTATAATTTATAGGAAAAATACTTTTATGACGTGAGAGCACATTGAAGAAACGAAAAATATTATATCTTTTTAATAAATAACTAATAGCTGTTGCACGCGACTTCGTCCGCGTAACTTTATAAAATATAGCCCATGTTTATCGCTGATAATGTAGCTTTCTGTTGTAGGTGAAAGCATTTTCAAACTCGGTCCAGTAGTTTTTGTGTTTTTAATTACAAACATACAAATATTCTCTCTATAACATACAATCTTTTTATAAAATTAGTATAAATGGAATATACGACGAATAAACCAAACAAAGTTATTATTAATTGAATATTTTATTAATTTTCTTATAGTGCCATTTTTCTACAAGGATTGGCGACCATCAAGGCTACCTTAAATGCGTGTGCTCATATAAAACCACTTTTTTAAAATTTTCAACCAGGATGTATCCTGCCTCTGCTACCTTTGCTTGTATTTCATATGTCATACATCATTAGTTGAACTTGGACATCACTTTGAACACTCATTACTTGCCCGAAATATTGCAAATGCCTCTCCTTTTCGCTCTTAGACTCTTAGCTCCAATACGTTTTTCATTCTATGTTATCCTCTGCACCCTTGATAGGTAATATGCCAAAGGCATACTTACTTGGCTTTCAGTTTCGAACAAGATTCTGAAGTTTCCATTCCATGAAACAAAACACTGTTTTATGCTGACTAATGCTGACTAGGACTAATCTCATGCGGAGTAAAATAATGTAAGGACACATCAATTGGTTCGTGTAATGCATTGGTTGTGATACAATGGCTCTTGTAATTGTTTTGAGAAATAAAACGACAGTAAACATGTAAATTGTTCGTTTTTTATTCATTGATTTAAAAACAGGATTTTTTGTACTTGTTTCTGACAATACTGGTTTTCTCTGATAAAAAATAAAAAAATAAAAAATTGTAATAAGTTAAGTTTGATTATATAAAAAAAAGTTCCTTTATTTTTGATTGTTTGTCGATAAAAAATCAAACATATATTAAAAAATGGGTTAAGATCAAATCATAAAAAAAAAACATCAAAAATAAATAAATTATATTTTACTTAATTATAAAGATTATGAAGTGGCAAGGCCGAGAGGATTTCCTAACCATGGATAGGTCGCCGGACAAACATTGCAAATTTGCATCCAGTATTGCATCTGAAAATATAAAAAAAATATATAGAAACTCAAAACATAAAAGGAATTTATAAACCTCTTGATATTTGTTATGTATTTTCAACTAGAAATTTGTTCATACATTTTGACCCTCTTTAACTTCAGACTGTACTTGTTATGGGAATTAGATTCTTATTCAGACAACACTACTTAGTAATATAAATAAAATTATATAAAAATAAAATTTCTAAAATGTGCAAAATTTGAACATTTGTGTGGGTTGAATTTTTGTAATATTACTGACTGAAAGTCTATTATATATTTCTATAAAAACGACCTAAGTAGCTTATAATGTTTTTCTATAATATTGGAATTTCTGGCGTACCTTGTGTATAACACACACAATGTACGCCAGAAATTCCAACATTATGTCAGTGCAGTGAATGTCTTGCATCGCATTCTGTTTTCGATAATTCGCATTTATAGTAAGTTGAGACAACAAATTCTCCCAAACTGTCGTCCCTTGCTTGTATAGGGTGCTCTTAAGATATTAACTGTACTATTTAAAGGGCTTAATAGAGATAATATAATTAACTAGCTGGGTGCTTGCGACTTCGTCCGCGTAAAAATGTATAAAACGCCATCTACCGTATTTTGGATAGATGGCGCTATATCCCGGGCCAAGCCGCTAGTATTTACTTTTACTTTAGATTTCCCGTAGGAATGAAGCATTTTCCCGCGGTAAAAAGTAGCTTATGTTCATCACGGATAATGTCGGCTTCTAATGGTAAAAGAATTTTTCAAATCGATCCAGTAGTTTCGGAGCCTATTCTATACAAACAAACAAACAAACAAATCTTTCCTCTTTATAATATTAGTATAGATACCTCAGTGTGAGAAGCTGATAACGGTCCGCAACTGCTGGAACTACATGTAGCTGGTACCCGAACATTGCACGGTCTTTGGACGTATTCGTTGATTGGGACTGGGCTCTTCACCCAATCAATTACATCAGCGCTGTTCACCTAAAAAATGGATGATCTGTGAGTAATAATAATCTTGGACAATCATTCAATATATTTCTAACCCGTCGGATATATTTTGGCACCTCGTAAGAATGCAATTCCACTCGCTACGGTTGACAATGGGGAAGACAGTACAAAAAAGATTATTTATATTATACTAACTGGCGGTAAAAGGTGAATCAACGTCGTTGAAAAAAAAACGGTGGCACTCCGAGAGTGCCGACAGAAATGAAAACTTGAACAATTACATGTTTATTTTTTCAATCGCCAGGAAATATTTTATTTTTATTTGAAATTACTCTGTTCTTTTAAAAATTTTCAACAGAGGTGTCGGTTACATTACATTACAGGTCGCGTGTTCAATGATTTTTTCCCATCTCGAAAGTGCCCAACGCGCCTAAAGAAGTTTTCACTTCAATAAAAACTTGTTTTCACTTCACTTGTTGCTATAACACTTTGGCTAGGCGTTAGTTTTTTATTTTATTTTAGATAATCCCTCGGGAACAGTGATCAATGGTCCCTGACAATTAGTGGGCCTCTTAACTCACCATGAAAACATCGTTGAGGTTGTTGATCATATCCAAGAATTTGCGAAGACCTCCTTTCGGTCCGGAGTAAGTGGCAATGTACCATTCATGGATATAAAAGCCAAAAGGCGCACGATTACCAAGGTAATGGCGCTCGAAATTTTCTACAATGAAGGAAAACCAGGCGTCCTCATCGTTCAAGTCTGGCCTAAAATATAGACAAAAATTTGTGTATGGATTAGAAATGATTAAGAAATAATTCGTATCGCTAAAATTGGGAGAAAGTTGACGATTGTTCATAGCTATAAATTAGGAAGATCAGTTCAGGTGTTTGTGAAGGCCATTTCTTAGCGAAGGGTTTTCATTAACTTGCACAATGTTCGATTAATGTGGCAATTGGTTACTGATCTTTCGTTGACCTTGGTTAGCAGCAGCTTGACCTTGACCTGATCATACCTTGACATAATTATAAGTTGTAAGGAATATTTCAGTTAACTTACACTGCGAAACAAGAATCCACCATGGAGCAAGGGGTTCCGTTTATATCTATCCAACTGACCATAGGGATTACCCAAGGTCCAGGAATCGATGCGGTCGGACACGGACCGATGTGGCAATCCTGAGTACTTTCGTAGTGTAGGGTATATGGCCATAGTCCAGGATCGATTGATGTGATTGTGGGCCAAGAGGAATCGTATAAAAGACCTACATCCGCCATAACTTGGAAGCTTGAGTTACCGGTCATTTGGAGGAAAGGAATTCTCACACCTGAAATGAAAGAATTGGAAAGACATCTTTTTATGTGCCTGGATTTTTCTGGGCTATCATTGAATTAAATATGGTTTAATGATATTTAATATTTAATTTAATTTATTTTCCTCAAATTATATTAAAGAACTGTACCCGAGGTTTCTAGAATAGCGCGTAACATTTTTGTTTGTAAACCGATTGGAATCAAATAAACACTAAATACATAAGTGCTTTTGCTATAGCTATGCATAAGTGAAAACCGCTTTTCAATCCAGTTTTACTTTAAGAAATTCCCCCTATGTATGACATACAAAATGTAAACTTACCTTTGAGTTCATCATAAGGAACATTAGCGAAATGTGACATTTGACTCCTCTGATCACCAAATTCCCTCATCATGTCATCATAATCTGCTTGCTGCCAATAAGCCTGATTGGCTTGATGTGAGATGGAATGTAGAGCGATCTCGAAGCCTTGGTTATAGAGTTCGTTGACCAAGACATAGTTCGTATATTCATGGTTGACGAAGTACGTGACACCAACTGGACAATTGTTCTTGTTGATACGTCCATAGAGCATTTCGCGGTATGTTTCAATGTTAATGATATTCACGCCGTCATCCCATGTTAACATTACGAACTGCAATATATAAACATATATATAGTTAGTTTGGTGAAAAGAGTTCGAAGGAAAACATATGTAAGTGCATTCGCTTACGGACAACAATCATGATGTTTACTTTATAAATACAAAATGTCGACTTATTTATTAATAAAAACAAAACCGAGTTTATCTGAGTGTAGATGGCAATAAATTTTTTTATATTATAAAGGGTTGCATACAGGCTGACGGTTCCGTGGCCTAAGAACACAAGCAACACCATTGGGTAATGGTGCGCACAATTCCCTTATAGTTCGCATGAAGAAGCCTATAGTTTAACTAGGTGGAAACACTTCAGAAGGGAAATATTATAAAAACATAAAAATTCTCTCTGCAATTATGCACTCCTCACGGAGAGATCTTGTTTATCAAAAGTCTGAATCTGACAAGTTAGTCTCTCCATTTCCGGGAGTCTTCTCCATCTCCCTCTATTACTGGCACTAGGAGTACATTCAGTGAGAGATCACTTTGTAGCTGGCTTAACCATATACCAATAGAAATTATGAATAAGTAGATAAAACATTACTGAAGACCAGCAATCTATGACGACATGCGGAGCGTAGTCTAACCAATCCAAGTAATGAGTACTACCAATATTATTCAGTCAATTTAACTCATCACCTCGTTTTGCAGAGCAACGAGATGACGTCATAAGTGTGAGGTGTCAAGTGAACTTGAACTAATAGTAATTAGTTATATGAGTAAAATGCACACAATGCTTGCAGTTTAATTTAGATTTCGCACACGTCACATGTCCTTGAAAAAGGAGCCATTGTCAACAAGTAACTGTGATAACTTATCGTATATATCTGACAAAATGTAATCAATATTAAGATAGTTGATTTCTTTATTGAATTTCTGTAAATCACGGCGAAAATTTTACACGGAATAGATTATAGGAATCAAATTAGTCGTTGCAATTTTTTTATCTGAAATTCATGGCTTTTGTATTACATTACATCATGCGTTACAAACCCCTAATAGTTTCAACGTCGGTCAATGAGCTGTGGAAAGGGCTATACTCGAGAATTGTCAGATTGAATCAAGAATGAGGAGAAGATCCGTAGACGAACAAAAGTTACCGAGATAACCAGGAGAATTAGTAATTTGAAGTGTCAGTGGCAGGGCAGACAGTACGCCCCCCCCTCGGTGGGTCATGACCGTGCAGTGGTGGGGGGGCTTAACCCACGGCAATCCGAACGGTTGCAGGGGCCGGTGGGGTCACCGGTCTTTGCTTGGCTGATCGGATTGTCGCGGGGAACAAAGAAGACCCACGTGCGTGTGCTCCGAGCGGGCTCCGACCATCGGAGCTCGTGACGGAGCAACTGGAGGCTTTTGGAGGCTCCAACTGTCCGTTGGAGCTTCACCGATCACCGCTCGCTGGGCCGAGGAACCGTACTCGGCCCACGCGGGTGTAGGCCGGTGAGAGATGGCACCCCCGGTCCTTGTGCGTCGGACCGAGGTATGGGTCTCGGTTCTGCGTACGAAGACCGGCGCGGGTCGCAGCGGGCGGATTCTCTCGGATAGCTCTGTGGCTTAGTGGTAGTTGGGCAATGCACGCGAAGACGGAGCTCTACGGCAGGGAAGGACCGTCTGACAGAGTACTGCAATCGCGGCTTTGGAGGGTGGTGAAGACCCGGTAGCGCGGCCGGCCTAGTAACCACCCTCTGCAGTCGTTCGGAAGAGTGAACACCCGGACTCGCCACCCGGCCTAGTAACTCTTCCGACGACATGAGGTGAAGCCTGTCTCGGGCTGCCGCGATTGATGTGGAAATGTCAGGCGGAAACCCCCTTTGGGCCGCCCACCCTTAATGCCGTAGAGATGAGCGGAAACACGAGCAGGGGTTTTCCGAGAGTTTCAGGTGGAAGCGGTCTCTATCTCTGCGGTAGGTTGTGCCGCAGAGAAGAGGTTATGGGGTGCTTCATGAGTGAAGCCCCTCGCTGACTGCCCGCTGCGAGAGTTGAGAATTGGCGGCTTGTGCCGCTTCGCCCTGGGGCGGCGGACATGGGGGTCGTCCGCCGTCATCACAACACCGGGCAACGAGGGGAGACGTGCTGTGTGTTTCCGGTACGTCTCTTCACGGCGCGGAGGTCACACTCCGCGCCTAATCGAGGTGGAGCCCGCAAGTGTGCGGGCCTCGTCTGGCGGGGGGACAACGTAGCGTGTCCAAACGTCCCTTGACCCCCGCCCATAGACGGCGCGAAGAAACACCGCGGGGTTTTAGTGGGTAGAAGTCCCACATACCCCACCGATCTCCCCATGGTCGGTGGGGATCTGATTCGCAGATTTCCTCGCGTAATAAAAAAAAAAAAAAAAAAAAAAAAAGGGCAGACAGTACGGAGAGCTGACGACCGCTAGCGCAGGAAGGTTCTTGAGTGGAGGCTATGGATCGGCAAGCTCAGCGCACGGCGTCCACCCACAAGGTGGACAGACAGAAAATTATAGGGGAGCTTCAGCGGTGGACATCCATTATTTTAACGTTGGGAAATCCTCCTAGATACCCCGCAGTGTATGGGACATTGAGGGGTTATGCCGCATTCGTTTATACTAATCTATTACTAATATTACAAAGAGGAAAGATTTGATTGTTTGTTTGTATAGAATAGGCTCCGAAACTACTGGACCGATTTGAAAAATTCTTTTACTATTAGAAGCCGACATTATCCGTGATAACATAGCTACTTTTTACCGCGGGAAAATGCTTCATTCCTACGGGAAATCTGAAATCTAGCGGCTTGGCGGTGGACGAAGTCGCGAGCACCAGCTAGTAACGGATAAAACCAAACTTTCTAGAGCATCCGTTGATGGGCGGAGTCGCGTGGATGTACACGACATTGGTGCCCCGCCGCGGCGTGGGGAGAGCTACGAATCCTGTCAGAATCTTACTACGGGCGGCGTTCTCGCCCAAGACCATAGGGTCCCAGTCATGGGATGCATGCAGGGAACCATGCATGGGTCAGGTTTTTCATGCTTGGAGGAGGATCGTCCGGGAGTGTCTTCTCAATGACGACCTCCTCCAATGTAAAGTCCATCAGTGGACGTCTTACGGCAGAAATGATGACGATTATGATAATAACTAACCAAATAGACTCACTTGTGGCGTATCTCTTGGTTCCAATCCTCCAGGAATATCTGTAGATGTACACCTACAATCTGGGAGATTACACGCATCTTCGTCACATGGTTCTGCTAATGGTAGATCGTCGCCAAATGCCAACACTACTAATGCCAATAAAGGCACCGCCTGTAACCACTTCATTTTTACAGGGTCAGCACAAATGGTAGCAGAAAAATTAGAGTTTTCCAATTTATATTATCGCTAATTTTCTTTATCACCAAATCAGTTTCTTTCAATGTTTGATATTAATGCAATTTCCTATCTAATCGAAAAAAAAAATTAAGGGAATCGTTATCTCATGTAGATAAGAAAATAATAATTGCAAATAAATAGGCACTTATAGTATGCATTTAAAAATAAATTACATATTTTATATATGTATATGTTTTCTTGTATCTATGTCAAGGATTAGCTTATAATATGGATGTATGTTCAAAAATTGATAATACTTGTCAGAATGTTAAAAGCTACGCTTGAAATAACTTACGACTTAAGAGACAATATATGAAGGGATGTAAGTCCTTCAACATATAAGAATGTCTAATTGTCAAGTCAGTTAGTTCGTTTCATAACGATAAAATGGTTTGAGGAAATGCATGTTAAATAAATTTTTTGACTACTTTTGGCAATTAAAACTAACACAACTTATAACAAATTCAACAAGGTCTCCTAGATATGGCTCACTTGAAATAAATCCTTATACATAGGTTTTTATTATATATATGTTCTTAAACTTCTTATCCTCACGCGTTACACATACCAACATGAATTTTATTATAACATTTTCGTTATTATTCAGTGAATCATCTATCTTGCTCATTTTACATTCCTTTGGTTTGACTATTGTCTTAAAACTGTGTGATAAGCTAAACATCTGGTTTTGACGGTTTTGACAGTATGATGGTCAATTTGATGGTAGGTGGCTACCGTCGTCCGCCTGAGTGTTACTCGTGCGCATGCGCTGTGGACAGCGCACAGCACACTCTTGCGGAGTGGCCTAAATGGTCGGCGCAGCGAAGTGAGTTCACTATTAGACATAATTATAATGAGTTCACAGTCAATTTAATCCAGTTCTGACAATGGCATTAATGAGAAAATGGTTTGAAGTCGTTTTTTTTGGTTAAAAAACTTTTTAACAAAAAATAAAACCGCCGAAAAAACTGAAAAGCATTAAATAATCTTATTATTGTAGCTAAGTAATTTTGAGTCGCCGCCACGCATCACTCTTTACGTAATTTTTGCTTGTTTGGCGCCGACTCAAAATTACTTAGGTAAAATAATAAGATTATTTTATGCTTTTCAGTTTTTTCGGCGGTTTTATTTTTTGTTAAAAAGTTTTATTTTATGTTTTTTTGTGGCTATAATCTAATATTTAAGTACTACATGCTTAATTTTTAATTTTCCCATCCCCATTTTCCCACCCTTAGGGTAGGATTTTTTTTTCAAAATTTATACGAGACCAACTACGAGGTATACTCTATCCATTAAAAAAATAATTATCAAAATCGGACTACTCTGTAAAAAGTTATGCGTGGTTATACGCTACAATCGGTGAGTGAACAATCAATCATCCCCTGTTTTCCTACCCTTAGGGTTGGATTTTTTTTTCAAATTAAAATGGGACCCCCTTGGGGGTGCACCCTTTCAAATAACAAAAGAATTATCAAAATCGGACTACCCTGTTAAAAGTTATGCGTGATCATACATAAAAAAATAAATTAAAAAAATTATATATTCCCGTCGAATTGAGTACCTCCTCCGTTTTTGTTTTTTCGTTTTCGTCGGTCGAAAAGAGTTGTTTATATAAAATACTAGCTGTTACACACGACTTCTCCCGCGTATCTTTATAAAATATAGCCTATGTTACTCGCTGATAACGTAGCTTTCTATAAGTGAAAGAATTTTTAAAACAGGTCCATAAGTTTTTTTAGTTTATTCATTACAAACATAATTATAAATCCTCTCTCTTTATAATATCAGTATCTGTAGAATGGTATCTTTGATTAATAACAACACAATAATTTATTTAATCCTTCAGTTACTTTATTATGATAAAAAACAACGAATTGTATAAGATTCTCCGAAATCGCTTCATCTTTATTGTTATCTTTATCCATATCAAATTGTTTTGATATTGTTAGTGGAAGGTTTTAGGTAATTCTTTTGGTAGAAGTTTCGTATTTAAATTTAACATGTTGTTGATGTTGTTTTATTAGATACTAGCTGGAGCTCGCGACTTCGTCCGCGTTCGGAATGAAAGCACATAGGGTACAGGTAGAGGTGGGTCAGTCCCAGACAACGTGTATGCAAAATTTCATGGTGATCGGTTCAGTTATTTTTTGCGTGAAAGCGTAACAAACAAACTCACACATTCACATTTATAATATTAGTTAGGTATTAGATAATTATAAAAATAATAAAATTTTATTTTTTATTCGCTACTATTTGTAATTGTCTAGAAATGTAGAATAGTCTAAGATCCGGCTGCGAGATTACTATGTTCATCTAGTTTTGAATCAAAATGTACCTAAGGGATTCGTTAGATTCAGATTTAATACATTTTATCTGGTTTTGATGCCTATTTTAAATTAATTTCATTTTATTTAAGTATTTATTTAAATTCTCAATTTTTTTCAAGTTGTAAATTTTGGGTGAAAGGTTGTTTGAGTCGTCATTGTCATTTACCGCCATCTGTCAGTATAAAATCGAATGAACTTTTTTTATCGACCGCTAACGCCATCTATACTGTTACTTGAAAAACAACTATAAAATTAGATACTGTAAATTGAAAAGTCAACTTAGTTGTTAATAAATTTAACAGATGGCGCTGCTATTACATTATTTTTCATTTCATTTAAAATACAAAAAAATACAACAGGTTTATAATAATTTAGGAAATATAATAAGCAATAATAAAATATAGAAAGACCAAATCTATACTATTATATAAAGATGAATAGTTTTGTTTGGTTGAACGCGCTAATCTAAAGAACTACTGGTTCGAATTGAAAAAATATTTTTGTGTCTGATAGTCCATTTATTGAGGAAGGCTTTAGGCTATATAACATTTTGAATGCGAACGAAGTCGCGGGCAAAAGCTAGCTAGTAATATACATATATAATAATTAATATTATGTCTCCTATTGACTCCAAAACCGCTGTACCGATTTTGTTGAAACTTTCAGACAATCTTCAGATTAGTCTATAGCGGGTGTTCCTGCGAAGTTAAGTAGCGATCGGACGCGGATGAAGTCAAACAAAAAAACGAATCTCTTTATAATATTACTAGCTGGTGCCTGCGACTTCGTCCGTGTTAAAAAAGAAAAAAGTACTTACTGTGTCCAGTACGTCTAAATGTTTATCTATGAAGTTTACACTTACAGATTTATTATTAGTACTACCTGTTGCCCGCGACTTCGTCCGCGTTAAAAAAGATAAAAAGTATCCTACAGTATCACGTGTACTTCTAAATGTTTATCTACAAAGTTTCATGAAAATCAGTTAATTCGTTTAATAATGATGGAGGAACATACATACATACATATACATACAGAAAAAAATTGTAAAAATGGTCAATTTGGTTTCAGTATTATGTATAGAGCCTATCTACACGATATTTCTGAAAACAAAGTAAATTACTCCATGACCGACTCTTACAGATTTATTATTAGTATTGATTGATTGATAAATGACGGTGTGATTATCTTGATAGTTGACTTTTAAATTCAACTATCAAGACTGACTAACCCTACTAGGTATGTAGGTACATTACAGATATAAAAACCGAAATTCTATCTACAAATGTGTCCCAACACATAATTATGTAAATAGATTACGGGAATAAGACATCAATACTCGGGTTTATTGGGGAGACGCAACGTTGGGCCCGACGTAGGTACGCGTCGGCACAAAGGGTTGATTCCCGAGGGAACAACGCACTTGGAGAGTATCCAGTCCGGCTTTGTAAGATTTCTTATTCTCAACTGGATAGGAGGAAAAGTGATTTCTATAATTCAACGTGTACCAAGTACAGTTTATTTATAGTGTACTAATATTAACACTTTATAAGCCTATTATAACTGGTATGTACTATTAGGTTATGTTTTTAAAATCCTTATAAAATTTTGTGAATGAATTTCCGCGCCATAAAAACGCCTTTTTTTTAAATAAAAAAGGCAAAATTGAAATTAAAAATCATAACAAAAAATAAAACCGCCGAAAAAAGTGAAAAGCATAAAATAATCTTATTATCATTTTACCTAAGTAATTTTAAGTCACCGCCGCACATCACTCTTTACGTAATTTTTGCTTGCTTGGCGCCGACTCAAAATTACTTAGGTAAAATGATAATAAGATTATTTTATGCTTTTCAGTTTTTTCAGCGGTTTTATTTTTTGTTAAAAAGTTTTATTTTATGTTTTTTTGTGGCTATAATCTAATATTTACTACATGCTTAATTTTTTATTTTCCCATCCCCATTTTCCCACCCTTAGGGTAGGATTCTTTTTTCAAAGTTTATACGAGACCAACTTCGAGGTATACTCTATCCATTAAAAAAAGAATTATCAAAATCGGACTACTCTGTAAAAAGTTATGCTTGGTTATACGCTACAATCGGTGAGTGAACAATCAATCATCCCCTGTTTTCCTATCCTTAGGGTTGGAATATTTTTTCCAAATTAAAATGGGGTCCCCTTGGGGGTGCACCCTTTCAAATAAAAAAAGAATTATCAAAATCGGACCACCATGTCAAAAGTTATGCGTGATCATACATAAAAAAATATATATACTTATACGCGTCGAATTGAGAACCTCCTCCGTTTTTGTTTTTTCGTTTTCGTCGGTTAAAAATCAAAAGTAGCAGATCCCGGGACTAGTCACTCTAGTCAGTCAAGTCAAGTCTATAATTTTTCTTAGTTTTCCTAAACAGGTCCGTCAAGTCCAAAGCAGTCAGGTCAAGTCCAGTGAAAAAGTTATCAACAACGGTTGCTAGGTGACACGTACGTTTTGTTTTGATTGACGTCAAATGTTTGATAGCTGGGGACAGAGTGGTTTGTATGGGAAAAGAAAATTATTGTTTTTAATTTTTCCCCGTATTTTTTTACATTTTTTCTCTCCATAAGAACCTTCCTTAGACTTCATCAAACACAACAAAAAAGAAATCAGCCAAATCGGTCCAACCGTTCTTGAGTTTTGCGCTTAGCAACACATTTAGTGATTCATTTTTATTTATATAGATGGATAGACTAGTTGATGCCCGCGACTTCGTACGCGATGATAAATTAAAAATATAATAGCAATTACAACGCTTGACAACTTGTTGCTATAACATATTGGTCAGGCGTTAGTTACAGTTTTATATTTTAGATAATCCCTCGGGAACATTACTTTTTTCTTCGATGAAAGGTGCCCTATGTCCTTTCTTGTGTCCCAGAAAACGTGTATGCAAAATTTCATGGTGATCGGTTCAGTAGTTTTGGCGTGAAAGCGAGACAGACAGACAGAGTTACTTTCGCATTTATAATATTAGTAAGGATATATACTTACGCACTTACGTAACTATATGAAAATATACTTATGTAAGTACTTCTGCTGACACAGTTATATCACTGTACGATTATCGTACCCCAGTATTTGGCGTCCAAAAGTCCGGGACTAACCGGAATTTCCGTATCGCGGTTTCGGCACAAGAACGGGCAACTTCGGAATGGTTGAGCGGATGCACTTTTTCAAAATATCTCCGCGAGAGAATGATTTAGAGGGAGATTCATTGTTCCAAATTATTCGGGTCGCAATTTAGCTTTTGTTAAATAGTTTGAACTCCCATTAAATGGATGAGGTGAGGATTTGTTCGTAACGCATTGACAAATGTAATCCTTACTAATATTATAAATGTGAATGTGTTTGTTTGTTACGCTTTCACGCAAAAACTACTGAACCGATCACCATATAATTTTGCATACACGTTGTCTGGGATGCCAGAAAGGACATAGGGTACGTTTCATCCAGAAAAAATACTATTCTCGAGGAGATAATCTAAAATAAATATATTACTAACGCCTAGCTAAAGTATCAGGTGTTCCCTATATATTTTATAAAGTTACGCTGGCAAAGTCGCGTGCAACAGCTAGGTAGTAATATTATAAAATATAAATGTATGTTTGTTCCTAAATGACGCAAAAACAGCTTAACGGATTTGGATAAAATTTTGCACACAGGTAGTTTATTACCTGGATTTAACATATAGGATACTTTTTATAATGAAAAAGGTTAGGTTTCTGAAGGACACGGACGAAGTCGCGGGCACCGGCTAGTTTAAAATTAATTTTACAATATTTAAAATATTTAAAAAAGTTTCAATTGATCAGATTTATACAAAAAAAAATTATTTACTAAAAAAAAATGCAAGTTACTGCCCAAAAACCATTCGTTTCACAAAAGTTATAATTTTTCAGCTAAAACTACAAAAGAATATTAATCTATAAATTCGATTTTTGTTTCTCCGCTAACTTCATAAAAAGTTCAGAAGTTCATAAAACTTTTTATCTAACCGTATATACAAAACGTTGGGGTGAATGATTTGTTTACAAAATGTATTTTTGGATAATAGCACAAACAAATGTGTAATGAACTGTAATTACATTTAATTTTCAGGATGTCAAAGGTTAAAGCTCTCTACATTCAAAGGGTTCATCAGCTTTATCCGTTTAACCTCAAGCACATTGGTATGTCAGTGAACTTTGTGAATGCGAAATTATAACAATTAATTTCATTATTGCAATTTATAATTCCTTACAATATCCCACTATTAAGCATGAAAGCTCATTATACATATACAGCGTGTTTTTTTAATTGGCAACACGTTTGACAGTTGGTTGACTGATATTGCTGTCAAATATTCCTAACAACCTATGTTGGTTGTTAGGACTAGTTCTAACTGACTAGTCTCGGGATTTGACACTTTTGATTTTCATTTGAATTTCTTCTTTTTCAAATTGTTTTTATTTCCTAACATCTCATTAAAAAAAACCCTTGCCACTCATCCAACATGATCGTCAAAAGCCCAGTTAATTGTTTATTTGTATTACCAATTATCCATTAGTTTTAACGACGAATCATTATCATTTTAAGAAAAATTACATTTCATCTATTTATTTTGACTTTTTAGGCATTCTATAATGAATTCAGACTAGGCCGTACTAGTTTATCCTGGAATGTGCGTATTCATATCAGGATCAACAAGTTTGGCCTAGCCTAAACTGGTTTATCCTGTCGGGCTTAGGACGAACTAGTTTAGCCTAGGCCAAACTAGTTTGTCCTGAAAAAGGGTTTGGCCGGTAACATATTATATACTAAACCAAACCCGGATGATTTTGCGGATCAGGTAAGCCGAATAATAGTCGAACATATCGCATCTTCGGCAAGACAAGTGCATATTTTCATGACATGGTAATATTAACCTGCAGCTGCAGCATCAAGTAGTCTACGGGACACCCAATCCTCAGCAACTTAAAACAGATAATTATAGTACGTCCTGATGATGATGACTATGAATAAACACAGTTTTAAATTTTTACGATTTATATTTGAGGTCTAAGAGTTAAAAGAATTTACGTAGGTACATTATAAATAGATCAATTTGAATTATTTCTCTTGAACCGTGTTTTCATTTTCTCCGAACGATCAACGTAATCACATTTCCAAGTATCACAGGCAGCTATATAGATAGACATTTAAAAACACAATAAAAAATACGTTAAAAGTTTAACGCTGAATTTGAAATTCGAACAAAAATTCGATACGGTTTCGAATCTCTACCAATTAAATATTCCATGCAATATCCAAGCGATTCGAGAACTGAAAATATAATATTTTTACCACCAGTTAAATAGTTTCAGCTACTTTTAATTGAGTTTCGTTAAAATAAATGGAATAAAATCGCTACCATTAACAATGGAACTATTAACAATGGAATGTAGATTAATCCCAGATCAATTAGTACAAATTAAAATTAAATTATAATTAATTTTATTAGTAATTAATTTTTATTGAAAACAAGCTGACCAGGCGAACTTCGTACCGTTTTCAATAAATTACTGTGTTACCTTCTAAGATAAACTTCATTTAAGATTTTATGAACTTAATGAATGCAAAATTTGTCAGTTTCTGTTATAGATTTGTATTTTCCAAAGATCTTGAACTAGATCTATGGTATTTTCTAATGACAATGAAAAAGTTATCAACAACGGTTGCTAGGTGACACGGTTTGATAGGACAAGACGAAGTTGCGGGCGCTAGCTAGTAAATAAATAAATATATGTTGTGAAAAACAAAGTACAATTTGAACACATAAATAATAGCTGATTTGGAATGGAATCCCTCGATGAATATGTTCATAAATACATAGTTCCAATAAGTAATTTATGTCGCTCGCAACTAGGTCAAAGGGAAGAAAGTCGTCCATCATGCAGTTGTTTTTCACGAAAAACTAACATCCATTTTGAAGGTCCCTTTTACTACCCCCTGTAAGCCGTATAATTGGGTTGAAATAATCCTGCTTGGCAAAAATATATTTACGATAGGTAATGCTAAATTGTAAATATTTGATCACGCAGCAGCAAAAGAGCTTCGTTAGCCCATTATTTATGTCCAAAAAAAATATAAAACACATCAGCATAAAAAATGTATATGCTGCTGCAATAAAAGCTGTAATAAAATATTATTATCTTCGAAGACTAGTGAAGTAGTGTTAACAATTGAAAGGTATGCAATACACAGACAACGAAGCTCGAACTGCTGAGAATTCGAATTGAGAGTGTAATTGCGGAGAGTGCCTGAGGTAAGAAAAAAAATAAGTCTAGTAGCTAAACTTCCAGTAAATTCTGTGCGTGCATGGAATCACCAGTAAAAGCGGCTCCGCTTCTCCATTGTTAGAAAACACAAAAAGGGGCGTGGCCTAAATGTTTTGTCGAGCAAAAACACTCAAAACGTCTTCCGCGTCGAAGCTCATTAAGGTAATACAAGTCAGCTTACCTCCATACAAACGTAGAAAGTTTATTACTCCGCTGTTTTACGTTTAACTAGCTGGTGCTCGCGACTTCGTCCGCGTAGAAAAGTATAAAACGCCATCTACCGTATTTTGGATAGATGGCGCTATCTCCCGGGCCAAGCCGCTAGTATTTACTTTTATCTTAGATTTCCCGTAGGAATGAAGCATTTTCCCGCGGTAAAAAGTAGCCTATGTTCATCACGGATAATGTCGACTAATGGTAAAATAATTTTTCAAATCGGTCCAGTAGTTTCGGAGCCTATTCTATACAAACAAACAAACAAACTATCAAACAATCAAATCTTTCCTCTTTATAATATTAGTAAAGTATAGATTTACAAAAGTAAGCATGATACCGATTCATCTCGTCGTTAACTAGGTTTGTATGCATCCATATTTTAACACAAGTTTTAATGCAAATTTGAGGGTGATTAGGTCAATCCAGTGTACAAAAACTCCAAAATACTTTACATACAAACATTGAATAGTTATTCAAGAGTTCAAATAACTTTACGCGAAATAGATATATGCAGTAGTTTTGTCAAAAAGAGTACGGTATATGCCCAAGGGTCTGATTATGATATTATTTTTGGTATGAATGATTGTGCATCTCAGTCGAGTGCTCTTCCCGCGCTTTGTGCTGTGTGAGACAGGACGCATTTTAGGCATGAGACCGATGAGTTCGGGCCGCCGACTTGTTTCACCTTAATCAAATATTAAGACTTTACTTGTTAGAAAACTTTATTTCTAAACATTTTTGAAGTCGCTCCAGACCGAAAATGTGCAATAACAATGTTTTGTTCGAATTTTAGTGCAGCGGACGTGGCTTAAGTTATATTGAACCTGATCAAATGCTAGTTGAGTGGCTCACTCTGAAAGCTCCTTTCAGCTCAATTATATCACAAAATACGCCATGCAAGCAAATGCATTTTGAATAATCTAGTTGGCTTTGCACAGTAGGAATATCAGATCTGAAACTCAGACCAAATAAGAACTACAGACAGATTTCTGTGGGCAACATATCGAACCAGGTTTTATAAAAAATGTGCAATCCGTTTACTTGTGTTCCAAGCTATAACCTCAATTTTTGTTTATTTTTATTGAAAACTAGCTGTTGCCCGCGACTTCGTCCGCGTTAAAAAAGATAAAAAGTAGCCTATGACGTGTCCCGTACTTCTAAATGTTTATCTACCAAGTTTCATGAAAATCAGTTAATTCGTTTAAGAGTGATGGAGGAACATACATACATACATACATACATACATACATACAGAAAAAAATTCTAAAAATCGTCAGTATCATGTATAGAGCTTATATACACGACATTTCTGAAAACAAAGTAAATTACTCCATTACCGACCCCTACACATTTATTATTAGTATTGATATTGGTTTCTAATTTTTAGTTATGTGTGAAATGTGATGCCGCTCTATTTTTTGAAGAATGGATTTTAATTCTTTTCACCGTTGTGAAAATTTGGCATTTTCAATAGTAAATATTTTAATAATTATGGCGAGGCGTTGTTTGATTGCGTTGTTGATTTGTGTGTGTGTAATCGTATGTGCACGGCGAAGATGTTGTTACACTCTGCCATCCATAGGGCGCTATCTTTAGTTATATTTTTATCTAAGATCAGAAGTGAAGTTTCCATTTGGCTAATTGGTTAATTTATTGAACAGTCTTAAAGGACATTTATCTCATAATAATCCTCATTCTATTCTTCAACCGTGAAGTGTGTTATCATCGGGAAAAGGGTTCATTATGCGAGATTAACTCTGTACATTTCCATTTATTTAATGAATGGAAATGAAAACTGGAAACTTTGTTAATGACAGCAAAGCCTTTTGTTTGGTTAATCACAAAAGAAGCGAGTAATTTAATGGCGGCTACATTTTGTTATCGAATATTTGCTTTGGGATGAATTTAATGGAAGGCAAAACCCGGAGAACGCCCTTAAGTATTTTCAATATAACAATACTATTGAATAATATTAAACTACTAAAACAGTGATTCCTTTATCTAAAAACTTCGTTCGACTTACTCTAAAATAATATGCACCAATAATATTATGTGAGAACAGACAATTGTAGTTATTTTAAAATATTTTGATGAAGAATTATTCATAAATTTTCATATAAATCGTCTAGCCCTATTTATTTATTTAGATAGTTATATTAATCATCATTCCAACAGACGAGTTCAATTAAGATTTGAATTTAAGCAAAAGCGTTTGAAAATTTGCATAGTTTAATATAAATTATTTAAATTTTACAACTAAATATATACAAATATTTTGCTATTTTTAGAACTATTTTGTTCCAAAAATAGCAAAATTTTAGAACCGTTGTTGTAAATTTGGCTTAACGAAGTTACATACAACAGCAATGTACGAGTAACTGACGAAAACTTAACCTGACCGTAGTCTGTGGGGGGAAAGTTCGCGTATGGAGATTTTTTTCAGGAAAGTTTAGTATGAAAGTCTTAGTAAGTAAGTATTAGACTTGGGTAAATTTTCCGCCACCTGGTACGTTTTAAGGTTATGACGTTATAATTTTTTTGTATAAAAAAATAAATAGGAACATTTGTAAGGGATAATCGCGTAGACATATGGCAAAGTATCTACAATTAACGACATTTTCTCTGAAGATATTTTGCAAATTAATGCGGGGATTTACGATTGTTTCAAAATAACCAAACCTTCTTTGAAACAGCACCTTCTTTCCGACTCATTTATGTTTCAATAAAACTTCTCCAGTTGTATCTACTGTTAATTATCACCAGATATTCTATGAATTACCCAATTTTGTTTTCAACACCAGTTTTAAGTAATCTGTTATTTATTTCGTTGTATTTTACAACTAGGTCATTCATACTAAAACTTTATTTATTGATAGAAACGATCAATGTTAAAATGAGCTTCGTGAGAAATTCTACAAGGCCTTGATGGGACCTGCTGTGGCTGAGAATTGGCTGCGTTTGGTGACCTCTTTGGCTGAGAATTGGCTGCGTTTCGGTGACCTCTTTGGGGGAAATTGAACGCTTTGACTGTGTAATTGCGGACGAAGTTATGAAGATGATCAATTACCGTATATAGATCCTGAAGGACGTACGATCGACAACTGTCGAGCATGCCACCGTTCTGGAGAGACTGCCCGGGTAAACGAAGTTTTTGTCACTTACTCATACATTGTTGTTGTATGTAACTTCATAAAGCCGAAGTTATAACAACGGTTCTAAAATTTTGTTATTTTTGGAACAAAATAGTTCTAAAAATAACAAAATATTTGTTTTTAAAATTGTAAAATTTTAGACGTGAACAATAGAACA
The DNA here is from genome assembly GCA_918317495.1 of Synanthedon vespiformis. NCBI lineage: Eukaryota > Metazoa > Arthropoda > Insecta > Lepidoptera > Sesiidae > Synanthedon > Synanthedon vespiformis. The sequence goes on along the minus strand of OU906968.1, from coordinate 4,356,704 downwards.
TCGTTTTTTTAACTTATTAAAAAGGAGAATAGTGGTGAAAAAGTCGCTTGTGGACTGATTATAATCAATAGTAATAATAAATCTTTAAGTGTAGGTATTATATGTATATATGTATGTATGTTCCTCCATAACTCTTAAACGAATTAACTGATTTTTATGAAACTTGGTACATAAATATTTAGACGTACGGGATACAGGTTATTATTATGCTACTTTTTTCTTTTTCAACGCGAACGAAGTCGCGGGCGCCAGCTAGTTTTAAATAATTTTTTAAGTGAAAACTAATTTAGGCGCGTTGGGAATTTTTGAGATGGGAAAGAACCATTGAACTCGCGACCTGTAACCGTAATGTAACCGTATAACCGACACCTCTGTATGTATATTTTCAGATATTGCACCATCTACACAATACCACTGAAACTAGAATATGTCACGTAATAATACATCCTCGCGAAAACTAATTGAATTGAAATAATACATCAATGCAAACAGAGACGGTGCTGACAGTTTTGAGATGGGAAAAACCATTAAACTCGCGACCTGTAACCGTGTAACCGACACCTTTGTATATGTATATAAGTATGTATTTTCCTGACGATTCAAACACATGTAATTGTTCAAGTTTCCACTTCTGTCGGCACTCCCGGAGTGCCACTGTTTTTTTTTTAAATGATGATCTCAGTAATATTTTATTAACATGTTAATGGTTAGCAAATATTTTCTTATTACTTCTTAGTAAGTAATTATGATTGAAGTGGCAATTCTTATGACTTTTAAGTCGTTAGGTATTTTTCTTATAATTCATCTTTCGGCTAATAAGTAAAGACATTTATTTTAAATAGCTTTCTCCTGATATAAATATCAAAATAAAATTACAAAACTCCACTGGCAGCGGTTTCGTATATTAACGCCTGTGTCATTTTTTCACCTGATTACCTTTTGTTTCAGGGCCGCCGAGCAAACACAAATAAATGCTTTCTGGACCAGTTAATGAATACAAATGAACCTCGCTTTACCAACGCCACCGAATTGATGGCACTTACAACTTATTGTCAGTTCGAAATTCAAACTGTGAATAATGTTACTGTTCTGTTTTAAAAGCGGTCTTCGAGTCTTTAATATAACTTTCTTTATTGTGATTCGAAAAGTTTTTCTTAAAGTAGTTTAAGTACCAACCAAAGTGATATTTTTCTACAACTTAAATGTATTTACGATATTTCAATTATATTTTTCAATTTCCCGTCTAGAAAAGTCTTCTTCTTATGGTGCCAGTCCAGTAGGAGACCATCATTGCTATGTTAATCTTGAAAATTGCATGAAACAGAAACAAGCGCCTCAAAATATACTCCAACATGTATTAATTACAAGTAAGTATTAAAAAATGAAATCTTATTTTTAATAAAAAATAATTTATTTATTTGTTGATCATATTATTGTGTACAGAAATAGGTATTTTAATTACATAAATTATTGGATCAATATGACCTACCATTGCTGGTATACAGAAAATCTTATAAGTACTAAATTTTGTCATTAAAGAAGTCATGAATGGTGTTGTAAGCCCTTTCGACAACACTGTTTTCAGTTTATCTAATACACTATACTAATATTATAAAGAGGAAAGTTTTGTTTGTTTGTTTGTATGGAATAGGCTCCGAATCTACTAGACCGATTTGAAAAATTCTTTTACCATTAAAAGCCGACATTATCCGTGATGAATATAGGATACTTTTTACCTTGGGAAAATGCTTCATTCCTACGGGAAAACGGGTAATAGGACAACGGGTAATAAGAATTGTCCTTCCGTATTACCTTTTTCACATAACTTCTAAACGCCTGAACCGATTGGATTGAAATTTTGTATGGGTATTTCGATGATTTCCTGGATGCTTTAAAATACAATTGGACCCGGTAGGTGGCGCTGCTGTCGGTATGTCAACTACTAAACGGCTTGACCGATTGGGTTGAAATTTTGTATGTGTATTTCCATGGTTTCACAGACACGAATGTATTATATTTTATAAAGTTACGCGGACGAAGTCGCGTGCAACACCCAGTTATTGTATATTTTGGACGCCATACCCAATATGCCCTTTCTAAAATTGAAATGGATTTTTTCAAATTATTTTATACAAATTTCCTAATATTGTCAAAACTCTAAAAATCCTAACCAGGCCACGAAATGAGTTCACATACATAATTCCTGGTACGTGACTTTCTTCCGTGTGTAAACGGCTTAGCTTAATATATTCCCGTGAAAACCTTTTTATGTATTCCTTTAGCCTTTTCTGACATCACATGTATAAGTTACTGAACGTGGGATGTTTCTTTATGTTATGCATTGATTTTGCTTCAATGAATAGTAGTTTGCCGTGTCTACTTATACTTAACTAGCTGGTGCTCGCGACTTCGTCCGTGTAGAAAAGTATAAAACTATCTCCCGGCCCCCTTTACTTTTATTTTAGATTTCCCATAGGAATGAAGCATTTTCCCGCGATATAAAGTAGCCTATGTTCATCACAGATAATGTCGGCTTCTAATGGTAAAAGAATTTTTCGAATCGGTCCACTAGTTTCAGGGCCTATTCAATACAAACAAACAAACAAATCTTCCTCTTTATAATATTATTAGTATAGATTATATTTTCTCGTACACTAATTTTAGTTAAATATCAAAGATACAATTTGACAGATGGACATATTATGATAAATTATTATGTAACTAGCTGGTGCCCGCGACTTGGTCCGCGTTCTCTATGGCCTTTCTTCTACAATTCTACAAAAATTCTACAAAAAGAAATTTTCAATTTTATTCGAACCAGTAATTCCTAAGATTAGCGCGTACAACCAAACAAACAAACTCTTTAACTTTATATATTAGTATATAGATATAGCCTATGACTAAGTTAGTTTATGTCTAACTTATTTTATATTGCTTTTTCTAATTTTTTGTTGTTATTCTAAGTGTTCTTTTGTGTTTCAATAGTCGACAGCACCATTGAAGCACCTGTGACGTTGCTTGTGTTATAGGCGACGCTAGCCACTTACCATCAAGTTGACCGTGTGGCGACCTTGAGATAAATAAAAGAGTAGTTTTACAATTGCAAAGTTTAAAAGTAAAACACAATTTAAGTAAATGTAAAACGCTCTCTCATATAAAATATTCAAAACAAAATTGTCTTTCGAAGCACTTTACATCTTCATGCAAATTCTCTTGTTTGCCGACCACATGTTAAACTTTAAATGCAAGATAAGCTCCAACCATTGGTTCAAAAATCGACTTCGGGGAATTGTTTTATTTTCAACCGACTTCCAAAAAAAGGAGGACGTTTTCAATTCGACTTTTAATGTTTGTTATCTCATAACTTTCGACTGGGTAAACGAATCGTGGTCCCATTTCAATTTGGTAAAGTTCTAACAATGGCATCGATAAGGAAACGGTTTGAAGTCGTTTTTTTTTTTTAAAAAGAGCAACTCGTTCCCATATTATACACAAAAACATATTTACATTATTATACATATTATATTTTCTACATAATTATTATAAGAGTACATAAAAACTGCCTTGTTTATCGTTCTTTCCATCCATCAGTAGTGTCAAGTGTATCCCGGGCCAAGCCGCTAGTATTTACTTTTATTTTAGATTTCCCGTAGGAATGAAGCATTTTCCCGCGGTAAAAAGTAGCCTATGTTCATCACAGACAATGTCGGCTTCTAATGGCAAAAGAATTTTTTAAATCGGTCCAGTAGTTTCGGAGCTTTTTCAATACAAACAAACAAACCTTTCCTCTTTATAATATTAGTATAGATAGCCTATGTTACTCGCTGATAATGTAGCTTCCCAACAATGAAAGAATTTTTCAAATCGGTCCAGTAGTTTCCGAGCCTATTCTATACAAACAGACAAACGAACAAATAAATCCTTCCTCTTTATAATATTAGTATAGTATAGATAGCCTATGTTATTCGCTGATAATGTAGCTTTCTATAGGTGAAAGAATTTTTAAAATCGGTCCAGTAGTTTTTGAGTTTATTTATTACAAACATACAAAAGTACAAATCTTTTCTCTTTATAAAATTAATAAGTACATATAAATAAAAATTTTGGTTGCTATGGCAAACCAGTTAGCCATACTTGTTGCCTTACTATCTTAAAAGTGAGAAAAGGTGGTACTGCCTCAGAAGTTTCCATTGTATTGGTTAAGACACTTCAATATGTTCGCTTTATTTTTTAACTCCCCCAGGACCCTTTGGGTTTGTGTTTTAGTAAATGTTTTGAATAAAATATTAGGGAAGGACAACAGAAAGAACCATTGAAGATACATTATAATATTATGTTAAAAATAATAAAATTATTAACATATAAAAATGAATGTTTAGAGTTTTTGGCTAAGTTTATCTGCTCAATTATTTAAGGGTGTAAAAATAACATATTATAGAATGTTACTGCGCTACTGCTCTATGGGAAGCACCCCTCCTATTTAATATTTATTACGAAGAATCTAAAGGAAAAATATACACGTTTGGTGTATTTTATTTTAATAATTTTCAGATACGTTTATTTGTACAGTCGGCCGCATAAGTCGATTAACAGATTCATAAGTGCAAAACAACTAAAAACTTAACGCGCCATAAGTCGTTGTCACGACTAGAAAAAAAAAATAAACTTCACGTACAAAAGATTGTAAAAAGCTTCACTAAGTAAGTCATTAAGTAAGTTGAGTGTTCAATTGTTTTGCATTTATGAATGTGTTAATCGACTTTTGCGGCAGACTGTACCTACAAAAGTACTAGTAATTTCAATTTTTTTTTGTAATAATCAATTTGGTTTTATTTTTAAGTTTGTCTTACCCTTACTCATTTATATGGTCTTATATAAGATCTATCATGCCCTTCTAAGAAAAAAGAAAACATGGTCGACCCCTCCTCCCATTTAATATTTTGATCCCATAAAAATGCATGAGATTAAAAGAGCGATTGCTGGCGAGTTTCCTTTACCGTTTTTTCTCTTATAGAACGCCTTTTTGTTCCTTATATGAAACCCGTTTCGGGTTTCATATTTTTTAGAAATAAATGTATTTAATTTGATTTGTAGAAATTTTCTATTCATTTCATGATTCTCATGAAGTACATCCAAAGATAAAACTCAAAGTAGTTTTATTTTTCTGCGACTAAGTTAAATAGAATAAAGTTACCGTGTACTGAAATTTGCGAAGGAAATGTCCAACTTCTCTTAACTTTTCTCTATTCTTTACCTAGCCCCTGTAAATTTTTATAGCAAAAACAACTTTAAACTTTCATATTATGGAATCAATCTAAGAATTTTATGTTGCAATCACAATTGCATTTTTTATTAACTGGTGCCCGCAACATCTTGCGCGCTGTAGTTCATTTTTTAAAAATCCGAGAGGAACCTAACTTATTTTCAGGATAAAAGGTATCCTATAGTTTAATCCAGGTTATCATTAATACATCAGTGAAAATCACATCCAAATAGGTTAATCCGTTTCTGAGATTGGCGTGCACAAACGAACAGATAAACAGACAAAAAAAACCTATTCTTTTGACCTCGGTAATGGTATTGTGCATGCCATGCAGAAAGTTCATTTCTAAAACTTTCCCTGCCAGCAATCGAACACGTGAACCCTGGAACTAAAAGCAACTTTTTGGAAGCAAAACAACCCTAACCACTCGTCCAACGGGGGGTTAAAAATAATTTTACGTAAAAAACTGAGGTAAACAGTTAACAGTAACACATCGGAACCGAATCTAATAAAGCGACAGCGGAAAATGAATATCCGCGTTAAGTGTTTTAAGAGCCAACTTAAAATTGTTCACGTCGAATATCCAGAGGGTTCCTGGCTCTTAACCTTCAAAATACGGCGAAGAGAATGTTTTCATTGCACGCCGTAACTTACACTGATTTAGGTGACAATTTAATCCAAAAACCGGGCGTGAAAGAGAATATATACAAAATTAAAATCCAGCGAACCCTGCTGAAGAAAGCCAAGGAAGGATTTTGGATGTGCATAAATATCTATGCATATGTAGATCTGTTAACAGATTAACATAGTTTTTCATAGGACATATTAATATAAACTAGCTGGAGCGCGTGACTTCGCCCGCTTTAAAAGTAAGGGATGTATAGCGCCTGACTAAAAATGCATGACATCTTTGCTGTTATAAAAATTTCAGGGGTTGTATCTTTAATTTTAGTAAAGATAGCTGGTGTTGAAAATTATTGAAAATTACTTAGACCGTGTTGAAAATTATATGCTAAAACCTTCCTGTTTATACAGTAGTGATAGATAACAATACTTTTTAGAACTGTTTGAACGATTAAAAGTGGATTGTGGGACATCCTGTGAACAGGTGGAAAAACTACTTGAAAGGATTCGCAGGAAGGGGTTGGATACGAAGGACAAAGACCAAGGAAGGTGGACCTACCAAACCCTAGGAGCGTCCTATATCAAGGAGTAGAAAAAACATTTGTAACAAGCATTCAAAGGGACTCTCTATACCTTGTTTTCCCTTGGGAAAAGTGGTGAAGTTACCGACGAGACTCTTTCACGCGTAGGAATTAAACTGAACAAAAGCCTTTTTAAAAACAACTCTTCTTTACTTTAGAACACTTTAAACCTTTAACCCTTAAACATAAAAAAAATCTAGCATAATACGGCCACATTATGCTAATGAAAATTGTTTAGGGAAATGAATTCTTTTCAGGCACGTATAAGTAGGTCAACTGTAAAGGCGAAGTTGTAGGCAAAAACAATCACGATGTTGCCAAAAAAAACTTGACATGTCACTAATTGCCACACATTTTTAAGAAAAAAAAAAACAGTTCAGTTAGTTTAGAATATAATTCTGAGATCAATATTAACCATTTTTTCTCAATATCAATTTTGATCTTATCCAAAATTTCTGGACGAAGCTTACATAAGTAATGCTTCAAAATGTATTAGTAAAAAAGAAAAAATGAGACAAAATCCATACTAGTCCACACTATTATTATAAACTAGCTGGTGCCCACGACTTTTTCTGCGTTGAAACAGAAAAAAGTAGCCTATATCCTGTGTCCTGTACTTCTAAATGTTTATTTATCTGTCAAGTTTCGTAAAAATCAGTTAAGTAATTCGTTTAAGAGTATGGAGGATCATACATACCTGCAATACCTATACTTAAAGATTTATTATTAGTATTGATGATTGGTTAAAAAATATAGATATGAATGTATGTATGTATATTATACACAATAATCTATACTAATATTATAAAGAGGAAAGATTTGATTGTTTGTTTGTATAGAATAGGCTCCGAAACTACTGGACCGATTTGAAAAATTCTTTTACCATTAGAAGCCGACATTATTCGTGATGAACATAGGCTACTTTTTACCGCGGGAAAATGCTTCAGTCCTACAGGAAATCTAAAATAAAAGTAAATACTAGCGGCTTGGCCCGGGAGATAGCGCCATCTAACCAAAAACAAGTGAAGCGAATAACATGACAACTGCTTGGTAATATTTTTAGATGGCGTTTTATACTTTTCAACGCGGACGAAGTCGCGAGCACCAGTTAGTATATAATAAAATAGTACATAATATAATTATAATATACTTAACACATACCTCCGCCTACTTTTTAAAAACTTTCAATTACCGAACCTGTTTTTGAAAGTTATCTTTGCAACAATATAGAATTGTGTTTATTTAGACATAAAACACATATTATACTGATTACCAAGATTAAGCATGTTTGAATATGTTAACAAAAAAGAGGTCAACATCCAACGTGACCGTCTGTGAATCCCTGTTTTATTGTATTAAAAACGTGATTCTATTTATTTAGGACTGTCTTCGCAAGACAGTAAAAATATATTAGAGAGAGTCTGCTTATTGCAATGCAAAAAATATAATTCTGCCTTTCATTAAAATGACAACGCACTGAGAGCCTTGTTGACTTTAAAGTTTAACAAGATAATTAAAGTTATAAACGAACACTCGAATTGCTATTGAGTCCAAGCACGCTATATAAAATAGGAGTTAGGCTTATCACAGATTAAGATTAATGTTATCATGTCTTAAAAATAACATCAAATTTTGCATACACGTTATCTGGGACACCAGAAAGGACATAGGCCAAAAAGGACGTAAAACAAAAAAAGGCCAAATACACATTATCCAGTGACAAAACCACTCCACTGTGCCCAGGTGTTACTCGATCCTCTTAACAGATTGCTCCAAGGTGAAATTTATTAGCGTGTCCAAGCTATATACGTTATCTGAGACCCGGAGAAGCTCAATTCTTAAAAGATTTAGAAAACGATCGGAACTGTCGTTGATATATTACTGTTGAATGACCATATTCTCCACGTGGATATATCTGAATCGACTTTTACCTCTATATCCTCCCTTTTTTAAGACTAGTCAGTCTTTAATGAGTTGTTAGGGTGCTTGCTTTAATGCTCCGTCTCAGGGTCCTGGGTTCAATTCCCGGTAGAACTTGGAAACTAACTTTTTAAAAGTTGGCTCTGCCCTGGATTTGGAAAATAGTGACAGGGCATACTGCGTTTCGCAATTTTTCGGGCAGAAAGTAACCGCCCATAGTGAAACAATGTGATTTGTGGTGCGATCTTGGATAGGTTTATTCCACTTTTTTCCCGAGGGATCGTCCCTGGCGGGGTCGAAGTCGCCTAATTTGGTATTTACAGCATCCATGGTCCCCAAATTCGCAGAGACCGAGGGTTGGTACCCTGGTACCCGCTTAAACTATAGTATCACTATACACTATAGTGTATTTCGTCCCCATCACAATTTTTAGGTGTCCGTCGTTCCCATGCTCCAATTGGTTTTAAAGTACCATAATCAAATCAAATTAAATATACTTGTAACTACATATTTTTTTATATAATTTAAATATGTTTTATATAAAAATATCAATCTAAATAACAAACATATATAAACATATATTATATTGGAGTAATCATTTATTAATGGTAATTCAATTACTTTAAATATAATATTACTACTATTAAAAACATCATGAAACTTCTCCATTACAACATTTACGATATTACCTACATCGTCTAAGTAAAATTTGCTAACATTCGAGCGTATGTGTTTCACCCGAGGCGTAACGTACGTTGGGCAGTTTGTGACTAAAGGTAGGAAATTCACCTACAAACTACTATATTAGTTTACAATATTAAAATAAATGGACAAGCAAAAAGTACATTGTAGCTCACTTTTCTTTGCAGTTGTAATTATTATTTATAAGTAACTAGCTGATGTCCGCGGTTGCGTCTGCATTGAAAAATATAATATGTAACTCTGATAATGTGTATCTCTGATAACTTCCTTTCCTTTCCTGTATCTCTGATAACGTGTATGCAAAATTCATGATCGTCTGAGCAATTAAGGCGTCAAAAGGTAACAGACAGACAGACTTACTTATTATAAAATTACACATTTCTATGAAAAATTATATCAACAAGCTCTATTTTGGCTCTTTTGGAACAGCCAAACGAGAATAGTCACTTTATTTCCTTTACTTTCAAAAGGACAGATTTTCATCTATATTGATAAATGAAAATCTGTCTCTTTGTTACGCGCAGGGTAAGTTCACTCAAAGTGTCACTAATGCACTGTCGCAGATATCTTCGCAAAAGCTCCCAAGTGTTGTTATCGTATAGCTAGTTGTCGCAGAACAGTCCCTCTCGAGCGATCGCCCCCGTATTTATACTCGCGCAGATAGCCCGGCTAATTTTAGAAATTACTACATAGAAACTTAAAAGTCGTCAACATGTTTATTAAAGTTTCTGGAAGGTTATTGCTGTTAGTGGAATGTGAACCTTATGTCGCAACCACACGGAAAAGTTTGCTTTGACACTTACAAAAGGGGCGTGGTCACCACCTATCTATCGTGGACGTGAAGAACGCGTGAAGAAAGCTTTCGAGAATGTTCCATACCCCGTGTTAATATGTATTTATGTATGTAAGTATATTGTAGATACGGAATCGATAGTTCATTCGAAAGATAATAAAAAGACCGTCAACTTCTTTATTAATGCAGCCGGTGTCCGTGAGCCGTACCTTGCCAAAGTTGCGGCTATCTTTGCTCTAATACGCTCCAAAATCCAACGACCGTTGTCAAATCTAATTATAGGCACTTCGTTCTTCGAATTTGTCATGTCCGTAGATAGCATTTCATTATCACGTCCCCACTAAGTTTAGACTTTATAGTGTTGACATTAAAGCCTAAATTAAAATGGACGAAATGTTGAGGAATTCTGACCGTTAACTAACCACATTCTGCAGGTATTATTCGTTGCAACCACATTCACATGGGTGGTCAATATCTGTGTTTTAGCAGATTCGCTACTTTTTAACGCCCGACGTAAAAACTGTAGTGCAGACGTAATAAAGACGCGAAAAGCGAATTAAAATTATACAACGTAAACTTTATAAAATATACCCTATGTTACTAGCTAATAATTAATAAAGAAACACATTATACTTGCTTGATAACTAAATAAAATATGATCGCAATCGCAATCAAATGTCAAACAATTTCAATATAAACTCCTCGTTTCTGAAACAAAAGTGGACTTCACCTACAGATGACGACAACTTGCGCGTTCGAAGTCATTAAGTTTCCACATTATAATTTAACACATGTTGCTTGACTATCGAACTGTATACGAGAGTAACTTGATTGGAAAGTCGACTCTTTGAAGTTGGCAACTCTTTCATTAGATGTGAAAATGAAGGGGAATGCGGACGAAATAGTTTCATTTTATAACTGCCTTTAAAATCTGTTTTGTTCTTTAAAATATGAAATAATCTAACTGATCTAACTAAAATTTTATGTTACACTAGCTGGTGACCGCAACGTCGCTTGCGTTGAAAAATTAGATAATATATGAGTTATATTACCTACTGACCTTTCTTAGCGAATGTTTATAATATAAAGCAAACCTATGTTCTATCCCTGTTGGCTAGATTATACCAACTCTTTTTTTTTTTTTTTTTTGAGGAGGGGAAATCACGTTTACGGACTGGCCTCCCCCGTCGGCATAGGACGCGCCGGCGGGGGAGAGTGTGGGACTCGACCGGCCGAGTTCCGGTAATACCCACTAAAACCCCCCCATGCTCCTCCATCGGCGGTGATGTGCGGGTCCGTATAACAGCGAGGCCATGTCCGCGGAGCCCGCACACCGCTACATCCCGCGAGGGAATCTCCAGAATGGTGGGGCGACCTAGGGAGCATCACTAGGTCGCCACGGTGTCACATCCGTGTAAGCCGGACGCCAGTCGTCCTACCTGACGCCCGGTAGTCACTCGGCGCGCGCAGCGTATGCGCGGCGCCGCCTTCCTGGTTTTCGGCGCCTGAGTGGGTCCGCCTGGGGGTCATTTTCTCGGGACCGCTCCCCGGCCTCTTTGCCACTCAGGGCCACTTCGCAGAATTTTCTGACGGCTTCCCAGCCGTCAGGGGTCTCAATCATTGCCCTGACGACAGCCGGCAGGGACAGGTCATGTCCCACGACTGCCGTCAGAGCGGCTCTCTCATTGTCCCAATCTGTATCTATATTAATATTATAGAGAAGATATTAATTATGTTTATAACTCAAAAACTACTGCATTATCAATCAATGCTAATATTAAATCTGTAAGGGTTGGTCATGGAGTAAGTCACTTTGTTTTCAGAGATATCGTGTTTATAGGTTTCTAAATTCTAAAATTATTTTCTTAATTGTTTAGGACTTTTACCGTACAAACAAAAGTATATCAGCTAAATTATTCCCGGTGACAGAGGTGACTTTAAATTACGGTTAGCTTACTTGACAGATGGTGAAAGAGGCCCTAAAAATTACACAAAATAATATTAAAGAGATATTACACATAAAAAGATATTAAAGAGTAGACGAATATTAGTGGAATATGCTCACTGGTTTGTTTGATCAATATAAATTTGTATCCACAAGTCCACAGGTGCTAATCTAGCTTTCCTTTTTTCCAAAAAATAGAATAAAATAACACTATTTAATATGTATAGTAGTTGTTTGTGCATTATGAATATTAATCCACGTTCACTGAGAGGTTTGTTTTAAAATAATCAAGCAGAGTGTAATCCTTTTAGGATGCATATTTTATGTACTAAAAACACCGATGCTAATTGCACTTATAGCATAAAATAATCAAATTGTACTAATTCACTGGGAACGTGTGTTGTTTTGCATTAGTTGAATATTTTAGTGGCAAGTTTAATCCATTATAGTTCCATTTTCTGTATGAATTTGCTGTTCGTTAAATGAAGGAGATCATGGAATATTAAAATACAGTTTTGTTATACCAATTATTGAACGATTTTGTCTTTTACGAGCGTCATGCTCCCGGTTTTCCACGGGATTCAATTTTTTACATACGGTGTGTATGTAAAAAATTTAATCCCGTGAATAAGTGAAATAAGAATTAAAAGCTGAATTATGTTTTTAATTTTTCAACATACATACATACATAAAATACCTACACTTACAGATTTATTATTAGTATAGATGATTAGAAAAAGAAGAAAAACATGAGGAAATTTTTGCGTCTGCTATTTATTTCGACTGTAGTTGAATGAAAAGTGCTCTGTAACGTTACAAAAAGAAGTGTTCATTCGTTCAGATGATTAGTCAGTTGAATGAGCGCGTTCGCGAAGAGAGGTCGTCGTCGTATGTCCGCGCACATCTTATATTTTGAATTGTAGTTCTGATATATCGGTCGGACGATAAAATTATTTGGACTAAACATAAAGTTATTTAATTAATGTACCCGAAGTAGAGGGTGCTAACAGAATAAAAAAGGAATAAGTATTTTAAAACAATGTCGTACATTATTCCATTAAGCGTCTAGTTCACGAGTAACTAGAATTTAAGTCTGTAGACCTTTTTCCTTTGAGTGTTTTTCTTAAAGGAAACCTTTTACATCTAAGGCCTATATTATTTTCAATGGAGCGTAACAATACAGTTGTTCTCACACTAACTTTGTTCTACTTTATATCAAGAAATGTTTATGATTATTTTAGCAGTCTTCCTTCGTTCATTTACTACAAGAATCAGAATGTCTAGATGTAAAATATTTTACAAAATATCATCGCATGACACAAATATTTAAAATAGAGACTAAATATTTTATTGGTCATATAGTTTTGAAATATATGTAAAATATAATTAATTGATTAAATTAAATTAATTTTAATAAATGAATAATATTTGTAGGTACTTCCTTAATAAATGACTAATAAATGAATAATAAAGTGACCCTAAAAAATAATAAAAATAAATAAACAACTGTATAGGAAATATTTAACGCTCATAATTATATATTTTTTTTCTCTAAGAAAATTTATTAACTAAAATACCCTTTTAATTATGGAGTGTTGTAAGAGTTCTATAGACAATTTATGGTAAAACGTCAAATTAAAACGTCAACTGCACTAAAGAAACTCGCTTGTAATTGCTGCAGTGAATTACAGAAAGGAAATTAAATGCCTCTTAAAGGCTAGCGAGTACTTGACTTCATTTAATATTATTAAGAAAATATCGTAGCTAATTTTAAAAGTAGAAAGAGAACACCTATTCATACAGTGGGAAAATATGTATATATCTTCATATCTAATCCAGACTTCTTTTTTGGGGGCACGCAAAATCTCCATAACTTTTTGTAGCCACTCCCCATTCTTTGCCACAGTGTTTTGAAAAAAAAAATAGAAGTAAATTATTTTTTTATTGTTTAAAAACATAATATCTTTTGAAATAAAACGTGAACTTATAATTAAGTGAGTAACAATATAAAAAAAATCTTTGGGGGCTTTTAATAAAGGATTCAGAATCTCAAACAAAATCACTGTTTTTATACATGCTATCACTTTCTCTCGTTAATTTCTTATAAAAAAAATGAATAATGTAATAAATGTTGCGTGACTGATTTGAACCTTAACATTTAGTTATAATGGTTCAAGTCGTAAAACGTGTTCACCTTAAGCCGGCGCTAGATACAGTCAAATGTTTGCACAAAGACTTTGAGCTACTTTGCTCACACATTTGAACACTTGTTTGTTGTACTTACCAGACATGCTTTGCAGACACGTTCGCTTCACAGTATTCAAATAGATAACAAACAAGATGGACGACGACTTTATCTCTATTATTATATTTTTATTATTTAAGTCTACAAAAAATTAATCTTAAAAATCTCTATTTTTTATTATTAAGCTAAAAAAGAGTTATTATGAAAATAACTCCACTGGACTTTGCGCAAGTGTAGCAGGCGCACTGTTTGAACTTTGATGTGCGCTCCAAAAACCGACACCGAATGGCAAAGTGCAAAGATGTAATCAAACTTTGAATAAATACTCAAATACCCATGCCTTACAAGTGTTCAAATAAGTGATCAAATAAGTGTACAAATCTTGTTGCTATGTCTGGCGCCGGCTGTAAGGACAACTTTGTGCAACTATGAAACATTAGCCTAAGCTGTGCGGTGATATTCTACAATGCCATTTTAGTGAAGCAACCCAGACAGAATCTAGTGTATCAAGCTTTTCTTTATATAAAAGCTTATCAAAGCTTTTATAAAAGAAATTGCTGCTTAGAACTGAAACTACAATGGGTATAATTTTATTATTGTTCTCAAGAACGTCAATAATAATATGGTTCATACAAAACGCCTGACCCTTCCTTCGATAACAAGCACACTTTGCCTAGTAATTGCAAATCGAGTGCAGATGACGGCTACTTCCGACGCCTTTTGAACATAATAACTAATATTAAAGTAATTTGTTTTGGATGCTAGCTTTTGCATGCGACTTCGTCCATGTAATTTTATAAAAAGCCTTTGTCACTAATAATGTAGCTTTCTGTAGGTGAAAGAATTCTCAAAATCTGTCCAGCAGTATATTTTATTGTACACTAACTTTATTATGCACTTCGTTCGCGTTAGAAAAGAAACAGTAACCTCCCAAGCAACACAGAAGGGCTGAATTTTCCTTGCCGTTATCAGCCGTTATCCAAGCAATTTGGGCACAAAATAAATAGCTTTAAGCTGTATAGTAGCAACATAATAGCTGAATAGTAGCTGAATAAGCAACAAGAAGCCCATAATAGCCCATAGTGTTATAATAGCCCAAAAATCATTCAATACAGCATTTGCCTATCTTGTCAGCTCTAATATCCTTATAACAAATCTTTAAACTGAATAATTTGTGAATTTCATACTGTTATCTGGCCTATGTGTTGCCTGGGCTATCCTGTGTCCTGTACGTCTAAATGTTTATCTACCAAGTTTGATGAAAATCAATTAATTCGTTTAAGAGTTATGGAGGAACATACATACACACATACAAACAAATATACATACATACAGAAAAAAAATCTAAAAATGGTCAATTTAGTTTCATTATCATGTATAGAGGCTATAAATACGATATCTCTGAAAACAAAGTAAGTTATCCTTACATATTTATTATTAATATTGATGATTGATAACACCAGAGAAAATACATGCATAAAAAGCACGTTACTCTTGTAGCAAACAATTCTTATAATTAAACATGTAGGTACACTTAAATCCGACCCGACCCCTTTTACCGTTTAACTAAAACTATTGTGTGAAACTATCAATATTCAAGGTTGTAAAGACTGGCAACGATGCTTAAATAAGTAAAAGTTAATACGAAATGTTTTGTATAGCCCGTTCATTGGGTACCAACTTAGAAAACCTATTTTGTTTGTAGGCCAACCTTCGTCGCTCGATCACAGTACATTTTAAAAAGCAGTATATAATATACATTCCTCTTTCTTAAGTATTTTCATTAGTAGTCACAGGGGCACACTGCTCTTTCCCGACGCTGAAGCTGCATACAGACGAATCGGGAAAATCGAACTGACACCGCGGTTTGTGCAGGTGCTGACGAGACACAGAGGTTTCTAGCAGCACCTGCACAGGTTCAAAACACAGGTGACCCTGGGAAGTCCAAAACACAGAAAGATGAGAAGAGTCAAGGGGAGAGACAATGGCCCTCTCACCCTACCAAATCAAAGTACTATGCGTTTCAAATGAGAATAGGATCGCGCTTGCTGCAAACTTCACATGATCCGAGTCATCATAGTAATGTCGTCAAAAAAATCCGAATAACAAAAATATAAATATTTTTTGTTTATTTTTTATCTAATAAAATTATATATGTATAAATATATATATCCTTACTAATATTATAAATGCGAATGTGAGTTGGTTTGTTTGTTTGTTTATTACGCTTTCATGCAAAAACTACTGAACCGATCACCATGAAATTTTGCATACACGTTGTCTGGGACATTACATGCCCTTGTCAGGTAGAAAATAATACTGTAACAGCTCTTCTACTGAATTAACTAATTTTTTTTTATATAAAACACTCGTAAAGCTACAGAATATAATTTTCTTTATTACTGTACCATCAATACGGTGACAAAGTTATCTGAGGCGGATAAAACCGTCTGACATGGGTCTATTAGGCCCCAACCCTTGACGGTGAAATCTAACTGTTACGAAATACTTTTTTTAATAAATTTTGCTTGAGAGAATGCACAAGCTGACATTTTTTTAAATAAGAGCCTGAGTGGTCGATTTATAAGGGTATGCATTAAGTGGCAAGCTTAGTAATGTTAATATCTACTTATAAAAGCACTAGCTGGCGCCCGCGACTTCGTCTGCGTTGAAAAAGAAAAAAAAATAACCTATCCTGTGTAATTATACGTCTAAATGTTTATCTACCAAGTTTCATGAAAATCGGTTAATTTGTTTAAGAGTTATGGAGGAACATAGTTTATAATAAACTGAAAAACTACTGGACCGATTTTAAAACATAATTAGGCTATATTTTATAACGTTATGTGCACGAGGTCACGTGCAACAGCTAAAAAAAAAACAAAACGAATACGAAAAAAAAAAAAAAACAAAACGCAGGCAGTCATGAGGACTGCCGACAGAAGTGAAAATTTAAAGTTGGCTTGATCGCGTACGTAGACAGCTGCTCGCGCATAACTGTGAGCATTAGCATGTTGCTGACGCGAACCCATACATTTTTCCCTACCCCAAAGTCGTATAGAAGTTTTCACTTCAAAAAATATTCTAAAATAATATAAAAAGAAAAAAATCTACATATTATATTAAACTGGAAACGTAAATTTAAAATATCGTCTACGCCATATTATTTTCGCGGAATTAGGCGTCCTGGTAAATGGACGTAGCGTCGCCTATGAGTCTGCAAACAACGGGTCAATATACGAATAAACGGGTAACCGACTTGTTTGTCGTCGTACATGTGACGTCACAGGAAAAAATATGAATTATCGCGCTTTAAAAAGATTAGAAAGCAACGTCTGTCTATGTGCATACTAACATTATAAATGTGAAAGTGACCCTGTCTGTCTGTTAACTATTCACGCTTAAAATTCTCAACCGATCATCATGAAATTATGCATACAGGTTGTTAGGGATATAGGAAACCACATAGGTTATCTTTCATCTAGAAAAAGTACTGTTCCCGAGGGATCATCTAAGATGAAGAAGCCTGCCAAAAGTGTAATGGCAACGAAGATGTCAGGCGTTATTTAAGCACTTATTATCGGGCTTCGCACGCATTTTTATCTGTTATTTATTTATAAGAACATTCCTCCTTTAACACTCTTTCCAATAGTGAAAACTGCATTAAAATCCATTGGGTAGTTTAAAAGATGTACATACATACACACGGCATATGTATGCCTCTGTATGCGTACATACAGAGGGACAGATCTACACAAATGTTGGAGAAATAACCTACTCACTACTCTGTGTTAGGTTATACTAATATCTTACATTCACCAAGTCTTTCCTTCAATATTCAAATTTTGGGTATAGATCATAGATATGGTGACTGCAGCATCAAATTGTATGCCTCGATTTTATTACCATCACTTCTGAATTACTATGGAAACAAGACGTGTTCATGTCAAAAAAAACTTGGCAACTCTGCACAATTTATAAATGTCGTGTGAGGTAACACGAACTTTTGCCAGTGAGACAATTAAATTTACTGCGAACCGCCTGAATAAAGGACAGCTGAGGCTGAGGGTATAAAATTACAGTTCCGTTATGATGTTACATTTTGTTAATTGTATTTTGTTTATTAAAACAACCTTTCAAGCGAACATTGTTTGAGCTTTGTGGTTTTCTGATCAATTGTTCCAAGAAAATATAGAACTGTCAGACCAGACAATTAGAAAAGACGGTTTGAAGTCGGTTTATCTTTTGTTAAAAAGAGTTATCTATACTCTATACTAATATTATAAAGAGGAAAGATATGTTTGTTTGTTTGTTTGTATAGAATAGGCTCCGAAACTATTGGACCGATTTGAAAAATTCTTTTACCATTGAAAGCCAACATTATCTGTGATGAACAAAGGCTAATTTTTAACACAGGAAAATGCTTCATTCCTATGGGAAACTTTGAAATCTAAAATAAAAGTAACGCTTGGCCCGGGAGATAACCATCTATCCAAAATACGGTAGATGGCGTTTTATACTTTTCTACGCGGACGAAGTCGCGAGCACTAGCTAGTCATAAATATTTTCAACAGCTACTTACACTATGAGGGATGTAACAATCTGCTCTTGATTCACTATTCACTGTGGTTATCTATAAGAGTGTGGTAACTGCCGCCAAATTTATGACTGCGGAACGTCTATTATGTACTCTAGCTGGTACCCGCGACTTCGTCCGCAATACGACAGTGGCCCCCATTTTTTCACCCGACTTCCAAAAAGGAGGCGGTTCTCAATTCGACTGTATTTTTTTCTGCTTGAAACCTCATAACTAAAAAAGAATTATATCCCTCAGGCACCTAACATTTTCCAATATAAATAGTATTTGGGTGCCAAATTTCATCCAAATTCGTTATTGAAGAACAAACAAAACATACACACATATAAATTTTAGCATTTATTAGTATAGTATGATGCTATAAATTAATTAAATATATAAAAAAGGACTGCGAAGAAAAACTTTTCTCGTATAGTATTACATTACAAGTAGGATTTTTGGGGATTTTAATAAATAGCTGTAATGACTTTGCGACCCCTGTTTAGGACCAGTCGTTAACTCGGGATTCACTGATTTTAATCCCCAGTTATACTAACAAGTAGTAGACTATCTACACCTATGGGGTTAATTTTTTTTGTATTTTTTTTTGTTTGTAAGCCATGTTTGTTGTCTGTCACATACATATTGTCTGATTCACCAGAAAGGACACAGGGTACCTTTCATCGTTCAACGCAGACGAAGTCGCGGGCACCAGGTAGTTTGATATATTGTTACTTCGGTGGTATTTTCATGACATGGTAACCTTGACCTGATGCTGCAGCAATAAGTAATCTGCGAGATACCCAACTCCTCAGCAACTTACAGTAGATATAGTCTAGCTTGTATTTATTAGCATAATTTTGTTGTTATATTAACCTTTGGGAAAAGTCTATTAAGTAAACCTAATACATTTTAAGCCAGATCGTTCACCGGATGTTATTATATATACTGTGTCTAATTACGGTTCTAATTAGTTGCTTTTTTTACCGAACCCCGCAGTTTTGCGCTTAATTTAAGCCCAGATAATCTTGTAAGATTTATAAGTTATAAAGGTAAATCTTTAATAACAGTAACGACTTCGTTACAACAGTGAAGTCATCGACGTATTTCAAAGAATGAAAGGATTGCGGTTTATTTGATGATGGATCTCATGGATGCAATTTTTTTTCATTAGTGAAAACTGCATCAAATTCTGTTGCCTGGTTTACTTGTTTGCGGGGAAATAGATAGAGACGGACAGCAACTTAATTTACCTAATACAACTCTGAAAACAGCTATTTTTATCATAAAAAAATATTTCTTCGAGCATAGTGAGCTGACATATAGGCTGACGAACTACTTGATGGTAGGTGGCTACCGTCGCCTAAAACACAAGCAACAGTTGTTTCAAACGAGGGACCTGTATGGACCCTTAAATCATAGTAAATCAGGTAGACAATTCAATAGTATGTTTAAATAATTTAAAGTTGTTGATAAAAAGTAAGCAATATGTAATTATGAGAAGAAAAAATAAGAGAAAAAAGAGATAAATAGGCTAGAGTGTGCGTTTATCCACCAATCCAAAAAGACATTTCATGGCCAATACAAAGTCTAAATAAGAATTTTACTACGCCAGTCTTACTAGCCTTACACACGTGCTACACACTTGCTACGAACTCCTACGCACTTGCTATGCACCTGCTACGCACATGCTACGCACTTGCTACGCATTTGCTACTCACTCCTACGCACTTGCTACGCACCTGCTACGCACTCCTACGCACTTTCTTACGGATAAAAAAATATGATTTTATAATAATACGTAAGTATTATAAATCCTTCATTGCATGAGAACATAGTAGATAATTAGATTTAGTGTTTCTGTAGTAGTGAAACCCGATGATTAATGAATTAAATATATTGTCCTTTTAGGACGCTAAAGGCACCTCTAATAAAGGGCATTTAAAGGACTGTGCATCTAGACTTATATAAATTATTAAATGCGGCGTTCGTTGTGGTATTTCTAGACGACAGTTAATACTATTATATTAATGTCGTTACCTATGTATTATAAGTATTACAGTTTGTAATACTAAAACATGTTAACGCACGGAAAAAGGTAAAAATATGTTACAAAAATATTTTATTTGAAAATAAATTATATTCTTATAAAGAAATATTCTCGAAAGTCAACTAATTTGACCGACATACAAATTAATTTTATACCTATAGATTTTTCTATGATTTTTATATCTCTTATCAAGGGTCCCAAGTTTGATTCCTAGTAAAAGAGTACAACAGTGCGCAATATGAAAAATATTACACCTGAAAAAAACGGCTTAGCCGATTTAAAGGTGAATTTCTTTCATTCCAATCGTTTTACAAAGAAAAAGGTTATACCTCATACCGAAATACGAAGCATACTAAAACCGCGCGTACGAAGTTACGGGCGCAGTTACTTAGTTGTTGATATTTTGCTTTTAAGTTTTTCATAGCAAAATATTCACACATAAAATAAAAACCCCTGCAATCCGTGCAGAATTGTTAATTCACAAGAAGCACTTAACTATTGTTCCGTCGGCTAATAGGTAAATCTGTAGGAAAATAAAGAATGTGGATATTGGAGCGGGAATTCGATTAGCGGATCCTCCCGCGGCACAACAGCGTGCCGGTAATGAGCGTGTTTTTCATTCGATCCTCGCTCTAGTCTCGCTCTGTGTTGTGTGGCCACTAAATCCGCGTCGTAATAACTCACAATAATATTAAAAAAAAAAAAAGCAGTGGCACTCCGAGAGTGCCGACTGAAGTGAAAACTAGAACAATTACGTGTTTATTTTTTGGATCGTCAGGAAATATTCATTCATGTTTTTCTAATTCCATTTTTATTTGAAATTACTGAGTTCTTTTATAATTGTCAACAGAGGTAACGGTTACAGTGACGCGAGTTCAATGCGCCTAAAGAAGTTTTCACTTCAAAAATCACAATTAACTTGCAATGATTTATTTTACTTTTGCATATAGAAAGTGTTTAAAATGTATATATAAAGTAAAATCCGAATTGTTGGGTAGAAAACTAGACTTCTGGCAGCCCTAGACTATAATTTGCTATGCTAGCCCGCTATAGTCCCTTAACCCCATATTTAATTAATTAATCAGTATATAAAATTTAAAACACGTAAAAGTGCTGAGCAACAACGGGTGTCGGTATCAGAGCGATCATTCCAGCAGGCTTTACATTAACGATGTAGGTACGAGTACAAATTAAAATCGCTTTTTTCATAGCCCAACAATTAGGGATGCAGGCGAAAAAAAAACAGCAATATACAAGCAACGTAACGCACGTGACCGGGAGCGGCGATTGCGGCTAATGACTTTGTAATGTGAATTGTAAAACACTCGAGCTGGATGGACAGAAACATTATTCCACTTTGCCCTCTACGTTTACTAGAAACCAACCGCGCATTTCATGCGGTCTGTGTTATTTTGAGCTGAATTACGAGTCTTTTTGTCGAATGGTAGGTTCTTACTTCTGTCTCAGGGGTTCCGGGTTCGATTTTCGGCAGATCACCTTTGTAAAGGAACTTTCATAGTCGGGTCTTGTATGGAGATCTGGCAAGTAGTGGCTGAGCACACTGCACAATCATTTAAGCAGCCCGTCTAGCGGTAGTAATAACCTTCTTACAAAAATCTACAGTGAAATAACAGCATGTGTGCTGTTGTGTTTCGATGTCAAGAGTCCATTCCCCTAATGTTTTATCAATTCGAACACACCGAAAGAACAAAATTGTTGTTTTAAAAAATTCCCCTAATGTTTTATCAATTCGAACACACCGAAAGAACAAAATTGTTGTTTTAAAAAAAATGCGTAGATGGCGCAATATCTCTGAAACTTAAGAGATATTTTAAAATATTCGAAAATAGAACGTAACGCATACAATGTGATAATTTTGATTTTACTCCCATAAATTATCATATCCCGGACTTATTTATGAAAATCGATTCTTATATTATTTAACTCTAAACATCAAATCAATCGAATCATCAAACTCCAACATGAACTTAAACAATCAAATTTTCTAACTAAAGTGCACTTACGATTTTCTAAAGCCTATTTAATTTAAAACGTCTTTTTTACTCTTTAAAATAATTTCTAAATTAATTTCCACTTGGACTGGTAGCCAGTGATACAACATAATCCTCTATTCATTAAACATACTAATAAAAACGTAACTACACCCTAATATATTCCATTAAGCACCATCTAAGTTGCTTAATGGCGTTAAGTAAGTACTTGCGAAGTAAGTTATTAAGTTGCTACTTAATAAAGAGTATTAAGGCACTGTTAACACAACTTGTGAACTAGTACAAGGTTGTTTAAAGGATATCTCGTGGATAATATTTTGTGCAAGATAGTTTTTTGGAAAATATACATACGTTGAAATCCAGCATAAAGTTACTGAAAATATTATAGTTTGTACAGTTTGTTTTAATTAAAAAGAGTAGAATTATTAGAGTAAAATTCCTTTTTATTAGAGTTTTTATTTTATTTTCCTTAAGAATAGTTTTTCATATATAAGCCCGGGGTATGAAAATTTATGGGAGTAAAATCAAAATTGTCACACGGTATACGTTACGTTCTATTTTCGAATATTTTAGAACATTTCTGAAGTTTCAGAGATATTGCGTCATCTTTAGAAAAAGACCGTCGGCCTGTCTGTCGGTTTTAATATTAAAAATACAGGAATACCCAAGCTGAAAAGTTCTCAATATTAATATTAAAATGTCGTGGAACGGTTTGAGTTAGTTTTTATAACAACGAGCTCTCAACCCGAGCGAACTATTTGCGGAGGAGTCGTGTAGCGGCGATGCAAGCTCTCCTTCAAGACTGTGACATACGGACTCACAGAATAACGAACAATTTTAGCTAATCTAGCAACCGTACCAGTGATACCAGGCGATAATCTCTTCCTTATTTCTCCTCCTTGTAAGGAGGTTCGACTTTTATATAGTCTACAGCGTTAGGTCAAAGCAAGTTGAAACCTTACAAGTGTTTGAAAAGTGCTTGTAAGACAGACAGATTTCCTTAGGATGTCATACCAACAACTCTTGTGCGAACACTAATGAACGTTTCTTGTCACATGTTTGACATCAATGAACTCCTACACTATAATGAAACGATTTTGGCCCAACTTAAAAGTTAGGATAGTTAAGTTTTTATTTTGAACCAGGGCAAAGCCGGGAGCGGGTCACTAGTATGTATATCTATTTTTTTAACCCCCTACGAACGACGTAAAAGGGAGTTGTTATAAACTGTCTATTATAATTTTAATTACAGCTTGGTATTGATATTTTTACAATTAGCATTAAAATTTCATCATATAAACCCTGTATAGAAAATTCTTTGTTGAATTATGGTTAGTTAGTTTGAATTATGGTTAAATTGTCAAATTAAGCTTACGAGGAGGTCAAATTGTAGGAAATTAAATTCTCTAAAAGAGCTTTATAGTGCCATTACAAAAAAATTACGGTATTTACAGTGATTTCAAGACGAGCAAAAATTTTGAATCCTTTTTTGAGCATTTTCTTACAATATACTTTTTTAGCATTTTCTTCGAAGTTACAGCCTGTGTTGAAAATCATCTAAAAATTTGGCACTTTTTTATATCCTTTAATATTAATATCCTTTAATATTTGTTTCCATTCTTCAATACTGTGTGTCACCGCATAGCTCGTTCGCCTTCTCCGCGAGGCATTTGTAGTTGACAGCCGGAGCCATCCCAGATGCTGCTTCCACAATAAAACACCAGAACCATCTAAAGTCTAAACTATAATTAATTTAATACGGAATCGAGATGTTTAATTATTTATTTGCTAACAAAATAACAGCATCAATTCTAAGAGATTTAAATATGTTAATTAAATTCTAGGACGTCAAATATATTTACTCATTAATTCAACTCAACTTGGCTTTTGGATGTGAACTGTAGAACGTGATGGTATGGAAAATGAACATAGTATAATATAGTGTTCTATATTATAGCTGGCCTTCGCCCGCGTTGAAAAATAGAAGATATAATACCTGACAAACATTTAATTAAAGTGCATTTATGTGCTGTTGTGTTTCGGTAAGTGAGTAAGCGATGCCAGAGCCAATTTTATCTCCTTCCAATCCCTTATCCTTAATCCTACTGTAGTCGGCAGCGCATTTGCAGCAACTTGATGGCAGCCACCTACCATCAAGTGGCCTGTCAGTCTGTTTACATTCAAATAATATATTAGTCGTTGCACAGTTTTACAAAAAAAATGTTTGAATAGTCTATTTTTTTGACGATAGATGTCACTGACTCGTGACTCATGTCGCGTGTCGCGTGTCGCATATTGTAGCATGTCGCGTGTCAGTCCGAATTTACTGTTTTTACCCCCTACCTAACTCTCCATACAAACATATGCCCAACTAAGCCTCTTAGAAGTTTTTAATTAAAAAAAAAACGGCGGCAGTCAGGACTGCCGACAGAAGTGAAAACTTAAAACTGAGCGTCCAACGCACACACATAACAATCGGGTATATGCAATGTGTTGGCGTGATCGCGTACGTAGACAGTTGCGCGCGCGCATAACTGTGAGCATTAGCATGTTGCTGACGCGAACCGATACATTTTTTCCCCACCCAAAGTCGTATAACGCGGCTATCTATAGCCGCCTTCTAATCTTATATATATCTAACTTCTAAGTTTTCACTTCAAAAATCTTTCGCTGTAAATATATTATGTAGTCTTACAAAAATTTATGTAAAACGAAAAATTTCAGAACAAATGAAATTGATTTGATAAACAATATTTACTTAGGGGATTTCATCAAAACAAATTTGGGAAACAGCAAACCAATATTCGGCCCAAGGTAAACTCAAATTAAAATGGAAATCGTTTGTTGTTTAACAGAATGGAAGTGTTTCTTGTCCGGGTTATTATAATGGCATTGTATTTTGTATTTCTCTCTTGACTAACTAGCCAATTGACAAAAGATGTAGACCTAATGCTTACATATATATAGTACAAATTGATTTGAATTAACGCGCTTTCCGCGTCTCTCTGTTTGTAAAATTCCTCCTAAACCACGCAAAGGATTTTAATGCAGTTTTTACCATCAGCTAAATAATATTTCACGAAAAGTATATAACAAAAACTAAGTAGTCTTTAATTTTATTTATTTAAAACGCGAAGTATGACTTACTTCGGTGATATTATATTTCTGTGACATCATTCTTGACACCCAACTCTTTAACAACTTATAACAGCAATATGGTGTTCGTGCTCAATAGAAATTAAATAAATAAATAAATCAATCAATATCATCAATATTATTACTAATAATAAATGTGTAGGGGTCGGTCATGGAGTAATTTACTTTGTTTTCAGAAATATCGTGTATATAGACTCTATACATGATACTGAAACTAAATTTACCATTTTTAGTTTTTTTCTGTATGTATGTTCCTCCATCACTCTTAAATGAATTAACTGATTTTCATGAGACTTGGTAGATAAACATTTAGAAGTACGGGACACGTGATAGGCTATTTTTTATCTTTTTTAAGGCGGACGAAGTCGCGGGCAACAGCTAGTAAATAAATAAATTTCTTCACATTCCACCACACAGCACCATCTAGCACCACATTAAGCAACTAATGCTTGTATTATGAATACCAGACAGTTGATATACTACATAAATTATTATTTTTTTAAATACATACATATTATAAATACAAACATCCATGACTCAGGTACAAAAGTAAATATTAACACATAAATATTTGCCCCAAGCTGGATTCGAACCCACGACCGTTTAGTTAACAACTGGGGTTACTAGTCACTAGACCAAACGTGTAGTCAAATCAGTTTATAATTTTTAATTACAACCTTATAATATGTGTTTAAAAACACCTATTATTGAAGTATTTGGTTCCTTATGGCAGCTCTGTCGAGATCGCTGGAAAAAGTAATATAATTCCCACAGCCTACTAAATTGAAATACTACAAATTTCCATTCGTTTACGCCGACACAAAAAAGAATAATAATGGAAAAACACGTTTGTAATACGAAGATAAAATGGGGGCATTAACTTACAAAAACATCTGTTTCAGTTCACCAGCTCTCATACACTGTCCGTACAACTCGGCGGAGAATATTTGGAAATTCCGTCGAAAAGGGGCGAAATGATAGAACGATCCCATTTATCAGGGTTGTAACTGTACCTGCCAGTAAACAAAACCGGGGAAAGACAAGAGGTCATTTGTAAGATTTTGAATACAAAAACGCTTTGTTTACTGGCTTCCAACAATGATTTAACATAAATAAGTCAGCTAACAGGGAACAAATATAACAATCGCCTATGTATTTTATGTCTTGTGAAAATAAGTCGAAATTTAGGTCGAAAGAAACTGCCTTGTAAAAAGAAATTCAAGCTAATAATCATTCATAAATGTGAAATAACCTTTTCACGCCTTAACTACTCACCCAATCGTGAAATTTTCAATACTAATCAATACTAATACGCTGTTGTTTGTTACGCTGTTGTTAATACTGTTTGTTTGTTACGCTTTCATGCAAAAACTACTGAACCGATAACCTTGAGATTTTGCATGCACGTTGTTTGGGACACCAGAAAGGACATAGGGTAACTTTCATCGTTCAACGCGGACGAAGGTCTGTATATAATTAAGTTATGTAAATAAATTTAAAAGAAATCAGATTACATAACGAAATCATAACAAAGGACTTGTATCATCTAAAAACCCAGACGTCGCCCGTTTCGCTCCTTGAAAACTTTTACTCAAAGGGCCTTTTAGGCCCATTAAATTGCGGTTAACACTTAATCGTGACGCAACCTTCAACTTGATTACTTAGTAAGTTGAAATTTAAAGAGGAGCAATAGCTAAGGCTTAACTTTACAGTTTTGTCGCGTCTTACATTTTTAAAATGGTCAAGTCACGATTATAATCAGAATATTTAAATGAACTAGAAGACTCATAATTGATGGCATGCACTGTGTCCTGTGTTGTGCCGGATCGTTAAAAATGTATATTCGCGGATACGATAGTGTCAAGACCCGCAGATACGGATACGGATCTTAACTTTCAATCGGTGTCGGTACGCCTAACCTTTAAAGGATAGTTGACGCCCACCACTTGATGCTTGCATTATAAGGGACTCCGCTCACTGAAGAAAAGTCGCGTCGGCGTTGCGTCGGAGGCGACCAAGAGGCGTGCCTCTTCTATGTTTTCTATTAGGCCAATCAACCTAGGTTTTGACATGTAAAAAGTCTTAGAAGAAAACCAACTGCGCTATTGTGTGGAGAATAGTTTAATTTGTTATACTGACATGTTTTTCACTCGAGTTTATTATTTATATAATTGTTATTAAGAATTTTATGGAAAAAATCGCTGTTTTTTTAGATTTTTGCTTATAAAATTGAAACTATCAGGGCAATCACGATGATGTAGTCAGACAATTTATAGAGAACGAAAACACGAAGAAAATGAGTGGTCGAATCACTCGATCAGACCGTTAGTTTAGGAGAAAATCGGGAAAAACCGGCCAAATAGCAGTTTTTTCAAAACTTCATAACTCGGTTATTTTTTTACTTGTAGTGTTGATATTCCGGCCTTCTGCCTTTTTTTCTTTTTACTCACCCTCTAAGGCAATGTTAAATTATAAAATAATTGGGTTCTGATAACAATGTAAAAAGATAATAAAAATCAAAGAAAACAGGATTCAGATATTATCTCGTTTAAAAAAACATACACAGAAATTCTTCAGCTTAATTATATTACAACTAGCTGTTGCACGCGACTTCGTCCGCGTAGAAAAGTATTAAACGCCATCTACCGTATTTTGGATAGATATTATGGCGCTATCTCCCGGGCCAAGCCGCTAGTATTTACTTTTATTTTAGATTTCCCGTAGGAATGAAGCATTTTCTTGCGGTAAAAAATATCCTATGTTCATCACGGATAATGTCGGCTTCTAATGGTAAAAGAATTTTTCAAATCGTACCAGTAGTTTCGGAGCCTATTCTATATAAACAAACAATCAAATCTTTCCTCTTTATAATATTAGTATAGATAAAAAATTGTGATTAAAAATTTGACGAGCCCGTTGGGTGAGTGGTTAGGGTGCTTGCTTTAATGTTGTTCTAGGGATTCCGAGTTCGATTTCAGGCAGGATAAACCCTTGAATGGACCGTCTGCCTGCATGCCGACATTATCATTTAAAAGAAGATATCGTATAAGGTAATATTAAATATAAATTTGTTAAAACACTTACAGTAAATGAAATTCATGGTAAACCATAAACATTAGAATTCGTTTAACCGGAGAATTCAGGGGTGCATTGAATGGGGGAAAAAATTAAGCGACAAAATCGCTATGGGGTCGGAGGAGTTTTTAAGAAATTAGATTCCATCGACTTTAAGTCTCTATTGACTAATATAATTTAAATTACAGTTAGCGATTGAGACAGAAGTTCTACCGAATTTCCATCTGGATTTCATTCTTTTTTCATATTATATTATTATTATATTAATTTTTATTTCACCAAATATACATTTTTCTTTTTCTTTTTTTAATAGAGACGGGTTTATTACGTAGATACTAACTGATGGACTTCGTCCGCGTTAAACGATGAAACCCTTGTCCTTCTAGTGTCCCAGACAACGTGTATGCAAAATTTCGCGGTTCCGTAGTTTTTGTGTGAAAGGGTAAAAAACATCCATACATCCATAAAACTTTCGCATTTATAATATTAGTACGGATTATGTAAATAAAACAGCGAAGCGAACTTTGAAGCGATTTCATTAAAGTTGAAAGACAGTTAATATGATTAGATTTACTTCCTGCCACTTCGCACAATGGGGTAATTTCCTTAAGAAAAGTTTCCAGTGAAAAAACTGTAAACATCACGAAATTGCCATTGTTTGGTTGGGGCCTTTGTCGAGGACGCCTTCTACAAAGCAAATTTGTTGTCCCCTCCATTTATCATTTGAAAGAAAACCCCTTTTTTTCGAGCACACTTGAACGCCGTTGCTTGAGTGACATTTTATGAATAAGACACTGTTTGCACAAATATTGTAATAATTGAATGAGAAAAAAATAACCGCCGTTTTGGGAACAAAAGATTGGGTGATGAGAGGTACGTTTTCTTGGAATCCAATTTACATATTGAAGTAACGTTTTATAAGTAAAAGAAATGGTGATATTTTATTTAGCTAGAAAGCACGTTTATTCCATGTCTTACATTGAAAAGAAGTTATTACTTTCCTTGACCTTATTTTCTTTGTTATTGTTATAATTTCTGCAAATACGGCAGCTCACCTATTATTTTTTTAATTTTTCTTGTTTATTATTACTTTTCAGCCGACTTCTTTTTTTATGTTTGTTACCTCATAACTTTCGACCGGGTGAACCGATTATGATTATTCTTTTTTTATTTGAAAACTGGTGCTTCCCGTGTGGTCCCATCTCAATTTGGTCCATTTCTGACAGTGGCATCCATGAGAAAAGACCATGAGACGGTTTGAACTCGGTATATTTTTTGTTAAAAAGAGTTATCATTCTCTGTATATATGAATTCGTGGATAACAGTGCTGATTCTACATTTAACTAATACACATTATACAAATTGTTTATTATCCTAAATAAAATAAAAAATAGATAAAAAAAAAACAGGTTATATAGCCACTACTAAGCGCCTCTTTCACAAACGTCAAGTAAAGTGTTGATTAGTTAATTTTAGAAATCATTTTCTATTTTATTGAATTATGCATTCGTTTTACTGCATCATTCGATAGCTGATTTTTTATTATTTTCTATTCAATGTTTGGGACGTTTACCGTACATATAAAGGTATATCATATATCAGCTCCATTATCCCCGGTTACCGGTGACTTTAAATGACAGTTTGGCCTACTTGACGTTTATGAAAGAGGCGCTGAGTATTGTAATTTTGTACATCAATCAATACTAATAATAAATCGGTAGGGGTCGGTCGTGGAGTAATTTACTTTGTTTTCAGAAATATCGTGTATAGGCTCTTTACATGATACTCAAACTAAATTGACCATTTTTAGAATTTTTTTCTGTATGTATTTTCCTATGTATGTATTATGTATGTATGTATGTATGTATGTATGTATGTATGTATGTATGTATGTATGTATGTATGTATGTATGTATGTATGTATGTATGTATGTATGTATGTATGTATGTATGTATGTATGTATGTATGTATGTATGTATGTATGTATGTAATAATGTATGTATGTATGTATGTATGTATGTATGTATGTATGTATGTATGTATGTATGTATGTAATAATGTATGTATGTATGTATGTATGTATGTATGTATGTATGTATGTATGTATGTATGTATGTATGTATGTATGTATGTATGTATGTATGTATGTATGTATGTATGTATGTATGTATGTATGTATGTATGAATGCATGCATGCATGCATGCATGCATGTATGTATGTATGTATGTATGTATGTATACATGTATGTTCCTCCATAACTCTCAAACGAATTAACAGATTTTCATGAGACTTGGTAGATAAACATTTAGAAGTATAGGGGAACGTGATAGGCTACTTTTTATCTTTTTTAACGCGGACGAAGTCGCGGGCAACAGCTAGTTCTAATAATATTTTCAACATTAACAAGCAAGCCTTATATATTTGAAGGAGATTATGCATCCAAATACTGTCCTCGTTCAGTAAGTCGATGTTAAATAAGGTGAAAGAATAATAACGGTCTTAAGCAAACGCGCTCGGCTGAAACTCTTGAATCACTTTAACTAAAGCCACAGTAAATGTTCCCACCTCCCGGACATTAATTATTCAGGACATTTCTTTATTTTTTTGTTCGCTCGCACCTTATTTTCTTTGTACAGCCGCATGTCTGCATTGTTCGAGCTATCTCATTGTTAAATGAGATTTTTACGTCTTCATTTATTAAGGAAATGGTTTTAATTCTAACCATTTAAAATCACACCTGAAAAGCAAAGTATGAGACAAAGAAGCTTACCGCGTCTCCCTGTAAACTTATACCATTATATATTATGTCTATCACCTTGGCGGCCTAGCGGGCTATTATAGTGGGAGAGCCCAAAAGGGGATTTTGGGATTTACTCGAGCGAGTCAGATATTGTCAGAATATATCCCCACGTGTCTCCTATAACGGATATGGGTTAATCTGCCGGTTTGGATGGTGGGGTTGGTGGGGATGTTGTAAAAATTAAAATACTACTCGAGCGCATCAGATTTTCGGAGGGGATGTTAGGTGAACCCAAACTAAGCTCCCATTTATAATACAGACGATTCGGATGTAACGCAAGCTCGTGGCAGTTTTTTGAAAATGCAAATACAATTTTTACGATTTTGGGGATTTCATAGAGATGGTTCTGCCTGAATTTCTGATCGTGCTGATTCTTAATCAGAGATTATTTGAAAGATTTTTCTTAATACAGCGTCTACAAACTTTTGAAAGCCTGTAGACGCTCACTCCACCGTTGAAAAGAGAAACGTCATATAATCTTTTTTTCGTCCTACAATATAATCTTCAAAACCTAATAGGTTTTGAAGATTTCTTAAATAATCCGCTAAGAACCATCTCGATTAAGTCAGCTTTTACAACAGATAACGGGATCAAAATAGGTCTAACGCTTCGGGAGTTACTATTCCACAGACAGACACACAGCACAGATACACAGATACACAGATATACATATTTTTGCGTCGGACGCCGAGGGTTAAGAACGGTCCAGAACAATCGATCAATGCGAAGAGGAGACAAAACGGCTTGGTAAACATGAGAACACAATAACAACTTGAAATCTAATTTGCGAGAATCAGAATATTAAAATGTTCCATCCAATAAATTGAATACACAATTTCTTCATTATTTTCTTCTAAGTTTAGTTATTAAGGAGGGTTCTTCTTTTGTACATTTTTCCCCTATTTAATAATAATATATTAAGGCATATCACCCAATCGTAATAATATTAACCCCCTTCTGATCTTCGTTCGCTTTGTCAACAATACATTCTCGGAGAAATTGTTCGTACAAATCACCTGCAGTTAACTCGAACCGGGGGAACGTGGTTCTCTGAAATGTTTTCTTTCGTTTTAAGATGAGGGTGAGCGTTTAGAAATATCCTTCCTGGCTGGATCATATCTTTATAAGTCTTCCGGAACATTGATCACGATTGTTAGTTTGGAGTTATACCATTTTTTTGACGTCTTATAAAATCGAGATCAAAATTATTTCTTATCGTCCTCAGATAAAATAAAAACTAAAGATCGATTGCGTAGTGAAAACCAGTTTCAAAAAATAAAAAGTAAGATGGAAACACATTTCACAAGTAAGTAAACCAATATTTTCAATAATAATAAACAAATATTGAGGTTATAGCTCTGAACACGAAATCTCAATACAGTAAACGACCTACAGACACATGTTTAGCAAACCAGCTTTACTATTTTGTCCATAAAAATCTGTCTATAGTTCTTATTTGGTCTGAGTTTTTGTCATAAAATTAGCAATGTTAGAATCAGCCAGAAGTAGATTCAAGAATGTTCACACATTAGTTAATAAGTACTTTTTTTAACTTTTAATAAGTTGAAAAGACATTAAATTTCGATCAGAAATCGATAGCTGATTTTGGAAATTTTAAATCCGTGTGTATATAGTACTACCATCAAAAGGACCGTCAGCCTGTCTAGACCTTAGTATACATATAAAAAAAATATATCTCTTAAACCGCTTCTTCTTTTGTGGCGTTGAAACGAATTCAACGTGGTATACATACAAACATATTTTTTGGACCTCGCCTCTATTATATTATTATTTGCAATTATATGTTTATCATAAAAAATATTATTTTGGTACCCTATTGTGACCTATTGACGCTCAGTTAGCTACTGATCGGGCGGACGTCCGCCTTGATCCCAAATGTACGAAGTATTAAAATACCAACGTCTATCAATACAATTCTGCCAAGCAAATTTACTCCGGTTTCCAATTATTTATTAAGTCCATGTGTTCCAGAGTTTAGTAAACATTATTAATTATTTATACTGAGCGTTTCCAAATTGCGTTATAGACGTTTTAGGGAGTATAGGTCGTGCAGCGAATAAAGATTTCTCGGCAAATGTTCGCAGAACTCTATTTTTAGGTCTTTGAGGGGGCAGAGGAAAGTGAGGGGCGGGTACGCATCGGTGTGCCGACACGTTATTGGTAGACTCAGTCGCTCTTCCCCTCCCGCACTTCATTCGCCAGTCTCGAGTCTCTTAGGTACTGTTGCGTACAGATTGTTTTATCGTATTGGTAAATACGCCATGGTGAATAAATGCCTTAAAAAGCGTTGTCCTTCGACATCGCACGATGATTTTATGGAAGGAATATCAACACTGCCTGTAATGTTAAGTTAGTGAGGTGAAAAATTACGAAATAAGAAAAACAAATTTCATTTTCTTTAGCAATTTTGTGCGCTATTGTACACATGCGCCGATTCCCCCACAAGTGTCGCCTAAAAACCTTAATATAATAATTCACCTATACCTAATATTAGATTCTAAAATATTGTTACATATTAATTCATAGCTACATCAAGCGAGTCGCTTTGGTGCGAGACCACTTGAAATTATTTTCTCGCCTGTAGTTTTTAATTTACGATAACACCTAAATAAATTATGGTGTAAGGGTGTAAGAGTTATTAGGGACAAATACTGGATTTTAATTAGAAACTAGCTGGCGCCCGCGACTTCGTCCGCGTTGAAAAAGAAAAAAGTGGCCTATCCTATGTCCTGTACGTCTAAATGTTTATCAACCAAGTTTCATGGAAATCAGTTAATTCATTTAAGAGTTATGGAGGAAAATACATACAGAAAAAAGTTCTATAAATGGTCACTTTAGTTTCAGTATCATGTATAGAACTTATAAACACGATATCTCTGAAAACAAAGTACATTTAACTTACTCTAGATTTATTATTAGTATTGATAATAATGTATACTTAAAACACAAGAAAATCGTCATCGAAAAAAATAGATTTAGAAAATAAGTACTAATGAAATACTTTCGTGTAAATCAACATTTCTAGTGACAAATATTTTTACGAATTAAGTATGAGATGATATTTAATATTGAATTATCCCTTTTTATCTTCAAATACTCACTATTTGAATACCTATTACTTTATTCAACGAAATTGAATAAAATAATGGGTTATAAAAAGTTTTAAAATCAATTTCAAGTAATGCATATAAAAACGAGTCCTCAATCAAATATAATGTATCGAATTCATTATACCTACTTGATAAGATTTACATCTTATCAAGTAAAGGTAATTTATATTTACATTTTCATATTTACTTAAAAAAAACTAGATCAATATCAGATTTCTATCTAATTTTCTAAGAAAAGTATACATTTCAATGAAAAGAAGATACAACGTTCTATTTCAATATGAATTTAAAGAAAACGGTGATTGCTTTCAAACCTGGTAATGTAATATCGATGCAAAATATCGCGATAACTAATAAATAATACATTTCTACAGAACGAATGAATTCTCGTTAAATTTTTATACGGCAGTTCAGAATTATTGCTATTTTTATATTTTAAAATAGTTACTGTGCTTTTAGTGTTTCAAAGTTAAAAGTAAAAAAAAATAAAATAGGTACTGCCATTTAACGAATAATCGTAAAATGGGATGTGGCTGTGTCGTGGATACGATCGTGTGTTTAATATGCGAATAATGGTCCAGTATCCCTGAATTTTTTTCTGATTACTAACAGGCGGAAATTCATTATACAAATGTTATTAATAGATTTTATGACTTATTTATTGTGATATATTGGGAGTGTTTTTTTGGGAGGGATGGGATCATTAACCAGCTGATTTTTTGTCTGCAGCTTCAAACTTTTTGTATCTCGGGATCTGTTTGACATACAGTGGTGCGGTTACACTTAAGTTGTAGCAAATTTTATGTTCTTTAAGAGTGTCTAAGATGACTTTTCTGTAGAATGCACTTTTCAGAAGTTATAAGCGAAGAACTGAAGAAACTGCAAACTTGGTTTTACACTTCTGGTATATATCCTAACAACATCCCAAAAAATCAAGACAGTGCAATTTATTGCGACCTTAGAATATATATAAGCAAGATTGCGACCTAACGGGATTTTTTTGTCTTGTATGACTGGCCTATGTGTAGTTAGTGAATAGTTAACTGCCTTATCTATCTTATAAAAATGCTAAGTGCTTATGAGCACAATTTGTCGAACTACAACCTCTTGATAAAATATGCTATGTGCAGCAGCTAGAAGCCAGAGTACAAAAATTACTCTACTCAAAAAAAAATATTATCAAAATTATCAAAAATATAAAATTTCCCTTATTTTAAAATGCATCCTTATTGAAGGGTCATCATACGTTCAGACAGTTCTTATAACTACTGACATTTCGTCGTTATACATATATTGTAAGTATAAGCAATTTCCTAAGGCGAATCCGAAGCATCCTTCGTCGTCTACGCTACGCATAGTATAATAACACAGTAATTACACTGATTTCATGACAGAAATCTGTACTAATATATAAAGCTGTTCGTTTGTTTGATAGTACGCGCTAATCTCAGGAACAACTGGTTGGAATTGTAAAATTATTTTTGTATTGGATAGTCCATTTATCGAGGAAGGCTATATATAGGCTATAGAGAGCTAGTATAGAATAATAAAGAAAATATTATAATAATATAGATCCTTATAACATTTTTCTATATTGCCCTTATTGGATAAATCATAAGATAAGATAAGAAAGGTAAGGAAAAAGCAAGTCAAAAACTCGACACGAAAAAACAAATCAAGAATTTTAATGATATAATCTATAATTTTAATGATCTATACTAATTTACTAATATTATAAGGAGATGATTTGTTTGTATGTTATATGAATAAAATCAAAAACTATTGGACCGATTGGTCATAAAAAAAAAATGTATTAACACTGTTTGTTGAAATATCTGTGGTCAGGGGAGTTTTCCACTTTTTTCCTTGAAGTCGAGCACGTTCGAGCGAATTTAGCTATCCACCGACATTTCCCTTTAAAATTGCTATCGGAATTTGTTTGACTGAAGACCCGACGAATCGATTTTCTTTTTGTTTTTTTTATTTTTTATTATCGTTCCTTTTTGTTTTTGCTACTGCGAATAGTTTAGTTCTTTCGTGATCGCTGCAAATTGGGATCGCGGTCAAAATAGTCTGCGGGATTTATGGCTGATGCTTTTCTATTTTTCTTTCAATGCATTCATGTTGAATGGAAAGTGTTTATTAAAATGTTAGACCACTATTGAAATAATTCAACAAAACTAGTATTAACAGGTTATTTTATGACATTATTATTATTTTTATGACATTAATACGTAATTACAAGGGAATTACTTTTAGACTACGTAAGAACTAATAAAATTCAAAGGCAAGTATATGATTATTAATTTGCAATAACTCTTTTAACAAAAAAAAAAAACCGACTTCAAACCGTTTTCTAATGGATGAAATTGTCATAACTGGACCAAATTGAAATGGGACCAAATTTTAAATAAAAAATGAATCATCAAAATTGTTTCACCCAGTCAAACGTTCTAGGTAACATACATTAAAAAAAAAGTCGAATTGAGAACCTCCCCATTTTTTGGAAGTCGGTTGAAAATGGTACTTGTGTTTTATGAGGGAATGACTATTTAATGTGTTGCCTCTGTTGAAATGTGGTCTCTAACTATGGGCCTCATTAGAAAGCTTAATGTCTAGGTAGCTGTAATGTTAGAAAGTGCTGTGCTCGGAGTTACACCGAGATTGAATCAAAAACGAGGAAATGCGTAGACATAAGCCGGTGGATCAGTAAGTTGAAGTGGCAGTGGACAGAACACATAGTACCCTTCGTATTATAGTACTATTCTCGAATAGAGACCACGGACCTGCAAGCACAACACAATGCAACCCACAAGGTGGACTTTGACGAGCCCGTTGGACGAGTGGCAAGGGTGCTTGCCTAACATTTCAGGAGTCACGGGTTCGATTCCCGGAGGGTCAACTTTGGAAATTTTAATATAATTTTCAAAATTGACTCTGGTCTGGATTTGAAAAGTACTGGTAGGGCACACTGCGTTTCGCAGTCATTTGGGCAGCCCGTCTTGCGGCAGTAACCACCACTTTACAGAATACCACCATGAAATAACAACATTATATGCTGTTGTGTTTCAGTGAGTGAGTAAGGGATGCCAGAGCCCATTACTCCATCCCTCTCTTAACCTTCTATGGTCAGCAGCGCACTTGTAGCTCTTATGGGGTTGCTTGTGTTATAGGCGACGGTAGCCACCTACCATAAAGTGAATCGTCAGCCTCTCTGTCGACCTTAACATTTAAAAAAAAACTTACGATCTGATACGACGGTGGATCGAGGCTGCTTCTGACTGATCTTATTGGGAAATTATGGGGGGAGGCCCATGTCAAACAGCAGTCCAACGTTCTGTGGCTGGATGATGATTTTTTAACATATTTATGTAGAAAACATCAATTTTTCATAACTGATATTAATTTTATTAATATGTGCAACGTTTTAAGTGCAATAAATTAGTACTTCCATCAATAGTCAAAGTGACTGGTGCGGCTATTAGGAACACAATTATGTTTAGCTTGGACTTAAATATGGATGCAAATAAAATCGCTGTTTATAGTCAGAACGAAAGAGTACTTTGGTAGTATTTGAGAGCGCTACTGAGGGCTCTGAAGTGTTCAATTTGCGCTACAATTTCCTCTTGACATTATAGCTTGGAAATGGGACGACCACGGCCACGAGTATATGGCTTGACAATAAAATTGTAACTACAAGCAGAAGCTAGTTACAACATGAAAGAACAGCTATTGTTTCATGAAAGTCCTTAGAAATAAATCTTTTAAAAGTTCTGCGTGAACTCGCTTCAACATATGCCTCATCTATAAATATTATAAAGAAGAAATAGGAAAGATTTGATTGTTTGTATAGAATAGACTCTGAAACTACTGGACCGATTTGAAAAATTCTTTTACCATTAGAAGCCGACATTATCCCTGATGAACATAGGATACTTTTTACCGCGAGGAATAGCTTCATTCCTACGGGAAATCTAAAATAAAAGTAAATACTAGCGGCTTGGCCCGGGAGATAGTGCCATCTATCCAAAATACGGTAGCTGGCGTTTTATACTTTTCTACGCGTACGAAGTCGCGAGCACCAGCTAGTCTTCAATACACGGGTGGATGCTGGCCAAGAACAAACCCATGGCTAATAGAAAAATAACATTATATATGTAATTAATATAGACTTGACTTGACACCTTATATATAGAAGAGTAGAGTGCGTAGAACCTATGCATTAAGATTTACTGATTTTAATAAGCCTGTTTCGGTGTAAGAGACCTTGCCTCAACTTTATGTAAATCATATTTTGCGTCGGTTCTACGTGCGAATAGTGTGTATGATACATTTTAACACGTCATCGTGCCTGTGAGGTTGTCGCCCTGAGGCATAATCCGTTGTGTTGTGTGTAAGCGGGTGAGCCAGAAAAAGTTTCTTTGTACTCTAACACTTGACACATACACGTCTTCTCCCGTAAATAAAGCTTGTGTATATTCACTTATATGAAGGCACTTATGTGAAGTATAAATATGAAGGGCTTTAGCCAATCTAGTTTGAACCAGGAGATAAAATTTATGAGACTATTTATAAGTAAGAAAGTGAAGTTATTTGGACTCACCCTGGCCGAGTCCCGGGCGGTGGTCTGCCGCCAGTGTACTGAGAAATGTAATATCATAATATCTGGTACATTTTGTGTAAGGCAAATAAAATAATTACCTAATAACGAAAAAGGAATTATTTTACTGATGCTGAAAGTACTTTTGGCGAAAACATTGAAGCCCCAATTTTAAGGAATCGAAACTGCAAAAATTCACAGTAACAACAAGTATAGCTTTCTGTAGACTCCTACATTTCTAGAAGCTATAATTTTGTCTAAATTTTTTTTCTGTAATTACTTCCTTTTTTTAAAATTAAATCATAAATAATTAAATTAATTTATAGCATAGATTTTTTTCGGGTGCGATCAGGACAACGTCATTAAAATTTTCGATTAAAATCATTCATTTTCTTCTAAATCTATTTATATAAAGCTGAATTTGTTTGTTTGTTTGTTTTGGTTGTGCCTACGCGCTAATCTCAAGAACTACTTTGTGTGTTGGTAGTCCATTTATTGAGGAAGGCTTTAGACTATATAACATTTTGAATTGAACGCGGACGAAGTCGCTGCCACCAGCTAGTACAATATAAATTTTATGTTATTAAATTACAATTTTTCTTTGTTTTCGTCTAAACTGTTAGTTTGTGTGAACTGATCTCTAATAACCAGCAATGCGAATATTCTCGGTGTTACTACATAGTAAAATATTAGCAGATCTATGTACCGGACGGTCCTGTAACGGTTCATTAGGAACGATTAATCACCGCAGCCATCCCTCGGCCTTGAGGCTGTATATTGACGTGAACTGCTAACCAGCTGACGCTCTGTTTAACAGCTACTTGCTATTATAATTAATTAGATACATTGAAGGTTTATAGGGCACATTTATCTCATGCGATAGTTTAAATGGCAAAGGAGTGAATGGAGAACTTATACTATTTTCGTTATCCTTAGATAACGAAAAGATACTTAGATTATTGCCACCCTTTTAAACTATTTAAAATGCCTTTTCCATACGTTGGTCTAGTCACTAGACACTAGACTCTAGAGACTAGTGGCTAATAACCCTAGCTGTTAACCAAACGGTCGCGGGTTCGAATCCTGCTAGGGGCAAATGTTTCTGTGTTTGTAAAGTCAGGGTACGAAAACCTTCGTCAGGTTTCAAATTTATTCCTTTATCAAAATCGTACTCTTTAGTGCATTTTGAAACTAAAGCACTAAGCAGAAAACTAACAGACGTTTGAAATGAAATTTTGACATGATTGACATTTGCCCAAAGCAATTTTCGACTTTATGGTGACGAACCTTTTTTTACCCCGACTGTACCTGAGTCATGGATGTTTTGTATTTTTAATATGTATGTATTTAAAATAAAAAAAAAGTAATCTATGTAGTATATAAACTGTTTGGTATCCATAATACAAGCATTAGTTGCTTACTATGGAACTAGATGGTGCTGTGTTTATTATTATTTATTTATTATTTATACGCGTTGTAGTTCGTTTTAAATATACATATTTTCTAGGATAAAATGTGTCTTATATGTTTTTTTTTTTATTAATTTATTTAGGATACACCCACAGTACACGTGTTACAATTATTCATGATAATGGTTTACATAGTTTTTCGGCTGACACGAGTACCAATTACAGGCGTATACAACATTTGCCACTAGACGGTAACGGTAACAAAAACTTAAAATACATAATTTAATAGAAAAACATAATTACAGAAATACGTATACATCATATAGTTATAGATATACAATTGGCCTACGCCACGCTACATGCAGAAGTTACATATAATGCAATGCAATTCAGGATGCCAGAACACCATCTATGTTATTTACCCTGTTGACGCCTACTGAGCTTAAATGCTTTGTGAATTTTATTCCTAAACGCTCCAATCTTATCAGAGAAGATGTCGAGGTCCTCAACGCGGCTGTTAAAGTCATTGTAGGTTCGACACATTCTCACCACTGGTGCGCTCAGGCCGACATTGGTAATACAAGTTCGAACATTGAAGATACTGGCCACGCGCTGTTAACCAACTAATAAACTGTAAGTGTGACAAATTTCATCTAAATACGTTAAGCTGTTTTTTTATGTTAAGTTTAACAGACAGGCTGACGGTCCACTTGATGGTAGGTGACTACCGTGCCTATAACTCAAACAACGCCATAGGTGTTGCAAAGTATATTAGTTGCTATCTATCATAGAAGCATTAAGGATAAGGGATAAGAAAGAGTTGGGATTATGGACGACCTTTACAAAAAAATTCGTAATTAATTTCAGTCTGAAATAGGTTACTACCAAAATCCGAGTAATAAATAGTTCTGACAAAGTCGTAGTCAACATCGAAAGTAAACAGCTCCATTCGTCATATTGCATGTCGAAGGATAGTATGAAAAATTAACGTAAAATAGAGAAAAATTAAAGGTATAACCTGAAATATACAAACTGGATATATTTGAGTCTTTACATTTACGAATTGCTTAGTTTTCAACTTACACAACTTGATAATAACTTACACAAGTAGGGTTAATGGATATTTACTAGGTAAGCGTGGTCCTTCGGTCCCATCTGCATCTCACATCAGGTGACAGTTCTCTCGGAAATAACTGGGAATATCCAAAGTTAGTTTATTTTTTACTAGCTGGTGCCCGCGAATTCACCTGCGTTAAAAGTAAGGGATGTGTAGCGCTTGACTAAATGTGTAAAGCAATATAACGCCTAACATCTTTGTTGTTATAAAATTTTCAGGGGTTGTATCTTTATTTTTAGTAGATAGCTGGTGCCCACGACTTCGCCCGCGTTGAAAATTATATACTAAATGCTTCCTCTTGAATCACTCTATCTATTAAAAAATAGGGACAGACAGACGAGTAGCGACTTTTTTTTATACTATGTATGTAGTGAAGACATTTCTCAAACAATAGAAGGTTGTTTTACGTTTTGTTTTACCTCTTGAATAATTACTAAAATTTCTTATTGATCCCTCGGGAACTCGGGGAAATCAGTTTTGCATGAAAGAGTAACAAATATCCATCCATACATACATCCATACTCACAATTTTTCATTTATAATATTAATAGAATAAAAAAGAACAAAGCGTTTAAAAAATAAGCATAATGGGTATAATTGAATGTTCTAATTTATTCTAAATAGATTAAATTTTGTTACACATTTTTTGGTGTCCGCAAGTGTAAAAAATGCACGGGAATCGCATACACGAATGGACCGTCTGACAAATGCTCCATAGGGAATTGCGAAGTAGCGCAAATTTCGCGGAAAATAACTGTGATAAAGTATTGGCTCTAAGTCGTATTCTCGTTCATGGGTGAAGAAGCAGGGAAAGAGTGGACTGTATTAAATATATGAATTTATTAAAATATTTACAAAATCATAACAAATAAAGAAAATACAAGAATAATGGATGATGTCGAGTGAAAATATTACAAATGTATATGAATGACAGACAAAAACCAAAATTCTTTTTAACCGAATTAACCGATTTTCATGAAACTTGGTAGATAAACATTTAAACTGTGGGTCGCCTGTATAGAGGGCTCCCCAGCTGTGGGATTGTTAGATAAGGTTCCCACGTATGTACATATATTAGTATGCCTGCTGCAGACTATCCCCGACTTCCACCAGAATGATTAACAACCCTCAACTTAGTCAGCAGCCAATGAAACTCAAAATACATTTGCATTAGCACAGAAAAAGTCAGGTTGAAAAGCAATAGCAGAATGTTTATTTACAAATTTTGGCAGCCCTTATATATTTTCATTTTGACAAGACATTCTATTTCAAATTCAAATCAATCATGGAATTATATTTAAATGTTCGTTCGAATTTTTCATGTTGACCAGTTCATGCCAGCGTTCTATGAAGAGGTTGTATATGCGTATTTTGTAATGTGGAGTATCGCCACAAAACGTACAGGACACAGGATAGGCCACTTTTTTCATTTTCAACGCGGACGAAGTCGCAGACGCCAGTTAGTGTTACAATAAAAGTAAAAATTATAAATAATAACACATGTTTTTAAAATTGTAAACAGCTATAAGAATTCAATTACATTTTTTTTATTGACACACA
The DNA here is from genome assembly GCA_918317495.1 of Synanthedon vespiformis. NCBI lineage: Eukaryota > Metazoa > Arthropoda > Insecta > Lepidoptera > Sesiidae > Synanthedon > Synanthedon vespiformis. The sequence goes on along the minus strand of OU906968.1, from coordinate 4,313,143 downwards.
GTCACACAGCACTCAATATGACATTAATATAAAAATAAATACATAATTAAAATCTACTGCCAGTAACGGACTTCTTTTTTTTACCATAAAAATAGCTATTATAAATTAAACTGATGGATATTTAATGCCACTTTACTAAACATTGCTACACGACTAGTAAAATGAATGAATTAATAACATTCAACTTGTAAATTAAGTTAATTTTTATAGTAAACGTTTAAAAGTTTTGCCTTTCTTTCAAAGATTTCGTGTAACTAAAGATTTCTTTGATTTTCCCGAGTAGCATATACTTAGGACAACAAGTACTGTTTAAGAAACACAGTAAAATATTTTATTGAGCCGTGAAACGCTCGTAATAAACACGAGTAACTTTCGTTATCATCACCTCTCTGTCTTCCTCTGCCACTGGTAAAGTAATATCGTAAACATCAAATACAAAATAGCAAGGGAAAACATTAAAAGGGATTCCATAATTAATTTTATTAATTCAAACATTGTACAAGATATAATTAATCTTCTAAAATTTTATTAATCCTCCACAATGAAACAACACCTAAACTCGGTTCAAACTTTAATGCATAAACTTTTGGTGGTGTAGGTGAGTTCAATTTCGTTGTAATCGCTGTCCCACGAGTTTAATTATTTAAAGTTTTCTGTAGCCGCCGTGTAACTAGGTTGTAAGCTTGACTCAGACTTAATTGGTGTTCGGAAATGAATAGGAGATTGTTTTAAATGATAAGTTTGTTTAAACAATATTAAGAGGCTTCTTCTGAAACCCTTCTTCTGAATATTATAAATGCCAAAGTTTTTGTGGATGGATATATGTATAGAGGGGTGTTTTGTTACCCCCTTTGGGCCGACCACGAGTGTGATGTGGAAGCGGCCTCTGACTCTGCGGTAGGTTGTGCCGCAGAGAAGAGGTTATGAGATGCTTCAGGAGTCAACGAGGGGCTTAGGCGGCTTGGGCCGCTTCGCCTTGGGGGCGGCTGACATGGGGTCGCCCGCGGTCATCACAACACCGGGCAACCGAAAGAGACGTGCTAAGTGTTCTATACTCGGAGCGCAATGTGTGGGCCTCGTATGGTAGAGTGTCTCGTATGGTAACCTATAGACGACCCGAGGAAACACCGTGGGTTTTTAGTGGGGCAGAAGTCCAAAGCAATTCTCAATCTATTTTACATTTTAATGATGACAAAAAGAATAGTATCCTGAGTTTCTTTCGGGGTTTCTTCTCAGGATCGTCATCTTGGCTTTTTTCCGAAACCCTGGTAAATTTAAATTTAAATTTATAATGACAATCAAAAGAAATTCTTGTGGAAACCTAATTGATAAATAAATATTTTGATTTTGCTTTTTAATCTCAATTTTGGGCCATAATAAACTCTACGGCTGAGAGAGAGAATATTTAGCATTAAAAAATATGTTAATATTAATTTAATTTTTTTCTGAAAAAATATTAAAATAACTATAGACGCTTTTTGTGAACGCCAGTGTATCAGTTTGAAATAAATAATGCGTGCAGTAGTTTAGTAAATTCAGTGCAAGAAGCGAATGTAGTGAACATGTTTGCTGCTCTTGTGCTTGTTCGTGAACGATTTATTTTGATTACGAAACTATAACACATACACAAACACACACTCTTTCTCAGTGCCTTTTCAGTCTTGAAGGTTGGCCGTCAACTTCCTGAACCGCGGCACAGTATAATAATGAGTACTAGCGTACAGTATGGTCACTCCCTGCCACCCGTTGAAAGTGCCCCCACCTGCGCTCAGTTACCTCACAGTTACCGGCTGGCAAGGACGTCTTATCTCATGCATGTTTTATCTCACTTACACAAGCATGGTACGCGTTCACATACACGAGCTTAGACTGTGTGCGTAGCAACGCGTTTGTTTCATACATTTGATCGGTCACACCCCGGTGTAAAGAGTAAACCGGAGGCAATTTCAGTCCACTCTCGGATATTTCTCAGCCATGACTTTCTCCTTCGCGAAGCGCGTCTCTTCCTTCCACCTTACACCATCATTATTAACCGCATCTATAACTACTTACAATAGATAACTGAAAAATTTCTAATTATAATTTATAATATATAGTCTATATCTCAGGGAGTACTGGTTCGAATTGAAAAAATCTATTTGTGTTGGACAGTCTATTTATCGAGGAAGGCTGGGCTCTAGAAAACGCGGACGAAGTCGCAGGCTAAGACGAAGTCTAATATATAGTGATAAGTCTAAGAATATGTTTATGTAGCAATAAGTTGTCCGCAATATTTAGCTATATAAAAAAAATTAAAATGAAAAAGAAAAACATACTGACTAAATTATAAAAAGTTATATTTCTCCTTTTAGTAATTTTTTGACATTCATTGATTTTCCGAAGGAGTCTCACATACAAATTTAGTTATAAAGTGATGTAGTAAAATGGTACTTGGAGCATCCTTTGTGTCTGACTGACGCCTGCAAAACCTGATAACGTATAAGTAATATCCGGGAGCCAATTCAAGTGGTGGTGTCAAACACTTATACCATAAAAGGTTTTGTGCAACGCCAATATAATACGACCCCTCTGACCTAACTGGACTTCAGGAAAATATCAGCAAAAAGAAAACTAGAGGACGACCCACAGATCTCGTGTTATTGGTCAATGCAAGCATGCTCTTCACCAAGATATCGTTAGTCGCATAATAGTTAAAACTCAACTTTATTGCTACGTATTATGCTTTATAATGTGTGTAAATGATTCTTGGTATTTGTGGCATGTCGACCGCATTCCGAACGGCATGGAACTCAATTTTACGGGAGACATGCACTCATAGATGTCACGGATGTACAGTTATCTGGAAATGACACTTTATGGGCAATGTAGAAAAATTTTGATAATTGCAAATTACAATTACAATCCAATTGCTTTCCAGGATTCCAAAAATTTTTGTTTTATTATGAGTAAGTGCTGGCAGCAGCCTTAACAGACAGGCTTACTTACAGCCCACTTTAGTTGCGGCCACCATCGTCATAATGCAACAGGAGCATGACATGAGGAACACAAATAATTTTTTATTTATACTTCTATCTATGCTACTAATATTATAAACAAAACAGGTACAGGACAGTTCGCATACACTTTTTTTTTTAATTTTTAAACTAGCTGGTGCCCGCGACTTAGTCTGCGTTGAAAATGAAAAAAGTGGCCTATCCTGTGTCCTGTACGTCCAAATGTTTATCTACCAAGTTTCATGAAAATCGGTTAATTCGTTTAAGTTTTATGGAGGAACATACATACAGTCATTCATACAATACCTATTCATCTATCTTCCAGTGAAAATGTTATAAAAATCGGTTTAGTTATTCGTTCAACTTCTCAGCAACTTACAGAAGATAGAGTTTTCGGGCTCATTAGAAAATCGGAGGTTAGAGGTTAGATTTTAATTGTATAATTACAACAAAATTAGGACATATCTAGTAATTTATATATCAAAGTGCATGTTTTCAACGATACTCGTTTGAGTGGCTCGTGGAAATAAAGCAGATATGTTCGCACGTACTGGAATAACAATTTACAATAACACTTTGTACAGACGCGTTTTCATGTACGCTGAACATTCTAGCCAAATTGACTAAAAAAATATTTTGTGTAACAGGTGACCTTTTGCCTATGAAATAAACTCTTTTGCTGACCAATTAGTTCAGCTAAGATTGTTTTTGAATTAAATTTATTTTGAACGTAGTGTTGAAAATTTTTAATATTCTACTAAATTTGTTTATTTATCTATTTATTTAATAGCTAACCAAACAGCATTTAATATTTAATTAATACATAAAATAAATACATAATAATAATAATAATAAGTGTCTTATGTCATAAACAATTATCAAAATACTGGATGTGACCTATAGACTGATCGAGAAATGCAAGTGCCCTGTAAAAGGGTATTTAACTTCTTCGTAGGTTTGTGGTCATTTTGGTAAAAAATGTATTCGGTCCAAGGTTAGTCCTTGCCATAAACGAATTAACTGATTTTCATTATACTGGTTTCAACGTGGACGTAGTCGCGGGCACGAGCGAGTTTAATATATAAAAAAGTTTCACTGTCGTGCCAGGTAAGTATGAGTTACATTTTCAAACTGTGACTTATTTGTGTAAAAGTAGAGCGGGGTCCTGATTTATTCCCTACAAGTAAGTTAGTGGTCGTAATACCGTTTGAGTTATTCTTCGGAATCGCCGCTTTCGCCGCTCCGTCGCAGGATCCCGTCATTTCTCATTTGGTCCGAAGCGAACAAATTACACGCACTTTCTGGGCCACTAACGCTTGAGGTTGGACCGCTACCATGGTATACTTATGTCGAGTACTACGACCTTAAAGTCGCTTTTAATTAAAGTAAGCTTTTAAATAATTAACTAGTTGGTGGCCGCGAATTTATCTGCTATGAAAAATTAAAAATATAATATCTAAATAACCCCTGGGGCCCTAGCCAAGAGCACAATGCAAATATACGCAACCCTCCCGGCGTTGCGTATATTTACGAAACGATAAAAAATAATTGCATTGTGCTCTTGGCTAGGGCCCCTGACATTTTATCGTTACGTGGCACCATCGCCACCACGGCGACAGTGACGCCTATGAATTGAAAACTTCTATAGCCGCGTTATACGACTTAGCGTACTGAAAAAATGTATCAGTTCGCATCAGCAACATGCTAATGCTGACAGTTATGCGCGCGCAGCTGTCTACGTACGCGAGCACACATTGCATATACCTATCCGATTGTATGTGTGTGCGTTGGACGCTCAGTTTTAAGTTTTCACTTCTGTCGGCAGTCCTCATGACTGCCTCCGTTTATTTTTTTTATTAAATATTTTTAGACGATCCTCAGTATTTCGTTTTATTTATCCCTATTTATTTCGCATTTATAATATTTGTGGGATAGTTAAGAATATTCTTTAGTTAGATAATAATTGCCATTTATTTAAAATACTCACGACGATAGCTTTTTTTATTTAATTTTTTTATAATTTATATTTACTAATAATCCAGCTCATATAACCCAAATAGGCATTTTCTGGGTTAGCACGTTCCATCTTCGGGCTCGTCTGCCCTACACCGTCTTCGGTACATTACAACCTAATATGCTGGTCAAGAGACAAACCATTTATTAATAAAAAAATTATAAAAAAAATTATGCGTGCACACTAGTGGTTCATGGCTTTTTTTTTATTTACATTTTTCTCAAATATATAACTAACTACATACAGGTGAATTCTGATTAGTGAACTTTTTAGTGATTGAAAATTTTATCCTTCTATGAAGGCATAGGTTTGTAGTGTACCTAGAACAGATAGTAGAGGCACTACCCTTGAATAATGTGGAATAATGCTCTTCGGTTTTCGTCATTACCGAGGCTCAAAGGGATTGTTTAGGCAATGAGTATTAAGGGAAACACTGTTATGTTTGTTCATATGTAGTTAAGAAGCATATGTTCCTACGTAATCCGGGTGTTAACGGGCTTGACGTTTACAAACATACCTACTTCGACGCCAATGTAATGTTTAAAACTAATTATGAAGTTACTAGTTGCTCGCAGCAATTATTGTAACCCAAGCTTCCGCAAAATTAATTATATCAATCATCAATACTAATAAATCTGTAAGTGTAGGTATTGTATGAAGGTATGTATGTATGTTCCTCCATAACTCTTAAACGAATTTACTGATTTTCATGAAACTTGGTAGAAGGACACACGATAGGCAATTTTTTTTTCAACGCAGATGAAGTCGCGGGCTCTAGCTAGTATCGTCATAAAATTTTGCATTCCCTTCGCCTTCGGTAGGCGAAAAAAATGGCATAAGATACCTTTCATCCAGAAACGAGGGACGCCAACGAAACAACGGTCAAAAGCTAGTCTAGTACAAAGACGAGTTTTAAAATGCATTTTAAGATATCCAATAAATTTGTGTAATAAATGCCAATAAATAAACTGTTATATGGTACAGTGATTAAATTATATCCTGAGCCAACAAGCGGCGAACACTAATTTGAGTTTAGCACACTGTTTTAAACTACTATTTCCCGAGCGCTTCATATTCTGTAAACATTATTGCACCCTATTTGTTCGCTTCAGAAAACATATGTCAGATTAGATATTAAGTTACCTATTAATTATGCTGTTAAGGTATTTTTCTAGAAGAGGTATATTTTTCTACATGTGCTGCAAATACCTCGCTGCTTAAATTCAAAAATGTTTCTATTACAAAAATACAATCAAAATCCTTCATATTATATGTGACAATAAGACTTATGGTTGTGTTATTCCATATATATTTTGATTTAGTATATTTTGATATATTTTTTTTATTCAAAAGTAACTTATATGCTCTCCTCTAGTATTCACTTTATTATAAAAGTACTTAAAACATTTAATGCTACTTAAAAATACGCTTCTAACGATGTGAAATTTACAACACATCGTTATAGCGTCGGGCGTCGAGGGTTAACAAAAACATTAATGACTTTGATGATATTTATTAATAGTACTTATAATTTTTATAAAAATTTTATTATCTCACTTTTTTTTCTTTTTTATTTGTTACAAGAATCAACCGTTCAAAATCGTAAGCTTCATAAAAAATTCCAGAATAAATTTAGGGTTTGTGCACACAGAGTTTATCCGGGACCCACGTCACGTCACGGTGACGGGTGGAACAAAAAACGGCAAGAACATACTGTTTTTACCGCCCCCACCCACAGAGATGGTTTCTGCTACGAAATTTTTGTTGTATCCAATTTGTACTCGCCTTTACTTTTCTCTTGAATTAAATAATGATAATAATAAATAAACATGACACACATTCCACACAGCACCATCTAGTTCCACACTAAGCAACTAATGCCAACTAAGCAATATACCAGACAGTTGATATACTTCATAGATTACTTTTTCTTATAAATACATACTTTCATATTATAAATACAAAACATCCATGTCTCAAGCGCAAAGGTAAATGTTAACACATAAACATTTGACTGTAGCGGGATTCGAACCCGCGATCGTTTGTTTAACAGATAGCGTTACTAGCCACTAGACCAAACGTGTCGTCTAAATTTAAGGTCTCAGCACATATCCGATGAGACGTGATTAAGGTATATGCCAACTGGTTCCATTTATGTATGCTATGTATACCATGCATTATAGATCAGACGACGCGGTCTTTTTCTTCTTATTGGTCCGATTGATCGGACGATGCGGTCTTTTCCTTCCTTTTGGTCCGATTGGTCGGATGATGCGGACTGTTTATTCCCCGTTGGTCGTCAGAATCGAATTGGGATAGTTTAACGTTTCTGCAGTAGGTAATGTATGGGTTTCCCCAATTTTTCTCTTTTTTATGTATATAAACCCAATATATTAAAAATAAAAAAGAGAAATAAGAAAACTCATGGCGACTGGCGCTGACTGACAGTATGGCAGGCACCGTACAGCAAAGGATTTCCTAAACATATTATATTATTTTTAACCTCATTACAATGATTTAGCAATAAAATATTTTCTTAGGTGTTAAATTTTCAAAGCAGTCGAAATCGCGGGAAAAACCCAAATAATTCTATAAACAAATAATTTAATGCTTAAAAGTTGGTTACAAACAAACGACTAATTACGAACCTGTGACATCATAAGTAGGTAAACGCGCTCTGTTGACTTCTCTAATTAAATTATTCCCGAGTCGGGTTTGGGTACAGACAGAGTATCACTGGTTTTTCGTTAACAAAAATAATAACTCTTTTTAACAAAAAATAAACCGACTTCAAACCGTCTCATGGTCCATCCATGAGAATGGATGCCATTACCAGAACTGGACCAAATTAAAATGGGACCACACGGGAAGCACCAAATTTCAAATAAAAAAATAATAATCAAAATCGTTTCACCCAGTCGAAAGTTATAAAAAATAATAAAAAAATACGCGTCGAATTTAGAACCTCCTAGTCGGTAGAAAAGTGAATATTAATGGCGTCAACAACATTCTGTGCATGCGTGAACTTTGAAGTTTCATGTAAACGCGTAAGTACATTGAGATGAGGGTCACAAATATAGGTGACATGCCACATATAGGCACGAATGTATGTAGGTACTATGCGCTGTAAATTTTAGGTAAATTGATCCAATTTTCAGCACGACGTCCCTCTGTAACAGCTCTCGTGTGAACTTATATGCCGTTGTATTTGTTGAAGTTGAATATATAAACCCGTGGTATGAAAATTAATGGGAGTAAAATCAAAGTTGTCACACGAATGCGTTATGTTATGTGTTATAGTTATATCTATATCATAATTTCAAATTATTTATTTATTCGTTCGTTCGTATTTATTAAATTATTTATTTATTGTACGTAAGGAGTAAACTGCAGTCGTGCACATACTCGTAGAAGTTATACACATTCGTAGCTGACATCACAAACGTTGTTTTGCAAAAAAAAAATTTGGGGTATAAAAATAGTTACAAAAAATCTCATACTAAAAAAATATCATAAAAAGTCGTTTCGGAGGAGTTTTATTACAAACACAGTGACACGAGAATTTTATGTATAAGATATACGTTTCTTTTTTAGTATACACTTATTGGACACATTACATAATTTAGAGGAGTTATTAATTAGAAAGAAACGTCACGAACGTACCATAACCCTTGGGTACGACTAATTTATGGACCAGCGTTTTTAAACAACATGGGTTTAACGCATTATATACATAAGTCAGTAGAATTTATCATTTGCTGACAAGGGAGGTCCTCAGAACAAAGTACCCCGATAGGGATCGTATAGAAATAAAAATAAAAAATTCAACACGTGAAAAACATAAAAGATAAAAAAGATAATATTTATCTGCGTTTTCTTACTTTTACTATCTTCAAAATTCAAGATAGCAATTTTAAGTTGCCGCAACGCTCGCAACTGGCTCGCTTCAAAATACTCGCTGTCCGTGTGATAGTTGTCGAATATGAAACGCTTTATTGTTTTAATGAATATAAGAAATATTTTAAATCACTTGTGGTAGAGAACGAACCAGCGCAATACAAGCTGTCGCCTCTCCCTGATACTTACACCACTGTGTGTAAAAGGTTTGCCATGAACCATAAAAATAGGCCCCAGGAGGTACGCCAACAACGTATCGCGACCAATCTTTCACTTAACCAATATTAATTTAGCCTCAGCCATAACCAGAATAAGGATTAATTTATGTGAGTCCCCTATATGATTTGTGTTTTCCGAGGAATGAGCTGAAAGCGGAAAGCGTCAGCTGATTAGATTTTTATATACGCATATAAAGGAGTTACCTACTCCTGATATCGTCCGGGAGATAGCGACACTATTGGTTGCTATATTTGCGCAAGCCTGGTTTTTTTTTATTTGTTGTGATAATATAGCCTATCTAAAAAACGAACTCCTGCCATCTCAATCGCGGGACAACAAGTGGCTGTGATATGTCAAATGTGTTAAAAAAATGAGTGAATTTCAAAAATGCGCAAAGCTGAAACTTTGCATATTGTTTATTGGCAGTCTATTAAGGAAAAAAACACCTCCTGCCACCTCTAATGTATCATTGATTTTCGTACATGACTATTTTGCTCCTGCCGACGCCATTTTCTGTCAAATGGCTGGAGCATAATTTTTTTCACAATATTAATTATTAAACTAATGATAAAAAAAAATCAGCTTTGCGCATATAAGTTAATTTATTTTATTTTTTAACATTATTATGTCGATGGCAGGAGTTTGTTGTTCGACAATAGAGGTGGCAGGAAGTGTTTTTTTTCTATAATGGACTGCCAATAAACAATATTTAAAGTTTCAGCTTTGCGCACTTTTGACATTCACTCATTTTTCCTAATTATGGATTGTGTTAATAAAATAAAAAAAATCGCTCATTTCCCACAACATAAGACGATGGCATTAAATATTGGCTACACGAGACGAAAACTCAGCATATATGTCGTAATGCGTGTGTGATGATTTGTGAGATGAGTCACGGATAAAGTGTGGTTTAATACAAATAAGGAAACGTCCGGATGATGTATGAACGATAATTATTTTATCCAGCAAACAGATGTACAAAGTGTTTGTATCATTTATCTTGTTGCCAAGCTTACTTCTACGGTTGAATCGTTAGTGAAATATTATACTTGAAACAGCGTTGTATGATTTCAATTTAGATTATATTAGTCTTACTAAAACGACTTATAAATAGTAGATTGTTGGTAATCTACACAAATATTATGGAGGAAAAGTTTTTATGTCTGTATGTAATACGTTATCTTAGAAACCACTTATCATCGAATATCTGTCACGAGTTCAATTTGACTGTTTAGTTGAGTCCGATTGAGTTCAATCGGACCAATAAGAAGAAAAGACCGCGTCGTCTGATCAATCGGTGCGATCAATTATAATGCGTGGTAACATAGCATACATGATGGGACCAGTTTACATCTACCTTATTCACGTCTCATCGGATATGTGCTGAGACCTTAAATTTAGACGACACGTTTGGTCTAGTGGCTACGGTCATGGGGTCGCGGTTTCAAATCCCGCTAGGGGCAAATGTTTATGTGTTAACATTTACCTTTGTGCCGAAGTCATAGATGTTTGTATGTCATACAAAAAAAAGTAATGTATGTAGTATATTTACTGTCTGGTATCCATAATACAAGCATTAGTTGCTTAGTGTAGAAAGATGGTGCTGTGTGGAATGTCTGATGATATTTATTAACAGTTACTGATAAGCAGTAATATTCATTTTTTCGATAAAAAAATGTCTATAGATACTCGTGTATTCCGCTGGCAAATGACCGCTGGAAACCATTTGTCAAAGCTACGACAGGATTGGTCATAGCTGATTCTTTTAACACATGACTTATAACCGTCAGTCTGACCTTTGGTACAATCACCTCTTATAACGCATTTTACTGAAGACACAAGAAAAGTTTGTATGAAAAAGTAGAAATCAGAAATTTAATTAATTTTAAATTTAATTAAAAATGACATTCAGCATTTTACAGATATATCTAAAGATACTCTACTATTAAAGCTAAAAAGTTTCTTTCGTTAAACATGCTAATCTGAGGGATTACTGGTTCCAATTGAAAAAATATTTTTGTGTTGGATAGTCCATTTATCGAGGAAGGCTTATCACGGTTATTTATATATCTATAATTTTAGTATAATTTCGATTTGGACTTCTGTCAGTCAATAGTGACATTAAATATAATATGGGTAGACTGTTAGACAAAAATTCTTATTTTCATCCCATCAGATGGCGCAAATAGCAAGTGATTTTTTTTAAATTTGTTTTTGCTATATTATATCATCGTATAATAATAATTACTCATATATAATTTTCTTTTTCAACCCGAATGAAGTCGCGGGTACCAGCTTGCATACTTATGTATTACTTATATTATTCATTTATTTTCTTATTTTCCATTTTTTTACAATATCTGTACTATAAAATATTATAAAGAGGAAAGATTTGTTTGTTTGTTTGTATCGAAACTATTTGGCTATATTGACTCCGAAACTATTGGACCGATTTGAAAAATTCTTTTACCACTTAGAAGCCGACATTATCCGTGATGAACATAGGCTACTTTTTACCGCGGGAAAATGCTTCGTTCCTACGGGAAATCTAAAATAAAAGTAAATACTAGCGGCTTGGCCCGGGAGATAGCGCTATCTATCCAAAGTACGGTAGATGGCGCTTTATACTTTTCTACGCGGACGAAGTCGCAAGCACCAGCTAATAAATTTATAAAAACAACAAATATAATATTATAATAAACTTTAAACTAGTAATTCGCAGTGCTGAGGGATCTAGAGTGAGGAACCTCCTGACAATAGATACGTGCCGTGTCAAAAAGTATCGCCTTGTGTAATCCGTCCCTTGACCCATCCGTCTAGTGAGAGACTCTTGAGGTGTTGGTCAAGGCTCTTGGCTATCAGACCGTTCGCCGAGTTATTATTATCACTACATGTCAAATTATTATTGCAATAAACTCAGAAAATACTGCACCGATTTTCATGCTGTTTTCACCAATGGATAGAGTGGTTCTCGAGGAAGGTTTTAGTACGCAATTTACAAAGTCACGCGGGCGAAGTCGCTGGCAGCAGCTTATTTGTATTTACACGGTAGACCTGGCAGTATATGAGGTTGCATATATTTAAATTTAAAAAGAACTGGGTTCACATTGATCTATGTTACTTGTAAATTGAGATTTGAAATAATACAACACTAGTAATGTTATACTTACTCGTAAATGCGAAATTAGATGAGGATGGATTTAAATATCATATGTTATTATTCTTTCACGTGAAAACTACTGAACTGATTTGTAATATAACGTTATGTACGTATGTACTTCAAAGATACGTCTCTTTAGCAGTTTAGCTAAAGATACGCCTTAATATTTTGGCAATCTCAAAAATATGTTGTTTCTAACAAAGCAAAAGGCCTCCCATCAACACGCCGTCATGTTTCTTATCAAGTGTAACTCCATTAAATTTTATGAACAATACGAAACAGAGTTAACCTACAGAAGGTGCTTTAGTGGTGTAGTGCGCTAACCTATAAAAAAGCTTTTTATGACAACCTTGGGCATCATAAAAATGAATGGTTACAATTATTATTTGAATTGATCGTGTGACTTACACTTCACAATAGCCATTTATTTATTCAAAAACTACCTATTAGTTACTATCTATTGCATGCGACTTCGCCTGCGTAACTTTATAAAATACTAGCTGGTGCTCGCGACTTCGTCCGCGTTGAAAAGTATAAAAGGCCATCTAAAAATATCACCACAACAAGTTGTCATGTTAGTCGCTTCACTTGTTTTCGGATAGATGGCGCTATCTCCCGGGCCAAGCCGCTAGTATTTACTTTTATTTTAGATCTCCCGTAGGAATGAAGCATTTTCCCGCCGTAAAAAGTATACTATGTTCATCAGAGATAATGTCGGATTCTAATGGTAAAAGAATTTTTCAAATCGGTCCAGTAGTATCGGAGCCTATTCTATACAAACAAACAAACAATCAAATCTTTCCTCTTTATAATATTTTCCAAATTAATCCAGTAGTTTTTCAGTTACACACATACAAATCTTCTCTCTTTATAATATTAGTATAGAAGTATAGATAAATTTTAGTTTTTACTGGTTACCAGCTCTGTTTTTTGCCTGAATCACCGCTAACCCCCCAACGAATTTGGATACGGTATCCACTAATGGGTAGAGCGATAAGCGAGGTAGCTTTTTATATAAAAATTGTAGAAAATAACTATTTTAAACAAAAAAAAGATTAAAAAAAATGAAAATTTGTTGTTTTGAAAAAAATTTAAGTTCTGAGGTAACAAACTTTAAAAAAAATACAATCGAATTGAGAATTTCCTTTTTTGGAAGTCGGTTGAAAACCTTGTCTGTCGTTGGACTGCCCGTCAGAAAGAATTACATTACATTACATGACAGTGTCGCGAGTTCAATGGATTTTTCCCATCTCAAAAATGCTTCTTTTTTAAAATTATTTTAAACTAGCTGCTGCCCGCGAATTCGTCCGCGTAACTTTTTTTAATCTTTTTTATGTCTTATATATTTATTTCTTATTGTGATGTAATAAGCTATATTATTGTAAAAGTTTCATTGAAATCCATTCAGTAGTTTTTGCGTGAAAGAGTAACAAACATCCATAAATCCATACAAACTTTCGCATTTATAAAATATTATACGGATTATAATCTGAAAATGTACAGAGGCTTCAGTTACGTTACATTACATTACGTGATAGTGTCGCGAGTTCAATGGTTTTATCCCATCTCAAAAATGCTCAACGCGCCTATAGAAGTTTTCACTTCAAAAATTCCAAACTTCCAATATTCAATATTGCGTAGGTGTATGTGGCCTTTATACATGTTGTAATTTTAGTTCGTAACAAATCATTCGGTGTGGTAAACCCTCAAGTGTTGAGACTACAAATTTCTCTTAGAACTTTCTGAAATAAACTAAGTAGGTTAGACGTACCAAATTTTACTCACATGTTCTGTAATCACTTTGTTCACAATAATTCCTCTAACGAAGAAAATAAAGTTACAGACATTTCAAATATACAAACTTTGCATCTATATCCATTTTACTGTCAGAGTATAAATTCCAACAAGTAGATAACTCCCTCTACGATTTTACTACTAATATTATAAAGCGGAAAGATTTGATTGTTTGTTTGTTTGTATTGAGTAGGCTCCGAAACTACAGGAACGATTTGAAAAATACTTTTACCATTAGAAGCCGACATTATCTGTGATGAACATAGGATACTTTTTACTGCGGGGAAATGCTTCATTCCTACGGGAAAATCTAAAATAAAAGTAAATACTAGCGGCTTGGCACATGAGATAGCGCCATCTGATCAGACAAGCATAGCCAGCTGACTTTTTTTATTTATTAACAGTAATACATAAACTATCATCTGATAAATTTTCTATTGGGAGGTAATCACTGAACACGTATATATTCGTGTGACCTGCTGACGTATAATCCACCATTTTATAAATAGCTGACAATTTTTTTTTTTTCAAAATATTAGGCCAACTATAATTTGATGAATTTTTAATCGGGAATAAATGATTAATTTTTTTTATTATGTGCGTGGGCGGCTACCACTCTACTGCTCAACCCACCATCGGAGCCGCAGCTGACGTTCACAACGCTTCATGATACAACTCTCTCAGTCATTTTACGAGTTATCGACTGAAAGGAAATTGGTCATGAAAATCTATCGCTGGCTCACGGACCATAATGTCGGCTTCTAATGGTAAAAGAATTTTTCAAATCGGTCCAGTAGTTTCGGAGCCTATTCTATACAAACAAACATTCTAACAATCAAATCTTTCCTCTTTATAATATTAGTACAGAAAACCTCGCAGAGACTAAAACCCTTCTCTTGAATCACTTTATCTATTAACCGCATCAAAATCCGTTGCGTAGTTTTAAAGATCTAAGCATATACAGGGACAGACAGACGGGAAGCGACTTTGTAGTGAAGATAGAGCTCAAAAAAGGTCATATTGAGGCGTATAAAGTCATTTTATAGATACTGCTTTCAAATCAGTAATACCTAACATATATTTAATATATGACTGTTTGATGGTACTTAATTTCGTTCTAAGCAATAAAGAGTTTTATTTCCGACCCGTGAAGGGTATTTCGGAAAATCATTTGAAGATCGGTAAAGTATTGATTCCCATTAGAGGTGCAAGAAACTTCGAAACAAGACGTAATCCTTTCAAGTAAGGTCACGTCCGAAAGCCGACTTTGCAAGTTCTTTGCAACTTACTTAAGTTTCCGTGCCGGTCTATTAATTTTCATTTATTTTTAGTTTAGATTTATGGGGTGGGAATAAAGGTAGTTTTTATAAAGTTAAATTATTTATTTTATCCAGAACATTTTGTAGATTTTGATAAGTATTTTTACATTACATTGGTATTACAGAGGAGTTTACACCTTTCGAACACGTTGCATGAAAAATATTTTTCTTTTTAAAATAATATTGTATAGGTGGCACAAATATTTATGAAACTTGGGATACCTGGGGCAGATCGCTAGTACAAAATTTCTCACCGATTGTAAATTGATTTTAAAACAACGAGTGGCCGGAAATTAAAGGAAGTTGAATTCACAAACAAATTTATTAGGACGTATAGGCTTCGCACTTTCTCGAAGGTCAGATTTTTTGTTGTTTTTTTTTTTTTCAATTCCGTTCACAACGCCATAAGATTCTTAATCTAAAACCATTTTAATACAATTAAAAGCAAGCTTTCATACAACGTCCTCTCATACTATATTACTATTTAATATAACCTTGAAAACCCTTATTTTAACTGTCGTTATCACATCTAATGACATGTGGGACATTGCACAGTTTGTCCTGAAACTTTTAAGTTAGTAAGTAGTAAGCTACTGTGTTTTTAAATATACTTATTGTTAGACACTGCAATTCATGCTAAAAAATCACACTATGGTTCCTGTGTTTATTTACATCAGTGCTTAAAAACTAAAGTTTGAAACGAATTTGTGTTGCTTATGATAACTGGCACTGAAACGTGGTCTCTAACTATGGTACTTGTAAGATAGCTGAACGTCGCTCAAGAGCTATGGAACGGGCTATAGGCTCGGGGTTACACTGCGAGATCAAATCATGAATGAAAAGATCTGTACACGAACGAAGGTCACTGACACAACCTTTTTTTGCGTGGGAAAATCTGCGGATTAGTAAGTTTAAGTCGCAGTGGGCAGGACAAGGACACACTCTTTTAGCCGACGACTTGCAGATTATTCAATTTTATAATTGAACCGTGCTAAACCAAGCCTGGTCGCTATTATCTTATATACCTACTCCAATTCAAGTAATATTATTGTTGTTAACACAATAAGTTCATAACATGTACCACAACCATAATCGCGGACCGCCCACTTGTCCGCTAGTTTCATATTCAAATTGCAAAGTGAATAAATTAAAAGTTGCCTCCTGTGCCTCACCTTCACTAATTTCTTTGCAGAAGTTAGCCTTGCATGGAATTAGTAAACAGCCTGATAATGTTGGGTCTTAAGATATTATAATGGATTATTCAGAAGGTAGATTCCCCTGGTGACACTTGACGTGACAGTGAAAAGGGAACTTTGGACAATAAATTAATATGTTTTATACACGTTATTGCTCGCTTACAGTTTTGCGTGCTATATTTTAATTTTTTAGCTCAGATTGCGATATATTAGTAATAAGGTCTCTTAGGACGACATTTTTATATTCATATTTGTTCTATCCGTCATTACTCCTCTCCAGGAATAGTATTGGCAACATTCTTGCTGGCTAGGAATTATATTATAACTAGCTGGTGCCCGAGTTTGTCCGAGTCGCCTTCATCCGAGTTCTGGATGAAAGGTACCCTATGTCCTTTCTAGTGTCCCAGACAACGAGTATGCAAAATTTCATGGTGATCGTAACAAATAAACAAATTCACATTCACATTTATAATATTAGTAAGGATATGCCTAGTAGTTATCTATGATTAACCTCAGAAGGAACGCATTTTTAACCAAAATTGTCACAAACTAACCTATGGATTAATTTTTTGTAGCTTTTCAGAGAGAACCGAACAGAATTAAAATGAGGAAAGAAGTAAAAGTATCCCAATAAAACTTTAATATTATAAAAGTTAATTTAACTAACAAGCTTAAAAATAAATGTGGTTATCACTGAAAGTTTTTATTGCTGAAGGTTTTTGGGCAATAATTTACTATTTTTTTTTCTCACAAACAAGTCAATGGGCGACGAAAATTTTTGTCAATATTTTTGAGAAATAAAATATTGGATTTAACCACCACCACAAGATGGCCACCACAATGGCTGTCGTAAATTTGGAAGGATTGGAAACCATTGTCAAAAAGAAGGAACTAGTCCTCTTAACAAATTAAATTAAGAATTTAATTCTTCGACCAGCATGTCTTTGTCCTGCCTCTTAAAATAATGATTATTATTTAAAAGCACAAAATTGTACTTAGTAAGACTTGACATCAACTTAGAGTTGAGGGCTCTAATGAGATTGAAAGTTGTCTCTCGTTTTCAAGAAAATTGTTTGACAGTTAAAACGGCTGACCTACTATTATTATGCATAATATTCCGGAGAATCGTCGTCCACAATTCCCCTCTAAAAGTATTACTTTATTCGTAAATCGAATTTTAAATAAAATATAAAAACTTTGGCTTGGATTCTTTGCAATTCCTTTTCTGGGTTAAGAGCGTTACAGAATCAGAATCACGTTGGAGTCAAAATTTATGATTCCCGACACATAATAATGCCATGATGTGTTTAATTTGCAGATAAGATACTAACGTCATATTATTTGTTCATAGGGACAAATTTGTTCATTGTTCATAGCGACGACCTTCATAGGGATCTCAAGATAGACCCCGCGTGATTACAGTCATCCAGAAAAATAAAGAGGCTCACAAAAAAAGACTTCATCATCATGTGAATGTAGAAGCTATTCAGCTTCTCGATATCACAAATATAGTTAGACGTTTGAAAAGGTTTTAGTTGATTTCAGTAGAAAATCATAAATTTTAACTCCAGCGTGATTCTAATTCATGAATACCCTTAATACTCGCCAGATTCCAATGAAAGTTTTTATAGAATTATTAAGACTAGTTGAGGTAAAATGAAGCTGAATCATCAAATATAGAATCCAGATAGACGATCATAAGAGTTTCTTGTAGATACGTACATAATTGATAAATAAATATTTTAATTTGATTTTGATTTGATAGAGTCTATATCTATAGCTTAACAAACAAGTAACGCGAGATCTTGAAATATGAAGTACTAGCTGGTGCCTGCGACTTCGTTCGCTTTATAAGCTAATGTATAAGCTATATTTTTGTAAAGTTTCATTGAAATCCATTTAGTACTTTTTGCGTGAAAGTGCAAAATTCGATGATGGCCGGTCCAAAAGTTTATTTTTTTTGAAATATTCATTTTGCTATTCAGTTTTATTTTCAGATTTTTGAAGAGTAAAATTGTAAAAAAATTGCACAAAAATTGTCTTTGTTTTTCCTCTCAAAAGTTCCTAGCTCGTATTAAATCAAATATTGACCTCGAACACAGTAGTTTTGACAGAACAACGTATGTTTTATCAGTTAGTGTTAAATAATATTGTAAAAGCTATTTTTAAACTTCTGACGTGCAGTCCTATGACTGACATGTTTTTTATGTACTTTTGGAGGAAATAGTCTCATATGGTTTAAAACGCAGATGGTCTATGGTAGCAACTCGTCTAAAAATCATTTAGTCTAATGTTGTTTATATCAAGTTTTGTCTATGTTGTAACTCGTAGAAGGTAAAACATTAAAAATATACACAGGACTAGTTACACGACAGAAATAACATTTTAATCAATAATGGCATTTCCAAAAGCGATGGTGCCACGAATTATTTGGAGTGAATTAAGCCCAGTTCCATCTGTAACACCGTTAACCCTTCGCAGCCGATTCTACCCGAAAACTTGCGAAGGCCGTTCCAAGCACCTGCACCTTTTATAATTCCCTAATGCCTTGCTAAGGGATTCGCACAATGGAAACACCTCCGTACTTATTGATCATTTCGTTCTTTCTATTTCTCTGCTTTTAACAAATTCCTTTTCCTGTTGCGAGAAAATTTATCACTGCTACAGTATCGATCCCATTTCTAATTGGTTTCAAAATATTCCTCGCATCGTTTTTATCAAATTGAAAGTATTTTTAAGTGAAACATCTTTTCGCTCGATGAGAGTAAAATGAGATCAATCAGTTTTGTACGGAGTTTATTTTCGTTTAACGGTCTAAAACTTTTGTACCATTTGTTAAGAAGAAATTATAATGAGGGTTCATAGATATTTAATTAAGTTTTAAAGTATAGAATTAAATTATTTTCGAATGTTATTATTGATTGATTGATTGATTGATTATTGATTGATTGGCCTTTCATTATTGATACCACACTAGATAGGTTTCTGAAGATACAAAAGATAAAAAAAAAGATAAAAGATAAAAGATATAAAAGATTGATGACGTCGTAACTGGAAAATGTACCAGGTGGCGGATATCTACCCAAATATAAAATACTACAAAACTTCCCCGAAAAAATCTTCATATGCGAACTTCCCCACGGGACTACAGTAAGATCCAGGACTATATTAATGTTCTGTATTCCTGACGAGTATGGAAAATTTCTTTTTAATAGGTTTAGTAGTTAAGGCGCGAAACTATTCACACTAAACGTGATATTAAATTTAATTGACAAACAAGTGAAATTTAGCTTTTAAATTGTGATCAAGCTTGTAATATTTTAAGAATAAAAAAGAATGATGTAAAACTTTGACGGACAATCAAGTTATTATATATTTTTTTATTTTTTATTTATTCGGTTTACAAAAACAGCACAAAATCTAACATAAACAATAATATTAATATGATGAAAACTGTGCCTTAATTCTAAAAATGACAACAAAAAAACAAGAAAAATGAAAGTAAAATATAGGCAATAAAAAAAGACAATCAAAGTTCTAAAACATAAAATAAAAAAAATAACAAAAAGACTACAAGAATCATATTTTTGTAGTCACGACATACATTATTTTACTTAACTTTTTGGCTGTTCCCTGGAACGCGACACAAAAAATTGAAATTTATATTATATGGGTATTTCGATGATTTCCTGGATGATTTAAAATTGGACCCGGTAGGTGGCGCTGCTGTCGGTATGTCAACTACTAAACGGCTTGACCGATTAGTTATGTGTATTTCCATGGTTTCACAGACACGAATGTATTATATTTTATAAAGTTACGCGGACGAAGTGGCGTGCAACAGGTAGTGTGCTTATAAAATTCAAAACAAATTGCATAACAGAGTTCAGCTTGTACAAATTACATTTACAAGCTTCCACAGCATGCATATTCATAAAACATTTTAAAATAACAATGTTACGAGTAATTTCAATTATTAGCGTTCATACACCAACTAATTAAAGTAATACGAAAGCGAACACTTCATTTTGTTAGCTACAAAGTCCTCGGGCTCCAGTGGGCAGTATGAGAACATTTTCAAGTTTGCCTCAACTTAGCTAATTAAACTCTGAATTGCGTCCAAGCCCTGGGGTAAGCAAATGTTGTTTCACTAAAACCTTCGTCTAAGCAATAATATTGACTTGTAAACTGCTCCTGTGAATGTAAGAATGCATCCGTTTTTAGACTTCTCTTTTCATTTTCGACCGACGAAAACGAAAACACAAAACGGAGGAGGTACTCAACTCGACGCGTATATATATATATTATGTATAATCACGCATAACTTTTGACAGGGTGGTCCGATTTTGATAATTCTTTTTTTATTTGAAAGGGTGCACCCCCAAAGGGGACCCATTTTAATTTGAAAAGAAAATTCCAACCCTAAGGATAGAAAAACAGGGGATGATTGATTGTTCACTCACCGATTGTAGCGTACAACCACGCATAACTTTTTACAGAGTAGTCCGATTTTGATAATTCTTTTTTTAACCTCGAAGTTAGTCTTGTATAAATTTGGAAAAAATATTCCTACCCTAAGGGTGGGAAAATGGGGGTCGGAAAATTAAAAATTAAGCA
Source organism: Synanthedon vespiformis (assembly GCA_918317495.1). Taxonomy (NCBI): domain Eukaryota; kingdom Metazoa; phylum Arthropoda; class Insecta; order Lepidoptera; family Sesiidae; genus Synanthedon; species Synanthedon vespiformis. The sequence goes on along the minus strand of OU906968.1, from coordinate 4,291,934 downwards.
TGTAGTAAATATTAGATTATAGCCACAAAAAATATAAAATAAAAATTTTTAACAAAAAATAAAACCGCCGAAAAAAGTGAAAAGCATAAAATAATCTTATTATCATTTTACCTAAGTAATTTTGAGTCGGCGCCAAACAAGCAAAAATTGCGTAAAGAGTGATGCGCGGCGGCGACTCAAAATTACTTAGCTAAAATGATAATAAGATTATTTTATGCTTTTCACTTTTTTCGGCGGTTTTATTTTTTGTTAAAAAGTTTTATTAACTTACTGCTAGCTTTCTGTCGGTCTTTTATTTTTCTATTTCTTATTTTTTTATTTGATCTACAAGTTGGTTTTGATATAGATTTTTCTACTAGCTGACTACCGCGACTTTGAAATACCAAAGATATAGCCTGACAAAATATTATGCAAGGTGATATTACGTAGAATGCTTCATTTACATTGACGCCACACATTTTTTTTTTATTTTATTCATTAAATAACCTCCGGCACATGCTGCAGCCTGTATTCGCTATACATTCCTTACAATTTTACAATATATTAACATTCTTAATCAATTAACATTAATCTTTATTTCTATCAATTACTTTTTTAGCTATATTTCAACAATATTTTTAAACTCTTTCGTATTTTTTCCAATGATAATATCTTTAAAATTTTCTGTGGTTACATTGCTATCTATTTTATATTCTACGTCAAGTCTTTCTTTTGCAAATACGCACTCAGACAATATGTGTGGAACTGTTTTAGATACATTCGGGTCGCAGATGCACGATGGATTCTCCTTGCACTTGAATCGATTCAAGTACTGAGAGAATCCACCTTACCCTGTGAATATTTGTTAAACAAGTTTTGTCGAAACCTAAAAAAGCCTATTTTTTTGTATGTAATAGGTGATCAAAAAATATTTTTCAATGTTTAGAATGAACCTTCAGAATGGACACTGGCCACATGGAGAAAAAAAATGATTTTGCATAGGAAGAAACAATCCAGGGCGACGGTATACATTACATACACCATAATAACATTCACATTACTGGTATAATCTGTACGATATGTTTAAGTATGTAACATGAGTAAAGCGATCAATCACGCATAATTTATTTTCCATCGTGCCTCGGCAAGAAAATGAATATAAGAGAAAAAAATGGTAGACGAGTTTTTTTTATAGGAAAATCGTGTTTTCGTAAATCAACTTTGACAGGTTTTGTTTATACTCACTCGTTATGTTTCGCGTTCTTTATTCAGTTAAAGACGGAATCATCAGATATGGAATTTGATTATGGAGGAATAATTGAAAATTTGACAATTTTCCTTGCCTTTAATTAACTTGCTTATAACTCAGTGCTTACTTGTATTACTAATTACTTATTAATAATAATTAATAATTAAATGGTTAATGAATTAAGTGGAAAATAAGTGCTTAGTTATTTCAATTAACCATTCATTTGTTGTTATATTTCGTCATTTCTCTAATCACGCACACTTAAGTATGTTATATACAAATCGATTCTTAAGGGAGTAAACTCAAAATATAACTCCAAATCAGTTAATTCGTTAAGAGTCAATACCTACACTTACTGAATTATTATTAGTATTTATTGATGATATAAATAAAAATCTAAAAGTTCACATAATCTTTAACCAAAAAGTTCGTTAGGCGTGTCGTAATTGGCTACCGTAGATTATATAGAAGGATTCTGGCTCCCTTCCATATGGAACCTTATCAAATACCTTATCAAATGGGCTCTGACGTCCCTTACTCACTCACCGATACGCAACAGCACACATGCTGTTATTTCATGGCGGTTTTTACTACCGCCAGACCGGTTTCTCAAATGATACATTGTATGCCACGGTGTGCACTATGCTTATTATTTTTTCACTAGTGTATAATCATCGTTACGTATAAAATAAAGTCCTCTGCCGCGTCTGTCTGTTCGCGTTAGACTCATAAACTACTGCACCGATTTTCATGCTGTTTTCACCAATGGATAGAGTGGTTTTCAAGGAAGGTTTTAGTATATAATTTACAAAGTTACGAGTGCAAAATCGTAGGCAACAGTTAGTACTTAATATTCCCTCAAGGGCGAATAGATAGCGCTGGCAGTCACTTCAATTAATATTTTTTTATTAATTAAATGAATTTAAATATTGACTAGGTTAATGTTTCTTATCAGTTAATTGTGAACGTTAATAATGTCAGCTTCATTGAGCTTTCTCGTAATGTTGTATACAATAAAATATTCATTGGAAGTCTAAAGTAAATTTGCAAATGGAGAAAAAAAAAGATAAAATGAAATCACAAAAATCGGTCCATTTCCTTATTGTCCGATTTCTATATTCATTTGTCATTTTGGTTGCTGTTTCCTAATATAATAAAGGAGCAGTAGTTAATGTAAAAATAATTGATTCCTATCTTTGCCACTTGATGCTAGCCTATATTTTCATTGATATACATTTATATCATATCTATACTAGCTACACGCCCCGGCTTCGCCCCAGTTCAATGAAAACTATCCCATCTTTTAAGTTGGACCAAATTACAAGTTATTTGTTATTACAAATACATTTCAAATTTATAAATTGATAGTGTGTAATATACAAATTCTTAGATACAGTCGGGGTGCAAAAACCTTCGTCGTCAGTTTTCAAATTCATCCCTTAATCAAGTCGTAGACTCTTACTTAGTACCTTTTGAAACTAAATCACTAAGCAAACAACTGACAGTCGTTTGAAATGAAATTTTGGCATGACATACTAATATTGTCCCGAGGGCCTAGTTGAGTTTTACTCGATCAAACGCGTCGAACGCGTAAACGTAAATTTGTATGTAAATGAAGCAACGCCACCTAGTGGCTAAAGTGTAGGTCTGCTTCATTCCCATACAAATTGAGGTTTACGCATTTTACGCGTTTGATCGAGTAAGACTCGCACTAGGCCTTCTTATGCAAGAAAATGTCCACTTTAGGGTGCCAAACCTTTACCCCGACTGTACATAGAGTAAACAATAGACATAGGTTACGTATAGCGCAATAAATATAAATGTTTCATACTATTCCCCTTTGCATACTGTTGGCTGTCAGATTCCGCCAGCTCACGGCTCGCTGAATACATTATCTGGTTACTTTGTTTGGTAACAGTGAATGGGGAAAAATTGAAATGTAACCGAAATAGTAGAACAAGAACGTTGCGGGCATCTGACGGTATTTTCAAAGTTAACAATTTTTGCTTTGATGCGGCTTTCATCATGATCGTTAATAATCGAACTGTCAATATGTGATATAAATGAATGGAAAGTATAATCTTTTCGTCGTCTGTATTATTTACTGGTTGGTGCTCGCGACTTCGTCCGCGTAGAAAAATATAAAACGCCATCTATCGTATTTTGGATAGATGGCGCTATCTCCCGGGCCAAGCCGCTAGTATTTACTTGTATTTTAGATTTCCCATAGGAATGAAGCATTTTCTTGCGGTAAAAAGTAGCCTATGTTCATCAAGGATAATGTCGGCTTCTAATGGTAAAAGAATTTTTCAAATCGGTACAGTAGTTTCGGAGCCTATTCTATACAAACAAACAATCAAATCTTTCCTCTTTATAATATTAGTATAGATAAATTCAAAAGAAATTTTACGTGTATATCCTTTACTAAAATTACTTTTATATGTCAAAATTAATTTGAATTAATTTTGAGGCCTTTGTGCGAATGTCGTCAGGTTGTTTTAAGTTATCACGATATTTTATAAGCGTTCAAACATAGCTAAAATGCTATTGTTTAGAGGCTAACAAACTTAGTACCTACATAATACTGGTTTAACCAGGCGACAATGTGTGTTGCCAGTTAATATATTCTCTAACTATGGGTCGCTATGGTTGCTCTTCGAGATTGAATAAGAAATGAGGTCCATAGACAAATGAAATATTTCTTCTAAAAATTTTAAGAGATACTGAGAGAGAAAAGTTGTCGAACGAAGGTAACGAATTGGAAAGCGCCAAAGATTTAAATCACAGATGCGCCCTTGCCATACTTCAGGCGGCCGAAAATGTGTCATTGTAAGGGAAGAGTGAGCTCACTCTTCCCGCCTTAGTCGCTTGTAGAAAGCAGTGAACGTTGCGCACTCAGACATTATTACGTGGACAGTTTTCAGAAGCACAGGGCGCATCTGTGATTTAAATCTTTGGAAAGCGCAGCATGGGACGCCCTGGCCCTGTGGCCAGGTGGACAGACGACTTGAAAAGCTTCACAGCTTTGAAAAGCTTAGAAACGATGAGAAAGAAAATATTCATTTATGATCTATGAATCAACGATCTACGAGCTCTCGAACAATATCCATCGCTTCATCGAACGTTAACATTATAACGGAAAATAAAAAAAAGATACAGCAAAAAAAAGTACAAAATGTGTAAAAATATTCAAACATTAATTTAAGTTGCGTCATGGATTGTAAATAAATGGAAAGATATTTTAGCTACATTAACATTGAAATAGTTTTTAGTTTTGTTAAAACCCAATGTGAAACTAATTTACAAGTCCTGGCTGACTTAAACAAGGTAAGTTCAGAAGTTGTTAGGACAGCGTACAAAAGATAAACTAGCCATTAAAGCTACACTACCAGTCGCTTTATTATTGTTCATATAAGAAAGAATAAAAATTATAGTAAATATAAAATTAATATTTAATTTAAAGTTAATAAATAACAATTAATTAATTAATTAAATTAATTAAAACTACATGAGTTATTTTACAAATTGTGTGTAATATTAAGCTTCTGTCCTTTAAAAAAAGGCAGAACTCCTAAAAAAATCCCTAATTAAACATTTATCATAAAGGATTAATATCAGCGACATCTCTGTTCGAATTATGATACATGATTATTAAGTATCACATTCTAGTTTCAGAGATATTGTGTAGATGGCGCTAAAATTAAAACTAACGCGTCACGCGTGACATGTGACAATTTTGATTTTACTCCCATTTTACATACCCCTGGCTTATAATAAAAACTGCAAAGACCATAACATTTAAATAAATTGTTTTTGTATCTATGAAGATATATGGAAGCACATGTTTGAACTATACATTTTTACACAATATGAATAAACTATATATTATTATGTAATCCAACTCGGGGCTAAGACGGGGCTTGTCGGTCTAGTTCAAAAATAAATTCGTTAAGCTTGCAACTGGCAGGAAGTCAAACCGCTTACTTCTTTTATAATAAAAATGAATTTGCAGCTCTAATTCAAAAGGAAAATAAAAGCAAAAATGAATAATGAAATGAAATATCAGAAAGCAGATTTCGCTTCTTGTATATTCGCATACAAAGTAGCATTGCAAAATTTAAATTGAGTTTGAAAAATGAGTGTAGACTCCAATGATATTATTTTGCTTGAATTTGGGTACAAGTTGAATAAAACATTGCTCTTTGAAGCTTCTAATATAATGTCACCAATTAATGTTTAACGTGTTTTTAATCTAAAGCAATTCAGAAGACCAAGTTTGTTGAAAAAGTTGTTGAAATTAATTTGTTGAAAGATATAAAAAAATATGACTTAAAAAAAAAAACAGTGGCACTCCGGGAGTGCCGACAGAAGTGAAGACTTGAACAATTACGTGTGTATTTTTTGATTCGCCTAGAAAGTACATGCTTATATACACAGGTGTCGGTTACACAATTACAGGTCGCGAGTTCAATGGTTTTCTCCCATCTCAAAAATGCCAAACGCGCCTAAAGAAGTTTTTACTTCAATTATGCTTAATTACACAATATTTTTGAAATGAATACGCTTCATTTGAAATGACAAGAAAGAAAAGGTAAAACCGAGGTGTAAAAATAAGGAGATAAGGACATTTTAAGGCGGGTCACACTGGGCTATTTTTCGAGAAGATTTGTCTTTTTAAAAAGCCCGTTTAGTGACAGTTACAAACTCTTTACTGAAGATCACAGTGAAATGACAATGAAATGAAATACGTGTGCTGGTATTTCGGTGAGTAAGTAAAGAATGTCTCTAAGTTTTGCAGCGCATTTGTAGCACCTAAGCGGTTGCTTATGTTTATCTTGATGACATGAACATGGTCTATCTGTGTCACCAAGCTTCATACAAATACATTCAATTGTTCAACTAATAAATTTTACAAATTTCATTACTTAGTATTTTATTTTATTACTTAAATTCAGTAACATCAGACCTAGGGAGTTCAAGTTGTTTAAACTCTAAATAAAATGAAGCTTCTCTTATACCACTTTTTCTTGAGAATGTCATAATATTACGTGTTTTATTTGATGTAATGCTTACACGGATTTTTTCAACCTTCCCCCCAACTTTTTATCTCTTACAATGTCAAAGGACACCGTTCAATCACCTGACAGTTGAAGTGTGGCTATAAAGTGAGCGTTTTTGTCATTCGTTACACCACTGAAACTTATTAAGAAAAAAAGAATAATTTAATAACATGTAAAGGTAATTTTAATTAATAAATTAACAATTAATCTATATCTAAATTATATGTTTTTGCAAATTGTATATAATATTAAGCTTTAAGTTATCTATGGTCCCAAGCATGTAGGCTGCATTTCCTTGTTTGGCAATAACAATAATAAACAGATAAATACGTACTCCTTTTCTATGATATAATGATTATAATTTGAAATGTAATTGAACGTTAATTTAATCAACACTTTACATGTAGATGTAAATTTAAATACTCTCAACAATAATAAATATTATATGAAAGATTTCATAGTGAAGAGCCTAAACGAATAAACATGAGGAGGCTCTTGCTAGATAGCTGGATAAAAGGACATATACTGAAGGAGGTACGTGTCATGATGTCATCGGTAGCCTTGGTCTTACTCTGCTATCTATGCAATACCAGTTTTAAGTTAGACTGGAGTAAACTTGTTTTTTCATATTTACTGATGTACTCGTCAAAAATCGAACTTGTGTTATTAAGTCGAAGTATTAACACCTCAACTTCTAGTCTACAGGACCACAATCACATAGAGCTTGACATCATCGCCAATTTTGGGGCCACACAGTTGATTCGACTGCATCTGCCTCTGACAAATGAACGCGGTTTTTTAAGCACAGAGAACATTTCCGCGTGGTTCCCTTTCCGTGACATTTCACAATCTCTTTTACGAACCTTGAGTTATAATACTTTTAAAGTCCATTTTTGTTTAACCGAGCGGTAAAAACATTTTTGTAGGACAATCCGAAGATATACTGGGAAAGCGTAATGGGAGGTGTTTAAGTTATGTAGCGTTAAATAAAGTATTATTTTTGTACGTATTTGGTTCAGGCTTTAAAAGGATTACACATAAACCCACTTTGTTTTACGTAATCTGTGCAAGAATCCGAGATTTAGATAATATGTTCGGTCCACAATTCTGACTAGAATTTATATGGCATTCACTACATGCAGAATAATTATTATAAACAACATAGTTTATGGTTTAAATAAATTACTATGCTGATAATCATTCTACTTTTTATCATCTACACGGGTGCTTCGGTCATTATCTGCACCGTATCAAACGAGAGGAGTCGCCGCGGTGCCACCACTGCGGCGACCCAGACGATACGGCCGAGCATACGCTTGAAGTATGCTCGGCCTGGAGTCCCCAGCGCCGGGAACTAAGAGCGGCTCTGGGGGGTGGAGACGTCACACTGCCAAGCATGGTTGAAGCCATGCTTGGCAGTGTGACCACTTGGAAAGCGGTTGCTTCCTTCTGCGAATTCGTAATGTCGCGGAAGGAGGCAGCCGAGAGGGAACGAGAGGAAGAGGCATGTCTCGCTTCCCTCAGACGCAGGCGGTTGGGCAGGAGAAGGCGGGCATATCTAGCACGTCTTCAAATGTCCTAGGGGACCTGCGCACACAGCTGGCTAGCTGTGTGTGCCTGCACAAGGCTCCCCCCGTCTGGGGATTGCTCCGGTGTCTCCGGGCAATCCCCCTAGGCAGCCCAGGGGGTGGGTCGGAGTTATTGCCTCGGCAGAGCCCGGTCCACCCTCGTACAAAGGGCAAGGAGGCACCGGGGAGTTTTAGTGGGTAGTGGCCGGGCCCGCTATGACTAACATAGCGCGGTGCGCCGGCTGACCCCCACATACCCCTACCGTCTAGCCAGCGGTGGGGAATCTGTAAACGGATTTCTCCTCGATAAAAAAATAAAATAAAAAAAATAAAATAAAAAAAAAGTCGATCGATTATACGCGGACGAAGTCGATTACAACAGTAAATATAGGTAGACTGAATACTGCACTTTTTATTTAGACTCTAAAAGAAACGTAATTATAGTGAAAGGATTTGTTTTTTACGAAAACGTAAATACCTAGATATATTCGACCTAAAGTTAAAAAGTCCAAAGAAGACAAAATATTACAGCAGAGAAAATAAAATGTGGTCGAGGATGCTGTAATACTTATTAACCGAAAATATTTATTAGTCCTTATTTTACTATAATATAATAATGAATAGGTACGGCTAACAATATAACTTGAATCAGAAATTCGAGAGAATTTTACAAATTCATTTAAAAAAGATAGGAATAAAAAAAAATAGGTTATAATCAAGCAGCGAAAGGTTGCCTATTTAGGTCATGTGATACGCCATGATAGATACTAATTGTTGCGTACCATAATTATGGGAAAAGTACAAGGAAAGAGGTCAGTTAGAAGAGAAATGTCATGGCTCAGAAACATCAAGAGAATCGACCGGTATTAAAACCGTTAAAAACTCTTCTTACTGATAACAGACAAAGAAATGTCAAAGAGTAATGGAGAGGCACTGAATATTTAACCAACTTATTCCTTGAGTCGTCTATTAACAAATTCGAAAAAAAAAACAATTCCCTCTTTTTAATGTAAAAGTCGTAAAACAGTAGGTGCCTTTGATGGTGAGGGTACCCTTGATGGTAAATTACCTTTTTCTGGAATAAAATAAAATTTCTCTTCAATAAAATTAAAACATAGATATCAACTTAGTGGTGTTTATTTTAGGTGATATTTACAATAACAGTAAAAAAACAAAGAATATAAAAACACACAGAAAGAAAGAATCGATTACATTGATAAAATTTAATTACTCATAATTGATTAATTTTTTAGTTTAGCACTAAGGCATTGGGATGGGATCTTCTAGAGTTAATAAATAATAGTTATAAACCTATTGGCTTTATATAGCACAGCACAGCTTAGGAACTTCCAATATGTAAACGATTCCAATATGTAGTGTGTATGTATGTTTATGTAGATTCCAATACTGTGTAACTTCCACTACATCTTGGTCCTTCAACTTATGAACTGAAAATAACTTCAGTTAGTGTACGCTTGTAATTTGTACGTTTATGAATTTGTTTACTTATGTTATTGAGGTCAAAATTTTTGTCTGTTTATCTGGTGGTTTGTGCGTTTAAGCACGCTAATCTCAAAAACGGCTTAACCAATTTGAATGCAATTTTCTGATGATGTATTGATGATGACCTGGATTTTATTCTGGAATACTGTTAGGTTAGGTTAGGTTATTACTGAATAATAAAAATGAAGTTGTGGGCGCCAGTTAGTATTTACATACATATATCTATTTCGTTGATCCTTTCCGTATTTTGAGGAATTCACCTTTTCCTCGTAATTTTCTTAAATTGTCGGCACCGTCCCAATGGAAAGTTCAGTGAACCTGACAAAATCAATTGTCTATATGTTCACGCTCTCTTACTTTTTACCTTTAGCGACCTGAATTCTTGGAAGGTTTTTAAGAATAGGCCACTTTCTATTCGTTAATTATTTACTTGTGAGGAAGCCTGCAAACGAGGGAGGTATTAAAAATATAACTGGGGCATATAAATATGTTCAATGCGGGTCTCTGGTTGTAATATAAAGTAAATTGTACATCGTGTTTTAGAGGTTAATATTTAGATTCTTAATATTTGGATATTTTTTAAAAATAATGAACGAAACACAGGCTGTCAGTTCAATTGATCATGATGGGTATCGAACTTGTCGAAGTTGTGGAAGTCAAATGAGAAATGGGCTGAACGCCCATCAAACGCTTGAAAATATCCCTACAAATTATAGCCAAGAACATCTTTCGACGTCACCCCGTTTGGGAGCTACGATGCCACAGACAGATACACAGATACACAGACACACACGTCAAACTTATAACACTCCGCTTTTGCATCATACTCTGGGGCAAAAAAAATTTAACCAGCATCGCAAAAACACTTTAACCAATTCTTATCACATAAAATGGAAAAGTTGTTACGCCCTTACACAGTTCCTTTAATCCTGCCTCTAGAGGCAGTTCCACGGAAGTTATGAGGTATCTTGATGTAATAAAGGGCCCACTTCAAAGATTGCCTTTCGGATGGGCACCTTTGGAAGGTCAATCATTTTGCCTTTGTAACTGTTATGGCGGTATTGGCATCAAATCGAATAGCTTCTTGAGGAATATTGCAGAAAAATGTGAGGAAGAAAGACTTGCCTCGAGTTTTTAAGATATTTTTTTTAACAAACAAAGGTCTCTTGGTATTAACGATCTTGGCAATGTGGAATGATAAAACCCCACATTTCCTGTAGACGATGATGCCGTTTAAGATTCCGTTATTATAAATCCTAATCCTACTTCCTACTAATATTGTAAATGCGAAAGTTTGTGAGGATGGATGGATGGAAGTATTGCGCATCCATCCATCCATCCTCATTCTTTTACGCAAAACGGCTGAACGTATTTGGATGAAAGATGAATTGATAGTTTATAAACAGGATTAAAGTATATGATAAGGAAGGCGACACTGTCGTCAATCAATACTAATATTATAAATGTGAAAGTAACTCTGTCTGTCTATCTGGTACCTTTTCACGCCTTAACTACACAATCATCATCTATAGTTTGGATTGACTAGGCTCCGAAACTACTGAACCGATTTGAAAAATTCTTTCACTGTTGGGAAGCTATATTATCAACGAGTAACATACGCTATATTTTATAAAGTTACGCGGGCGTAGCCGTGTGCAACAGCTAGTCTAAAATAAAATAAAAAAATGATTCTTTATTTTTTTATTTTGAACGCAGACGAAGTCGCGTAATATTGTATTGTAAGATAGAGAGCAGCACAAACAGTAAAAGTTTGCTCACGTCTCGACTAATATAAAATAGAACAAACAAAATGGAAATTCACAATTTAAACGTGCCATATCGGAATAAGAGGCATCAAAAGTTTATCCAAAACTCTTGGAGATAAGCCGCCCAGACTGACAGTACATTTCCTGGTGCATTTTTAAATATGTAAGTCAAATGCAGTAAGAAAATGTTTCCTTTTATTTACTTAACTATTACGACATACAATTGCATCTTGTTAATGGTTTTTTTAGAGTTTCCACCTAACAAAAATGAATAAAAATATAATAAAAAAAGCTCTGAAATGTGTAATAGTTTATGTTGTGATTAAACCACATATACTACACTTGTATCTGTAGTTGAGAGGCTTCTGACTATTTAATTACATTCAAATGAAGCCTTATAACGACATGTTCGCGAGAGTTTGTTTGTTTAGATTCTAATAGACAACTCTTATAAATAGTATACGTATACAACGTAACATGGTTGTATTTGCTAACGGTTTTTGCAATAAATAAACATCTACTTGTGAATGTTTGATGTTTTTTCTTATTTTACACATTTTCTTGTTAAGCGCTGTCGACTTAAAAAGACCAGAATATTTTTATATGTTATGGTCGACAAACAGGGTGACAGTCCATTTAATACCTGGATATCTATATATACTTACTTTACTTTGCTAATATTATAAAGAGGAAAGATTTGATTGTTTGTTTGTATGTATAGAATAGACTCCGAAACTACTGGACCGATTTGAAAAATTCTTTTACCATTAGAAGCCGACATTACCCGTGATGAACATAAGCTACTTTTTACAGTGGGAAAATGCTTCATTCCTACGGGAAATCTAAAATAAAAGTAAATACTAGCGGTCTGGCCCGGGAGACAGCGCCATCTATCCAAAATACGGTAGATGGCGTTTTATACTTTTCTACGCGGACGAAGTCGCGAGCACCAGTTATAAATATAAAGCTGAAGATTTTGTTTGGTTGAACGCGTTAATCTCACGAACTAATGGTTCGAATTGAATAATTCTTTTTGTGTTGGATAGTCCATTTATCGAGAAGGTTATATAACATTTTGAACGCGGACGAAGTCGTGGGCAACAGCTAGTCGTATTATAAATAAAGACAAGCCTCGCTACAGGTGTTTCAAGTGCGCTGCCGACCACAGTAGGATTATTGATAAGGGATTAGGAGCGGATATTAAATACCGCCAGACAGCGCCAGCCTCATGTTCTGAGTTCTCTAAAGGAGCCAGTTGCTTCCACGGCACAGGCTTCCCAATTTATTATGCTTCACGCAATTTACTGCTAAAATAGTTTAGAATCTTCCATTTCTGCCGTAATCCCATCAACTTTAATTAAAAAAAATCACATATATTATGTCAATAGATGTATTGAAATAACAAAAATTCCGACTAAACTATCTATTTGTTTGATAAAGATTGTAAATTGTATATATTAATTATATTTTTTTCAAATAAATAATTTAAAAAATCAGTCATATAATATCAGTTAAATTTATATGACACTGACACTGAATGACAATAAATATTACATAATTATTTACATAATATTACATAATTATTCGCTGGGGCCCGCTAGTTCGGCCGCGTTGAAAAATAAAAAAATAATAATATGTAAGCGTAACCTCTTGTTGCTATAACACTTTGGTCAGGCGTTAATTATCTATCTTTTTCTGGAAGAATGACGATACTTCCTTACAACCTTTTATCTCGCCCTTTCAACCCCTTACAACCCTTTTTTCGCATTAAAAAGTAGCCTATGTCCTTTCTCAGGCATTTCTATTTCTAATAAACTCTTTTTTAAACTAAAACTTCTGCCTCAATAGTAACGAGTTGCAAGTAGAAATTTGCTAAAGCATTTGTGTCCACGTCAGTTCCTAGTTTTAAACATAATTTATCTGCTTGTTTCGACCCTTACCAGTCCTGTTTAGTTAGATACTGAGTTCACCACATTCGGTTTGCAGAATGGGAAATGTTTGCAAAAGTTTTACACTACATTAACTCGATGGCGCACTCAAATGGAATGGCATCAAAAATAAAGTTGACAGCAAAAACACTTTTAGCAGGAAAACAATTAAGTAAAGGTTGAAAAAAGACATTGTACCACTTTCTTTTCACGGTTACTTCTAAGAGGATCTTTAGCCGAAAAGGGCTGTGCATATACTACTATACTGAAAAAAAAAAATAGTTTTATTGTATTTCTTAATTTACCTAATTTCGGATTCAAAAACCGCAATATATGTAGTAATTTTTATGCGCATAATAATTTTTATCACATTTAAAATAAGCCCCATTGTTAGGAATACAAATAGATTTTACTCTGTCATTCAAACATTTTTCGTGGTTTTTTCAGCGACTTTTTTAGTTTCAATGGAATCAGTATACTTAATATCAGGCAAAGCTTTGACAAGAATATACTGTGAATTATATTTTTGTTTTTATTGAATATAGTCACAAACTACTGGACCGATTTTAAAATTTCTTTCACATATATACAGCTACATTATCAGCAAGTAACATGGGCTATCTATACTAATATTATAAAGAGGAAAGATTTGATTGTTTGTTTGTTTGTATTGAATAGTCTCCGAAACTACTGGACCAATTTGAAAAATTCTTTTACCATTAGAAGCCGACATTATCCGTGATGAACAAAGTCTACTTTTTACCGCAGGAAAATGCTTCATTCCTACGGGAAAACGGGCAATAGGACAACGGGTAGTAAGAATATTTTATAAAGATACGCAGACAAAGTCGCATGCAACAGCTAGTCCCGTGTAAAGTGAAACACAAATGATATAGTGGCAAAATTTATCGCAAATAAGTTTAACGCTATTCATCAACATAACTCTTAATGTTTGCACCGCTTGTAGCAAGGGTGTAATTTTGTTCTTACCATAAGTTGCCTGCCGTTGCTTGGTCGTACTTAAAATCTCTAGTGTACACAAACTTTTCAAGGTGACACGAGCCTCCTCGTTTTAATTATTCAAGAACCAATTTCTCGGTGCCTTGTTCGGAGGTTCGCAATTTGTGGAAGAAACCGCATCGCCATGTCGCTATTTGCTTGTACACATGTGTTTAAATTAAATTTCTGCTTGACTTGGCTCCGTTTACCGAACTTAGATGTAGAAGGTTTAAAGGCACTCAAAGAACTGTAGTCGCACATAAACTGATAGATGAAATGTGTTGGTTAAAACTGCTACCAGTTTGTTCATTGAAGTTTAAAATATTGTCTAGCATAACGTATTGTTCTCTACAAGACTGAGTGTTATCAGATATCGTATAAAGTACACTTTTGCCTCGGAGCAGGCCCATCAATTTACCAGCTGGACCTCAAACCTCAAATTCAGAGTTGAGTGATGATTTATTGGATGCGTATTTACCTGTGGTGTTAGCCTCTCTTTTTTGTGGTTTAACTACGATGATACAGGGGTGTGGTTGAAGAGACGACAGTAGAAAAATAAATTTCCACCATGAAATTTTTACCACTATACTGCCCACAATTTGATACGAAATTCATACACTTAAAGTACCGTATATACTTAGTAATATCGCACCAAGAAATTTTATAACGTAGACACAAAGCAAGCACACTCACCCCGCACAAGATAACAAGGTAACATTGTTCATAAAGGAGCAGGATCATGGATATTTATGTAAACCTAACTAGCATTTCTATAATTTACTAGTCACCAAAAAAAGGGAAGAAAATCCCGGCATTACTTCTATTGATTGGTCACAGAAAGTGGTCGACAATGTCCCAAAATCCGTTAGCTGCTGTGGAAATGGCAAGGACACGAATTGGCCTTGAGGTGGACAAGTCTTGAAATGGACTTGCTTGACCCAGGGCTTCAAGAGAGTGGCCAGCACAGGTGCAAGGCGGTGGACCGAGTGTAGTGGCTTTTAATTTTAAAAAAAGTTCATGTTTATCCAACTGATAGTAGTCGCCTTTGGGCTGATCATTATGATGAAGTTTTGGGTTAACATCTAATTACGACTGTTTTGACCTACACCCGTTCTATCTATCCCATTAAATATATGCTTTAAGACAATACCTAATTTATGTGTACCTAATGCGTGGAGGCACTAAATCGCGTTATGACTAAACGCCATATTAAAACTTTATGCCTAGAACAGTGTCAGTCTAATCTTCATCAAACCTAAATTTCCCCAGATAGAGGAAGGAGAATCTTTGCGTCTTTAAAGTGTTCTTTAACCAATGTTTAATTATTGCTTTCATACAAGAAATAAATAAAAATGAGAAGTAACCTAAATTTTATACTCTCATTGAATATTAGACATCAAACCGAACAGTAAAGTTGAGTAAATAAAATATTCAAAAGATTCTCTTTGAAGCAGTATTTTTAGAGATCGACTTCTTTTTCCTTTAAGTGATGCATCATATTTTGCATTAAAATATTTTAGAAACTTCGTTTTTGAACGTTAATGGAGGACTCATTAAATATTTAATGTAATTTAAGTGTTAATAATGTTATCTGCGTTTCAAATGCGATATTTTGAGAAGAGGTGAGTGTTTTTAAATCAAAGGGTAAACAGTTAAACACTTACAACTTAAAATCAATCTGTGAGTAAATCTGCTAAATTTTAAAGGATAAGGGATAAACTAACTTGTATTTGTGTATATTTTAAAAGGAATATACTTAGCGGAGTCTTTCACTTGTTGTGCAGTATAATATGAATCCATTTACGATAGAGAAGCGACACAAACTGTTCGATACTTAAAAGTTTTCTTTGTACAACCGATGCAACGGTGTTGTACGAGTTCAGCTTTATTTCATTTTAGAATAATAATATTAAAACTGTACACTTATATAAATTATTTATTTCATTAAATACTACTGAATCCAGACAGGTTTCGCTGTGGCTCATCCGCCACCTCTCATTACTGTTACATAAAAAGTATATAATGAACTTCATGCGCGTTGAAAAATAGCCTATCCTGTGTCCTGTACGTTTAAATGTTTATATCTACCAAGTTTCATGAAAATCACTTAATTCGTTTAAAAGTTATGGAGGAACATATCAAACATACAATACCTACACTTACAGATTTATTCTATTACCCATTTTCCCGTAGGAATGAAGCATTTTCCCGCGGTAAAAAGTAGCCTATGTTCATCACAAATAATGTCGGCTTCTAATGGTAAAAGAACTTTTCAAATCGGTCCAGTAGTTTCGGAGCCTATTCTATACAAACAAACAAACAATTAAATTTTTCCAGTTTATAATATTAGTATAGATTGATGAGGCATGGACACTAACCAATACAATGACCAGACGCTTAGAAGCTTTTTAGATGTGGGTATATTACAGCTGGTGTCCTGGACAGATAAGGAAGCAGAGAATGAACAAAAAAGTTAAAATTTTGATAACAACAAAAGTCAGAAATCTGGACTACTTTGGACATATCATGCGCGGTGAAAAGTATAAGTGAAGTATCCTGCAGTATACAGTAAATATATTGATTTAAAATGATTGCAGTAAAATAACTCAAATAACTGTATTATAAAATAATACGTAATAATTAAATACTTATGCATGAAAAATGTAGATCCCATTCAATTTAATTGTGTGGAGGATAAAATGTTACAAAAATATTTTTTAAACAGGAATGTTAAATAAAAGGAATTTCATTTAAATAAATTTCAGTCAATCATGCATTTTATTTTATTTTGAGATTTACCAGCTATTAATTAAAATAAGTAAATACGATACTTACGTAATTAAAAGAAAATCTTTTAACCATCAATTTACATCAATTTTACAAGAAATTGTATTAATTTTAATTACAAGAAACAGTAACAACAATTTAAAAAAAGTTTGTGTGTGTGTGTGTGTGTCAACTCTGACGCACGACTCGAGTTTACTCCTTACGAACGATTTAATTATAAAAAACGTAGAGTAGATGAGGGTTAATGAATGTTATCATTTTGTTAGCTTTGTTAGTTTGTTAATTTTCTCAATACACAAATAAAATATCAATGGGTATAAATATAAATGTATTATATTATATTATAGCCATATTGTAGCCTGCAATGCGTAACGTGTGACATGTGATTTCCCATTTTTCATACGATATGAAAATGGCTTATTAAGTAAATATGTAAATTTTAAATCCTTAAAAGAGAAAGTCCTTAAACATCGATTTTCATATTATATAATATATGCAAATCGATTCTTTTAAGGAGTAAACTCCAAAAAACAACAATATTAGTTTTTTAAAGTGAAACTTCTAAGGTTAATCGACCTAAGTAGTACTAAATTTTTAATACCTGCAAAAGTATTAAAAAATGTAAACTTTTAAATTGACCATTTTAAACAATGTTTTGAAAAGTACGCACATGTTTTTTTTTAATTTTTTTTCCTCTATTTTATAGGTACCTACTTATTTACTTACTCAAAAATAAAAAAACCTTTAAATATTGATTGGGAATCATTAAAATTAAAAAAATATATATTACTAGCTGTGCCCGCGACTTCGTCCGCGTGAAATAGTGACTTTGGGTAGCATTTTTAATTATTTAAGCTTTTTATTTTACAAATTAGACACATTTTAGTAAATACTTATTAACTCTAAAAAGAACATTCTAAAGCCGACAATAGTCGTATGTCATCCGTGACACTAATCATCTTTCAAAACCCCGAGCGCAGAGTTTCCATACAAATGACGATACTTCCATACAAACTTTTATCTCCATTTTCAACCCCTTACAACCCTTTTTCCGCATTAAAAAGTAGCCTATGTCCTTTCTGAGGTTCTAGACTACCTGTGTACCAATTTTATTTTAAATCGGTTCAGTAGTTTTGGCGTGAAAGCGAGACAGACGGATAGACAGAGTTACTTTCGCATTTATAATATTAGTATAGATATGCAAATAAATGTTTTCTATCTAAATCCACGCAATCTATGTAGGTATAGGTACGAAATAAACAATTTTTATTTTTATTTTCATACTAGCACGCGACTTCGTCCGGGTAACTTTATAAAATATGTATAATACATTCGTGTCTGTGAAACCATAGATTTACATAATATACAAAATTTCAACCCAATTGGTCAAGCCGTTTAGTAGTTGACATACTGACAGCAGCGCCACCTACCGGGTCCAATTGTATTTAAAATCATCCAGGAAATCATTGAAATACCCATATAAAGTGTGAAAAAGCTAATTACGGAAGGATAATTCTTACAACCCGTTGTCCTATTACCCGTTTTCCCGTAGGAATGAAGCATTTTCCCGTGGTGAAAAGTAGCCTATGTTCATCACGGATAATGTCGGCTTCTAGTAAAATAGTATAGTTAGTATAGTAAAATAATTTTTCAAATCCGTCTAGTAGTTTCGGAGCCTATTCTATACAAACAAACAAACAATCATAGTATAGACTACTAAAAGAAAATGTTAATACCTTCTCAAATGAAATTTAACCAAGCGGTAGCAAACCAGCGTTACGAGTCTCAGTCGACTTCTAAGAAAACTTACAAACTTAAGTTCGAGTCCCTGTACTTACACCATTCTATCTTTTGATTCTGTTCAACGGTGGGGCTAAAGTGTATTGCGATATTTTAAGGCTAAAACCTGCAGGACTTTTATGTGCTGTGTGTTGTAAAAGCACTTGAACAGCGAATAAGCTATATAAGAATTCATTGACTTATTTTTGGAGTTTACGCCTTAAGGTACAACATCAGTTTTCCTCCATACCACCGTAGAATGTTAATTACTCCGCTGTTTTATGTTTAGTTTACAAAAGTAAGCATGATACCGATTTATCTTGTGGTTAACTAGGTTCGTATGCATACAAACTAAAAAAAAGTATTAATTTAAAAGATATGATCCTTGGAAAATCCATATTTTAACACAAGTTTTAATGCAACTTTGAGCGTGATTAGGTCAATCCAGTGTACAAAAACTCCAAAATACTTGATGCATACAAACATTGATTAGTTATTCAAGAGTTCAAATAACTTTACACGAAATAGATATATGCAGTAGTTTTGTCAAAAAGAGTACGGTCAAAAAGGGTCTGTTTATGATATTATTTTTGGTATAAATCATTGTGCATCTCAGTCGAGTGCTCTTCCCGCGCTTTGTGCTTGTGCTTTTTGCTTTGTGTGAGACAGGACACATTTTGGCCATGAGATTGATGAGTTCGGGCCGCCGACTTGTTTCACCTTAAGAATAGATTTCATATATAAGCTCGTATGAAAATTTATGGGAGTACAATCGTATAATATATTATATTAATATATTTTAATTATATTTTTAAAATTATTTATTTATCGTTCGTAAGGGGTTAACTCCAGTCGTGCGTCGGAGCTGACAGACACTTTTTTTATGATAAGGTCGACAGGCAGATTGTACGAGTATACACCATTACACATATTAGTTTATTTTATTTATTAAATAATTTATTTTTATTTATTTATTCAAAATTAACAAGTAATTAATACTTAATAAAATATAGCGTATTTTACTGGCTGATAATGTTAGCTTTTTATAGGTGAAAGAATTTTCAAAAACGGTCCAGTAGTATTTGAGTTTATTCATTACAAACATAGGTATAATTATTCTCTCTTTATAATATTTGAATACGAAATAATAATATAACTAATAGCCAATTAAGGATTTTACATTTGTATGTATAATGGGGGACAATTAAAATATACTCCAATTAATACTGCCACAATCATGTTAGGCATCTTAAGACTAGAAACATAGCCATAAATAATGTAACACAATAATTTATTTTTTAATTTAATATATCATGTACGTTATATTATATGAGAATAGACGAAAGCTCTCTTTAACCAATTGGCTCACTAATATCACATTCCAAACATTCAATTCGGCCAGGGTCCATCTCAAGGCCGATAAAAGGAATTATTGAGATCCTATGTGACCGCAATAATATAGGAGATATAGGAGGCACAGTAAAATAATATGAATTGCTAACACAATCTCGGCCACTTTGAAATAGTGTCTTATAATTATACTAGCTGTTGTCTGCGACTTCGCCTGCGTAACTACGTAAATTATATAGTAAAGTCTTCCTCGAGAACCACTCTATCCATTGGTGAAAACAGCATGAAAATCGGTGCAGTAGTGTTTGAGTTTATCGCGAACATACAGACAGAGGCGGCGGAGGACTTTGTCATTGTTTTGTAATATCTTTGGGTGAGCTCGCTCCATCATAGACCTCATCTTCGCTACACAGCTATATGTTGGCCAAGAGAAAACGCATCTCTAATTAGAAAAAAACGCCTAAGGGATGATTTATATTAGACCGTGTCTCGTCCGGGCCCGGATGATGCACGGTGTAATATAAACATCTTCATACAAATTATATGTAAGGTGCCAAACGCGTGCCCCGTCCGGGCCACGTCCGAGGCGCGGCCCGGACACGCCATGGTCTAATATAAATCATCCCTTATATTAAAGGTTTGATTTATACACCGTGTCTAGTCATGTACTAGTTATATATACAACAATTTTACATAAATTACAACTATTTTAATACACAGAAACAGTTCAAAATTTTTCGATCTAGTAAAAAAATAAGAAGGTTCAGGCGACAAGGTTACATATTTTATCAGGCTTTATATTTTTTATTTTTCACAACAGACGAAGTCGCGGGCACTAGCTTGTATTAAATAAATAGCAGAATGTAACTGATAGTGTCAAAATTCATACTTTTTATCTTTTTATCCCGGAAAAAATGGGTTTTCGAACTACAGCGCGTACGAAGAATTATATCTTCTCATTGTTACACTATTTTATGTTAATTGAAATGTAAAAATTATTTTGTAAATTACATAGGAATTAATTAAGTGCATCAAACAGCCTCACAAAGCGTAAAACATACAAATAAAATCGTTCAGAAAATTAATTAACTACAAGTATTCTTATACAGCGTGCGAACACATCGCTTGAGCCGGTTATTACTATTTTGTTCAACTATTTCCCTCCCTTTCACTTCTAAATTCGACCTTATTTACTTGCAGCTTTGGTTAATTATCGTCTGCATTGTCGAGATCTCCGGGACACAAGCTGGGTATTATACGGGGTAATATCTCCTTATGTTTATGTGAGGGACGCTATGGACCAGTCCCTGCTCTCATATCCACAAGTTTTACCTCAAAATTGCTTGCTTATCTCACCTGGTTAAAAGTTACAATGATAAAGAAAATAAACCTTTTTAGCTTTTTAGCTTATTTTGTAGCTTGTAAAGGGTTATTTTGTATGCAATGATAGCCTAATGGAACGTTCAGCGCACAGCTGTGACACAGCAGATATACCTATGTAATATTATAAAAAAAAAAACTTAAAACGTGAGTTACACCATTAGTAAACAATAGTAAAATATCATGAAACATAACTTCTCTTGCGCCATCTTTACTTAAGTAAACAACAAAATCAATTTTGGTTAAGATAAAAAAAAAGATTCATTTTCTATAAGATTCATTTATTTTTTCTAGACGAAGTTTTATTTATTGACTTCATCAATCATCAATCAATACTAATAATAAATCTTTAAGCGTAGGTATTATATGTATGTATGTGTGGAAGAAGTCGCGGGCGCCAGCTAGTTTAAAAATAAATGTGCTGTGTTTCAGTGAATTTCAGTGTTCAGTGAATTCAGAACCAATTTCCCATTTCCCCTCCTCATTCCTTATCCATTAACTTGTGACGGTAGCCAACTACCCCTAAGAAGACTATCAGCTTGCCTGTGGTGACCTTTACATAAAAAAAATAAAACAATTAAATAAAATAATCACGTAAATTGGTGATCTTTTGTAAGAGGCTAGTCATTGCCACAATTTTATGACTGTAGAACGCAATGAACCCTCAAACTACACGCATCAATACAAAATTATAAAAAAAAATCACAGTGGCACTTTAAAGAGGCCGCTGTTATTTTGGAATACCCCTTTCAGCATATTTCTTCTAAGCCAAAGTAAGAATTTAAAAGTAAATTTTAAAATTCTCTCTCAAAGGGGCGTGTTTGCGTCACATATTCGCTTCAAGTATACTACACAAGTATAGACAAGTTTGTCACGTAACTAAGACGGTGGTCTAATATGTAAAAGGCAGGCGAGAAATGTTCTGAAATACTAGCTGGTGCTCGTAGAAAAGTATCCGCTATCTCCCGGGTGAAGCCGCTAGTATTTACTTTTATTTTAATAAATTTTATTTTATTCCCGTAGGAATGAAGCATTTTCCCGCGGTAAAAAGTAGCCTATGTTCATCACAGATAATGTCGGCTTCTAATGGTAAAAGAATTTTTCAAATCGGTGCAGTAGTTTCGGAGCCTATTCTATACAAACAAGCAAACAATCAAATCTTTCTTCTTTATAATATTAGTATAGAAAAGGCGATAACGCAAAAAAGTACGCAAAACCATAAGCATGTCAGAAGTGAAACTCTTTGGGCTTCTTCTTCTTCTCTTTTAATGTTTTGGCTTCATCAGATCTTCTCCCATGTTTTTGGCAGTGGCATTTGTAAAAATAGCAATTTAAAAAAGGCAAAATTCAAATTAAAATCAATGGTAGCAGATCCCGAGACTAGAGTCAAGTCGACAATTTTTCATTGAATTTTCTAAAACAGGTCCGTCAAGTCCAAGGCAGTAAGGTTAAGTCTTTGGGCTTCTTTGGGGATCGAAATCGAATGTTAAATTATTGTAGTAAGCAGTAGATGTCATAGAGAAACGACATGCATCACGTTCGCCCATTTAGATAAATATGCAATTAGAGAAGTCACTATTCAGTACATTCGTATCTACAACGTATCGATCTACAAAATGTATCACATATTATTTAAAATTTTTTTTTTTACTATTCTTTCAGATAACCATTTTCTAAGTCAAATAAAACATACATTATAATATAAATTTACATACTCGCTTTTCTCTTATAAATTATTATATGTTTTATGATACTGCTTTCTTAAAGAACATGTTGTAGGAACTATCTGCATACAATTTGAATTTACCTTACAATACATAGACTAAAATCAATACTTTCGATATTTTGTACTTACCTGTATTAACCCTTAGGAAAATACAACTATGTCGCACTTATCAATAAAGGAAATATATTACAGATATATTCTATATGTTATAAATTTCTATAAATTATTTACTTAATATCTTAATACTTAATATTAATTTTGCACACAATACAGTCAAAATAAACGAAAAAAAAAAACCAGATAACTTCTTAGCTTAACAGAATTGTAAACACTATTTTTGGGTTGTTAGGAAGTCGAATATTTCCGATTTTAGAATGTATTTTATAATATAAAAAGTGACAATCAAACGCTTCAACGCAAAATAATCATAAATCGGTTTAATTACACGCAGACAGCAAACAAAAAAAGAGTGAAAAAAAAAAAGTGGGGAATTTTGAAACTAGTTTTTACACATTAAATATTTAAAGGCAATCTAAAATCAAAAACAGGCCGCTTCAAATCGGGATTGCGGCAGCCATGTTTTTTGTTAACGATATAGTGTTCGAATTTAGAATAAAAGTCTGCATACAGAAACAGGATTAAAACGAACCGAAACAGAAGTGAGAGCGAAAAAGTTCAGTAATGTTTCCGACATACTTTGGCGTTAGAACCGTGTCGTAATAAAGTTTGAAGATATTCAGAATTCGAGAATTTTGCGTATAACCTGCCACCATTAAGGGTGCTCGACGACAAGACAAGAATTTTAAAATAGAAATACGACTTTGGGTAGGGAAAAAAATTATCGGTTCGCGTCAGCAACATGCTCACAGAGCCTCGCGCAGCTGTCTACGTACGCGATCACGCCAACACATTGCATATACCCGATTGTATGTGTGTGCATTGGACGCTCAGTTTTAAGTTTTTCACTTCTGTCGGCAGTCCTCATGACTGCCTCCTTAAAAGCCATAAAGAGAAGATGATTCCAGAAAGTACGATTCACTCAATGGAGTGTCAGTATGTCCATCTGTCGATGCTGTGCCTCCCTCAACTTGGCTTCCATGTTCCATGGGATACTAGGAAAATTCTATTGCCTTTTTTCTCCCCTGGGATTTTTTTACTTCATTTGGCTCCCAATCGGTTAGAATCGGTTAGCTAGTTTAAAATAAATGCTAATATGCAAGTACAATTAAAAAGTTAAGTAACACATAACTATCATTTCAACCCGAATAAAAATGTTTGGTCGGATATTTTAAAAATTACTTCCACGTAAAATATGAGGTAGCGCTCCATGGCTTCAACAAATTCGTGCAATCTCGAATGGAAGTTTAGATAGATGTAAATTAGCCTAGTTTTGTAGATTTGTCTACGTTCGCTACCGCATACATTCATTGTGATCGTGCAGTGTTGAAACGCATGGGAGGGCGAGCGAGTACAACTGGGAGCCAGATTATTTGGAGCGTGAGACGCGAAGTCAAATGTACGAGTTAGCAACTTTTCAACCAAGAAAATATGGAGGAAAACTGGTTTATAAAACTAGAATAGAGTGCAGAAATGTTTCCTTGCTTATAACTGGGCCGCGTGGTTTCATATTAAAATTTAACAGGGATATTTTAAAATAGACTGGCACCGACGAGACTGCATGAAAGGTCAGATGACACATTTGAACATCAAAGTGTTGGAGTTAGAGTCTCTTAACCTAAATAAATGGTTAAGTATATTGTGTGAATTGATTTTTTTTTATTATACATTGATTATATATTGATCATAGTTATTGGATTTTTTGTGCTGCCAGTGATGACATCATGGCTCTGAAACGTAGTCTCAAACTAAAGGTCTTTTAAGAAATCTCATGGGACACTTTTCCACATATCCCCACTGTTCGAATTAAGTAATTAAAAAACGTACTTATTATAAAATATCGAATTATTCTTGTCAAAAATGTGTTTTCTGAATTTTGTCAATTGTCATCTATTTGTGAAACGATTTTACTTTTTTTCTTAGTATTTATTGTTGTAAATAAAAAAAAAATGTTAGGTACTTTTTTTGCACAACCGACGAATTTGGACCAGTGCGCGGACACGATTTCGTATTGACAGCCGATTTATCTGAAGAAATATAGCTAGCAATAGATTTATTATAGTATGAATATGTAAATGGACCCTTACTTGTAAATCGAGCTAACATCGGGCCATTTTTATAACGTCTTTGTTGCTATAGTAACGTAAATTTTCATTAAACAATGAACTTTGCAGTCTCGAAGACACTGTACATGAAGCTGGGTTCACATGTGCCTTCAGGTAATTGGCAGTTCCGATGCAAAAACGACGTCTCGGCCGGAATATTAAGAGCGGTCTAAGTGTGAAGTAATGCCAATTTTTACGCGAACACCCGACCGGAATACTTGATGTGGTTGTTAAAAGTTTCGGAAAAGAGTTGAGTTTATGGCTCCAAACACCGAAGCCGCCCGAGCTTAAATAATTGTTGAAATTCTTCAACATTTAAAAATATTACGGACTGGTACGTAAAATATGTTTCGTAGATTATTTGGAATTTGGGTATAATTAAAAGATATTTATTTTATAATGTAAAAAATGTATCATGTAAACTGTTTTCATGATAGGCAGTTAATCATTATTTCTAAAAGTAATTAATCAACACTTGTAGTTGGTGAAAGAGGCTCTAAATCAATTAAAATAAACATTACACATACTACCGCGTGTTTGATACACGCACACACGCGTACTCTCTTATATGTATAATCTTTTGTTTATGGTCAGTCTGTTAAGTCTGAAAGTCAAAGAACATTATAATTACGGTCGAATTTCCACGACTGGGCGACTACTGGGCGACCACTGGGCGACCACTGGGCCACCACTGGGCCACCACTGGGCGACCACTGGGCCACCACTGGGCGACCACTGGGCCACCACTGGGCGACCACTGGGCCACCACTGGGCGACCACTGGGCCACCACTGGGCGACCACTGGGCCACCACTGGGCGACCACTGGGCGACCACTGGCGCTGGTTTCATAAACTTCATATCATAGTTAGTTCTTGAATAGTTCTTGAAATTCTTTCGAATAAAATTGATATTAATGTATTCACTGTAGTGAACGTCGTATGTATTATAAGATAGAGGAACTGGCAATAAAATCTTTTAGTATCGCTGCTACGCGCTTTACTTTAAATTTTAAATATTTTGTACTCGGTGTTTGTAGTTGGGACAAAGTTGTGTCGAAAAATATTAATAGTTGTAACTAAAGTAAGTCAACATGACGTAATATGTGACCTTGTGCCAAAAACGAGCCATTGTTTTTGGATTAGTGGTAAGGGTGGTTGATTTGATATATTATTATTATGTGTGTGTGTGTGTTTGTTAACATTTTAATAAAATAAAATACTGAAACATAACTTAAATAATCTGCTCGCTTTCAACACGAAGATAAATAGTGAATCAGAATTTCTCAGAGATATTTACAGTAAAGTACGGTTTAAAATTATTATCAAAGCTTTTTATGTCCCATTCTGATAATGACCATTAAAAGCTCAAACGCTTCTGTTAGCGTTTCATTGTTGTTCAATCTTACTTTTATAAATGAAAATGATTTTTTTTAATGTTAAGATCGGCAAACCGACATAATTGAAATAAATTCTATAAATTGTTAGTTTCCAAATAATAAAATAGAAGAAGTTTCTTTCTCCACATGAAGAGTAGATTGAAAGTTAATTGGAAAATTAAGCAATGTGGCGTATAATGAAATTAAAACTCTGTAAAAGATTTCAATGCAAATTTTCTACTCATAACTAATTGTAACACCGATCTGTCCGCAGTTGCGCTGAGAAGCTTTAATTAAAACGTACTGACAAGCGAATCATACCATTCTAAAAAGAGACGACATCCGACATGGTTAATTGAAATCCTTTTTAAAAGTTTTACCACTGAATTCTCAAACCATTTTTGGAGTTTACTTCATAAGCTCGTGGTATGAAAATTCACTCATGGGAGTAAAATCAAAATTGTCAAAGTCACGCGTTACGCGTTAGTTTTAGCGCTTTAGCGTCATCTACACAATATCTCTGAAACTACAATATGTTGAGTAATATCCAGTCAGTACCAGATGAAAATCATTACTACAACATATCACTTCTAATACGTTCTAAATCGAATTGTGTACGTTTTAGAAAAGGAAACTTCCATTGAAGCTGTGTACGGTTTATAAAAGAGAGCGTAGTCCGAGAAAATGTACTCGGTTGACCGAGGGGCAATTTTTCGCACTATTTCACCTGTCCGCGGCAACACTCGTACGTTATTACCTACGACTTGTTACAGAATTAGTTTCATTGGATACGACTTCTTCGCACAAATGAACTCAAGTGCTTGACGCTTTTTAGACACGGCTTTACGGTTCGATTCCCGGCAAGATATACTTTGAAAATTAACTTTTAAAAGTTGCCACTTCTAGTCTGTAACTGGAAAGTAGTGGCAGAGGAAAAAGGGTACACTGGGTACATTTGGGGATCCTGTCCGGCACCAGTAACTACAATAAAATAATATTTAATTGATAGTAAACATAATAAAGGGAATAATCGTATTAATCTTATCAATCAATACTAATAATAAATATGTAAGTGTAGGTATTGTATGTATGTATGTATGTATGTATGTATGTATGTTCCTCCATAACTCTTAAACAAATTAACTGGTTTTCATGAAACTTGGTAGATAAACATTTAGACGTACAAGGACACAGGATAGGCTATTAATTTCTGTTTTAAGGCGGACGAAGTCACGAGTGCCAGCTAGTAAATAAATAAAACCCACTGATGTAAATGTTTAAAATGAATGTGATTTTTCATCTCACAAAGAGCAAATGACTAGTATTCGATACTCAACAAAACATTTATTTAGTTCGATTTGGTATTTTCAAGGAATAATAAATTTTAGGGTGAATTATCATCACATTACTGTGACAGTAAAAAGCAGAGCTTCGTTATTAAATTAAAAAAATAAAATTAAAATTCATTTATTTTAATTTTTCCGCTTTAAAAAGTAGCCTATGTTCATCAAGGATAATGTTGGCTTCTAATGGTAAAATATTTTTTCAAATCGGTCCAGTAGTTTCGGAGCCTATTCAATACAAACAATCAATCAAATCTTTCCTCTTTAAAATATTAGTATAAATATCCAGGACGAACCATAATGTTTGGAAAATCTTGTAAGAAATTATCCTTGGAAGTGTATCAGTATGTGGGTCACATAGTTTTCGCGAGCGTTGATAGGATGAACATTTGTGTGCTCTTGTGATATAAAAATGTGCTTGTTTGCGCATTGTGTTCCCCAATCGAATTATAATAAGTAAAGGAATATGACATTAGCATTATATTTTACAAAAGAAAAATGTATAAATAACCCAAGCTCAGAATGTTGGACTCATCTTTTCCTTATGTCAAGGTCTTTACTGTATCTTACTGCTAGATGACTGGTAAGGTTGCTTGCCTAACGTCTCAGGGGCCCCGGGTTCAATTCTCGGCGCGGTCAACTTTGGAAATGAACATTATTTTCTCTGATTTTATTCTATTTGTTCGCCCGATAGCTTGATAACTCTGTAAGTGTAGATATTGTGTGTCTCCATACTACTGGCGCCAGCTAGTATTTTAAATTACGCGGCGAAGTCGATTTCAATAGCTAGTCTATTTATATAAGAAAACCTTGATGAGTGAACATCTAGAATATATATCTACATGTATAATAATGTACAATTTACAATTACAAATTACAATTTTTTTAATTTTTACAAGTTACTAGCTGAACCTGGCCACGCTTTGCTATGGCACAGTCATTCAACGTTTTACGGTTGCCATGACAACGGTCATCGTATGAAAATTATGTTTTTTATTTATATTTTCAATGGAAAATTCCAAGTCAATCCGTCATCGGCTAGTTAAAGTTTTTGAAGCATACACAAACCAACACAACATTGTATAATATGTTTATAAATAAGATTGAGAAAATTTCCCAAATTATGTATCTGCACAAAATTTGTAACTTCACTACACACTTAGTATAGTAAAATCCGTGTTCTAATCAAAGACAGGAAAGGGAGCGTCGGAATCAGGGTTTCCGCTTGGAAGGAACCCTGAAAACGCGAGTCCGTGTCAGTTAACGGGACGTACATTACCCAGAATACATTATCCCTTCTTTATATCCGTGATACTGATAAAGTGTTAAGACTTGAACTGATGTCGGAATCAAGTTTGTAGGAGGCTCATGCATAAGAAAATTTTATGTAAGCATTTAAAAATATATAATATTTATTTTAATCGTACAGCTTCACTTTCAAAATAATTATTCTCAATTGAAATTTCAAATTCAAAAGGCTCTAATTTTGATTTTTAGCACACTTGCAGTACCTGTGATGATGTTGGATGTTGTTGAGAAGTACTTAAATGATAATGTTTATAAAATACTAGACGACCTGCTTTTACTGGGTGAAATTTTTTCTGCATATTATAAGATGTAAAAACCTCTCCTTCCATTAGTGAAAACCTAATGAAAATCCGTTATGTATTTTTGAGAAAATCGCGACATACCTCCAGACATACATAGATAAATATAAAAATCTAATAATATGTAAATATATGAAATATATAAAAAAGTCTTGCTATTTTTTGGTGCGGTTATAATGCCGCATCCAAAATCGCTAACCCACTCATACACCCTCAAAAGTGGAGGCTCGCACTAAAATGTCTATGAATAAAACACGCCCAATTTATCATTCGTGATGCGCGTAGCTCGCCTTATTATGTAGATTAGGTGCAAGTGGCGATTTCCATACTTTACCTTTTTCTCGGCAACAAAATAAAAACGTATGGTAACCTCGAGTAGTATACGGTACGAACCTGTGGGCTCTTTGAGAACTCTCTGGATACTCACCAAGTTAAGCCCCACCGATAGCTGTTTATTGACAAATAAAAATATTTAAAACTAGCTGTTGCCCGCGACTTCGTCCGCGTTAAAAAAGATAAAAAGTAGCCTATCACGTGTCCCGTACTTCTAAATATTTATCTACCAAGTTTCATGAAAATAATTTAATTCGTTTAAGAATTATGGAGGAACATACATACCTACATACATTCAGAAAAATTCTAAAAATCGTCAATTTAGTTTTAATACAAAAACAAAGTAAATTACTCCATGACCTACAGATTTATTCTTAGTATTGATTAATATTTTCTTATATTTTATTTTTATTTATAACTAGCTATATATAGCTATGTATGTTAGTTAGTTAGTTAGCTAGCTAATATATATATGTAATCGAAACAGTACTTATTGTCATACGCTTACCAACTCGCTAACCAAATCATAATATATTTTGTGTATTTTTGTCAAAAAGATGTAATTTCTCACACAAAGAGTGTGTAAATACAAGTCAGATTTCAATTACCTTTCAATTTATCGAGACATTTAGAAATATGTACGAAAGTAAATACAGGCATTAATCTGTCTGCTCCGGAAATCGAATCCGGATCATCTATATGAAAGGACACAAGTATCTCTAAAGCCAATATCCGTTCCTACTAATCACCACTTGGAACAGTCTCGGGCGTTAATTGTAACCCCATTAAATGTTAGGACTTTACTCTCACCGCAAAGCCGTTGTCTATTTCATTTTGTACGTGCAAGAGGCTAGAAATTCTGATTGCATCTCTTCAAGCGTTCTTCTAAAGACTTCATTTAAAGATATACATTGAAATTTTGATTGGGTTAATTTTATTGAAAGATAAGCGAGGAAGGTTTGTGTGTATAAAAAAGTCGGGAGTGTGTCGCTAATTTTTGGACAAATATTTGCACATTTCACATCTGCCAGGCGTCCCGTGACAGCTCAATCTATACTAATAATATAAAGAGGAAAGATTTGATTGTTAATTTGTTTGTTTGTTTGTTTGTTTGTATAGAATAGGCTCCGAAACTACTGGACCGATTTGAAAAATTTTTTTAATTGCTTTATTCCTACGGGAAAACGGGTAAAAGGACAACGGGTAGTAAGAATTATCCTTCCGTACTTAACTTCCTTTCCACATAACTTCTAAACGGCTGAACCGATTGGGTTGAAATTTTATATGGGTATTTCGATGATATCCTGGATGATTTAAAAATACAATTGGACCCAGTAGGTGGCGCTGCTGTCGGTATGTCAACTACTAAACGGCTTGACCGATTGGGTTGAATTTATGTATAAGTATTTCCAGGTTTCACAGACACGAATGTATTATATTTTATAAAGTTACGCGGACGAAGTCGCGTGCTACAGCTAGTTTATTATATCTCTGTATCTATGTAATTCCTGAAATAACAAATTATTATTTAAATTAAATTTGTGACGGTTCAATAAGCAGCTTGAACCGACAATAAATTGAGCTTGAAGGACAATATATTGGTTGCATCATCACGATTGACGTGATGATGCAACCAATATATTATGACGTCACTGTTGGTCCTTCGGTTACAGGAGTAATGCGACTGACGTGAATAGAGAAGTATTTTCACGAGCAGAGAAATCTTCAAAAGATACCCTATGACAAGTGCCCCATGCAATGAAAATGAAATAGGGTTATGTGGGATAGGGATTCTTACCACACTAAAACTTCTCTGGAAATGGGCTGGTTGTAGTCTTTAGGGGACTTTGGGAACGTTCAGTCTTAATCTTAATAGAACTTCGAGTGACGTTTATAATTTTGAAAATCAAAGGCTCATAAATAACTAGAGTATTGTTGTAATTGATTATATTCCTTTTAGTATACAGTGACCAGGAGGCAGACTATTTACTATTTTGGAAAGACAAGTAATATCCTCATACTTACCTATCTTTCTAAATATCATTATCTAAAAAATAGTATTATAGTTACCATAACTAGAATCGTCTTCTACAGAATAAAAATTTTCGTTTACCTTATAATGAAAATTTCTGTGACGTTTATAGTTACTATTATGACTTCTATGTAATAACATAAGATATTGAATTGAATTGAAATCAATTTTAAAGTTAAGTACTATTTTGATCTATGGTAATAAATAGCCTTTTACCAAGCAAATTTATCAGATACGTGGCCTACAGGGTTTTAAAATATTTTCATTTCAAACACTCATTACAATTTGTAATTACCAGAAAAACAACAAAATTACAAATAATCAGAAATGTCGTTAATTTGCATTCACGTTTCGATATCACATTGGTAATTAGTGCACACATTGATTTATGCCGATTCAACCACAATAAAATCTGAATGATACCATTCATTTAAATTTATGTCGCCCTAATGGGTGAAATTATTTACATTAATTTCAATTACTTTACGTATATGAATTGATGATATCGTAATTTTCAAAACAAACAGACATGTGTCTAATGCAACACTACATTATACGAGCCCAAACAGATTTCAACGGTATAGGGGCGCATTGTGTGTTCTACAATGGTAAACAATGGTAATACAATGGTTTAGTGGTAGGGCACACTGCGTTTCGCAGTCATTTGGGCAGCCCGTCTGGCGGCAGTAACCACCCCCTTACAGAATACCACCGTGAAATAACAGCATATGTGCTGTTGTGTTTCGGTGAGTGAGTAAGGGATGCCAGAGCCCATTACCGCCTTCCCTTCCTTATCCCTCATCCTTAATCCTTCTATGGTCAGCAGCGCACTTGTAGCACTTATGGCGTTGCTTGTGTTATAGGCGACGGTAGCCACCTTCCATCAAGTGGACCGTCAGCCTGTCTGTCGACCTTAACATAAAAAAAAAAAAAAAAAAAAAAAAAAAAAAAAATCATCTGAATTTACAGATTTACGCCACTGACACAATACTGAATAATTTAGTAGAGGCGGGAGACACTGCGTTACGTAGTCATTATCTGTAACTGTCTGTACCAGTCTGTTTTTTTTTGAAAAAAAAAAAAAAAAAATTGTCTACATTAATGTTGTCGCCTTCAAAATAGTCCCCATTAAATATTATGCACTTGTGCCAGTCGTCGAAACACTTCTCAAACTCGATTTTTGGGATAGCCTTTAGCTCTTTCAGCGATGCGCTTTTAATGTCATCTACGCTTGTAAAACGACAGCCCTTCAAGGTTCTCTTTATTTTTGGAAATAACTTTGGTACTAAGGTACCTTAATTAAAGGTAATTTTAAGAAATACGAGTTGAACAATTTAAAAATTTTACTCATTAGTGCCTAAAATTAAATTTCCCTTGTACCTTAAAATACGAGTTGTACTATTTAAAGATATTGCTCATTAATGACTAAGATTAAATTTCCCTTGTGAATCAATGCAGGTACCTTAAAATAGAAGTTGAACAATTTAAAGATATTGTTCATTAGTGACTAAAATGAAATTTCCCTCGTTAATCAATGCAGCTAAATGAAGTTTGTCAGGCAATTATGATAATAAGCTTTGCGGTTCAGTGTGCAACACGAAAGATACGATTGTTTGGTATCGATCATTGCACAGTAACCTAACCGGGGTGTAATGTGGTTATATACAAAATGTAAAATTTGCGAAAAGGCAAATTTTACATTTTCTATATTTACAAGCTATTACATTAATAATAATGCCTATTATAAGCTTGAATGGCCTCAAAAGCTTGTAATAGGCATTATAGAGGCTAACTACACTAACTAGAGTCTCTTCTTCTTAAACCCCTTCTGATCTGACAGGAGATTATTGTGGTTACATAAAACAAGCTGTATTTTTTTTTTTTTTTTTTTTCAGACTCTTCAATCTCAGTATTACAGAGACTAATTGGTAATCTCTTTTTAGTACAGCTCCTTCTAAGTAATACCTCAACCTAATATCCTATGAATTAAGGTGCGATTTGCGCAACAAATTTTTGTAGTTTTTCTTAAATATTTTGTAAAATATAATATGAAAAAAAAAAAAGTAGCCGATTCAAACTTTAGTGTAGAACGTAAGTTAATTAATAAGCTTAAAAACAAAAGTAGTTGTCAGGGAACATTTTTAGTACTGTAAACAGTAATTTTTTAGCAGTATTGTAATATTTTTTTTCTCAGAAAATAGATTTTTTTTATGAATCTGTCCGATTCAAACTTTTTTCCATATAGTCATTTATACACTGTATTTTTATCTAAGATTTTACTAGGCGACGAAAATAACACTTTTCAGCTAAACGAATTAACTGATTTCCATGAAACTTGGTAGATAAACATTTAGACGTACAGGACACAATATAGGCTACTCTTTTCTTTTTCAACGCGGACGAAGTCGCGGGCGCCAGCTAGTAAATAAATAAATAAATATATTCACACATTCCACACAGCACCATCTAGTTCCACATTAAGAAACTAATTCTTGTTTTATGGATTATATACTATAGTTATACCAGATAGTTTATATAGTACATAGATATTTTTTTTTGTAAATACATAATATTATAAATACAAAACATCCATGACTCAGGTATAAAGGTAAAATGTTAACATATAAACATTTGCGCCTAGCGGGATTCGAACCCGTGACCGTTTGGTTAACAGCTCTAGACCAAACGTGTCGTCATTGAAATGACTACGTAAAATGATAAGTGCCTAATGAATGCCGAATAACCGTTTCAGTACTAACCTGTATTGAATGGAGTCACACACGTCACTAAATTAATTGTTAGCGTCGTTTGTCACTACAAACCAATGGATAAAGCTACAGCCATTAGTGTTCGGTTAGCCAAGTCATTACTGTACGTTAGATTTGAAACTATGTGCAGACAGTTTGATTTATATTTGCTGGATCTGACAGCTATTATGATCATTTCAGAATACCATATATATTGTAGTAATCAGACATCAATTATTTAGCAATACTTACTAATAATAAATCTGTAAGTGTAGGTAATATGTGTGTATGTATGTATGTATGTATGTATGTATGTATGTATGTATGTATGTACGTAGATACAAAACTTTGGCGATAGTTATTATTGTTTAAAGAAGTTGATCAAGTAGGTATACTTCACGAAAAAGTGCGAACCTGTTATATCTCGGAGAGTTGTAAAGATAAGATATTCAAAAAGAGCTCAAAAGATGTGTAATCACGAGAACTGTAAGGTGCAAAAAGAATTTTTCGAAAAAGTCAAAAACGAAAAAAGTTATGGCGGAAATAGTGAAAAAAATATGATTTTTCTTCCGAATTTTTGATTTTGGCGTTCGATATTTTGAAAACCAATAATGATATCAAAAATTTGAGAAAAACGCCTCTGGAAAATTTAGTCAGCTATAATTTGAGCCTAACATAAAGACGATCGGGTTAAGGGCTTGCCCTGTAGCTTAACCTTTTTGAAAGAAGTCAACAAGTCAGAACAACATATTTTTGCGATTCATTTCCATGTGCGATTCATTTCCAATGTGCTCGATAGTCGTGTGAGACACGAAATCTGTGATTTTTTTTAACATTTTCTATTTTTGATACCGAAATAAACTTCTAATAATGTTTGGTTCTAGAAATACGCTAAAGTGTGAATCCGCACAATTTCTCACAATTTCTGTAATATTGTGCAGGGTCTGTTACAAGGGATTATAACCTGTTTAGTCATGATTAATTGGTGTTTCGATCCTACGGCCACCTGTCTCCTATGACCCGCTTAATCACCAGATTTACTAAGATATATACTTATAATTAACCTGTGATGGAATATACACTACTATTGAGCTTGGAAACCAAATTATAATTATTACTTGCGATAATGAATGTTATTATAGACCCGGGCTATGCGAATTTGAATTGATTGCTTCTAAAATTAGTTCAAATCAAAGGCTCATTATGACTACAGTATTGTTGTAATTGTTTATTATTATTCCATTTTAGTGAACAATGACAATTTTAGACTATCGACTGAACAATTTTGGAAAGATAGGTAAGTAATATTATTATCTAATAAGTAATATTTGTCTTTTTAAATATCATATCTAAAATATAGAATCGTCTTCTACCGAATAAAAATTTTTAATGTCGATTTAATTCAACCAGTTTGAGATATATACTTATATATATTTCTTAAAATTTAAAAAAAAAATTCAAGAAATTATATTCATACACAACTTAAGTATATTTATTACATCATCATGTTTTCCATAGAATATTGTTTTACAATAATTTTATTTATGCCTAAAATGACTATTTTTTTATGTTAAATCTGGCAGAGAGGTTGATGGTTCACTTGACGGTAGGTGGCTACCGTTACCTATATACAAACAAAAACGCCACAGGTATTGCAAGTGCGCTGCCGACCATATTGGGATTGATGATAAGGGATTGGGGGAGGAAATGGGTTACTCACTCATCGAAATACAACAGTACACATACTGTTCTTACATTGTGGTCTTCTGTAAGCCAGACAAGCTGCCCAAATGACTTAAATGCAGCGTGACCTGCCCCTATTTTCTAGGTACAGATCATCTGAGCCCGAAACCGTTCCACTTCCGGAACACGAGGCGCGGACGAGGGTTTCATCAATTCGTGGTTGATGTTCCTCGCTAACGCACGAAGTGTTACAGTTCCACCTTCCTTGTCCGAACTGCTAAGGAGTGGAACTCAATGCCTGTGTCCGTGTTTCCTCAAATACAACCTGTGGGTCTTCAAGTCTAGGGTAAATGGGTACTTACTAAGTAAGCGTGGTCCACCTTGGGCACATCTGCAACTTACATCAAGTGAGATCGAACCCGGGAACATAGATATAAGGATCTGACAAACCACTCACCCAACGGACTCCTCAAATGACTCAATTTTATTTCAGGATTTTTTTCCCTTGAAAAAAAAATCATTCGGACGACGTGGACTTTTTTTCCTATTCTCCTGTGCTTGATTTGCATGGCGACACTTTTGCTACGTTTATGTCTTTAAGCGATATATAGGACCTGGATAGTCAAATCTGTCAATCATCTTAGCGCTGAACTTGAAAGCTAATTTATAGTTGCAGATATCTAGAGAGGAAACAAATCTACTACAGTTTTATTTAACAAGTTAATCACTTAAGTATTATGCACAATATAACAATATTGTATTTGGTGTATTACTCCAACAAAGTAAGGTACCTAAGGGTTTTTATAATCTCCTCCAAGTTAAGTGTCGAAGAGCCGCACATAAAACTGTTTAATAGAGAACGGTGTTATATCTTCCACAACATAGGGTTGAAGCACCCATTTCAACCCCGAACTGGTGCTAAAATGAAACACTAAGCGATGAACCCGGGAGACGTCGAAAATGTTTTAATTTGAAGGTGCACCAGACGTAAACCGTTGTTGTGAGAACTTCATTCTTTGTCGTACAACGCTCCCACGCTCACAGCACACACGGGTTCTAAATGCGAACACTGAGGAAAGATTATTCTATACAAGGGTATACAATAATTTATTAATTTATTTTTTTTAAAACAGCAACAGCCTAGCACACTTAACATTAACATTCATCGTCCTTTTTTTTTTTTTTTTTTTTTTTTTACGTGGGGAAATCAGCGATCCTGATTCACTGCCAGCAATGGGGTGCTGGCAGGATATGCGGGATTTCTACCCGCTAAAACCCCACGGTGTTCCTTGGCCACGCACGCATGTGGGGCGGGAGAGAGGTGTCAACGCGAGTATTTCGTCCTGCTCTCCCGCCTGCGTTAGCCCAGATCGGGCACCTCAATGAGGTCATCAGTAGGAGGAGGGATGGTAGGCTCCCTCCTCCCCGGGTGGTAAAGTATGGGAAGACGTGCCGGAACACAAGCACGTCTTTCACCAGGGCCGGGTTGGTAGGCGAGCGGATCCCCATATCCACCCACCCTCCGGCTGATCACGGGAGCGCTTGGAGTCGGCCGTACAGCCTCTTCCGCCTCCCGGGTCGTCTACGACGGATGTCGTCAGCGAGGGCGGCATCCTCCCTCGCTCGCTCCGCCGCCTCCTTCAGCAAGAGAACTTCCTCGCTGAAGGAGACCATAGCCTGCCAGACCTCTTTGCTGCCGACCATGGACAGAACCACGGCCGACAGCGAGAGGTCTCCTCCGACAACGGAGACTAGGTGCCTCCGCTGCTGGTCCCATGCCGGGCATTCTGCCAGCGTATGCTGGGAGGTATCCTCCGGGCCACCGCAGTGGTGGCAAGAAGGCGTCGCCTCTCTTCTAGCAACGTTGCACAGATATCTGCCGAAGCAACCATGCCCCGACAGAATCTGCGCAAGTCGGAACGTAATCACGCCCTTCCCGCGTCGGCACCACTGCTCCAGGACCGGCCTGATGGCCCGGATGGTGTGCGCGCCAGCAATAGGCTCAGTGAGCCTCTCGGCCCATCGAGCTATTGCGACTCTTTGCGCCGTGCGGCGCACTTCCTCCGGCAGGGGACCAGCAACGCCCCGACTGCGAGCTGTCGCACGACTTTCGTAGACCGAGGACAGAGCCTCGGCCTCCAGGTCCCACGGGGGGGTACCCGCCAAAACGCATGCGGCGTCACACGATATCGTGCGATATCCGCGTATCACCCTGGTCGCCATCACCCGCTGAGGTCTTCTCAGGAGTGTGATGTTGTGGCGATCCAGGGCGTCCGCCCACACAGGCGCGCCGTAGAGCGCCATGGAACGCACCACCCCCGTGAAAAGACGGCGGCAGCTGACACTCGGTCCGCCCAGATTTGGGAGGAGGCTACCCAACGCCGAGGTGGCCTGAATCAGTTTTGGACTCAGCCGCCGGAAGTGCTCATGGAATCGCCACCTGGAGTCCAAGGTGAGCCCCAGGTAGCGCATGTGCACTCCGACGGCGACGTCCACGTTCCCAACTTTTATGCTGGCCTGCAGCGGCGGACCCTTTCGTGGACCATGGAAAAGTATGGCCTCAGATTTTTCGGGTGCCACCCGCAATCCCAACAACTCGATGCGCTTGGCCACAACAGCGACGCTCACCGTGGCCAAACTCAACACATCCTTGTAGTCGTCTGCACACGCGACGACCAATGTGTCGTCGGCGTAGCAGACGACGTGTACGTCCGGTGGGAGGGCGCCTCTCAGGGCCCAGTCAAAGCCAAGGTTCCACAGGAGCGGTCCTAGGACAGACCCCTGTGGAACGCCGCAGGACATTGTCCTCTCGAGAACGGTCCCATCTCGGCGACGACATAGGATCTTGCGATCCTTCAGATAATCTCCAACAATCAGCTGGAGGTAGACGGGCAATCGGTGGAACCGAAGCGCCTCCCGTATACAGCTGAAGGGGAGGGTGTTAAAAGCATTGGAGATGTCCAGAGACACCGCCAACGCCACCCCCCCTCTGCCTACGGTATCCTGCGCAATGGTCTTGAGGCGCAGGATCGCGTCGATCGTCGATCGGCCCGCGCGAAAACCGAACTGATTGTCGGAGAGATCTGGTCCCGCCGAGGTCAAGTGTCCGGTAATGCGGCGGGCAATTATTCTTTCGAATAACTTGCCGGCCTCGTCGAGCAGCACAATTGGCCTGTATCCAGAAGGAGAGTCCGCGGGACGTCCCTCCTTCCTTAACAAGACCAATTTGCCCTCCTTCCAAATCTTGGGAAAGGACCCCGCGCGCAGGGCAGAGTCGAAGACGGCCCGCCAGCGGTCTCCCAACTCGCCCGACGCCAAGACCCAGACACGACCGGGTATCCCGTCCGGACCAGGGGCGGTGCTTTTACCGCGGAGACGGGCCATGGCCTCCTCAAATTCTCCGCTGGAGATAGGCGGAGCTCCGTCATCGTCCCCGGTTCCAGCGATCGCTCGACCGCCCATGGGCGGTGGAGTGTGCTCTTCCCGTTCGGGGAAAAGTGTGGAGAGCACGACCCGGAGAAACTCTGGGTCCAACGTTTCGGCCACGGGTGGACCGTGAGAGCCGAGTTTGGCCCTGGCTGCAAGATAGGGGCGGCCCCACGGGTCTCGATCGAGGGACTCGAGCATCCTCTCGCGAGAACGTGCCTTCGCCTCCCGGATTCCGATGTTGAGTGCTTTCCGGGCTCCTCTATAGGCGTCGTAGAGGCGCGCCTCCAGCTCGAGGTCCTTGACCCTGCGCCTGCGGCACCTTGCGTATTTACGGCGGGCGGCTACGCACGCAGCACGAAGATCTGCCACTTCTTCGCACCACCAGTGCACCTGCTTTCTGCGTGAACATGGCCCGGCACGCGGCATGGCGGCATCGCACACAGCGGTCATGGCGACTCGCATGCCGATTGCTTGCTCCTCGACCGGCAAGTCCTCGCTGAGCTCTCGCGAGACCCAGTCTTGGACGATCGCCGCCTCGACAAGGAGGTCCTTGTCGAGTCTTGCCAGAGCCCAGCGGGGGAATCGCTGGGATCGTCCATCCCGTCGCCGCGGAGACAGATCGTCCGCGCCCGAGGAGCCGACTATGCCGAATTGGACATAACGATGGTCTGAGAGGGTTTCAACGCCCTCCAGCACGCCCCAATCGCGGACGCGATCGGCGATGGCCCGACTGGCGAACGATATGTCCACTATCGAGCCACCGTTATGCCGAACGCAGGTATTTACCGTGCCGCGATTGAGGAGTACTAGCCCTGCGGAGGCTAGGAAATCCATGACAGCGTCGCCTCGTGCGCCCGAAACGGGACAGCCCCACGCCGTGGACTTCGCGTTGAGATCTCCCAGGACCAGGACCGGGAGTCGAGAACGCAGGATGGCTCTCTCTAAGTTGCCGAGAAAGACCTCGAACTCGGCTAGGACGCGGTTGGGGGAAAAGTAAACTCCGATGATCAAGACCGCGCCCCACTCAACGGCAACAAATCCTTGGCCTCTCTCGGCCACACGGAGAGGGGCAGAGCCGGCAGCGCCCACGATCGCGACTGTGGTTGCCGTGTCAGATGCCCAGTTGGGGCGGGGCGGTACATAGTACGGCTCCGCTGCCACCGCGACGTCAATCGACCACTGCGCCATGGACTGGAGGAGGAGATCCTGAGCCCCGGCGCAGTGATTGATGTTCGCTTGGAGGAGACGGATGTAAGGGACGTGGTCCATTACGGGGCCGTTTCCATCTCCTCCTCGCGTGAAGCGTTATCCGCGGCGGCGGATGTACCGCCCGCCTTGGCATTTTTCTTCCCCTTGTTGGCGGGAGCTTTACAGCCCCGACTGCCAACCGGGTGGTCCGCCCGTTTTTTCGCTGCGGCGCAGGGACCACAGTGGGGGGGGTTTGTACATTGGAAGGCCTTATGGCCTTCCTTTCCGCAGCGGAAGCACGCACCGCTGCGGTCCTCCTCCGCTTGGCACTTGGGGGCCACATGCCCGGTCTGTAGGCACCGGAAGCACCTAAGTTGGCGCTGGGGCAACACTTTAACTTGTGCCGACACCCAGCCAACCAAAAGCCGCCTACCATCGGCGACTTTTTTGGCGCTCTCCACTGGACACGAGACCCACAACGAGCCCATCCCAAGGGGGCCGGCGCGTACCTCCCCGGTTTTAACTTGGTCTCGGGGGCAACCGCCCACCCGAGACACAGCCTCCGCGACCTCCTCCGCCGAGACGGAGTCGTCAAGCCCAGATATGCGCAGTTCGGCGCACTTCTGGGGTCGCGTCACCTTGACGACGTCCGGCTCGAAGAACTCGCGGAGTTTCCCCGCGAGCTTGTCGGCCGCGTCACCCTGGTCCTTGCCCGGGATTTCGAGCACCCGGGCTCCGGTCTTGGAGGATCTTATCTTTACAAAACCAACGCCAATAGAGGGGAGGTCAAGCCTCCTCCTCGCCTCGGTGATAAGGCTGTTGTAAGTAGCGCCTTTGTTGCCGGCCTCGGGCCCCAGAGTAAGGACCACGGCCGCAGAGCGCGGAGGGCGGAGCTTTCTCCTAGCGTCGTCGCTGGCCTTAGCCTTGGCAGCGGATTTGCTGGCCTTGGCCGCAGGCTTGGAAGCGACTGCCGCCTTCTTAGCCTTCGCCTTCCGTCCCACCACCAGGGACCACGGTTCTTCCGTGGTAGCTGGGGCGAGCGCCGTCTTTGGCACTGGGGTTTTACTTGCCCTCGGCTGTGAGGCAGGCGGTGCCTTGGCGGGCCGTGCCTTGACGGGCGGCGCCTTGGCGGACGGTACCTTCGCAGGCGGTGCCCTCGCGGATGCTGTCGTCGCTGGGGAGGACGACGACTCCGCTCTCCTCCTATCCGCTGCAAGCGGAGGCCTCACCCTTTTCTCCGGGAGGAGACGGTCCTCGAGACCGGCGAAGCGGGCGTCAATGCGGAACGCAAAGGCTTCCAGTGCCTTACGCACCGTCTCTTCGACCGAAGTCGAGGCGCTGGCCGCCGGAACTGGGGCTGGCTCCTTTGAGATGGTGGCGCGCAGCTCACGCATCTCCTTCTCCAGCGCGTCCACCCTGCCCCTGAGGCGGGCATTATCGGCCTGAAGGGCCGCCGACTCCTCGCTCACGGTGCGGCGGACGAGCTCGTCCATTATCCCCGTGAGCGAGTCCACCGACTGGTTTAGGGCCGCGACGAAGGTGCCCTTCAAGTTGCCCGAGGATCTCGCCACCCGGGCAATGTTTTGAAGGTCCTCCTTCGCGCGGTCCCTCAACACCTCCGACGGCAAGGCCAAAGGCGTCGGCTCCTGCGATGGTGGTATGGCGAACTGCTGTGCGCGCCGACGCGCCATAGCGTC
The DNA here is from genome assembly GCA_918317495.1 of Synanthedon vespiformis. Lineage (NCBI taxonomy): Eukaryota > Metazoa > Arthropoda > Insecta > Lepidoptera > Sesiidae > Synanthedon > Synanthedon vespiformis. Next base: position 4,249,203 of record OU906968.1, on the reverse strand, counting down.
GGCGAGCTCTTCTTCAGCCAAAAGCCGGAGCTCCTCCCTGCGCTCCGCCTTCGCCCTTGCGCTGCCGGTAAGCACACCTTCCGTGGGCTGTCCGCGCCCACGTCCCGCCTTGGCGGCACGCTTCCTCAGCGGTCTGACTGCGGACTGAGGGTCTGAGTCAGACGGCGAGTCTCCCTCCTTTCTCTTTCTTCGGCGGGCGGGGGCTGCGGTGGCGGAGCGAAAGCTCGACGCCGACATGTCTGAGCCCGCGCCCTCCACGTCACTCGGCCCCGGCGAGGCCCCACTGCTTCGAATGTCGATGTCCGACAACCGGTCGAGTAGTATGGCCGGTTGCATCGCCCTCGAGTCTTCGGTTGTACCGGTAGTCCATTTCACATCGACCGGCCCGGATACCGGTCGACGCCGCTGGCTAGGCGGGTCGCAATCGCCGCTCGTGGCACATTTCACACTCGGGGGCCGAGCTACCCCCGAGCGCCCGGCGTCAGCGGGATCGCTCGACATACGTTTTCCGTTGTCCGACATTTTTCATTTTTGTTTGGGAAGCGTACCTGCGGCCCTTTCCCAACAGGCCGCAGGAGCGCTTGGGACCGGGTTCCCCCCGGCCATGCAACCCATCGGCACGCTAACCTTAGGTTTCGGGTTATTTTTTATAGTGGTTTTCTTCCACGCGGCCCGCCGCTCAGTGCGCCAGACCCCCGGCCTCGCGAGAGGTTACGGGTTGCCCGGCGGTGGCCTAAGCCACACACCGCGCCCGCGGACCTTATCAGGCCCGCAACCACGAGCCGAGGCTCCGCTGGCCCATCTCTGGGCCCCTCCATAAAGCGCCGATCGCGCACCGCCGCAATGTCCGGGCAGACCAGACACGTGGAGACAACTCCACTCGTGAGCGCTCCGCTACGGGCTCCCGCGAGGGAGCCCGCTCGGAACGCTCGGTTGTACGCCTTCTTGGTCCCCAAGGCCGAAGCCAAGGGTAAGCCCCCCCACCACGACAAGGTCATGGCGTACCTAGGGGGGGTAACATTCATCGTCCTACATCAAGGTCCAGTGTGCAAGCCAATTAGAGCTGAGCACGTAATTCAATTTGGTACATCATAACTCCAACAAAAACAAAAATAAAATAAAAAATATATATACAAAGTCCAAAAATAAAATTAGTTACAAACAAAGAAATTACAATGCTATGTCAAAATTTAAGAAGAAAAATGTCAAAAGTAAAAATATAATAATAATACATATAACATAATATTTTATTTGTAGTAAAGGACATCTAAGAACCGTTTGTCCAACTCAACATAATGCAGTATGTAAAAACCTGCGCTTGTCTTCCTTAGAGCCGATGGTGAGGTTAAGCACTTACTAAACAAAACATTACACATAAAAGCTCCAAAATTAAAGAAAGCTCAAAAATTTTAGATATTACAAAATTAAATCGCTCAGTTTCTCAGTTAACTTATTCTGAACCACTCAACGGTTATAATATAAAGCCTTTATGACCCTAGCTACCTTTCTCGTGGGAGATAGAGTCTATAGTCTATAGGCATTAGTCATATTTGTAGTCATTTTATGTACGCTTAGTTTTAAGAAATAACTATTGTTTTCAAGCGCCGCAAACTATAGTGACGAAGATTACCCTTTGGTAACGAGAAAAAAAAATTAAAAAAAACATACACAACGGATTTTAACACGGTTTTAAGAGCGATAATTGAAAGTTTGTGTAATTAGCAATTCGGAGTGGGTTACAGATGTAAAAGAATCTTAGATTTGAAAACAGCGAAATAGGTCTGAAGACTGCATATCTTTAATGGGAAATGAAATGACATAGACACAGCATCTAAATCAACTTCTGAATCCTGTCCCGTATGTTTTCTCTAAGTAAGCTTTTTAGCAGTGGAAAAAGCAACATTTTTAGTTTCCACAGAGTCTAGGATCCATTATCCAGGTAAGTAAAAATTGCTATCCCACTTTTTTATACTTTGTATACACGAACGCGTTACAAAGTTGTTCGACGAACTATTGTTCGAGTGTGCAGTTTTGAAGATGCCAAGTGGAGCTTGCTAGTTGACTTTATCAGCGAAAATATGGGAACATTTCGAACAAAGTTGAACAAGTTTGCTCATTACTGGGAGACAACAGTAATATGAGGCTGATAAATGTTGAACAGAAATGTTGTGTGAACCAGTAATGCTGCTGCAAACTCAGTTTTCTTTGTATATTGCTCGGTTCTTGCTTCGTCTATTAAAATTGCACACATAGGTAATTAATTGTCTATTACTTAACTGTCTGAGCAATACCAACGCGCTCATTTGATATATAGCAAACTAAAATTACCTAGCATTTTCTTTATTAATAACTAGCTGTTGTACGCAACAGTTTTGTCCATTTGTAAGGTAGTAAACAAGCTTTCTATACAGTTCAATAGTTTTTGAGTTTATTAATTACTAAGCTTTGTTGTTGCACACGACTTCGTGCGCGTAACTTTATAGAATATAGCCTATGTCACTCGCTAAGAATATAGCTTCCAAACAGTGAAAGAATTTTTCAAATCGGTCCAGTAGTTTCGGAGCCTATTCAATCCAAACAAACAAACAAACAAATCTTTCCTCTTTATAATATACTAGCTGGTGCTCGCAACTTCCTCCGTTGAAAAGTATAAAACGCCATCTACCGTGTAGCGGATCGCTAAAAATATCACCAAGCAGTTGTCATGTAAGTCGCTTCATCTGATTCTGGATAGATGGCGCTGTCAAGTGTATCCCAGGCCAAGCCTTACTTCGTATTTAATATTATTTTTGATTTCCCGTAGGAATGAAGCATTTTACCGCGGTAAAAAGTAGCCTATTGAACATAGGCTTCTATCTAATGTCTAACGTCGGCTTCTAATGGTAAAAGAATTTTTCAAATCGGTAAGGTAGTTTCGGAGCCTATTCAATACAAACAAACAAACAATCAAATCTTTACTCTTTATAATATTAGTATAGATGGCTAGCATCTAGCCGTGCAGCAAAGACAAGTTATTTTAGCAAGACGGAGTTGATAGCCAGTCGCAAAGACTTACTATTGTTCGATAGAAGAAAGGGGAAATTCTTTTTGTGTTTGATTCTTAGTCCATTTATCGTGGAATGCTTTCGGCTATAGAGAACGCGGACGAAGTCGCGGGCACCAGTTATTATAAGTATAACATTGGAAGTAATTCAGCAGTGTAACCAATATATTCGGTTCGTTCCGAATCAGTATAAGTATAATTTGATTCGCAAACAGGGAAACGCATTCGCTATGCTCGAGAAAATAAATGACTGCAAAAGAAAAGCCCTGAAACTTTTTAATAAAAATATTCAATCACCGCTTCTCAAAGTTTCTCAAAGTTCCGAAAGAATGTTCCGGGTTAATAAAATGTAGATGAAGAAAATACGTTTACGATGAACTTTTTAGAGTTCTGTATGTGCAGAATTAAATTTCTAATTGAATTTATTTTGTTTTCAACTGATTTTTAGATTTTAAAGTTATTTCGCATTTGTGTTCAAAAATAAAGTGAAAATAATTTTGATTGTAATTAATAATTAAATTAATTGAACATTAACACTAACTATTTAAATGAATGGTCACTTTAAAACTGCATTATTTAAACGTTATAAACACTGATTAAACACTTAAAAAGACGTTAAATTCGGCATAGTTTTTGAAAAATATAACTCAAAATTCTTGAAGATTTGAAAATGTGAAACTAAATAGACTAAATTATTAAATTATGTTTAGAGTTATAGTTGTTTTAGGATAAATATTTGAGTATAGGAAGGTTTCAGGAATTAGGGCAAATTTAGATTAAAGACTGATCAGGTGACATACTAACATGCAAAACTCTTACAACATGCAAAAAGCAGTCATAAAATTTGTATTATCTATTCTACGACGGTTTTCCAAATCTGTTGGATTTTCAGTCTGTCGGATTAAACAATGTTTATTATCTTTGTATAACGCACTGTATCATATATTTGATAAAGACTTAACTAACTAACGAAATAACAGGCAATATACAAACATGATAACTCGCTGGCGTCAGTAAGTTAATTACACGCGAGTTGACGAATAAGTCCGTTTATCAAATTGTGGAACTTTAATAGTCTCAATATACAGAACCCTTTGTTAAATTATATATACATGTTTTGACCAACGTTCTCCTAAACCGCCGGACGAGTGCCAAAAGACTTCTATTAAGACACTTTTATGATGCAAATATTCACGATTGCAGGTTTCGCCTTTATATCTCAAGAAAGAAGATGAAGAACAAAAAGTTTGAGAACCGCTTCAACATGACATTTTTGAATAAATTTATGTAGATAGATTAAATAATAATTATTTTTTATGTATCTAATATATAAAATTCTCGTGTCACGGTGTTAGTTGCAATACTAACACTGTGCATTTGGAGTACTGTATATATTCAGTATATTCGGAGTTATATATTCGGAGTTGTGTATATACGGAGTGTGCAGAGCTAAAAGCAATAAACTTACATTGTAATATTATACAGTCAAATTTAATTAAAGAGCTTTCTTAACTTGTAATATTAATTAACGATGTTTACATGAAGGCGCCGATATAACTGACAATCTTATTAGGGACGCTAGCTGAATTAAAAATATTAAACCTGCAAGTATATTACTCCTAGAGTGAATTTATATCATATAGAGTTGTTTGTTTTAATAATATAATATTTTATTGACATTAGCAATGTTGTTGGAAGTTTCAACAGATATTATAATGAAATATAATTATTTTATTTTATCTTACTTATTTATTTATTAATTTATTTTTTATTTAAATTTTTTGAATTGAATTTGATTTTGTTTTTAAATTTGAACAAAATAAATAAATTTATACATAACGTCTTAAAAATATATATTATATTGTTATATAACAAAAATATAACGATATTAATGAACTAATTTCTGTAATATTATTGTGAACTAAATTTTATTATATTTTATAAAGTTAGGAAACCTAACATTTTTAAAATGTAAAAAGTATCCTATTATGTTAATCCCAAATTATTTGAAGTGGTTTTAATTGAAAAAATATTAAAAAAATAATACAAATCCAATTAACAACTCCATATAAATCCTGAAAGTGAAACATTGGGATAAATTAGGACAGTCCGTACAATTCCTTAAAACACGGGGAGGGTCGGCATTCTCCAGATTCCCTTCGTCTAACTGTCCGTATCTTAATTAGAGCAGACCATCAAAAATTCTTTGCCTTGAATAAGTTATATGAAAGCAGTTCTCTTAGACGAGAAAGAGTTCTCCGTTTCAATTCTTTTATGTAAAATATTTTAATCAATGTATTTCTTTATTAAATTTTCTTACTCCTAAAACCTTAATCGTTTAAGCCAGAAGATGGGCTCTAGCATTCCTTACTCACTTACCGAAAGACAACTGCACACGTGCTGTTATTTGCACCAAATAGGCTGCCCAAATGGCTGCGAAACGCAGTGTGCCAGGTCCAGACCAGAAAAGTTTCCAGCTTTTTTATCTAAAGTTGACCGTGCCGGGAATAACACCTGGGAATACTAAGACAGAGCGTTAAGCCAAACACCCTTTTTGCATGGGAAAATCTGCTAACCAGATCCCCACCGACCATGGGGAGATCGGTGGGTGGGTTTTAAGTAGGACTTCTATAACCTACAGTGTTTCCTCGCGTCATCTTTTGACTATTATCTATTGACGTTATCTATTGTATTGAATATTAAGACACGACAATTTCTGCCCCCACCAGAAATCAAACACCCTAACCACTTGGACCGGCCAGAAGAAGCCTGGAAGCCACCGTCAACCCGCATGCCTTATCATATCGAATAGGTATCTAGCTTTGAATGCAATGAAATAAACAACAAAGTTATTGTACACGAGTTACATTTTGGTTTCGCAATTTCAGTTATGGCAACTGTCTCGTGAATGATATATCAGATATCTGCAACGCAATTCGACAAAATGCATAACAGGAAATTCAGTTGCAATTAAGTTCTGTAATTTTACAATTGTAATCTGTAATTTACCTACGTAAAATCTGTAAGCGAAGTCTTAAGTCAATTTTAAGGATGTTTTAAGGATCTTCAGTTCACATTTAAGCGAAGTCAAAAGTCAATCCAAAAAGGTTTTTTTAATATGAGTGATGTATCGGGATAATCTGGCCTGGTAAAAGGTAGTACAGTCGGCCGCATAAGTCGGTTAACACATTCATAATTGCAAAAACACTAAACACTTAACGCGCCATAAGTCGTTGGTTACGACTAGAGAAGAAAATAAACTTCACGTACAAACGATCGTAAAAAGCTTCAGTGAGTAAGTAATTAAGTAAGTTAGTTGAGTGTTCAGTTGTTTTGCACTTTTGAATGTGTTAATCGACTTATGCGGCCGACTGCACATATTTTGAATATTAGAGACCTATTGGGAGTCCGAAACGTTTTGAAGTCAAGTGCATAAATATGTTTCCGTTTATAATACATGAACACTATATAAATCGTCATTAGCACGTCCCTGATTTTCTTTTCAATTCATGGATCTAAGCGAACTCGAAAGTGAATCTGGAAAGTTTTTTGAATATGAAGGCTATATCAGGATAATCTGGACTGAAAAGAAGTAGAAATATTCAATTTTAATACACGACTTAAGTATCGGAGACCTTTTGATTAGGAGTCTGAAACGTATAAACAAGGTTAATACATATTACTGCTAGAAAACATGTCAATAACAGGAATAGAAAGAGCATACGCGATCCTGTGAGTCCAATATAAATGCCTGAAGTAAGATGCTCTTGAGATGAGTGCCTTTTTGTAGTGTAGTCAGTTTGCTGAGTATCACACCGATGAGTCTATGCTTTAACTTCCTCTATGTGAAGAGAACTTTTTGTTTGCTTTTAAGAACTTATTGAACTTACTATTGTGTACTTTTATATTATGGTATTAGAAATAAAATGGATGTAAATATATTTTGTTTATTGTTTTATATGTATATCAGCGAACCACTCTATCGTTCCAATGTAATAGAATTAATTTGTTCACAAATCAATGTTAGTGATTGCAAATTTAATTATTTAATTACCGCATTACACAACTACAAAATCACTCGTCCAAATTCCAGACTTTTAAGTAGACTTTAATTCACGAATCCCTTACATTCATCAAAGCTTGAACTCCAGAGTTAACATCTGAAACATCTTGATAATATAGATGTTTAGAGGTTAATTTCTCTCTGATAAGACTCTCAAATCAGATTGCTACGGGAGACAACTTAAACGTAAGATATACTTTTCTTAAGTGTTGTTTACTTCGAAGTCGTCTGGCTTCATAATCAAAAATTATAATATTCAATCCCTTTATTGTTAAATATACCGTAAAATGCGAATCGCGAAATATTCCATATGATACTCCACAAGTTTCCACTTATTTAATATCGAAGAAATAAATCTGAGGGTCGATCTCATAATGGGCCTTATACAGGTACAAAGAGCGCATTGAAAGAGGCCGTATTCAGAATTACTCGTCCAAATTGAAGAGGTATAAAAGACGTTTTGTCAATATTAAAAAAAATTCTTCGCCTTCCCACTTTATTGTGAAAATTCTCAGAGAATAAAAGTCATGGTTTTCCTGTTATTTTCTATTAGCTGTGATCCTCAGTTTTGTATTAGACAATTTTAAAAAACTGCTTAAAAGTGATCTAGACTATATTATCAAGATTATCTGAAAATTTGAGTAGATATTGTTAATATTATATTTTTAACCATCGACGCCCGTGTCTGCTGTCTGTGACATTATAGCTCCCAAACTGATGGACCGATTTTGATCCGTTTTATTTGTTTGAAGGTGACGTGATCGAGATAGTTCTTATCTGCTTTATAATTTATGAAGATCTATTTAATTAACTTCCACGGGTTCTCACTAACTTCTATAGGTTCGATTGATTCGAAATTTGGTGTACTGTTACTTCGGTTGTATTTCAATGACCTTGACCTGATGTAGCATGAAGTAGTCTGCGGTATACCCATCTCCTTAGCAACGTATAGCAAATATAACGTGTTCGAGCTCATAAGAATGGTTGGTAAGACCACGTCAGGAGTTAGTTGAATTGTATGTAGCTTTTCATTCAGACATTTTTTATCAACACTTATTATTATACTAGTTGTTGCCCGCGACTTCGCCCGCGTTAAAAAAGATAAAAAAGTAGCCTATCACGTGTCCCGTACTTCTAAATGTATATCTACCAAGTTCCATGAAAATCAGTTAATTCGCTTAAGAGTGATGGAGGAACAGAAAAAACTTCTAAAAATGGTCAATTTAGTTTCAGTATCATGTATATAGCCTATATACACGATATTTCTGAAAACAAAGTAAATTACTCCATGACCGACCCCCTACACATTTATTATTAGTAATATTAATGATGATGTAGCTTTTCATTCAGACATTTTATTTCAACACTTACTTATTACCCAAAAAAAGTCAGTCACTTGACTTCCAGGAGAAACCTGAACTTAAAGTGCCTGAATTTATTAGACTTTTGTTTCAAGTATCAATTATTTTCCTTAAATGACAAAAGTTTTGAGTTGAAAACCTGGGATTCGAACCCGGGATCCCTGGACGCAGTGAAAATACGAGTAGGTACAACTTGGGACTCTTTAAGAACAGTAGGCAATCCAAACTCGGGGATCTCTGAAACGAAATGTGCGGACTTTTTTTCCTGTTGTTCCGATTGATAGGATGTTGCAGACTTTTTAGATTTTAGAAATAATACAACCATTTTACTTTGCTATCTTTATTTGTCAAAGTCTTTCTTAACTTCTATATGTATATATAAACTTTTGATTTAATCTACTTCCTTGCGATAATTATATAACCTAAATGCTTATTTATAAACTTTTCCCTATTTACTGTCAACATAAACATAAATAAATGAATGAGTAAATTGTAAAATTATATTTTCATTATAACGACTTCATGAAACTTACATTTAAAATTCATATTTACATATTTTATTTACATGTTATAATACATTATTTTCTGTCGTTAACTATTATTTATTAAATAGTAATACGTTTTGTGACTAAAACACAACAATACTACTTTGTAATAAAATTGTGGTGCTAATAACGTCGATTTCAAAGTTTTTAAACAGAGCGTGTGTTATCTTCCTATTTACAATGATATTATACATTATTTATTAACGAGTTTAAAAAACTATTTATTATTTAAAAAGCAAATGAAACATTTATTTTAATAATCATAATTCTAATATTGCATTTTATAATTATTTTGTGTGGATAATAGATTCATAAAGGAGTACCTATTTCATTAAAAAATACATATTTTTCGGAAGAAATGAAATTTTCAACAAATTACTCATATTTATTGTTTAATTATGTACATAGTGTTAACTCATTCTGTATTTACATTCATAGTTAACAAATTCATAGTTGTTAATATAACATGAATGAATAGTATTAATTTTGTAAGTTCTTTCATACAAAAGTAATACTATTTTGTTTTTGATATTGAACTTGACGGTATGTTTGCCATAGGCTGAGATTCAATTTGATGGTGGGTGGCTACCGTCACCTATAAGACAACCAACTCAACAGGTGCAACAAGTGCACTGCCGACTAATGGACTCTTACTCACTCACTCAAACACAAAACATATGTGCTGTTATTTCACTGTGACAGAGGTCTTCTGTAAGATCCGGCTAAAACCCAACGACTTTTAGCGCGGCCGTTTATGGGCGAGGTCGTGGGGACGTTATGAGACGACATCGGTGCCCCGCCACGGCTATCCATCGCGGGGAGGCCCATGCTCCAATGTCAGAACCTCGGCGTACCCGAAAGTGGAGGTACGCCGGCCATCTCGGGGGACCTTACGACGGGCGGCCATGATGACCTAACCCGGAAATCGAACAAGGGGTTAAAGGCAAGCATCTTAAACACTCATCCAGGGTTCGTCAACTAAAACCACAATTGAATTATCTATAAATAAATTTAAAGTTTATATTAAGAAAACCCTGTGCAAAAAGGGTTATTATAGGATATTAGATTATATAAATGATGACTGTCCTTGGAGTCAAATATAGTTGATTATTGTGTTATGTAGATTGCTATGTATTGTTACGTATTACTTTGTAATTTATTTATGAAAAGAGCAACTAGGGGGTTTCTTGCCGAGTTCTTCCCCCTAGAAACAGCTTTCCGAACCGGTGGTAGTTTGTAAAGAATGTTGACGAAGATAAATGTTTTGTAAAAACTTACGTCGAATAAATGATTTATTATTATTATATTATGAACTAAAAACATCACATGCGAACCAATATGACGTATATCCAATTACGATAGCTGGTACGTACATTACGATACAGAGAACTGGGTTATCGCATTTTTAAACGGGACCTGTGTTTTGACGAAGTTATGAATATGAAGAGATGAGATTGAGTTTCGCTCCGCTTCGAGCCTCTCAATATAGCGACCGTTTACGGTCAAACAACGGTATATGTGATGCTTTTATTTCTTTTTTAATAAGAATTTGCGACGGCCAGGCAGACGAGACTGTATGTCGTTCTGCGGATGGGGCAGAAGTGAAAACTAAAAAAAATTCGGCTGTATTTTTTGAATCGTCAGGACAGTAACAGTGTCGGTTACAGTAACAGGTTGCGAGTTCCATGGTTTTTCCCATCTCAAAAATTGTTCTTTTATAAATTAATATCAGCGCCATCTCTTTTTGCATTGATGTATTATTTCAATTCAATTAGTTTACGCAAGGATGTATTATTACGTAACATAATATTCCAGTTTCAGTGAGTTTCAGTGTAGATGTCGCAATATCTGAAAATTTACAGAGGTGTCGGTTACATGGTTACAGTAACAGGTCGCGAGTTCGATGGTTTTTTCCCATCTCAAAAATTCCCAATGCGCCTAAAGAAGTTTTCACTTCAAAAAGCCAAAGCCATAAAAATATATATATGAAAATTACTCGAGTAATAAATTCGTGCTTTTTACTAAAGAGTTTTCACAGACGCTTTTAACCACTTCATTTTCATATCTTATTTGTAAAGTACGAATGCAAGTTTTGCATCCCTTTGATGTAATATTATGTTGCCAAGTAATTAATGCATTTTATACTTTGTCCACTTTGTGTGACTACATTTATTAAAATATTCCACGTTTTACATATTTACTCTATTGCAAAAGGCTTTTTCATTTACATTTGAAAAATTACAAAAATTTACAAATACAAATTGAAAAATTTACATTGAAAATAAAAGAAAGTCCCTCGCCGCGTCTGTCTACTGTATGTCTGTTTGTATGTATGTGTGCGATGATCTCAAAAAACTACTGTACGGATTTTAATGCGGTTTTCACTAGAGAAAATAGCGTTTAACGAGGAAGGTTTTCATTAATAATTTGCAGGAATAAATTGCATGCTTCATTTTTAACGATAAAATAAAAATTAAACTTTAAACCGTCAAAATTTAACTAACGTTTTAAATATTCAAACAGTTGCGCTGGAAAATGGTTTGTAGAATGTCATTTGTATTAATCCTAGTTTAATTAAATGTGAACAATATGACGTCGTTATTTTCGCTACACAGTCAAAGTGGGAACAAAAAAATGTTTGCTTGTTAATTTACTAAGAAAACGTTGGGATTTTTTAAACATTTTAATTATTATTTTATTACTATAAAAATAAAATCAAAATTATTTGACATGTGAAAATCTTTTTAAAAAGTTTTAAACATCAGAGTATCAGAATAACTGTGCTTATAAGATTTGCAACTGAATATAAATTTTAGACTTTTTATTTTTCAGGAAAAAAACTAATAGAAACTAACATTAGCATTATTAGGTGAATCTAATTAAGCATAATAATGTATTAAAACAATTATCTTTTGATACAAATATCTACAATACAATTTTCCCAAATACCTTTTTACAACGACTCCAATTACCTCAGAGTTTTCTTTTAAACAAAAAGAATCAATTTCATTATAGTGTAGTACATATTTTATCCTAAAACATTTGAAACAACTATTCTCATGTACATTTTGCCCAAACATTGGCTCAAATGTTGGTCTTTGGTGCGAATAATTTTCATCTGAAGCCGTCCACGGTGCTGGTGTATAAAGTCGCAAAGGTACAATACAAAGAGATGACTAGGTTCATTGAAAGGGCGCAGGGTGATGCTGTGTTCGCGTTGCCGTGCTGCATCGCTGCTGGGTGTTCTCCTGAATAAAAGGAAAAAAAATATTATAAGAAGAATATTATTAGGAGTGATTCTGAAGTCCGTTCCGTCTATTAACCTAAGGGAGGTTGGCCTTAGAGTGTGAATGAGAACGCATATAATTATAAGCGCATTGATTCCAATCACGATAAAATATTATGGTTTTGGATTTGGTATTTTATTTTGATGGTTTTTGAGCTTACCACACTATCAATATCGATAACAAAAAGACACAAATTTTTCAGAAATTTTCACTTTTTCTTAATTCAAAAATCGAAGCCTAATGCATAAGAAAAAAAAATCGTGTCTCTTATCGTTTAGATTAGAACTTATGGTTAAGAGCTTAGCTCTTGTGGTTTGATTATCCTGTATATAATTTATTTCTATGGCGGCCACATAATGTGTGCCTAAAATGAGACTTCAAGCCACAACAATTCTATTTAACATTGGAACATACAAATCGTATTTAAAAATGGCCACTTGACAATTCACATTTCAAGGCAGCGAACGTAACTTCTCACCATTAAGACCAGTAAAATCAGAGATGGGTTCAAATGGGTTACAATTTCCTACAAATTCAACATTATTATGTCGTTTAAAGTATGAAAAATAACTCTTTGGCCGCAATCTGGGCCATCCATTAGGATAACGACATAAGTCATTTAAAAATAATTACGATTAATGATTCCCTTCACTTCGGAAGAGGTCCGTTGAGGTCAAAAGCGATTTTCTGGTTCCGTTATTACAAAATTAGGAAACGTCACGGGATACTTTCTGTTTTAAATTAAATTAATCATGAAATTTTCGTATAATGAGTGTCTTTATGACATTTCAAGGACTTAAAACCATCCTGCTAATATTATAAAATGCAAAAGTCTGTGAGGATAGTATAAAGTATGGATGTTTTTTAGTATTTCACGCAAAAACGGCTAAAGGGATTGGGATAAAATTTGGCACACAGATAGTTTATTACCTGGACCTGGATATTAATATATGTAAAAAAAAAGTTCTCAAGGGATCGCTTAAAAATATAAAAAATTCATCGTCACTGTCGTCAACAATGGCGACCCACCGTCGTCATAGCAATAAAGACATGGATTGGGGTGGGTAGTCTATGGATAAAGATGTCATTCGTTATTCAGATGTTATATTTTTCATATTATAATAACAGCTAGTATGATCGTAATCCATTCATATATAGAATGTCAACGCTCGTATTCAGTGGAACTACTTTATCAGAAAGACAGTGACTCAACAGTCCCTGAGTAGTAAGGCTACACAATATTTAAGAAAAATCTGTTCAGTTATCTCCAAAAAACTATAAAAATAGCTGTGAAATATGGCACCCAAATACACAGATTGTTAGGTTTCGTCAATTATGATAATGTGTGATCTATTTTAGGATAGACCCTGTCTTAAATTAAATGTCTATGTACTAACCATTGATAACGTGAACATTGACGGACGCCGCTTCAGCCATAGTGGGCACACAACTGTAATTTCCGCTATCAGTCGGCAGAAGTTTCTCAATAGTCAGCCGTGACGTCAGCAACTCAGTCCATTCCGTCTTCAATCGAATTCTCGGTGCCTCTATTATTTCATTCTCATCTACTTCCTTATATTCTATTAATTTTGATCCTGCCAACAAGGAAATGAGCACATTATATCACTTTTATTAAGTATAGGTCGCAATATTTACGCTGACCAAACACATGTACACACTAATATTATAAATGTGAAAGTAACTCTGTCCGTCTGTCTGTTACCTTTTCACGCCTTAATTTCTTTACCGATCATTATGAATTTTTGCACACACGTTATATAGCACATAGGGTCACCTACGAGTACATAGAAAAAAGTACTGTTCGCTATCTAAAGTATCTCAAGTAAAATAAAAAATTAAACAGCAATAAGAGGTAAAAAGCGTTATATTGCTTATTATCTATATTTTTTTATTTTTAAACGCGGACGAAGTCGCGGGCACCAGCTAGTCTATATATAATTCGTCGTATTCTTTTCGGGAGATGATTTTTATTGGAGTAATTTAGTCCCACTTATACATATATGGGTCGAAAATTTACCACTTTCGAGAAAATCGAGTTAGAAAATTTTATAAAATTACAAGGACGAAGTCGCATACAACAGCCTAGTGGATAATACACTATTGTGTTACTTATGTAAGACCAAAAAAGGATCTAAAACTATGCACAAAATTGAAGCCAGTGGCGATAAATAATAAAATTAATTAATAATTTCCCATTTCCGTTTCTGAATCTTGGATAGAAATTCTAATCCCCTGACAAAATTTCACAAGTTCAATACTGAAATCTAATTTGTGTGAGAACTAATAAACATTCAGTATAAACGTGGAAGTTGGAAGGCATGCTTCTACTGCGGGTTCAACAACTTTATTATATTTCTATGAAGGCTAGTTCTCTAAATCCAGCCTCGATATGTTTAAAGGAAGTGATGTAATATCTATACGTAAATAGAAAAGTAATAAAGGCGTGTATGAACATTATTATTATTATTTTCAAGAGAATATACCTACACGTTTCACTTATTAACTGAGGTCAATATTTTTGTCAAACAAAATGTCTGTGCGTTAGTGCATAAATGCGGTTTTCACTGATCTGTTGTTGATAAGTTGGATTAAAATATTAGGTTTTCTAGGAAATCGTTCCAGGTAGGTATCGAAAAACGACAGCATAATGCTGTTTTTCACAAAAGTCTTCTTTAAAGACAACAGTAACCTCAGTAGATGGTCACCATCAATTGGATCGACAGTCAGTCTAGCAATATTTTACTCCAATAAATAATATAATAAATAATAATAATAAATGTTCACCCAAAAAAAAAGGAGCCAGATAAATTAGCATTTGTTCCAATTAAAAGCAAAGTCGCTAATTAGTGTCCTCAGGATATCGTAGAGATAAATTCTTGTTGAGATTTATTTTACGATTTCGCCTGTCTAACGGGTCTGTGCCAAAAGGGTCCTTGGATGAGATCAGGCAATGTAGAGAGATATGGCTATTGCCACTTGGAGAAGATCCAAATTGATCGCTGTAAGGCTAGAAGCTGGACTTTCGATTAGACGTTCACTTCAATTATTTAAATGAAGCTAGCTTATAACGTCGACTCAAATTAATTAAGATATCTAATTCCTCTCACTTAGTACAGTTTATATGAAATATTTTTTGTGGAGAAGACAAAAAATAATAATATATGAATAACATTATACGCTTCAAAAACTCTAAAATGGTGAGACCGATTTTAATGTAGTTTTCACATGTGGAAAGGAGGATAGCGATAAATATAAAAAATGACCCTGGCAGTGGGTCGCTATGCTAGTTTCATGTTCTGATGGACATAAAACTAGCATTTTTCTGATGAATTTATTTACTATATTGTATAGTTATAGTTGAAACAGAAGTAAGGGAAAATGAAATTGAATATGTAATTGAACCGTCGGGGGAGCAATTATAAAAAAGTGCCCTAATCACTCATCCAATGAGTTCGTCAAAAGATAAGTAAAGGTCAAAAGGACGAATAGAAAATTTATTTAGCAAAATTTTCTTCAGTATTGACTTACATAACTGTACCTATAGACACTATAATGTAGTATTATTAGACGAAATTGCAATTCATCAAACCACAAAATGTGGAGAATGATTTATAACATGACAAAAAACGAGTAGTGAAAAAATATCAGATCGAGAACGCAATGTGGTAGTTGAAATAGAAATTTCTGCGAACACTCGATGCCTTAAACTGTTACAACACGCGAACAAGTATTCAACAATGCAGCAAATGTGTAGGAAATGGAAAAACAAATGGCCCTAATCAGGGGGGGGGGGGGGGGACTAAAGTCAATATGGTGTTGAAAAGTTTATTTTGATGTTAAGTTATGCTGTGCTTACAAGCGCCTAATGACTACCGCCAGCTTTTTACTGAGGTTTCCGATTTCCGAAATCAGATCCCTAAAGAGCCCAACAGACTTGTCAATTATTTTCTTAAATCGTGTATAAAATCGAAGTTCACAAAGCTCCGTATCCGACATTTCGGTATGATATATATCTTCTACACTAATATTATAAAGAGAGAAAATTTATATGTTTGTAATAAATTCAAACTACTGGACCAATTGTAAGAATTTCTTTCACTATAACTTTATAAAGGCTACATTTTATAAAGTTATGCAGGCGAAGTCGCGTTTAACAGCTAATATAGTTTTCAAATAACGTAATTAGTACCTACTTACTGCATAATATTTAACCAGAATTATAGTCATATAAATCGTCGTTGTCAAACTTAAATCTGCTATGTGCACATTTTTGAGACTTAAACATTTTAAATACCTTTTTTTATGTTAAGGTTAATAGACAGGCTGACAGTACACTTGATTTTAGGTGTTTTCAAATAACGTAATTAGTACCTACTTACTGCATAAGATTTAACCAGAATTATAGTCATATAAATCGTCGTTGTCAAACTTAAATCTTTGAGACTTAAACATTTGAAATACCTTTTTTAATGTTAAGGTTAATAGACACGCTGACAGTACACTTGATTTTAGGTGTTTTCAAATAACGTAATTAGTACCTACTTACTGCATAAGATTTAACCAGAATTATAGTCATATAAATCGTCGTTGTCAAACTTAAATCTTTGAGACTTAAACATTTGAAATACCTTTTTTAATGTTAAGGTTAATAGACACGCTGACAGTACACTTGATTTTAGGTGTTTTCAAATAACGTAATTAGTACCTACTTACTGCATATGATTTAACCAGAATTATAGTCATATAAATCGTCGTTGTCAAACTTAAATTTTTGAGACTTAAACATTTGAAATACCTTTTTTAATGTTAAGGTTAATAGACAGGCTGACAGTACACTTGATTTTAGGTGTCACCTATAACACAAGCAACGCCATAGGTGCTGTTTGTAAGTGCGCTGCCGACCATAGAAGGAATAATCAAGGTATGGGGTAATGAGCTTTGGTATTCCTTACTCACTCATAGAAACACAACAGGACACAAAATTGCACCCACGAGAATCCGGGAGCGGGTCGCCAGTTATTTATAAGACACGCATGAAATCTAGAATACGATTATTGTGCTGACCAATGTTTGATCCTCCATTGTCCTGATGTCAGCCATCACCATTACTATATACTTATATATAGATATACTTTGAAACTAGAAAATTCTCTAAAAATGAGTTTCAAACTAAGTGTCACGGTTATATCCAAGTTATATTCTCGAGAATATTATTAGATTGTGGTGCCGGCATGGTTTCAGTTTTAGTACAGTCATTATACATACCTGACCTAGAAAGCTAATACAGAAATGGGCACTACATCAGTTTTAACGCTGACCGGAACGTACAGCGGGTCATAGGTCGAGCCATAAATGAAGAGGTACTTTATACCAAACGGAAGTCTAGTATAAAATTGAGTTGAAATAAGCGGTTTAGACGTCAATAAATTTGCTCCGCCCCCAGCTGCTCACAGATGCATTTTTTTTGCAATTATGCAATTTAGCAATCTTTCCTCGTTTAACAAAATACCATCGGTGGCTAAATTATTAGGGACAGTGCTCATATTCATGTAATCAATGAATGATTCCCTGGTAATGACAACTACATTTTTATACATGATTTTGCACCGTGTCACAAAGACAGAAGTATACTGCACTCTTGGCTGAAAAAAAAATTTTGACTTGGCCAGGGAATTCACCAGACATTACCCATCGAACACATGTTAATTCACCAAACGGGCGATGCTAAAAGAACTGATACCACCAAACGCCAATTTATTGAAACTCCCATCAGAGATTGGAATCATAACTCCACGCTCCAAGAAAATGCAAATTACATACATGCAATACATGTGCTGTATTGAGAGCATGCCCCGACGTATAGAAGCTCTTATTTAAGCAAAGTGAGGCATTACTAAATATTGAAACTTGTTTTATTAATTTTTATCTATATTATGAATGATATAAATTTTTATTGTTTTTATGATCCCAATAAAATGCAGATACAAATAAAAAATACATAAGAGACCTACAACCAATCATTTGTTAGAGAGATCCAATTAGATAAGAAAATCAAAAAATCTAAAAAAATAAATACTATTACTTTGCGAGCGAAGAACTTTGTGCTTTTGGAAGAAGCTAACGGACAGCGAATTCATTTTATAATATACTAGCTGTTGCACGCGACTTCGCCCGCGTAACTTTTTAAAATATAGAATACAAGCTGGTGCTCGCGACTTCGTCTGCGTAGAAAAGTAAAAAACGCCATTTACCGTATTTTGGATATATATCTCCCGGGCCAAGCCGCTGGTATTTCCGTTTATTTTAGATTTCCCGTAGGAATGAAGCATTTTCCCGCAGTAAAAAGTATCCTATGTTCATCACCGATAATGTCCGCTTCTAATGGTAAAATAATTTTTCAAATCGGTCCAGTAGTTTCGGAGCCTATTCTATACAAACAAACAAACAAACAAACAAACAAATCTTTTCTCTTTATAATATTAGTATAGATGTTACTCGCTGATAGTGTAGCTTTCTATACAGGTGAAACAATTTTCAAAATCTTCAATTTTCGCTCAATAAGCTGTTTTTGAAATAATTTACAATAAAAGTCAAGTTTTTCATATGTTCTTATTTTTTGTGGAGTTTCTATTCCTTTGATGGAAATTGTAAACATTATAATTTTATATCTCTTTTATTATTATTTTGTATTCAAAGTTATGGTAGCCACCTTCTATTCTACTCTATTATTACTCTATTCTATTCTATTCTATTTATAGTCAGACCGCCCGTCGCTCTACCGTAATAACATAAAGGCCACATTAAATGTAATGACTATAATGTGTGTGAAATTTGTGAGAAACCAATTTAATTGAAATTTGAACACATGCAGCTTCGCGTACAAACATTATAATGTAAATTTAGTCGCACAATGAATAATGCAGAATTAAATCCGAGCGGATGTCACCAAGTCAATTGGAAAATTGCAGACTTGCAAATGTGTATTCGACAAAATGTCTAACAACTGTCTGTTCAAGTGTCACTTAGTGTCGTAACTCATAAAATATTATTAGTATTAATTCAAATAATATTTTTTTCATCACACCTAAGTATTCGAAAAACGACAATTGGCTTTAATGGATGGAGGTAACAAAATTCAATTTTGTTCCAATGGGAATTTGAATTTTCTCTCTTCTGATTGGTCAGAGTATGATTTACCTATACTACTCAGATTTCGATGATACTACTACTATAGAATTCTTCTTTTCGCTCTGAATTCAAAATAACGCCCTCGAGGAATAAAACTACTAAATAAACAAAAATGTGTTCATAATCTAAAATCGAAATTATCGAAACTAAGCAGAACGCCTCGTTAGTTTGATCATAATTTAGATTTTTAATTCTAAAGTGCTCCTTTTTACCAGCAAATCTTGGCGACATATTTTAAGTGCGAAACCCATATTTAAAATTATGTAAGGGCGCTTTCACCAGCGAAAGAAGCCTGTAAGGGCCCGTGCACACGAAGTTTTTCACTAATTTCAAAGAAAATTCATGAAATTAGGACCTTTGTAAGGCAAATTATGTAATAACATTTACTTGTAAGCTCCGTTAATGATATGCCATCCCGCATTCCAGATTTAATAGGTATTAACCTAGACGTATGACCTGCTTACTAGTAAGTATGCAGGCATTGATTATGTAAATCCGAGTAATTTGAATAGATGGCTGGCCGGGCGGTACTGAAATCTGTTTTTATTGGAGACGTTAACACAGATCCACTAGAATGCATCTGAATTTTCCTGTTATTTCACAGCTTCAATCGAGCTTTAGGAATAATGTTTGGAGTTTGAGCGAACAAATATATCCATATCCATTTAACAGATAGGAGCCATCCCTTATCCTTAAAGAGTTACCTAGGGAGGTAATATAGCCTGCAGCGCACTTGCAAAACCTGAGGCGCTGCTTGTGTTATATGAAGAGGAACTGAAATCAAGATCAGAATCATAGCACAACGAAAAACTTACCCTTATACCAGAATATGGTACCCAGGTCGTGGGGCCCTTGGCTCAAGATGCACGTTAGTGACAAGGAGCTTCCAGTCTTGACGTAAAGGTCGACAGGACCTTGAATGTGAGCCTTAGCTTCTGTGAATTAAAACATATTTTAATTACTACTGACTTGTTAAATATTGTTAAATATTTGACTTGACGAGTCTGTTGGATGGGTGTCAACTTTGGAAATGAACTTTTCAATGTTGACTCTGATCTGGATCTGGAAAGTAGTGCTAGTGGCAGGGCACACTGCGTTCCGCAGTTATTTATTAGGCAGCACGTCTGGTCGCAGTAACTACCGCCTTACAAAAGTCTACTGCGAAATTATAGCATTTCCCCTATCTCTTCCAAATCCTTCTATGGTGGGCGACGCACTTGCTGCACCCATGGCGTTGCATGTGTTATAGGCAACGGTAGCTTATAGCCTATATGGTAGCATGTGATAACATCAAGTGGGCAGTCAGCTTCATCAGCTTGTCTAAAGACCTTAACATAAAAAAATACAATTATGTTATTTTTATGACACTTTGGTTGATCTCGTCTTTATACTAATTATTAGTGGACACACTAATTATAAAATATCAGATTATTAATATATTCTGTGATAGGGCGAAAATATTCATACCAACCGACTGGATAACAACCGATTTATATAAAATTTTCAAAAATCAGATTTTAGGAGGTTACAGTAAATTTGGAACCTTTCACAGTTTAAAAATCGTAATACTACCTAAAAAATATAACAGATTTTGGCAAGAGTCTAAAAGTTAAGTACATGGTAACTACTAAATAATACTAAATAATTTATAATAATACGACTAAATAATATAATACGAGTAAATGTAGGTTCTTCGAAGACCATTCTTCGGATTTATATTCCTACACGTGTTATCCGCAAAAGTAAAGAGGAGGCCGGAAAATATGGGAGTTATTTCCGTTGTGTTTACACTTCTTACTTATCTCACTGAGCCGCCTGAAAGGCAATTCTCAAGTTTGTCAGATTTGGGCTCGATAAAGTCGTCGCTTGAATGCTAATGGAATTTATCGAGCGAAAATTGATTGTTTGTTGGACGTATCTATTTATTTATATATTTTAAAATATCCTGTTAACTACTAGCTGATGGGATAGCTGCGACATCGTTTGCGTTGAAAAATGAGCAAGCAATATAATAACTAAATAACGCCTGACATTTTTATCGCTGTGACGACGGTAGCGCCGCCACGGCTATTTTTTGACGATCCCTCGGGAACAAAACATTTACCAGGATAAAAAACTGTCATATATGTTAATCCAGATAATAAGCTATATAATTATATATTATATGTGCCAAGTTTCATCTAAATCTAACGGTTTCCGAGATTAGCGCGCACAGACAAAAGGAAAGACTCAAAAGAAAAGTACTGTACAAGTCTCGGTTGTGTAGCAATTAACGGCCTTGTTGGTTTAAAAGGGCCTCGGATTACATCTCGACCTTTTAAGTTCACTTGGAAAATATGTTTTAAATTGATCATGACGGGAGGCACTAATAAATAATGGAGACGATAGATGGCGTAAAGTAGGATGAAGAAAGCATACTACGTAATATCAGAGATTGGACCGGTATAAGCCTATAGTCCACCGCCATCTAAACTAAATTAGTTTAGCTTAGCTCACATAGTTGAGCCAGTTTTTCATACATATGCGTCCACCGCAAACTATGCCAGCTAAGCTACTTAAAATAGCCCAACTAAGTCGAACTAACTTAGTTGTGCGCCTTTCACCTCTCTAGCGCCTGTCGCTAGTATTGTTTGTTTGTACATTTATTTTTATTTCAATACTAGCTGGTGCCCGCGACTTCGTACACAATGATACATTAAAAATATAAAAGCAATTATAACGATTGATTCATTGTTGCTATAATATACTTTAGCTAGGCGTTACTAATCTATACTAATATTATAAAGAGGAAAGATTTGATTGTTGTTTGTTTGTATAGAATAGGCTCCGAAACTACTGGACCGATTTGAAAAATTCTTTTACCATTAGAAGCCGGCATTATCTGAAATGAACATGGCTACTTTTTACCCCGGGAAAATACTTCATTCCTACGGAAAATCTAAAATAAAAGTAAATACTAGCTGCTTCGCCCGGGAGATAGCGCCATCTATCCAAAAACAAGTGAAGCGACTAACATGACAACTGTTTGGTGATATTTTTAGATGGCGTTTTATACTTTTCAACGCGGGCGAAGTCGCGAGCACCAGCTAGTATATTTTATTTTAGATGATCTTCTCGGGAAAAGTACTTTTTTTTTTATGAAAGGTACCCTATGTCCTTTCTGGTGTCCCAGACAAAGTGTATGCAAATTTTCATGGTGATCGGTTCAGTAGTTTTTGCGTGAAATCGTAACAAATACAACTACAATAAGTAAAATGTTCATTAGATCATTCATTTTATGTTTTATTGAATTATGCACTCTGTTTAGTGC
Organism: Synanthedon vespiformis; assembly: GCA_918317495.1. NCBI lineage: Eukaryota > Metazoa > Arthropoda > Insecta > Lepidoptera > Sesiidae > Synanthedon > Synanthedon vespiformis. The sequence goes on along the minus strand of OU906968.1, from coordinate 4,226,385 downwards.
ATCTTTCGATAGGCGATTTATTATTTTCTTTTTAATGTTTGGGACTTTTACCGTACAAACAAATATATCAGCTTCATTATCCTCAGTTAGCCTACTTGACAAATGGTGAAAGAGGCCCTTAGATAGTGCATATTTTAATCAATAATTATATATACTTTTAACAATATATATTCCTCTGTAAGCAATATAAAACACAATAGGCTCGCAAATAACTGTAGCTTAATGCTTAAAAATAAATCATAGCCACAGCAATATAGGAGAAATGCCAAAACAAAAACGTATGGGGGTAGTTACTACGAAATTTGGCACGAAAATTGGATTTTGGGTACACCACAATGAAACCGTTATTGTGACGTACGAAACATCAATAATAAATATAACAGCAAAAATACAAGGGATATAGCTGAAGTTGGCAGTAAATTCAGGTCACAAAAAAACGTTGCGAGAGAAATATGTGTATGAAAATTGAAATATTAAATACCAACTGTGCGTACGATTAACTGCTAGTGTATGAGTTATTAATATTATCCTTACATATTATAAAACAAAGTCTCTACCGCGTCTGAAACTCAAAAATTACTGTACCGATTTTCATTATATTTTCACTAATGGATAGAGTTGTTCTCGAGGAAGGTTTTTCTATACTAATATTATAAAGAGGACAGATTTGATTGTTTATTTGTTTGTTTGTATAGAATAGGCTCCAAAACTATTGGGCCCATTTGAAAAATTCTTTTACCATTAGAAGCCGACGTTATTCTTGATGAACATAGGCTACTTTTTACCGCGTGAAAATGCTTCATTCCTACGGGAAAACGGGAAATAGGACAACGGGTAGTGAGAATTATTATCCTTCCGTGCTTATCTTTTTCACATAACTTCTAAACGGCTGAACCGATTGGGTTGAAATTTTATATGGCTATTTCTATGATTTCCTGGATGATTTAAAAATACAATTGGACCCGGTAGGTGGCGCTGCTGTCGGTATTTCAACTACTAAACGGCTTGACCGATTGAGTTGAAATTTCGGTATTTCCATGGTTTCACTACTAATGTATTATATTTTATAAAGTTAAGCGGATGAAGTCGCGTGCAACAGCTAGTATTTTATAAAGTTACGCGGACGAAGTCGCGGGCACCAACTAATCTTCGTTAAATAAAATGTAACTAATAAAAAATAAAAATACATTTTTTCACAAATTCCACGTCGAAAATAATTAGGTCAGCGATTAAGCCAGAAAAAAGATAAAATCCGAGAATTTTACAGTTTAAGAAAAATGTCCACTTTTCGCTTCCTTATTCACAAAGTGTTCAGGATATTACAAGATAAGATCATAAGATGATAAGGCACGTTGCTGTAAGTGCTTGTACGCCTTTCAAAAAAAATCTTATACAATATACAACGATTAAATCTTTTTTCAAGGATAATAGGACCGTGAAAAATTTAAATCTGGGGTCGGTCCAGAACCGGTCTTCCATTAATGAAAAAAAAAGTATTAAAATGCATTGTTTTTAAAATTTAATTTTAAAATATCAAAGCTTATATAGTGTACAGAAGGGACAGACGGGACAGACGACGATAGAAAATGTTACCCAATTGAAACGCCAACTATGTTGTCCACGCCTGCTACTCAACATAAATAACAAAATATATTAAACTAGCTGGTGTCCGCGACTTCGTCCGCGTTGAAAAAGAAAAAAAGTAGCGTATCCTGTTTCCCGTACGTCTAAATGTTTATCTACCAAGTTTTATGAAAATCAGTTAATTCGTTTAAGAGTTTTTTAAAAAAATTTAAAAAAAAATTTGAAAATCGTCCATTTAGTTTCAATATCATGTAGAGAGCCTATAAGCACGATATCTTTGAAAACAATAATTATTAGTATTGATTGATGATTGAATGATTGATGTTGTGTCAATAAACTAACGTACACCGCCATCTGTTAAAAGCTTATGAATCTGTGCTCACAAAAATATTAGCACTTTTAGTAGAAATAGTGATGTTCATAATTTAAATACTAGAAACAAGCATAGGCTTCAACCAAATAAAACTCGTCTCCACAGGGTTAGCAACTCTTTTATGGGACAATGTGTGCGCTTCTACAACAGGCTTTCAGCTAATATACAACAATTATCTATAAATAAATTTAAAGTTTATATTAAGAAAACCCTGTGCAAAAAGGGTTATTATAGGATATTGGATTATATAAATGATAAATGTCCTTGGAGTCAAATATAGTTGATTATTGTGTTATGTAGATTGCTATGTATTGTTACGTATTACTTTGTAATTTATTTATGAAAAGAGCAACTAGGGGGTTTCTTGCCGAGTTCTTCCCCCTAGAAACAGCTTTCCGAACCGGTGGTAGTTTGTAAAGAATGTTGACGAAGATAAATGTTTTGTAAAAACTTACGTCGAATAAATGATTTATTTATTTATTATTTATAAACTTTACACTCTTTGTTCTATAAAAAAAAAACATGTAATTTGCAATAAATTCGAATGTGATAAAAACTATCCTATCTGTAAAGTTGGACCAAATTAGAGATAGTTATGAAATTTGACCAAAATAAGTTCAGTTAAGTAGTTCGGAGTTTACCCCGAAGAAGATGTAAAATTGTAGATAACAAAATCAAATTATTATTTTTTTTATTATATTTTTTTTTAAATTTATTTATTATTATTTCACTGTGTTATTATGTAAGGGGTGGCAAATGTCCCCAGATAAACTGGCCAGTGTGTGATTGCAGAACGTTGTGTGCACAAGAACAAAAACAAGTTAATCTGGTGTCTCAGATTAACTGTAATTAAGTTCTACCTTTTTTTTTTAAAAAAAAAAAGAAGACCTCAATTGATTGGGGATTAAAATGGTTATGAATGTTGACTAGGGTAGGGAATCATAACAAAAATAATGTAAGCAAATATTTTCAGAAGAAAATAATACTTTCATTTACACTGCATCATTTGGTACAGCGAAAACCTCTGAAATTTTGTTTCCAAAGCTCTGACATCAAACGTTCCAAAAATTCTACCACAGCTGTATTAGCTCTTACATTTCAACACATTTATAAGCATGGCCTAAATTTCTCTTGTATACGACTTCCTTTCTAGGCCAAGTTAAACAGCAGATTGTTATTATTTCATCCACTGAAAAAAATATTCCCCCTCTTAGATGTTTTTCGCGAGGCCGAAATTTTTATTTTTTTTGCTAATATTTGAATGGACGACGTCGGCGTCAAATATTAGCAAAACATTATTGTCGTCAATACAATTAGTTTACGTCAAAATTATATAGTACTAGCTGGCGCTCTCGACTTCGTCCGCGTTGTAAAATAAGTAATCTATACCAATATATAAAGCTAAAGAGTTTGTTTGTTTGTTTGGTTGTACGCGCTAATATCAGGAACTAGAGTTTGGAAAAGAAAAAATATTTGTATACATTCATATTCCTCTTATTGTTTTTATGAAACTAAATTTAAAGTTTATATTAAGAAAACCCTGTGCAAAAAGGGTTATTATAGGATATTAGATTACATAAATGATGACTGTCCTTGGAGTCAAATATAGTTGATTATTGTGTTTGTAGATTGCTATGTATTGTTACGTATTACCTTGTAATTAATTTATGAAAAGAGCAACTAGGGGGTTTCTTGCCGAGTTCTTCCCCCTAGAAACAGCTTTCCGAACCGGTGGTAGCTTGTAAAGAATGTTGACGAAGACAAATGTTTTGTAAAAACTTACGTCGAATAAATGATTTATTATTATTATTATTATTATTATGTCTCTTGCAATTTGCATTCCAATACATAAACGCCTTTTATAAAGGGTCACTCTAGACTGTTCTAGAGTGAACTCAGTTTGGCTTAGGTATACTTATTGTTTGTTAATTAAAAACGTCAACCACAGAATTTAACCACTGGACTGTTTCCACTAAACTTATTAAGTAATGTAATGTAAACACTGCGCTCGGTTTTCATATAATTAATTATGAGGTAGCAGTGAACCCATAATACGTATATGTTGTAGGTACAGTTTCCGTATCAAGTAATAAATAAAAATGACTCGGTGTTCAGTTTATTGTAACCATAGACATCTACATATTATATTTTTCCCAGAAGGATTGCAAAGTAGATTATATTTGCAACTTGTTAAAGTGCCTATATAAAAAAAAACATGACTGGAGTTTTGTATTTACGAACCATTACAAAATTTAAATTGTTCTTTTTAAACAATATGTGTCGGTGGCGCAATATCTCTGTAACTTCAGATATTCAAACTATAACGCATAAGATAACACATTCGTCTAATAACTTTGATTTTACTCCCATAAATTTTCATAGCACTATTCATTAATAAAACTTTGTCTTTGCGAAGACTTTTTTCGACGATGATTGTAATATCAACGATGGGCAACCGCATCCCAACAAACCGTTAGATAGTTCGAAACAATTTTACATTGGTTTCAAACTTGGCTAACACCTTTCTTCACAGTCTCAAGAAGCATTCGAAGGAACTACAAACGTACGGAAGCAAGCAAATTGGAATGTCAAACGGCATCCGTGTGCATTGTCAGTGCAAGTTTGAGACAAAGTTCACCTACATTGTTAATGAATTCGGTCGCCAACTTCCATGTTTATGACTGCTGTTTGAACAATGCTTTGAGATGCAGGTGCAGGGCAAACAAGGAAATGTGGGATTAATGCATCTTCAATATTTTGATTAATATAACCGTTACTGATAAAACAGTTAGCCTACTTGATAGATGGTGAAAGAGGCCCTGAGTCGCTCAAAGAGCTAAATGCCGGCGCTGACTGACGGTAAAACCCGACTGCTGAGACGTTGAGATTGCCTGCGTATCTCCTCTATAGTCGTGGTGGGGCACCGATGTCGTGTCATAACGTCCCCGCGACCCCGCCCATCAACGGCCGCGCTAGAAAGTCGTGGGTTTTAGCTGTTACCAATCCGGCATAACCCCGCAGTGTCCCTTACAAAAAAGGATCCTTACCACTTGTCCAATGGTCTCGTCAAAGTTAGTCTCTATCTATCAACAATAGCTAAAACGGTTATTAGATGATGGTGATGGTAATTTGTATAAATTGAAACCATTTAACAGTTTCAATTGCAAATCGCTTGTGAAATTTAACTAAAGTTCCGCAAACATGCTCGGAAACCAGACCGAGAATGTGTACATACATTTATAACTAGAACTACGCTAGTCGTGGCGGCTGTAAGTGCCTTTGAAATCATTGCGGATTTCGCGTCGAGTCTCGCGTAATGTCTTTAGAGAATACAGCGAATTCACGTAGATATAAATAAGAAGCTTGACATGTCTTTGTCTCAGGACATTTGACTGTAAGTGGTTAGAAGTGAATTTATGAATTTATTATTTCATGTTGGTTTAAAGAACAAGATTACTAAGATTAAGATACTATTTGTATACGTATATTACATAGGTTAATACGTTATTTATATTTGAACCTATTGGAGCATAAGCTTCTCTTGCATAAGGTATGCGAGGCCATAAGTCCACCATGCAATCCACTGTGGATATGATTTTACATGATTTCTAGAATTCATGGAGAGGCAAGTTTTCTCACTGTATTTTTTTGCCATAAGCATACAATGAGAATTTAAAATTGATATAAAAACAGTTAAATTTATTAAAGTATAATATGGGGAAAATTTCATAAAAAAAATTGTAATTTTAAACTATAATAATTCATTTTTCTGTGAAATTATCAGCCAAAATTATTTTTTTATGTTAAGGTCGCAAGACAGGCTCGTCAAAATTATCCATTTGACTAAAGAAAATACCCATTTGTCGGCACATTAGAGCCTTAATTTTATCACTTAAAATTCCCACAAATATTCATTCAACAAAACTGTTTGTGGTCGGGGAATTTAGTATCACTTACCGACAATATTCAGTTGAAAGGCCAGTGACATCTTTGGCTCGGTGTTGACTTGACACTCGTAGATTCCTGCGTCGCGTTCCTGTGGGAATTTGATCTGCAACGTCCAGTTCTCCGACTTGTCCGGTCTGATTACCTGCGAGATGGATCGATTTTAACCTCTAAATTCGGGTTGTTAAGCTCCATTTTAGATTGTTACAGCAGAATGAGTTTCGACATTTGAAAGCCTGTACAATTTGATAGGTAGGTATTTTCGTATTCATATAATCATATCGGAGAGAAGCAATTTAATCTCTTCTACACGTCTGCACTTTAGTGTTATTTTGCCAGCGACTTTATGCCTTTATTTTCTTAGTTGTTAAAACATTTATACAATCTTTATTCCTCATATATTTTAGTCAGACGTTGAATTTTCGTATTTTTACTTTTGATGTTTATTCTTCTGCATGAAATATCAATATTTTATGATGATCCGTTAATAGTCTGGTCGAGAAGTGAGTTTCCTGAGAAAATAGTAACCCGTCTCGTAAAAATATGAACGATAGTTCATTTGATCCGTAATGGCATCTAGATAAAGACGTTTTTTGGATTTTTTCAGCCAATAAAAATTGCAATTGTTATTAACAAAAAAAATAAAAAGAGGCTATAATTTTTTGACAATAATTCAAAAACTATAAGCCATAGAGAAAATTTAAAAAAGGTTCCAAAAAGAGGAGGAAATTTCTGATGACAAACTCTCAACTCTCGGTACTCTAGCTCTATTATTTATAGTTTTAATTTAACGTTGAATATAGGTCTTCGCGTGGCACTTTCGGCATGCGCACTCCGGTTCTATAGAGAGTATACAGCACATTTTTTTCTTCTTGGATCCCTTTTTTATAAACATACTGAATAAAATTACATTATAAAAGTTTTATTTATTTTTTATTTTGTTAGTTATGAATTTTTAAACTTCACAACAAATTAAAAATCAAAATATTATTATAAAATTATTATTTTTTATTGATGTCATGATTTAGTAAATTTGGTTCTAGGATTTACACGGTCGTATAAAAATATTTTTAAGTCAGTCAATATTAATAAAATTAATAATATCAAGAATTAATGGATATTCTGTTATTATGATGAGATAAAATAGTGTAACTTACTTGAAACCTCTGGTCGGATGTGTAGGTTAATATTCCTGCTGTCAATATGTGTAGATCTCTTTTTCTTATCCATGAAACCTAAAAAGGAAAAATGTAAAATTTCATTTTGTTTTCACTGAACACATTGCTGCATGCTGTGATAAAGACAACAGAATTTTTTTTTTTAAAGCTCTACGCAAAAGAGTGGTGTTATTATAAGTTTGACCTGAGCCAGTGTATCCGTGTTAGCTCTTAAACGGCTCTTAAAGAGCTATGAGCTCTTAAACGGCTGGTGTGTGTGTGTGTGTGTGTGTGTGCGTGTGTGTGTGTGTATGTACGTGTGTGTGTTTATAGTAGCCATTGAGGAGCTGAAGTGTCATCGATAAAAATAAAAATCTTCTGAAAACAGGTTTTTCCTCACATTCCAAACTTCGTGATCATAGTGAAACTTCGACCACTGACCGAACACGGTAATAAGCTACGAAGTAATAGTGACAACGTCATTACTTCCTACATCAGATGCTCAAAGTTAAAACTTTGCCATCTTAATTTAGGAAATGTGATAAAAATTTAAGTCGTCGCTTTTCACTTGTAATTTCTTTACAAGTTGGACGTCAGCCAAAGTGCGAGTAGTTTCTCGTTGAATTTTTAGTTTTTACCTTTAAGTTTAAACCATCTCTTTGGGACCATTTGAAGAGGTCGATTGAATGCAGTTTCCTGCGATTTCTGACCTAATGCGGTTGAAGACTTTTTTGTGAGAATTGGTAGCAGATATGCTAACAGACCTGCTGGTGCTGTGCTGGTGCTTTGCTGGGTGGATAGCACAAACAATTTAAATAATAATATATTTCTATTGAAATATATTTTTATTTTTATAGTAAAACTGAGCCGATTTTAAAAGAAGTGATTTTCTTTTGGCCATTGTCTAATCTAGTTTTCGGAGACCCAGATAATATACTAAAATAGATAACTAATCAATATATGTTGTCACCGAGCCAAGTTGTTGTGCAAATACGGCAGTCTATATTCCGAATTATGATTAGTGTTCAGAGTGTTTTTCTTTGAGTGGGTTGAAACAGATATGACAAGAATATTCAATACAATTCGTAGAGTCTATTTGAATTGAGAGGATTTGGAAATTGTCTGTGTCAATACTAAACAGAGCAAAGTTTTGGGACGAAATTAAAATACAGAAATTTTTCAACAAAATAATCTACACTAAAGAGATTTTTTTTTTGTTATTATTTTTTTCGTATGTTTGTTTACAATGAAAAAACTCAACAACTACTCAACTGATAATAAAAATTCTTTCACAGTACAGAAAGCTAACATTATCAGCGAGTAAATACAGTATTTTATTTTTAAAAAAATTAGAAATTCCTAAAAAAAATGAAAATTCTACTTTCTAAAATTTCAAAGTAGGATCCAAGGTATCAAAAAAGACATTTGGCGTACACTTGATAAACGCGAGCATAGTCTAGTAACAAATAGATCGTCAAGACTGAACATATTAATTTTGTGGCCCCAAAGTAAGCACATGCTTGTGTTGTGGGAAAACGGATACCTTGCATTTCTAAAGTTTTCCTCAAAATCAGGAACATTTGCCACTGAGTCAGACCGTTGACTAAAGCACCTTAACTAATAAGCTCTTCCAATAATAAAAAAAATATGGATTTTTTTACTTACAGCTTTATCGCCGAGCTGTTCAACTCTGCAATGAAGAAACGCAGTCTGCCCAACCACCGTGGTCACGTTTCGGGGCACGTTGTACTCGAAGTACGGGAATGATCCCACGCTGTCTTCGCCGTAATGCGCTGTACCTGTTAAAAAATACAATAAACATTACTATTGTTACAAAATATTTAACACTAGCTGGTGCTCCCGACTTCGTCCGCGTTGAAAAGTATAAAACGCATCTAGCGTGGAATATCACCAAGCAGTTGTCATGTTAGTCGTTTCACCCATCGAAATAATATATCTCTGCGAGGTTTCACCTGATTTGGATAGATGGCGCTATCTCTCGGGCCAAGCCGCTAGTATTTACTTTTATTTTAGATTTCCCGTAGGAATGAAGCATTTTGCCGCGGTAAAAAGTAGCCTATGTTCTTCACGGATAATGTCGGCTTCTAATGGTAAAAGAATTTTTCAAATCGGTCCACTAGTTTCGGAGCCTATTCTATACAAACAAACAATCAAATTGTTCCTTTTTATAATATTAAGTATAGATTACTATGTACTATTCACGTTAACAAGTTTAAGTGAGCACTATGACCGAACCTCGACAAAACTCTATGTGTGATACCTTCAAAGAAAAAGTGAATAGGTGTGTGAAGAAAAAGTTACCAAGATACCAACTCTGTCCTTTATCTTGTCCTACCCTTACACTTTATTCCAATTTGGTCCTAATCTAGGGCACACTGCGACCTTTCTGCTGTCGAAAGTATTGACAAGTTAGACATTTCTTTGTTAAGGTCAGACAGACTGATGGTTTATGTATATTCGCTACACGGCTAGATGCTGGCCAAGAGCAAACCTATCTAAGGAAAGGGCTCTGACATCCCTTACTCACTCACCGGAACACACCAGCACACGTGCTATTATTCACTGCCAAATTCATGGCTGCGAAACGCATTTTGACCTGCTTTTTAATCTTTTCAGAAAAGCTTTTTAATCTTCTTTTGTGAGCCTTTCATCTATCTATTGCGTAACACGTCGTCGGAAGATAATTATATTTAACTTTAAAAGACATTATATGGCACGTACCAAATGTCTGTTGTTAAAAATTTTAACAAAATATCAGGATCTCTTTGTGGCGTGCACACATTTCATAACATAAATTAAGGACATAATAATTATGATGTACATTTATTGTGCACGTATAATAACTGCTGTATAATTGTTTTGTAAATCCTGGCTGCGTAATTATGAGAATAAAATAATGTGCACATAATTGTAATATTAATTGTAACTATAACATCCGCAATTTTATTAGAACGTAACGCATAAGTACCGTGTGACAATTTTGATTTTACTCCCATAAATACCCCGCGCTATATGAAAATCTATTTCCAAAATTAAAATTAAAACTGCTCCAATTTACCGCCAATTTCATTTGAAGAGTTTATGATAATATGCAGACATTTAACAGAATGACATCAAATGTGAAATAACAACATTAACTCCTGGTTAATGGCTTGGGGTCGGCACAAGCAAGTTTCAGACGTGTAACACGTACTTACTGCAACTTATTAAGTCTTTCTTTGATATTCTCTATGTGAGGAAAGCTTCAAATGGAATGTCAAATTACATGATTAGTTCAAACAAAGGATTACGCAAAATGTGTTGATTAACAGACTGTTCGGAACAAAACATCTGAGGTCTCAAAGTACCATGCTGTCAGGTGAGTTAACCATAATTGTAGGGTTAGTTAAACCCCTTTTTACGTTAAAATGGGGATGTTATAAATCTACAGTGCTCGGATATGGCATTTTGGTCGTTTTTGACGTTGCCGGTAAAGAGGGTCTTACGGTCCGTGTGGATGGATTTTGTGAATATGCTCCTCGGAGTTATGAAGGGTTGTGATAATGTAATTTTCAGGAAAAATATCGGATATCTGATTCATTAAAAGTGTACATTTCCAAATCCTTACTAATATTATAAATGTGAAAGTGAGTTTCTTTGTTTGTTACGCTTTCACGTAAAAACAACTGAACCGATCACCATACACGTTGTTACCATTTTGCATACACGTTGTCGTTGACCAGAAAGGACATAGGGTACCTTTCATCCAGAACGCGGACGAAGTCGCGGACACCAGCTAGTGACAGAATAAAAGTTTACAATTCTAGTACAGGATCCAAAGAGAGGTCCTTCACCTATCTGCTTTAAAAAGTGACGTTTGTGTTTTCTATTAAAATATTCTTATCGATATCTTAAATTCATTTATAGTTAAGCATACATTAAAAACAATCATAGATATGGCCGCCGTGCCATATCCATTACTGAATATTTACCTTTAATGACAAACCTTTTATGTTACCAGGCACACGAGACTTCCGAATTGTCAGACTTTAATCGTGTGGTTCACATCTCATTTACGGCGTTTTTATGATTCTAGGATGTTTTTGAAAGCGACATATGATTTTACATTATCACACCTTATGGCTTACAGGTTAAGGTTAAATTTCGCTCGTACAAAAGGTCACACGATAGTGTTAATGTCGCAAAACTCTAGGGTTTTCTCGGCTATTTAATTAAAATGATTGCGCCGGACCTCAATTCGGTATCAAGTCCATAAAAAATAATGGGTACAAGGGAATTCGGTGAACAAATATGCCCTTTGTTATCCGGTGGCATTAACGGCTTAATTAGGTGAAATCTCAGATGACCATTATCAGATGATTTCGTTTCAAAATGTTATACACACGGAACTTCCCGCTGTATACAGATAGGTTGTATCTCGTAGCCACAATCTGCCAGTACACGCCTTTGAGCAACAATAACTGTGTACCTTGAAAATAAATATTTAAAGAAAATTTTAATGAAGATAACTTGATAATAGTTCTGCACATTATTCATTCTTTTACAATTAAGCTATTGTTCAAAGTTAGTTATTATAAAGGTTGGACGAAAACTCAGCAACCGAAACAGTAGATTGAGATTTGAATCCGGTCAGCGTGTAGTTCTGTATATTACATTTGAATTCAGTGTCACTTGTTATAAGAAACAAATTACTTTCCTCCGAAACTACTGGACTTTTTTCACTGTTGGGAAGTTATATTGGGAATTTTATAAAGTTACGAGGACGAAGTCACGTGCAATAGCTGGTGGTATATGCAAAGCTTCTTTGTACCTATCTTATTAATATACTTTTTATAGGTATGGGCAGCAATCAGGCTGACAGTTAATTTGATTGAAGTGACTGAAGTCGCTTAAAGACACAATAATTTCCAGACGGGCTGCAAGAGCAATTTTGCTTACAAAGTTAGTAGGTATAAAAAGTGCCACGATGATAAAGAATGAGAAAATTGTCCAGAGAATAATAAAGGTATTTTTCTTGGTTGTAAAGCAAATGCGCTCTAGCGATCCAGTCGAGGATTGCACATTCTTTTTAAAACTTTAAGCGGCTTAAAGCAAGCTATTAGGTCAAGTGGCGTGCCTTGTAGGCTTCCTTTCGTTAAGTCTGTTACATTAGTAACGAAGCAAGACTTTAAGCCGAGATGCAATGAAAACGTGATTGCATTCGTTGTAGGTTTTCTGGTTTGCCACTAATGATAATTATTTTATCAAAACTTATCATTGAAGGAAGAACTACTTACTGCTAATGTCTATAGTATCTATGCGAAACAGGTATGAACAGTTCATCACGCTAGTCAATGTGGATTAGCAAGACGTCGATGAAAGAAATTCTCATGGCGTTTTTCAACGTCCTTGATTTAATTTAATTTGTGAAGTCCTTATTAAGAAGGTTCATTGTTAAGTGATACTTCATCCTATAAAGAACAACAGTGCATTTGCAAACCCTGTAGCGTGGTTTGTATTAATAGGCGTCTACTACCAAGTGATAGGTGCGAGTGTATAAAAAAATCGAAGAGATTAAAAACTACCGAATTTTCATCCCACTGCTTTTTCTAAGTTTTTAAAAAGTCTTATGTTGTAGAAGATATATATAGATAACAATCAACACATCACCAGCAGGGATGTAATTTTTTTCTGCAAATTATACATATACACAAACCTATATCGATCTAAATGTATATCTAACTATCTAAGTATACCTATAGGACAGATTCTCATGTATAGTCAGTACAATGGCACACATAGACACAATAAATGCCATAAGCTATGCGGTAAAACAGTAAAATTGTTACATACGTGTAATGTGAACGCGATATACTATGAATATATAATATAAAATCTATATGTATTATCAACCTCGTATCGGAATTTCATAACCTATCTGAGAGACCACTTTGAATATTGAGTGCCTTCTTTCACTGTTCTAACTTGCGAAGAGCAGATGTTTAAGGCATCGTGGTAGGAATTAACAATGAACATTACACGCTTGTTAGTTTGTTTATTACATTTTAAAGACTTCAAGATAATTTTCATGTTATTGCGGTTAAGGCAAATAAATGTGTTGAATTTTTCGTAACATTAAATTGTAATATGTAAAATTATACTGTTCGGTACAATACATTGTATTCAATCGGTATTTCATGTATCAGCGCTATGTGCTGCTGTTACTAATATTGCAAACCGATGTCAATGTCCATTTTATTGTGACAAACGTCATCGTCTATCATGTTGTATGGCGATGAGTTTGTTATTTTATTAATGCATTTTGCAGTAACAAATTTGGCAATGAGTATGATAGCTATAAAACCAGCCGATAAATATACTGGTAATAACGATTCTTAACAAGTGCAAAAAGTCAGAGTTAATATTAATACCCTCGCTCTAACTTGTCCATTCCTTAATTCGTTCACTCCTACAACGTCTCTTTTTCTAAATTACCACCATTCAAGTCGTTAATGGTACACTTAACACTTCCTAAAGAGTCCCTTCCTAATTTGGGTCGTTCATCCAAAACCTATCCAAAATTGTGAAAATTGCGATCAACTGCGTATAAATTAAACTATTCCACCCTAACACAATTTCTGCAAATGTATACAGTATTAGAATACTAGTAAATATTTCAAAGTAGATATCTCTTAATAAAATGCGAATTCGCATAATAGTATAAAGGCTGATCGCCGAATCTCGAAATTGAAGCACAAAAATCTGGACTAAGCAAGTCTGACGTTGTAATGACTCAACATAATATCACACATTATTTCAAAGTATTAGGCTTTAATGAGGTAGATAGTTGCGAAAAAGTTTCTCTCTTTTATTAGGTACTCATGTTCAATAATATAAATTTATTGAAGAAATGAGTAGCTATTTACGCAGTGCTATAGTTTTATGTAGTATTATTTATTGATTACGTAATGTAAGAACGTACGTCGTCGTACCGTACACTTTTATTTTCATACCTATTATATTATATTTAATTTATTTTATTTTATTGGTACCTACATACTTGTACATAATTATTATGGTTCAATAATGATACGAGAAACTTCATCAAGGCAATAAAATAATTAAATCTATGTTCAAAATTTCAGCTTTCTAGACTTAGTAGTAGAGTTGTACGTTAATGTTCAGAATCAACAATTTTATAAATATACTAGCTGGTGCCCGCGACTTCGTCCGCGTTGAAAAAGAAAAAAATGGCCTATCCTGTGTCCTGTACGTCTACATGTTTATCTGCCAAGTTTCATGAAAATAAATTAATTCTTACAGAAAAAAAATCTAAAAATCGTCAATTTAGTTTCAGTATCTTGTATAGAGCCTATAAACACGATATTTCTGAAAACTAACTATGACCGTACACCTTATAGTTGGAATTGTAGTTCTAATGTATCGGTCGGTCAATAAAAGTATTGGTACACAACATAAAATGGTTTAATTAATGTACCCGAAGTAGAGGGTGCTAACAGTTGATAGTCAGCAAGGAAAACAATTTTATAAGTATAGATTATTACCACATAAAGTTGAATCAGTTAAGTTATGAAGTTTCAACATTATACAAGTTATGCTTTAAGTAGGCTTTGAAATATTCACGGTAATCAAGTAAACTTTTTCTTTTGCGACTACCGTCTTGTACCGAATAATTAATCATCTTGAGAAGCCGTCCAAGTTGTTGTTCGAGTTGGTGGCTGGCACTGGTAGAAAAAAGTCCGTATATTTTAAATCTCTTAACCCGTTAAGTCTTGTGAATGAAATAAGTAACTATATATTGATAATGTTTAATTAGTTCATGGGATGCCAGATTTCGTTCCCCTTATTTGAGCCCTTATCCTACATAATATTTACCCAGCAACTTAAGGCAAATTATGTGTTTATAATGGTGTTGACATATACTGGTGCCATATCGAATCCCTGCATTCGAAGATGTTACAGTTAAGAGTTATTACAAGCCATTTGGATGAGCCTGTCTCAGTTTTACCCCACTCATGAGTAACCTTAAGACTTGGGTTCTTATCCTAGAAAAATCGTTATAACTTTTAACCTTTGAACTAAACCGCTTTGTAAATATATATTAATATAATATATTAATAAATATAACTCTTTTATATATATTTATATAAATATTTATACGCTTATATATACGCTTCATCTCTCCTAGTCCCTAAGTTGAATGCCCAACAGGGTCCATAATACTGGTCTTTATTTTTATATTGTAACATCTTTGTACATTATGGTTTCGCAATAAATATTTGAATTTGAAAAAAAAAATTAACTGCGGTTTAATTACTATATAAATTAGAAAAAAAATCATTATACATATAATAATAAAAATGTAAAAACTGTACGACCACTTTCTCCTACGTATGCTGTTGTGTTTCAGTGAATGAGTAAGTAACATAATATTTCCCTATCCCTTAACCTTAAACCTATTTTGGTCCTATTTTGGTCCTATTTTGGTCCTATTTTGGTAGCCACATACCATTAAGTGCACCGCGAGTATGTCTGTCGACCTTAATATAAAAGAGCTATTTTCTAAAAACCTATCTGGTAAACAATATTTGTCTGCCATTTCATCATAATAATGTTTTATACATCAAGCTAATTCTGTTGGCATGCTCGGTACCCTGCCAACGGAATTTAAGCTATAACTGTAGCGTAACAAAGATGAAATTAATTTAAGCACTTTTCTAAAGTGGCTCTGCAAAATTTTGCCTTTGTGTTAACATCTAAAGACCTCTTAATAAGCGTGGTCACTCTTTCCTCTAACTAAAGGCTACGTATTTTGTGCAGAAGCTCTAATAGTCATGTGTAATTTCGTTGTTAACTTTAAACTCCAGTGTTGTATGGTCTTGCAGTTACAGGGTTAATATGACACCGACTTTAACCAACTTCGAACATAACACAGAAGTTTGTTCCGCTGTGAACATGTAGCACCAACTTATAGTTCGTGGAAGTTGTTTAACTTTCATTCGAAATTTAAATAACCACTTGAGTTTTCGAGTATACTAATTGTGTTTGGAGAGATCTTTAAAAAAGTATTAAGGAGCTATGTTCCGTAAAATGGGTACTTTCTAAAGCTTACTTCTCGTTTATGGATCATCAAGACTATACTAAGTTATGCTAAGTTAAGTTATATTAAGTTTATGCTGAGCGGAAACCGTATAATGTATGTATTTAGAACGATATATAAACAGCAAAAAAGAATAAATTCTCTTTAACATTCTATCTGTGGTTTTTATTATTTTATTATTTACAGCATTTTGAGCACTGTTCATGCACTCAAAATACTTCAAAATAAATAACAAATTACAAAATTGGTTTAACGATAACTATTATTATATAGTCGCCTTGAAAATGTGTTATTTATTTTTTACAAAAAGCTTTTCGATTTTGTTAATCTTTGTTCTTTTTTTAATATACCTATAGAAATAAATACTGGCGCATAAAGATGTCAGATTTATGTTTTTCATTTTTAAACGCAGACGAAGTCGCTGGCGTTAGCTAGTAAATCATTTTTAATTTATTTACGTTCCCTAACGATGCTTTTGTAAGACTACAAGACGTGAAGTGTTGATTAGTGATTTTTAGAAATAATTTTATGTTTTATTAAATTATGCACTCGGTTTAGTGCATCCTTCGATAGGCCATATATAGAGCAATAATGTTTAACCTTAACTAATCTTAATTTGTGTTAAACATTTGTGTTAAACGAACAAAAACTTCTATACTAAGAATTAATTATAGCGTAAAGTTAATTTCTCTAAAGTCCTCGAGAACTTAAGGAACAAGTTTGTTGAGGATTACAAACGAAAAGTTGTTCGTGTATCGTATGAGGAAACATATGAACTTTCCCATTCAAAGGAAATTAATTTATTGTTTAGGTAAATTTCACTTTGGATGATAAAAGAATGTTATCATTCCATATTTAAATTCAGATCCCTTCATACTAATATTATAAAGAGAATAGGCTCCGAAATTATTGGACCGATTTGAAAAATTCTTTTACCATTAGAAGCCGACATTATCTGTGATGAACATAGGCTACTTTTTATTGCGGGAAAATGCTTCATTCCTACTTTCAAAATAAAAGTAAATATGTACTAGCGGCTTGGCCCTGGATACACTTGACAGCGCCATCTGTCTAGAATCGGTGGAGCGACTAACATGACAGCTGCTTGGTGTTATTTTTAGCGATCCGTTTCACGGTAGATGGCGTTTTAAATACTCAACGCGGACGAAGTCGCGAGCACCAGCTAGTATAGCAACACTAACGGCCCGCGTGCACCATTAGCGGTTTTTTTTTTTTGCGTTTATTTCTGCAAATTCATACCAACCAACGTTGTCAGGGAAAGGACATACCTACCTTTCATTCAGACAGACACGCCATGACTACTATTTCTTTTCAACGCGGATGAAGTCGCGGGCACGAGCTAGTTATATAATATGTGAAAACCGAATCAAAATTTAAATTATTGTATTGTATCTAATCGTAACATTGAAATTTATATTTTTGTCTATGATTCTCCAGAATATTCCTCCAGACTTCATTATTTAGCAGAACAGCATAAAACAATAGCTTTCTAACTTACTAAACTAATTTGAAACATAAACGCAATTTAGACCGTAATAATGTTTACGAGAAAATTATTAATTCTAATCAGAATTCATCAGAATAAATTCAGAAATCAGCTGCTTTAATTTCAACTTTACATGGCGTCGCCTCGTTGTAGCGATTATTGCAATCGCAGATACACTGATTATTCCATGTTATACTGGATATGACTGGTATTAGAGGTATTTCGATATTCATCATCAAATTATTATTTTTTTTATTTTTTTATTTATTTATACACAAAATACAAAAGATGGTACACAGTTGAGGTGTACTATAAACTCAACTAAGTTTGAATTGTCCACAATAACAGAAATATACAAATAATTACAAACATAATATTTGTTTTATTTATTAATTATTTTTTTTAGAGGTTTTCAAATAAATCTATACATATTATTATTATGAAATCGCAAGCGAGCCATGTTTGTACATTATATATAAAAAAAAAAAAAAAACAATTTATGTTACCGAGGTAAATAAATAGTTTTAGAATTTTCGTTTATTTGTTTGTGGTGCGTTTGTGCATCTCAGAAACGGATTTGGATGAAGTTTAGCACACAGACAGTTTATTACCTCGATTAACTCATACTTAGAAGATATTTTTTAACTTGAAAAACGTTAGGTTTCTGCGTGGACTTCATCTTAAGATATGATAATATAATTTTGTAAACACCGTAGTTGGATTACGGATAAAGAATTGGGAAAGAATAGGGAAAATAAGCTCCAGAATCCATTAATCACTCATCGAAATACAACAGCACAAATGCTGTTATTTCACAGTGTTCTTCTGTAAAAGGGTACTTCGAAGTAAAGAGAGGTAAGTAAAAAAGACGACCCACTTAAGAGTGACTCGAGCAACTGACTCATTATCCTTTTAACATAAATAGAAATCTGAAAACACAATTATAGTTGAAAAACAAATACAGAACTACGAACAAATTATAACTACAAATGGAATAATACATTCTCATAAATACAATCTTTAAATTTGCTCCACCCACACATCCTATCCGTGTCAGAGTTGATGAAGGTCTGAGTGGGTGGAGTTTTGCCTACGGGCGTATGTGGTGTCCACAACACAAACTGTAATACATTTATACTAATATTGTTTAAGAGCTAATACATTTATACAAATCTATACCAATATATAAAGCTGAAGAGTTTGTTTGTTTGTTTGTTTGGTTGTACGCGCTCAGGAACTACTGGTTCGAATTGAAAAATTATTTTTGTGTATTTTGTTTGATTTGAGATATTGACACATAGGTTGTACTTTTCTCATGTTCTATCTTGAGCGAACTTTAGCGAAGTTAATGTACTAATATAGTGTAATTGCGTATAACATTACTCTGTCATCTGTCATTTAAAACCAACCAAACATCTGTCATTTACAGAAAATGTGACTTTATATCAACTCCGTACTCCGCCCTAATTCCGTTTTAAGCATACTTTTTATATGCCGCTTTGGCAGTTGTGATGCAAATTCCAAAGTTCGATACAAGTAGTACTTCGATAGTAATACATAAATATCATCATTTATTTTCAGCTAGAACTACGCTCAAGTACAATTTACTTTCAGATGGCCGTTTCCATTTTCTAAAATTCCGTGTACAAAGCTAATGAAACACATTAATAACATCTGCGAACACTAAAACGTCTTTTGTTTCGCGTACGAATTCGGAAATTGTGTTTCTCTATTGTTGCAATAGTAATGTTATGCTTTGCTATTATTTGTGCGTGCAGCCATAAACTTATGAATTAAATAATACAGGCGATAAAATAGTTTTATAACTTTCATTAACTAATCTACACCGATATATAAAGTTGAAGAGTTTGTTTGTTTGTGCTGTTGCTGATGTGTTTTGGTGAGAGAGTAAGGGGTGCCAGAGCCCGTTTCCCTATTTCCCCCCCAAATCCCTTATCTTTTAATCTTAATATGGTAGGCATAACACTTGCAGTGCATGCGGCGTTGCTTTTTTTTATTAGAGATTTACAACCAGCTGTGTACCAAGGATGACTCGTACTTTGAATAGATTTGGGTTATATGAATTAGGAAATACAGACGTCGGCAGGGAGTTCCAAACCTTGGCGGTGTGTATTATAAAGGATATAAAATATGTGCTTGTGGTATAGGTGACTGTAGCCACCTACCATCAAGTGGACCGTCAGTCTATCTACCAACCTTAACATAAAAACCTATATATAACTAGCGACCCGCTCTCGGCTTCGGCCGAGGTGCATATTCTTTATGTAAAAACCTTCCCTGATTATCCCTTTATCTATGAATGAAGACAGAATTAAAATCGATCCAGCCGTTCTCGAGTTTTGCGCTTAGCAACACATTTAGAGATTAATTTTTATTTATATAGATAGACTAGCTGGTCCTCGCGACTTCTTCGTCCGCGTAGAAAAGTATAAAATGCCATCTACCGTATTTTGGATAGATGGCGCTATCTTCCGGGGCAAGCCGCTAGTATTTACTTTTATTTTAGATTTCCCGTAGGAATGAAGCATTTTCCCGCGGTAAAAAGTAGCCTATGTTCATCACAGATAATGTCGGCTTCTAATGGTAAAAGAATTTTTCAAATTGGTCCAATAATTTCGGAGCCTATTCTATACAAACAAACAATCAAATCTTTCCTCTTTATAGATAGATAGATAGATAGATAGATAGATAGAAAACATTTATTTGCATACACATGACATACACGAATACAACTAAAGTTAACAAAACAGATAAAACACATACTTTTTTTTTTAAATGAGAATACATACTAAATAAAATCCTACTACATACTAAAAAATGCACCATGGCAGCAAAAAGGTATCTGGCTCAGCATAAGCTTTATAATATTGGTATAGATTAAGATTAGGTTTAATGAGATAAATTATATCTTCATATTATTTTAAATTTCACATTTAAAAACCCGAGGACCGTAAGTAAGGATTATTCGTCCGCAACATAAACTAGAGACGAACTCAGTCCTGTTACTAACTGCTTAAGTATAAACCGCTTACTTAGATTCAAAGAGATGCTCAAAGCAACTGTTAATTAATAAAACGGATTTAATATTGTGTGCTCTGTAGTATAAGATACATTAAGTGCTAATATTCAAAGTAACTTATGGAATAAGCTACAGGAATAAGAGCTTAGCCTGCGTGTAACTGAAGCTCACTCCTAGTTCTAGTATTGTTTTTCCTATTTCTCTTTTTCGTAGAATTAAATGAGTATTTTTTTTAATATTTACATACATTTTTCTTTCTAATTTATAATAAAACTAGCTGGTTCCTGCGACTTCGTCCACGTTGAAAAAAATACCTACAGTCCTACACTTACGGATTTATTATTAGTATTGATAATTTACCTTTATCCCACGTTTTATAATAAACTAGCTGGTTCACGCGACTTCGTCCGCGTAGAAGAGTATAAAACGCCATCTACCGTATTTTGGATAGATGGCGCTATCTCCCGGGCCAAGCCGCTAGTATTTACTTTTATTTTAGATTTCCCATAGGAATGAAGCATTTTCCCGCGGTAATAAGTAGCCTATGTTCATCACGGATAATGTCGGCTTCTAATGGTAAAAGATTTTTTCAAATCGGACCAGTAGTTTCGGAGCCTATTCTATACAAACAAACAAATCTTTCCTCTTTATAATATTAGTATAGATAGATGTATCAAGCGACTTCGCCTGCGTAACGACTTACTTTAAAAAACATAGCCTTTGTTACTTGTTAAGAGGATAAAATAATCAATTTTAAGCTGATTTTGATGCGATTTGTTTTACTTCCCTCAAAAGTAGAGAAAAAGATAGCAGTTAATTATTGTTATATTTTTTGTAATATATTTTATTTCTGTGTCCAATTTAACTTCAAAGAATATTTTTACTGACATCAGAATCACCCACGCCAGAAGCAGCCTCCTTCTCCTTATATAGGACCGCAGGCTAAGAGAAGTCGTGGAAATTGGTATTTACATTGTAAACAAATTTAAACAAACGACCCTCCTACGCTTTAGATGGCCTAAACCCTCCTTATACATTTTCCTTTTTTTGGTGTAGTATAGGTATTATTTACTGATATTATAAGGAAGTAAAATTGGCTATGTGACACGATTTAAAATAAATCACAAATTGTGGTTATCCTATCAGAAAATAGCGTAAATATGTCACTTTATTTTAAGCTAAATTATGTATATATTTTTTTGGAAATTATATGAAAAAAAAATATCATAATTTTTAAAATTATATCTGCCACCGAAACGCCCTGAGATTGGTTGCAACTCTGATGACGTCATACACTAGTAAACAGTTGTCTCACATCTTTGTGAGACAACTGTTTAGTTAAAATAGAGAAGGATGCAACATTGCAGCTAGTTTTTTTAAAGTTAAGAATTATTAATTAAATTCGGGGCTTAGTTTATAGCTTTTAAAGCTTGTGTTTAAAGAAAAAAGAAACTGCGACCGTGAAAAATTTTAACTTTAAACTACTGATAACCAACCAACACATAGAACCATTGATTCTACGTGCAAAGTATGACGAATACAAGCTAACATATTATTAGCAAAATTATCCAAACGGCGCACACAAGAGAGAGAAATCTATTTGCGCAATATAATCACATTAGTTGGGCAAACATTTCGTATGTTTGTACAAATACACAAATGTTGGGTGTATTGTTTGGGATATTTGTTAATGGGCCGATTTGTTGTTTTGGGATTGCAATTCTTTCAATACATACTTCAAGATATTGAACGGTACCCTAATGTTTCCAAAATAAATATTTTGATCGAAAAAACTTGTTCGTGTCAAAAAAATATCGCCAGACATTTACACGAATAGTAGTTGTAGTCCTAAATTAAACACTTTTACAGACACTCACTTTCAGACTTCAGAAAAGTTTGATAGTACAGAAAAGTTTTAATGAATGATTGATTAAGGATAAGGGGTTGGGAAGCGACAGGAAAATGATCACTGGCAACCCTTACTCACCTACCAAAACACAACAGCAGACATGCTGTTATTTCACTGTGGTCTTCTGTAAGGAGACGGTCTGCCCAAATAACTGCCAAACAAGCAGTGTGTCTTGCCATCCATACTTAATATTATAAATGCGAAAGTAACTCTGTCTGTTTGTCTCGCTTTCACGCCAAAACTACTGGACCGATCACCATAAAATTTTGCATACACGTTGTCTGGTACACCGGAATGGACATAGGATACATTTCATCCAGGAAAAAAGTAATGTTCCCGAGGGATTATCTAAAATATAAAAGTGTAACTAACGTCTGGCCAATGTGTTATAGCAACAAGTTGTCGAGCGTTGTAATTGCTTTTATATTTTTAATTTATTATCGCGTACGAAGTCGCGGGCACCAGCTAGTTACTAATATGTCACAGAAAAAACTATAGAATATTAATAGGACCGAAGCTGGTTTCACTTATAGTTTTAAAGTATCGCCAATAGAACTGACCAAGTTTATTAATAAGCAACTAGCCCGGGCCTTGATGTTGGGAATCAGGTTAAACAAGTTAACTAACGTGTGTATTATTAAGTGGGGGATATTTTCGTTTCATTAGTTCAAACTACTCCTGAATTTTAAACGCGGTAACGTTGCCACGAATACTGTGAGTAAAGTTATTATTAGATAGTACTTACCTAATTTGGATGTCTGGATTTCATTCGCTATTATGGGAATTACTTATTCAAATCAACACCGAATTTTCTCCGGTACATGGCGAGAGAAGAACTCTAGTATTTTCATAGTTATTTTTTTAATGTTAGACTCGACAGTTATTTTTGTTCTTGAGTTATTCTTGAGCTACGTAATTTATATAGTCACCTTTTCCACTGTCAAATTATGTTATGGGTGAAACATTACTATGACTTACCGTGACTTTCATTGAAAAATCCCAGGACCATAATAAGGATGACTACCAGCCCGACTTTCAGCCGGTAGCCGAAAGCGGTCTGCATCTCCCACAAAAGCAGTGACATCGTTCAGCCGCGTCTCATCCATTCGTTGTACAGTATGTCTTGTCGAAACGCGTGCGCAAGATCCGTTGGATGCATGATCTGTAACAAAATTCAAAGAAATCATATAGACATGAAGCTTCAGATATACATTTCTATCAATTATATATGTACCAATACATATATAATAGATAGAACTATTATTGTTGACATTTGCTATAACACATTGGCCAGGCGATAGTTACAGTTTTATATTTTAGATTTTTTTTCTTACTCGGGAACATTACTTTTTTCTTCGATGAAATGTATCCTAAGTCCTTTCTAGTGTCACAGACAACGTGTATGCAACATTTATTGGTGATCGGTTCAGTAGTTTTGGCGTGAAAGCGAAACAGACAGAGTTACTTTCGCATTTATAATTTTATAGATAGATAGATATAGATAGATGTATAGGTCCGCAATCCCGGGACTCCTAACTGGTGTCCGCAACTTCGTACATGCTGTAATTCGTTTTTGAAAATTCCACAGGAACCTAACATTCTTCTAGGATACAAAGGAACGATGTATGTTTGATAGAGCTGTGAATAGATTTAGAAGCGACATTTTGGGCTGTCCCATTTTTGACTGTAAGACTATTTCTTACAAAGTGTAAATTGAAGCCTCTTTCCGCGTCTGTTTGTACGGCCGTTAACTAAACCTAAACCAGGCAACGGACTTTGATGCGGTTTTCACCATCAGTTAGATGAAAATGTTCACTGAACTTTTGTATACATGATTAAGTTTTTCCTGGGAAAAGCCGGGTGCGGGTCTCTAGTACGACATAAAATATTGTAAGTTGCTTCACTACTATTGGCGATGAAAATGCACCGAACACTACAAACTATAAAGAAAACGTTGTCCCTTTGAGGACGCAAAATATCGCTCAGCCTCTACCAACAAAGCTATCGGGAATCACTAAAGAGACTATACAAACTCAAGGAGCCATTACACTGCCGTTTTTTAAAGAAATCCTACTTTTTATTTTCCTACTGAACCGTGAACGCAAGCACAAAGAAAATTCTCTCAAAAGACATTAAAAGTTGCGCGTTAGCGGGTGATTCTGTGAGACGCTTTAATGGCGTGGGGAAGTTACTAACTTTCTTTGTAAGCGGTAAACTCACTAATTGAGAAGTTTTCTTAAGCATGAAGGGATCAGCGTGTGGCAGTGAAAACCTGTGACTATGTAGGGTGAATATAGAGATACAAATAACTCCTTTGTGGGTCGAACTTTAATGGATATTATTAATAAGGGTGGCCGCACAAGCGGCATATGGCAATACCATATCGCCAGTCAGCGTCGCCATAGTCACCAATGTACAGCCTCCCTATTCTTGAGCTGCGTGTTATATCGCTAAATGTCACATGTTATATTGCTGTACGTGCGCACAATACGCATGCATGCCTGTGAACTAAGCCTATTGAAAAGATATTTCTATTGAAAAAAATATTTTTCTCAAAGCCCTCTCTAAATGAGATATGAAATTTGAGTTTCAAAAATTCACAAACTGTACTGGATTAGAATATCCAAAAAAAGAATCTGTTGACTTTCTATAGAGCTAGGAGTAGTAAGTTGCTGAGGAGTCGGGTGTCCCGCAGACTACGTGATGTTGCAGCATCATGTCTCAGATATACCACCGATGTAACATTCGTCAACTTGGAAATGGGCTGATGGACTTCAAATGCCTGTAACTATAGCTATTGTAGCTAAGACCATCTTGGTCATGTCATATATCATACAAAAAACGGATAAAAATCAGTTCAACCTTTTGGGAGCTACGATTCCAAAGACATTTAAAAATTTTCGGATTTAAAAGTTTTTTTGATGGGGTAGATGAATGAATCGCCGATAGAAAGTCGACATTAACAATATTGTATAAATCGCTAACAGAAGTATTAGAACTCATTTGTACAGGTGTACAGATTTTTTATTAAATAGGTACAGTATTTCAGCTCCAGTAACCGTAGGGGTCTAGTTAGATTCTCCAATCCAAAGTTGGGTCGAATGTTTACTTAAAATTCAGAGTTTATAAAACACACAAAATAAGATAATTAATATAAGATAATATTATGAATTAGCCGAATCCGAAAATCCGTTGCGTGGTTCAGAAGTAGTTAGTGGCCATACAGACAGACCAGGTGAGCGACTTCAGATTATACTATGTAAAGCATTTACGAATAAGTAAGTACCTATACAATTTAGATCTCATTATTTATGTAGGAAAAAATAATGCAAACACGTTATTTAGATTGTCTTATAAATTTTGAATTACTACTTCAATAAGTTACGACAAAATAATAGAATATTATAGCGTTATTATTGTTCAATATTAAACCGTATTATTATATTTTTCTTGAGAAAGAAAATATATTTCAGGTCCCATTGAGTCGAGAACCAATTTTCGTATGAGTACCTCATTATTACAATAGCGCATTATGTGTGCACATGTTATGATTATTATTATATCTATGTATAATGTTTTAGGACTATTCTTTTTAATATTATAGCTGATATTAGACACTGCAAGGTGTCAAAAAGTTAGAATAAGTGAAATAAATTTATAGTCCAGTATCCCCCACCTTAGCACCAATTAGCAGCCGTAAAAAACTTCCAAACGTAGGACTGGGAAAACGTTCCAAACGTTGGGAAAAAATCAGCTGGTTAGTATACCTATCCCTCCCAAAATATCATAATAATAAGGTCATAAAAATTATTACTAACCAGTTGATTTTTTGTCTGCAGCTTAGTAAACATTTGTACAATAAAATGGCCGCATAGTCCTACAAATTCAGTGGTACGTTTTCCTAGTCCTACGTTTGGAAGTTTTTTACGGCTGCTATGTCCTTTAGCTACCTCTATAGAGACTTTTCGGAAAAAGTTGGGCGTCTCGGCAAACTGTAGCTACTCACGAAGATTCAGCCTGTTAGTAATCAGAAAAAAATTCAGGTTTGGGATACTGGACCATTAACATACCCAAATATTATTGCATACCAGAAACATAGTATAAATTATATTTACATGACTAACTATTCAGGCAGACGGTCACTTTACATTTTATTGTTTGGATTTACACAAAGTATACATAAATATGGTTCGAGTTCACATGCTGTCTGTACCTAAAAGCCTTAGTTCTGCATAATGTCCCCGTCAGCCGAGGGGGATAATTTTTTCCCCAACATGAAGACGAATGTGACGTCGCCGTCGACGCGCTAGATTGCCTCTCGCATTTATATGTAATTTTTCAACCCGTGGCTATTCGTTTCACTCGGTCCTTTTTTCCCTGTTGAGGTTGTAAGTGAAAGAGACAGTGATATATGGGCAGCGCTTGTGATCCCGCTCTTTTGATTGGTCAGGTGGACCCAGGTCAATTAGGTCAGATTATTTCGGTTAATGAATTGTTAGTGGCCATCGATGTACTAATGTAAGATTTGGATCACAACTTTAGTATCCAGTATACTTAGAGAATTAACTGTTATTACAGTCATGGAGTTTAATAAAAGTATGATGACGAAAGACAGGTTGATGATCCACTTATTGAGTATTTTGTTCAGCATGGAATCTATAGGGAAATCCCATCAACTTCACAGTTAAAACCGCGAGTAAAAAGAGTATGAAATAAATTTGTTACGTTACTCGGTATGCAACAGAATTCATTATTGTTTTTTTAAGTGTTTTAAATTGAAAAACTATTACACCCCTACAAAATGTTTTATTTACATCTGAAAGTACCTAAAGAAAAACAGTAATAAAATCAGTGGTTTTATTTATTTTAACATGTATCCACACCAGAGATTACTTTAGTCTAATCTACTCGTACGTAAACAAGAATATTGTCTCAATGTTAGCATACAATACAGTAATGTGTAATTCCAGAGACAATTCTGATGTTATAGGTAACACTCAGTACACAAGGGAAATTGAGTTCAGTATTCCTAAAACAGGTGCAAATAGTCCCTTTGCTTATTTGAATAAGGCACTGCATAACACTGTTATGAATTATGCATGCCTCCGAAGAAACGCTGTAAATATCGACGCCGCAACAAAAGGGGATTCCAATCGCCTTTCATCCCATGTCCATCATGGGAGAGAAAAAATATTTTCCCGGGGATTTGGTTGGGATACATCATGAATAAATTCCGTTTGAACGGCTTACGCGCAGTCCTTTCCAATATAGTTTGTTGGTCGCTAAGTTTGGCATACACTGAATGTGTTTACGTTGACATAAATTTAGAAGAGATATTGTATTCTTGTTGTGTTTGATATTTGGAAATGACACGTTGGCTGTCGACCTCTGATAACAGACAATTTGGGATTAAACATATTTTGCGGTGATTTGTGTCGGTGCGCGAAATGCCAGTCACCTTCTTGTGTTCAATTGTAAGTTATCAGACTCATGTTGATATCATTTTTTGGTATTAGTGTCTTCTATATAACAGGGGTGCTCTATGCTTGTCTTGATCCTCGTAGTCTAAGATATATACACTTACAAGTAGAGTTTATTGGTGAAAAAAGGTCTTTGAAAAATTTAGTGAAAGTAATTAAATACCGTCTACCAATTAGCAAGTCGCATGCTCACTAAACGGATGGATATCGTGGTCGGGGGACCGAGTATGGTAAAAACAAAGCATAATTATGTCCAACAATAGAAGCTTGTGAGCCGATAATTGTGATGAAGATTTACACGTAGATGAGAAAACACTGAAAAGAGTGAAAACTAATAACAAAACAATAAAGAGTAAGAGGAATATGAATACAAAATCACAGATTGGTTTTCATAGATCAACTCTATTTGATTTTGCTACCGATTTCCGTATCGAGCTTCAATTAACGATGCCAACGACCTTCAGCTTCAGCATTCATACTAACTAGACGAGCGTTACTCGTAGTATGTTAGGAGCTAAGTGAGGCTTTAACTTTTAGGTGGCGTAACATCGTTAATACCTTGGTATTAACGATACCTATCGGATTCACGTCGTACTTAAAAATATTTGGCTTGCTGTGGCAACTTCATATTCCACACTGTGGCATAATTAGTCATCGTGTATAGTATTCAAAACTATATTCCATTAAAAATTAAATAACATGTCCGTCATACCTTTTAAAGAAAAGTTTTAATAGGACGGATGTACCCTCTATAAGCTGTAGATTAAAGACCACTGTGGATTTGTTAGACATCACTAGTATCCGAAGATCACTAGGTCTCTAGGTCTCTAGGTCATATAGGATTCCTAAAGAGTTTTACTTCGTTTTACTGATTACAGTAATGTAGTTTCATGAAGTCGTAAAAACACCAAATCCGTATCGAAATAATATATTATCTGCTGTTTTTCTTTAATTCTTAATTTCAGAATTATAACTTAATATATGTAGAGGTAAAAGACTTGTAGCGTGTCATTAACAATTCAGAAATTGAAGATCAAAAACAGGTTTAATGATACCTAACAAAAAATCAATCTACAAAAACTTGATCTATAATCTCTGACTTTACTACTTCAGGGAATCTCTCTATAAACACTGTGTATTCAAATGAGATATATATTAGGTGAGAATTTAAATAAATTACGCGAGTCAGTTTTAACAATATTTTATGAGGCACTCACTCGTATCTCACTTTATTCGAACATTACGCCCTCGTAACTTAGAATAAGGGTAGGTGAGGCCAAATTCCCAAGACAAAATTTAAATATTTTTCGCATAGCGTTAAAATTCACGGGTAAATATGGTAGCTCGTAAATATCTGAAGCGGGAACATACCGAAACCTATTTGGACTGTTTCCAATGGTGCAAAAAAATGTTATTTTAGCTTTACTATGGAGCTGTTTATAATATTTAATAAATTTTGACGTGAATTATTGCTTTGGTTATAAATAGTTAAGCGAAAGTAGTTTAATAAAGAAATTATAAAGGATATAGGTAACTAATAACCAAGTTCCAATAACCAATAACATCAAAATAAAAATTTGACTTTACAATAAACAATAACCAAGTTTTCTCTTAGCGTAAACGACTGTAGAAAGCACACTTGGCTAGGCTTGGTTTTAGATTAAAAAAGAGATCGTCCTTCAGCCATTTGTTTACCAGACGAAAAGTATATTTTATCAAATGTTATCTATGAGAAAATAATCAAGGCATTACCTATTAAAATTTGCTCAATGTATATCCTTAAAAAAATAGCTTCTGTACTGTAAAAAATATCAAATTATAGTAGCCCTTTACACCATACAATTTAAAGTTACGATACGTGCGAGAAAATTAATTTAAATGGTCTCGCACCAAAACGTGACGTGACAACGGTACTCCCTTGATGCATCATCCCGAGCTCTACCACCTTCTTTCGTGCAAAATTGCACCCATGTGAAGCCGGGAGCAGATAGCTAGTTTACAACATAATAAATCTGCAGACTGTCTTTTAATTATAATCTTCCATACACTTAGAACCTACATCAAGATTCCGCTTCAATTATACCTTGAGAAAATCCATTTGTGGATTAATTAAAGCTCGTTAGATTGCTCATTAATTGATTTGTGTCTATTCATCATTCCATTACATTCTGTTCAATCACACAGAAACTATAATTAGTTGTTTTTTTTTTAAGTAAGCGTAATTATTTTGGTCCTAGGATTTAATATCGACGCTGATATTTTTGGGAAAGCTAAATCCTTAAAAACAAATTCAACGCTAACTTAGCAAGATTAACTCTCCGAGTTAATAGAAAAATCGCCCGAATTTATCTCGCCCGGGTCGGTCGAATTTTCATGTTATTTTTTTTATTATTTAGTTCTATCAAAACAAAAACGTATCAATATCAATATTTATAAAAGGTTACTAGAAGATCTACAGCTTAACGAAATTTGGTCTGTAGTTTTGTAGACATCCCTTGTCTAAACGTAAGGTAATAAATAAATAAAATTGAAATGTCCATCTATGTGTTGTGTATTACACGACACAAAATTCAATATTGTTTTGTATTAAAAATATTTTTATACTATCCGTCTGTCACATTATTTGCCCTAAACTAGGGCAAATAATGTGACAGAGGTAAACTAGTATAAGAATAATAAATACTTAATACGTTTGTGGGGGCAGCGACTTAAAAATTAAGCCCAGAAAAAAATCCGTACTAATATTTTAAATTTGATAGTAACACTGTCTTCCTGTTATTTATTTACATATTGTAGGGTTTTTAGGTTACACTTTCTTTAGGTTTTTATACAGGTTTTTTTATGGTAGGTAAGTTACGTCACTTTTAACACAAGCAACGCCAAGTAGGTGTTTGAGTAAGCTCTTGAAATTAAATAGAATAACGGCCTCAGCTAACTATTACTAAGGCACGGAAACACTAGAGACATGACGTTATTTCCTGGTGGTCTTTTTAAGAGGGTAAAAAAATATTAAATAATATGGACAAACTCTGTAAAAACAAATATTCGAAAGAATGGTACCTATTAAAAATAAAATATTTGAAAATACATACAACAATTTCGCTTTAATTTGACTAAATCCATCACTCAAATGACTCAACTGTTCGTAAATCAAACAAATGTTGGTTGCCTTGAATAGGGGATGCTCATACACATGAGCGACATGTTAAAGATAACGTTCGTTACCTGTCTACTGTAATGTTTATGTTGAGAAACAGCCATAAATATTTGGTTCATGAAGGCCTTTAAAATTCCAATAGTATTCATTGTTATTGTAGAATAATAATTAGTAAAATATACACCGACACAATATAATAAATAATAGAAAAACCAAACCCCGACTTTCTATTGAGCCAAAACACTATATCTGCTGTAAGTTTCTAAGAAGTTTGTTATCCCGCGACAAGGTTACCATGTCAGTATGGATATGGATATGGACAGTATGGATCTGAAGTGACATTATTTTAATATTAAAAGCAACTAACGTACCTAAACTAATAAAATGGTTTTTTTTAATTTTTATCGATGGAAACTTCATAAACATTTTGATGCATGTAAAAAATTGCCCCTATTAGACTAGACATTGAGGAATTATGTGAGATGGAGTGATGGATGGGGCAGTTTGGCAGTTTTAAAAAACGATTGCCTCGTCCAATTTTTCTGTCGTCAGATGTCGCCGGCGATACTTTTGATGGATCGACTTTAACGAAAATAAAGTTGCTAAAGATGTTTTTTTAAATCTATTTACAGTCAACATAGGGGGAGCTACAGAATCGTTTGCTGAACTTAAAAAGGAACATCTCAGGTGTTTAAAAAACAAACTAAAACTTATGCCGTTTTAACAACGATCTTTTAACCCCATATGACGACAAAAGAGGGATGTTATAAGTAATACTAGCTGCTGCCCGCGATTTCGCCCACGTAACTTTGTAAATTATATACTAAAACCTTCCTCGAGAACCCCTCTATTCATTGATGAAAAGAGCATGAAAATCGGTGCAGTAGTTTTTGAGTTTATAGCGGACATACAGACAGACGCCGCGGAGGACTTTAAAGTTAAGCTTGCAGCACCTATATGTTTTTGTTGCTGTATGTTTTTGTGGCACTCCTTGTGTTATAGACGACGGTTGCCACCTACCATCAAATGACCGTCAGCCAGTCTAGACCTGAGGATAGATGAATTTTTTCATCACTAACACCTGCTATAATCTGCACCAGATTGTACTGATTACTGAGCAACGCAGTAAAAACTCTTTCACTATTGTGAGTTAGTTTCACATAAGACTTTTGATCTCCTTTGTGGATTACTAATCTACATATACGAGATGTGAATGTAGAATACTAACCAACCTACGACCGATGGAGCAACGTGGACGCAAAACGGAAGACTAATCCGGGGACTAATCCGAGGATTGATTATATTGATTACCTACTTATATTATTATACATATATGTACAACCTAGTTGTGCCCGAAACTTCGTACGCGCGGTTTTCGTACGTTTGGTATTTCGGTAACTTTTTTGTTTGTAAACCTATTGGAATGAAACAAACACTAATGTAACGGGAAGCTTGCTACAATACATTAACGGAAATCGCATTCAAATCTATTAATCCGTTTCTAATATAAGCATACGCACAGACAAAAGTTAAACAAATTATTTTTTGATCTCGATAACATAAGTGCAACAACAAATTGTGTTTTAAAAAATATTTAATATACAGACATGGCACGTTAACTATTTTATTATATGTATAGATTTACATTAAACATAATACTGATTTAAGTTTTCCAAAAAGTTGTAAGGTTAGTCGTTAAAATAATACTAAAATCCTTAGGCTTATATCGTGTGAAAATTTTTAGCCTGTCACAAAAATGTAACAACATTATTGATACTTACCTATAAGAAAATGATTAAAATATCTCCGACACGCTGCTTTTGGGTCTGACGATATTTACCCGAATCTTAATGGATCGAAATTTAAGTAAGGTCACGAACTGCACGTGCCCTAGACAAGCGTTTCGTGTTACGATATTCTTATAGACCTCATACACGTAAAGTTTAAATATCATCATTACAAATAACCCTAATATATACACAGGTAAAGAACTTAGCACGAGCGGTTAAAGCGGTTCATAGCATTTATTCAATGTGTACGGTCAATCCATTGTGCTCTATATCACACTGTATAGTTATTTGATTTAGTTTTGTATCCGGGACGTCAGTGGGACCGTAGCTTTTGAAGTGAAAACTTCTTAAGGCGCGTTGGGCATTTTTGAGATGGGAAAAAATCATTGAACTCGCGACCTGTAACCGTAACGTAACCGAGTAACCGATACCTCTGTATGTTTTCAGATATTGCGCCATCAACACAATATCACTGAATATATTACGTAATAATACATCCTTGCGACAACTAATTGAATTGAAATAATACATTAATAGGAACAGAGATGGCGCTGACAGTTTAAAAAAAGAACAATTTTTGAGAAGGGAACCATTGAACTCGCGATCTGTAACCGTGTAACCGACACCTTTGTATATAAATATGTACTGTCCTGAGGATTCAGAAAATACACAGGTAGGTAATTGTTCAAGTTTTCAATTCTGTGGTCACTCCCGAAGTGCCACTGTTTATTTTTTGGTCTGTGACGGAGAGTTTGCATTATGGGCTAGACCTTAACTTGACATTGAAATATAATTCGAATATGTTTGTAAAAGAATAACAAAGGATAATTATTGTATTAAAAAGTAATGAAGATGGAAACAATGAACGTTATCTATAATCTATACTAATACTATAAAGAGGAAAGATTTGATTGTTTGTTTGTTTGTATAGAATAGGCTCCGAAACTACTGGACCGATTTGAAAAATTCTTTTACCATTAGAAGCCGACATTATCCCTGATGAACATAGACTACTTTTTACCGCGGGAAAATGCTTCATTCCTACGGGAAAATGGGTAATAGGACAACTGGTAGTAAGAATTATCCTTCCGTGCTTATCTTTTTCACATAACTTCTAAACGGCTGTACCGATTGGGTTGAAATTTTATATGGCTATTTCGGTGATTTCCTGCATGATTTAAAAATACAATTGGACCCGGTAGGTAGCGCTGCTGTCGGTATGTCAACTACTAAACGGCTTGACCGGTTGGGTTGAAATGTTGTATGTGTATTTCCATTGTTTCACAGACACGAATGTATTATATTTTATAAAGTTACGCGGACGAAGTCGCATGCAAGAGCCAGTCCTTTAATAAATTCAATACTTAAGGTCCCTTTTAAATGCATAACAATATATTCGCGTAATATCCTGTTACATAAAGCTGGCTTTTCACTGTGAAATACTGTATACCAGCTATCTAGTACCTATTTTAATAATAATTTGGCAATATTCATTTCAGAATGTTCGTTAAAAATATGTGACACGATCCGGTACGTCAATTTTTATCGGCACATTTCATTTTGTCGGACCCGGTGAGAGGGATGAGAAGGGTTAATAGGGATGCGACCTTTACATTGTTTTGGTACGACTCTTAATACGACAAATTTTAACGACTACGGATTTAAAAAGTTTATGCTTCACGTTAATAACAACGTAAATTACTTTAAAAAGCGAACGAGAGCCCAAATAGCATTGCTTTTTAGTAATTTGTAAATCACAATTATATTGAAAGTAATGTTGACTTAGAGAATTCAGTTCACTAAGAGCAACCCCAATATTAATATTTTAAAAAAATACCAGAAGCGGATCGCTATTAAAAGATAATTCCTTAAGTTCATAAGACACTTGGTGTAACTATAATTATTACACTAGCTAGCGCCCGCGACTTCGTCCGCGTTGAAAAGAAAAAAGTAGTCTATCCTGTGTCCTGTACGTCTAAATATCTATAACCTACACTTACAGATTTATTATTAGTATTGATGATATATATTTTTAAATGATTAAGAGAATTAATTAATTAATTAATTAAGAAGAACGCAAAGAAACAACCTTTCTTATTGGGTTTATTGAATACTAGCTGGTGCTCGCGACTTCGTCCGCGTTGAAAAGTAAAAAAACGTATTTTGTACGTATACGTACCGTATTTTGGATAGATGGCGCAATCTCCCGGGCCAAGCCGATAGTATTTACTTTTATTTTAGATTTCCCGTAGGAATGAAGCATTTTCCCGCGGTAAAAAGTAGCTTATGTTCATCACGAATAATGTCGGCTTCTAATGGTAAAAGAATTTTTCAAATCGGTCCAGTAGTTTCGGAGCCTATTCTATATAAACAAACAATCAAATCTTTCCTCTTTATAATAATATTAGTATAGATTGGGTTGCTTTTATAAAAAAAAATACGGTATTGCTTACTAAAAAAAAATTGTCAGTTCCTGCTTTTCTCGTTTACACAGTAGGTTTAGAATTTAAAACGTTTTATCTAGGCAATAAAATTTTACTGGGGGCAATTTAGACAACATAAATTATACCTTTGGGATTAAATTTATCCACTATTATACGAGACACGGTTTAAATTAAAATTTCACTATTTAAACTTGGATTCAGCACTCTATTTCTACTCTAGAATAAGGTCTAAAATTATACTTTTGAACAGCAGCGAGCAATTATGTACACTCAAAAATTATAGGTGTATATTTTCTAATAGACGTTTTTATAATGTCACAAGTTCGATGAACTCTTTTGAATTTCCCATTTCACATTTCCCTATGCCGTACTAATCCCTATTCTTAATCCTACTATGGTCGGCAACACCTGTGGCTTTGTTTAAATTATAGACTAGCCGGTGCCCGCGACTTCGTCCGCGTTGAAAAAGAAAATATATGACTAATAACGCTTGACATGACTATAGCTTCCTAACATCGAGTAGATCTGTGAATAGTTTTGTACATCATAGTTTCATTACACACAAAAAATTAAAATACTAGCTGTTGCTCCCGACTTCGTCCGCGTAGAAAAGAATAACCTTATTTTAGATAGATGGCGCTATCTCCCGGGCCAAGGCGCTAGTATTTACTTTTATTTTAGATTTCCCGTAGGAATGAAGCATTTTCCCTCGGTAAAAAGTAGCCTATGTTCATCACGGATAATGTCGGCTTCTAATGGTAAAAGAATTTTTCAAATCGGTCCAGTAGTTTCGGAGCCTATTCTATACAAACAAACAAACAAACAAATATTTCCTCTTTATAATATTAGCATAGACAAATCTATTTTCTTTAGTATAGATATGGATGAAAATCATAGGGCTTTTTTTATTAAATTTAAAATTATTTATATGCCAATTAAATTTAATTATGTTTGAAATAAAACCCAAAGAGGTACAAATTGTACTAATGGAAATATTTTACTAGTACAGACTTAAAAATATATTTATTTTGAATACCTATACAACTGAACATCAGATTGCGTCACGAGATTTAATTTTGAAAATATAGCTGTGTAATTCCTGCTTCTATCGCTTTGAAGTTTCACAGCACGAACTGTATTAAAAACACTTAAACTTCAAGAACAAGTTTACGAGTATATTGTTTTAGAAATCTATTAACATTTATTTTTAACCTCCGACGCAAAAAAAGTTATAAGTTATAAACCTTTTTTGAAGTTATATGTTTGATCTGTGTATCTGTGTGTCTTTCTGTGGCATCTTACCGATTTTTAATTATTTTTTTTTATATATCTGAGTGTGATCGATATAATCATTCATACCTATAGTTTCTTTCTTAGGTCATTTTTTAGTTTGATGGGAAATTTGGTATAACTTATTTATTTATTTACTTTTCAAAAGGTACACCAACAGAACAAACAATTAACTTATAATGGGTATAGGTAATACAAGGTAATTTTAAGGTACATACACAGATAAATTACAAAATAAAAATTGTGACCAATTATAACATATGCATAGAAGTCAAACAATTATTCTTAAATTAAAATAAAATTATGAGAAAAGGAAAACAAAATAATACATGATAACCTCTACCTGATTGTTCTTTGCTATTTTATAGATTGACCTCACGTTATGCATTTGTTATTTTATGTAAATTTATCTTATTCTAAACTACTGACTGTAGAAATTCGCTCCATAGCACATATGCTATTGGGTTACTTCACGGAACTTTTTGCGCAGACGAGGTTACAGACAAAAGCTAGTATATTAAATATACAAATAACTACAATATTTCCTTTGTGCGTTAAAGTCATTCTGAAACTAATTTCAATAGATATTGCACAGTCACCTTGTTTACTGAATTTTGGTTGTATTGTTCGACACCAATCGATCGTAAGTTGGTTTTGTTTCGCATAACTTGACCCAAATACGCACTTCTGCGTGATGCTGTGCAATTGTTTGTATTTTCAAAGAAATATATTATACTAGCGTCCCGCTCCCGGCTTCGCCCGGAATACAATTTTTATAATATGTATATTAAAATCTTACAAGTTTATCCCTCTTTCCATATGTTAAAAACGAATTAACATCGGTCTATCCATCCACGAGTTTTCAAAACGTTTACAAACAAACGTAACATAATTTAACATAACGTAACGTAATTTTTATATGGGTATATAAAAGAAGATAAATAAGATTAACATTAAAGAGGAAATACTTAGTCCGTTTCTTTGGTATTCTTAGATTTGATTTAAAAGTATAAAACCCAATAAAATTCTATTGAATTTATTTTATTTATTATTAACAAAATTGTGTACTTATAGGAGTGTATTAGTAGGAGGCAATTCAGATAAAATTTGACGTACAACATCAACCAACATATCTACTAATCTATCTATTATAAAATTTATTTATTTATTTATTATCCATCCATACTTCATACTAATATTATAAATGCGAAAGTAACTCTGTCTCTCTGTCTCGCTTTCACGCAAAAACTACTGAACCGATCACCATGAAATTTTGTATACACGTTGTCTGGAACACCAGAAAGGACATAGGGTACCTTTCATCCAGAAAAATAGGACTAAGTATTCCCGAGGGATCATATAAAAACATAAATAATTGGGCGCTACTGTCGCATGGCGGCGCCATCGTCGTCACAGCGATGTAAGATGACATGAGATGACATTACACAAAATGTTCCTAGCTGTGAAACATTATTGATGTATTTTGTCTAAAATTGTTACTTGGTTGTCAAATATTTATATAGGTGCGTTCAGAATTTTGTTGTAGTATGAGGTCCGATCTCTAAGACCGATTTTTAAGATTTTTTTTTTCGGTAGGTAAGTGATAGTTGCAAAATATCGTTTGCCCGGGTCAAGCTAGCATATATTTTCTTTTTCAACGCGAACGAAGTCGCGGGCACCCACTTATCTATTATAAAATTTAATTAGCTACACCACTTGATAGCTAAAGAATCCATTTTTTTATACTTGAGACCTACAATTTTTGGCAGACCTCCCTTGATGTCAACCTTACAGGTAAAGATATCAAGTTACGTTACTTTAAAGGTCCCAAAGAGAATGAAACACGTGGACATCCAAAAATGGACTTGCATTGATGCTTTTTAGACAAGATATCTTTTTACTGAGTGACATTTTCATTTTAAAACCATTTTCTTTTAAAAGTACCGCCCACAAGCCACTTATCGTGAAGCTCAAAATAGATTATACCTTGACACGCCACACCAGTCAATTCTCTGCCAAGGTTTTTTTTTTCTATTTATTCTACTTTACAAGGGCTAATGGCGTTATGATAAATAACCTAAAACTACTTCAAGAAATAAGACCCCTTCAAATGCAAAAGGATTCTTGAAATCCGACTAATAGTTCCATACATTGCATGTAAGTAAGTATGTAGAACTGTGTAAAAAAACTTTTTCATTCGTTAAAAAACAAGACTTAAAAATTATAATGACTGTTAGTAATATATTATACCTTATTTCAAAGACTGCATTTAAATTTTTCATTTGTAAAAAGAGGCGGCTTTACTTTAGTTATTAAAGCACCTTTTAAATTGTACCGTTAAAGTAATTCTAAATGAGCGAGCACTCATTTTAATTAGTAATCCCTCTAAATTACGCTCAAAAGTTGAATAGTAAACAGCTCAAAAGTAAGGTCTAAAATACCGGAACAAATGTTACTTTGAAATATAAATAAATGTGCCGGCGAATGAATAAACCGACTGCCCTTCATTACGAAAGTAGTTCATTACGAACAAAGGCGAAATAGGTCGTCAATTTCTGAAGGCGGTTGTATTCAGGACGAAGTACCATTTATGTATAACCAGCTGAACCGCTGTTAGAATATTAGGATCACAATGGGACCGTCGGACAGACACGCGAGAATGAAATGCAGAACTCCAAATCCGAGCCAAAAATCATCAGTTGTACTAATATTATAAAGAGGAAAGATTTGATTGTTTGTTTGTTTGTTTGTATAGAATAAGCTCCGAAACTACTGGACCGATTTGAAAAATTCTTTTACCATTAGAAGGTGACATTATCCGTGATGAACATGATGAAGACTACTTTTTACCGCGGGAAAATGCTTAATTCCTACGGGAAAACGGGCAATAGGACAACGGGTAGTAAAAATTATCCTTCCGTACTAATCTTTTTCACATAACTTCTAAACGGCTAAACCGATTGGGTTGAAATTTTATATGGGTATATTTCGATGGTTTCCTGGATGATATAAAAATACAATTGGACCCGGTACTAAACGGCTTGACCGATTGGGTTGAAATTTTGTATGTGTATTTCCATGTTTTCACAGACATGAATGTATTATCCATACTAATATTATAAATGCGAAAGTAACTCTGTCTATCTATCTCGCTTTCACGCAAAAACTACTGAACCGATCACCATGAAATTTTGCATACACGTTGTCTGGGACACCAGAAAGGACATAGGGTACCTTTCATCCAGAAAAAAAAAACTATTCCCGAGGGATCATATAAAAACATAAATAATTGGGGGCCACTGTCGCATGGCGGCGCCATTGTCGTCACAGCGATATGAGAGATTTTGGTTTTGCAATTTTTTTTGGTAGGTAAGTGATAGTTGCAAAACAACGTTGCCCGGGTCAAGCTACCATAAATTTCTTCTTTAACGCGGACGAAGTCTCGGGCACCCACTAGTATCTTATAAAGTTACGCGGACGAAGTCGCGGGCACCCACTAGTATCTTATAAAGTTACGCGGACGAAGTCGCGTGCAACAGCTAGTATTTTATAATCGTTCGTAAGGAGTTTTTTTTACGCTTTTTTATCTATATGTATGTATATGGATCAAGCTTAAGTAGGTATATGGAGAAATCTAGCAATAACTTAGACATTTAAAGCCGGCCACTGTGAGAAATCAAAATTTTAACTCCTACAAAGATTTATCTTGAATTTGTTTAGCTGAGAAAGAAATATAAATATACTTAAGTCTGCACCTTTAAGAAATTCTGTGTAAGTTTTTTCTTCGCTTACTCTGTAAGCGAATACTATGAATGCACAGAACATGCATTTCTACTTAAAGGCTTTTAATTAAGACTTTTTAAAACTAAGTTTTAATGTAAAAACCTTTTGGCTTTTAAATGGTTTACTCATATTTATTTAAATGTAAAAGTAAAAATAAAAAGGGTCTTCTAATTTAATTGGATATATTATTATATAATCAAAATACTATTGTATTTGGTAGTTTCTCGAAACAGAATAAAACTTACTCAACCCTAACTTTGGCCAGGCCTAGTTTTATGTTTTTGTTGTAAATCAATACTAATAATAAATCTGTAAGGGTTGGTCATGGAGTAAGTGACTTTGTTTTCAGATATATCGTTTTTATAGGCTCTGAACTAAATTTACTGAAAATTAAATTAATTTACTGAAACTAAATTGACTAACTAAATGTATGTTCCTCCATAACTCCTAAACGAATTAACTGATTTTCATGAAACTTGGTAGATAAACATTTAGAACTACGGGACATGTGATAGGCTACTTTTTATCTTTTTTAACGCGGACAGAGTCGCGGGCAACGGCTAGCAGTTTTATAATTTGCCAGGCTGTCAGCGCCATCTATTTGCACTCACTGCGAGTCAAAAATAGTTGCTTATGCGCTTCCAAACTTATTTTAGGTTATGGGCCCAAAGCCCAGTTGTATTTTATGCTCAGAGCATAAAATAATACATACTACATACAAAACTCAACCTTGATCATCATAAAATTTAATTACCTAGTTAAAGCGGGAAAAGGTACCTAACAGACAGACAGATAGAGTTATTAGTATAGAATAGTCTGGATACATGAAGAAATCATGGTGTTGTTCATAGAACAATCGCCAAACGGAAAAAACTGATAGTCAGCAGGATTTGCTTCCAGTTTCAACGAACGATTCTGACTTTGCATTGCAAACACGAAATGTTTCCGCTGACACAGTCTGTAGTGGCAATCAGGAATCGTAACAGAAAAGGCTGAGAATAATGCAAGGGTTTTTGAAACATTGTTTGTATAATAAGCTAATAATGATTATTGAGATGTTGGTATTGTCTAATCAATTTAAAAGTGGTATTTTTTTTTGTTATTTTTTGCGCTTCACACTCTCCTGACTGTAACTTAAGGTTTTCGGATTTAAAAACAATAAAACATATAAGTACAACGAGTCCTCCGTGGCATCTCTCTGTCTGTCTGTTCGCGATAAACTCAAAAACTACTGCACCGATTTTCATGCTGTTTTCACCAATGGATAGAGTTCTCGAGGAAGGTTTAAATATATTATTTACAAAGTTACGCGGGTGAGGTCGCGGGCATCAGCTAGTATACGTATAAAAGTTAGATTTCAGTGAGTTAGAATAGTACTTACTAGCTGGTGCCCGCGACTTCGCCCGCTTTAAAAGTAAGGGATGTGTAGCGCCTGACTAAATGTGTAAAGCAATATAACGATTGACATCTTCGTTGTTATAAAATTTTCAGGGGCTGTATCTTTATTTTTAGTAGATAGCTGCTGCCTTTGTAAATTATACACTAAAACCTTCCTCTTGAATCACTCTATCTATTAAAAAAACCTCATCAAAATCCGTTGCGTAGTTTTGGAGATCTAAGCATACATAGGGACAGACAGACGGGAAGCGACTTTGTTTTATACTATACTAGCTGTTGCATGCGACTTTGTCCGCGTAATTTTATAAAATATAATACATTCGTGTCTGTGAAACTGGTCAAGCCGTTTAGAAGTTAGTGAAAAAGATAAGTACGGAAGGGTAATTCTTACTACCCGTTGTCCTATTACCCGTTTTCCCGTAGGAATGAAGCATTTTCCCAAGGTAAAAGGTATCCTATGTTCATCACGGATAATGTCGGCTTTTAATGGTAAAATAATTTTTCAAATCTGTCCAGTAGTTTCGGAGCCTATTCTATACAAACAAACAATCAAATCTTTCCTCTTTATAATATTAGTATAGATGTAGTGATGATGTTATAACAATTGGCCTGAGCTTCATGACGCTCATACTATCATAGGCACCTGTAGAAGCTTGCAAGAAGCAAGATTTGCCCCCTCGCTATAAAAAGTTGTTTATAACAGAACACTGGTACTGTTAACAATACATGGTGCAAGCAAATCCGCGGGCAGAAAGTCGTTTCGAATGAATGCTTCGATAACAAATTTTCCCGTTCCATGAATTTTTCGATTTCATCGTGACTCCCTGATAAGCAAGTCGACTGCACATTGGCTATAACATTTTGCTACTAACTTTGAAGCGATTAATCTTCTCGAGCTTAGCCTTCTTGTACATGTATCGAGATAAAATGGCCTTGCTACCGATATTTGGCATGTTGCTAGGGTTCCACTTGGCTAGACTCCATGTCTTGTGTACAATGAAACATGAAGTGGTCATTAACCCCGATGCCATCAAATTACCCACAAATTCCGTACATTATTCCAAGTCGACTGTGTGGCGATGTTTTATTTGACTTAAACGGTTGCATCACTGTCTTGCTTTGTGTTGTATAGGTATACTATAGATTTGCAGTAGTCGTTGCTTATAAGAATTCGTTGCTTATTATAAAAATATAAATATATATAAATATACTCACAATAATTGTTAAAGAAAACTTTGAAGACAAGTCTTGCCACCGTTTAAATGGAGGGTCAATAACCTAGTGACGCCGACCTTTATTTTTTACTAGCTAGTGCTTGCGACTTCGCCCGCGTTGAAAATTATATATGTACTATAACGTTTCTTTTGAATCACTCTATCAATTAAAAAAAAACCTGCATCAAAACCCGTTGCGTAGTTATAAAGATCTAAGCATACATAGGGACAGACAGACAGACAGCGGGAAGCGACATTGTTTTATATACTATGTAGTGAAAATGGCAAAAATTGTATCGTTTTGCCAAACCAAAAACGATATAATATGCCAAATCCATACTGTGACGGTTTGTTACGTATTTATGGCATATTGAAATTTGATTGATATGTTTGTTCACAATTGCGCGAATGGTAAATGAAATAGGCAATTTTGTAGAAGTTAGTTCGTGCATTCATAACGCCAATTGAT
Organism: Synanthedon vespiformis; assembly: GCA_918317495.1. Lineage (NCBI taxonomy): Eukaryota > Metazoa > Arthropoda > Insecta > Lepidoptera > Sesiidae > Synanthedon > Synanthedon vespiformis. The sequence continues at coordinate 4,182,724 of OU906968.1, read as the reverse complement.
CGCTCTATTTATTGATTTTAGTAAGCAGAAATATGTACTAAAAGTGACAAACGACAAGTCAAGTCATGTTTATTAAACACTAGCTGGTGCCCACGACTTCGCCCGCGTTAAAAGTAAGGGATGTGTAGCGCCTGACTAAATATGTAAAGCAATATAACGATTGACATCTTCGCCGTTATAAAAATTTCAGGAGTTGTATTTTTATTTTTAGTAGATAGCTGGTGCCCGCGACTTCGCCCGTGTTGAAAATTATATACTACAACCTTCCTTTTGAATCACTCTATCTATTAAAAAAACCGCATCAAAATCCGTTGGTTTTTAAAGATCCGTTTTAAAGATCTAAGGAATGTATCCTTAGGGATAGACAGACGGGAAGCGACTTTGCATATACTATAAAACGCCATCTATCGTGGAATATCACCAAGCAGTTGTCATGTTAGTCGTTTCACCCATCGAAATAATATATCTCTGCGAGGTTTCACCTGATTTGGATAGATAGCGCTATCTACCGGGCCAAGCCGCTAGTTTTTACTTTTATTTTAGATTTCCCGTAGGAATGAAGCATTTTCCCGCGGTAAAAAGTATCCTATGTTCATCACGGATAATGTCGGCTTCTAATAGTAAAATAATTTTTCAAATCGGCCCAGTGGTTTCGGAGCCTATTCTATATTAGTCTTTCCTCTTTATAATATTAGTATAGATGTAGTGATTTTCAGCACACAAAAAGTCGCCAGCACCAGCTAGTAGGATATGATTTTATAAAATATATTAAAGTTGTATATTAGAAATTGATACGGATAAAGGATTCTATACGAATTCGATATACGTGTATGCATGTATGTATATTTTGTGGTAATAGGTTTTTACTGAGACGCATCTAATGGAACGTCGCTTCGGTACAAACGTAGAAATTTGACGCGCTCACAAAAGTGAACACGTGAAATATTATCCATGTATGCTTCTGACAATTTTCTTCCCATTACAATACAAATAACAAACGAATATTTCTATTTCTTTTCAAGCAAACAATTTTTTTTTCTACTGTACATGCCTATTTGTATTATAACATTATGTCAACGAAAAACCGAATGGACTGGATTCTTATTTAAAAGAGCTCTGTATTTATTAGTCATTAGGTATAATTTTGCATGACAAATATGGTTGACACCTATACACTGTCCATGGTATCATCACATATCATGCCGATTAGACGATAGGCTTCCATCGTGTATGGCTGGCATAAGTGGGTATTAATATCATAGTGGGACGTTAAAAATGTTAGGTTCTCGATGGATTGACATTAAAGACACTCGACCAGCGCTCTACGACTATTCCCGATTACAGTTAATGTGCATAAATACTTTTTTCTTAATTATAATTTTATTGTTTAAAGTAAAAAAGGGGATTTTGATAAAATAAAGACACCTTTTAAGCGGGAGCCTATGCCAGGAGCCGACGTCGCTCTTTCATAAAAGCTATTTTTTTCAAACGGTTTTCTCATGGATGCCATTGCCAGAACTGGACCAAATTGAAATGGGACGACACGGGATGCACCAGTTTTCAATTAAAAAAAGAATCATCAAAATCGTTCCGCCCAGTCGAAAGTTTTAAGGTAACAAACTTAAAAAAATACAGTCGAATTGAAAACCTCATCCTTTTCAACCGACTTCCAAAAAAAGGAGGTGTGGTCCCATTTCAATTTGGTCCAATGGCATCCATGAGAAAAGACCATGAGACGGTGGAAAAATATAAATCCAAAGCAATTTGATAACATTTTCACACCTTTTAGGTTTCATATTTCTTGACAGCGACTTCATAATATATGTATGCCGTTGCGAGTGAAGAGTTTTACAAACATTTTCAGACATACTGAAGTTGTTACTTTTATTTTTGTTTTTCTCCCCTCTTAAAACACCCCTCTCCCATTATCCCTTAGCGAATTTTTATAAGCTTTATACACCGGAGTACTTTTACACATAATAATTTATCATGACAATTTATTGTGTAGGTAATTAAATTACTTACTAGCTGTTGCACGCGACTTCGTCCGCGTAATATAATACATTCGTGTCTGTGAAACCAAGGAAATACACATACAAAATTTCAACCCAATCGGTCAAGCCGTTTAGTAGTTGACATGCCGACAGCAGCGCCACCTACCGGGTCCAATTGTATTTTTAAATGATCCAAGAAACCATCGAAATACCCATATAAAATTTCAACCCAATCGGTTCAGCCGTTTAGAAGTTATTTACTACCCGTTGTCCTACTTCCCGTTTTCCCGTAGGAATGAAGCCTTTTCTCGCGGTAAAAAGTAGCCTATGTTCATCACGGATAATGTCGGCTTCTAATGGTAAAAGAACTTTTCAAATCGGTCTAGTAGTTTCGGAGCCTATTCTATACAAACAAACAATTAAATCTTTCAGACTCAAAAGTGGTTACTATAGTACATAGTTTGATTGAGAAGATTGAGATTGATTGTACCTAAAGCATTTTACAAGCTATAATTAAAATAATAAACTAACCCCCGACTTTCTATTGAGTCCAAGCACGTAATTAAGTATAGCTTAGAATAATCCTAATTACGTCAGCTTTGAAACAAATAATAAAACCGAAACATAATCGATCCATCTGTTTGGGAGCTACGATTCCACAGACAGATACACGTCAGACTTATAAAACGCCGTTTTTCTACCAATAGTATTGTTCTACCAACACTATTGACTAAAGAAAGAAAGAAAGAATTTGATTCACTCAACACAAAGACAAACATAATACAATAACAATGAACAGAAATTGATAATAAATTAAAAGATGCGTGTCATGTCAGAAATAAAATCATTTGAATTTGTTTTCGTGAACATATTTTCGCAAAATATAACATCAAATATCTGTTCGTGCAAGAATTTCGTTCAAAATTCAATTTAGAATTTAAAAAAAGCGCTTTTAGCGCTTTCACATACCGCTGATACAAACTAATGTAATATATCTGGAACGAGCAGGTCGAATGTTAAAGCGACCTTGTGACTTTTCACTCACATTCCCTCGGTTTTATTTCAAAAGTGTTCTGCAGTGCTCTCTTTCACAATAGTTCCATACCGTGTCAAATTGTACGACTAATACCTGCAACAAAAATATTATTAATAATTTAATAGTCAAATTAGAATTTCAATTTGATTTTTTAAAAATAAATTTTGAAGTTCTATAATATACTTCATGTAAATTATCTCCCGTAATTATTATATAAATTCGTGTAACAGCCGTATCTTAAATGACAATCATAAGATATTCAAACGCAACTAATTGTATGACAATATTGTCTCATCGTTATCCACTTATACAGAATTAATATTGACACAATCATTATAGGTGCCTTATTGCACAGTGTATAGAGAATCCAGTAGTTAATCTAAGCAAAACTTAATAAATATTCTAATATTTTCATGTCATTTTATGTTTTATGTTTTAATTTTATCTACTTGAAATAATTAGTTGTATTTTGACGCGGGGAAGCCCCGGATAAATGTCAATATACAGTATCTATATCATTAATGGATTCTCATCTGATGACTGATATGAAGAATATATAAAAAACTGTCAGTCATGGGACTGCATGTCAGAAGTGAAAAAGAAGCTAGTATTCTATACCTATTAGGTATTAAAAGTGTTTTTCAGTAAATCGATTTTTCTCATTTTCAAATATATATTTCTTAACCAAGCCACCTGTTTTTTTAAAATTATTTCTACCAAAGCTGATATAACTTACTCTATCACCATAACACACACACACACCTATATATATTTATTACGGTCACGCGAGTTCAACGCTTTTTCCCGATACAAAAAGTGCCTAACGCGCTTAAAGAATTTTTCATTTCAATAATTTTAGCTCAACCAAGATTCGCCGCTAAACAAAGATACTAACTAGTAACCAGACAAGTAACTAGTAAAAAAATTAAATTAGAAAATAAGTTTACTCACTGTTCCTTTACAGTATTAGTGACTTATCAGTAATTCTGACTCAACGTATTTATTACTTGTGTCATTTGATAGCATTTAAGGGTTACTTACTTACGAATAGTGATTGGCAGGTGCTTAACTTTGAATATGGAATCGTTCACAAACATTATTAATATAGAATTGACTTCGTGTATTATGTGTAAAAGGTTATTTAGCGAAATAAAAGGCTCCGAATGTTCTTAACTGCCGTAATATAAAAACAAAAAAGTAATGCTCGTTTTGAAGAGTTCGCTCTTTGGTAGTTGTTTTTAGAGTCTTTACATAAATCTTCACATTGAGTTGATGGCAAAGTTTTTATTGAAAATTCAGAATTGGGCTTGCATTGGTGAAATATAAATTATACTAGCTACACGCTCCCGGCTTCGCTCGGGTTCAAAATAAAAACTATCCCATCTTGTTGTACCAAATTACACATAGTTACGAAGTTTAATTTAAATCGGTTCAGTGGTTTAGGAGTTCATTGGCCTCAAACATGTGATATATAATTTTTATATACATATATACTAGTGGGTGCCCGCGAATTTGTTCGAGACCAATTTTTACATGCAAACTATTCCTCTATCCATAAGTGAAGACAGAATTAAAATCGGTCCCCTTAGTATATTTACTGTCATGATCAACTCAGCAGTAGGAAGACGACTGCTGGACATAGATTATAGGCCTCCCTATAATTTTGTGGCTTTCTAAATGACTGCTTACCAAGGATTTTGTTTGGTTTTTGTTAGCAAAGTTCAACCGTTTGCACACACGTTTCAAAAAGTTCTTACAAAAAGCGAAGTCATTTTTTTTATGACAAGCCAAACGTATTGACTGGCTCCCGAATCAAACACGAAGTGTGCCAATGTGTTCAAGCCATGGCAGATTGTCAGAAAGATCCTTTTCTTCGAATATTGTGCAGATTTCCTTAAGTAGTATATCTTCACCGTAGAATACCTAAATAAACATTATTTCTAGTCTAACATGAATGCATGAAACACAAGGATTACGGACGGGGTGAGATACTCTTTCATTTCAGTGATCGGAATGCAGAAAATTTTTAATCAATAATAAATGAGGGAAGTAGATGAGAATTTTCAGACAAAAATATATTTTCCCATAAGTAACGAGAACTAAAATATCTCAATATTAATAAAATGTTAGTTCATTCCCGTGGGATGTAGTTGAGCGGAATTATATTACAACAGAATGTGTCTGCGTTGCGCCCTAAGGGCATAATAACAAAGGTCTTAACCCTTCTCCGTAATGGTGGTTGAAAAATAATAGCGAACGAAGTTTCCGCAAAGAGATAATCTTGTTATTACGTTGAGGTTTCAGAATGTTCAGCTACATTTTTATGCTTACATACAATGATCTTTTAAGAGGGTTTTTTTCCACCATGTTAGAGGCTTTTCGACCGACGAAAACGAAAAAACAAAAAGGAGGAGGTACTCAATTCGACGCGTATATTTTTTTTAAATTTTTTTTATGGATGATCACGCATAACTTTTGACAGGGTGGTCCGATTTTGATAACTCTCATTTTATTTGAAACGGGAACCCCCGAGGGGTCCCATTTTAATTTGAAAAAAAAAAAATTCCAACCCTAAGGGTAGGAAAACAGGGGATGATTGATTGTTCACTCACCGATTGTAGCGTATAACCACGCATAACTTTTTACAGAGTAGTCCGATTTTGATAATTCTTTCTTTAATGGATAGGGTATACCTCGAAGTTGGCCTTGTATAAATTTGGAAAAAAAAATCCTACCCTAAGGGTGGGAAAATGGGGGCGGGAAAATTAAAAATTAAGCATGTAGTAAATATTAAATTATAGCCACAAAAAAACTTCATAATAAAACTTTTTAACAAAAAATAAAACCGCCGAAAAAACTGAAAAGCATAAAATAATCTTGTTATCATTTTACCTAAGCAATTTTGAGTCGGCGCCAAACAAGCAAAAATTACATGAAGAGTGATGCGCGTCGGCGACTCAAAATTACTTAGGTAAAATGATAATAAGATTATTTTATGCTTTTCAGTTTTTTCGGCGGTTTTATTTTTTGTTAAAAAGTTTTATTATGAAGTTTTTTTGTGTATATATATTCGGTAGGTCGGAGAATAAAGGTGGCACAAACCAAAAAAAAAAGTTTTTGGCTAAACAACCTTTGCAAGGCCAGCTAGGAACCCTAAATCTTAATTTAATAAATAAATATTTTTAAAGACGTACAATCACGTTGAACATATATAATTCAATATTAAGGTTTATAAATAACCGTTATTACCATAATCCGGCCTAAAAAATTCTTGCCTCGAAACCACATAAAAAGTTCTGAAACCTGCTGTGTTTGAGGAAAAAAACATTATAAATTAGTTAGTTAATATTATAAATTAATGTAATTAGAAAATAATTTTCTAATTCTCAGCTCAGTACACAAGCTTACAATTTCTTCAACATTATTACCTTATTAAATAGGAAAGTTCAAGGATTTTTTGCTTGGGAAAATGGTTATATTTATAACAGCCTACTCGAGTGTGTCAAGAGGCTATTGTAGGCATCGTTTCTGACGACCCACTCAAAAAACTCGTTAGAGAGCACTGAAAAGTACCAAGATGAAAATACAAATGTTACGAAAATTAAATTATTGAAAGCTACCAATTCTTTTTTTGTCTATAGGTCACTTGTTAGTAGGTAGCAACCATCGCCTATTATAATACAAGCAACGCCTTAGTAGGCTTAAGGATAAGGGAAGGATAAGGATATGGATTAAGTAAGGGATAAGGAAATGAGCTCTACTCACTCACCGAAACACAACAGCAAACATGCGGTTATTTCATCGTGGTCTTCTGTAAGAGGTTTCTGCTGTAAATAACTGCGAAACGCAGTGTGCAAGACGTGGCGAGAGCTAACGTTAAAATTTTATTTACAACTAGCTTTTGTACGCGACTTCGTCGGCGTTGAACGATGAAAAGTACACTATGTCCTTTCTGGTGTCCCAGAGAACGTGTATGCAAAATTTCATGGTAATCGGTTCAGTAGTTTTTGCGTAAAATAGTAACAAACATCCGTACAACTTTCGCATTTATAATATATATTAGTACGGATGTTACTCGCTGATAATATAGTTTCCCAAGAGTGAAAGAATTTTTCAAATCAGTATTTTCGGAGCCTATTCAATGCAAACAAACAAACAAACAATCAAATCTTTCCTCTTTATAGATTTCCTCTTTAGTAAGTATAGATTGTGGCCTGCCGAATATCGATAAGTAAGACAAGTAATGACAAGTAATTGACAAGTAAGACAGTGCGCTTAAGCACCTTAATCAATGGACCAATTTCAATTCAAATCGAATCGTAAGAGTTTACGATAAAGTAGTAATTCCATTGCACATGATGTGCACACTGAACCCAACTTAAGTAACGAAATCATGGCTAACACAACGTAAACAAGACATCTGACGTAAAAATGTCGAAGGAATCAAAACAATGTTATTCCCCGATCTAAATGTTCTTGTTTGCGACCAAAAATCGTTTGTTTTGGTATAGTTATTTATCATTTGAACGGGCCAGTAGACGAGTATAATGACCACAATGGTAATATATAGCTGTTCTTGTCACCACTTCAGGCTTTGTTGAAAGGAAAAATATAATAAATCGTGACTTAAGTAGTATTTTGGGACCACTGTGCGAGGTAAACAAGTGAAAATCAGTGTTTATGTCATAAAATATATAGCAATGTTCATGGTAGGTACTTAGGCGTATATTTGTGAAGTTTACTATAATAATAAGTATATTATAATAACTAGCTGTTGCACGCTTTATAAAATATACTCGACTTCGTACGCGATGATAAATTAAAAATATAAAAGCAATTATAACGGTGTTGACAACTTGTTGCTATAACACTTTGGCCAGGCGTTAGTTACAGTTTTATATTTTAGATAATCCCTTGGAAACAGTACTTTTTTCTTGTATGAAAGGTACCCTATGTCCTTTCTGGTGTCCCAGACAACGTGTATGCAAAATTTCATGGTGATCGGTTCAGTAGTTTTTACGTGAAAGCGTAACAAACAAACAAACAAACTCACATTCACATTTATAGTTTTGGGGGCTATTCAATGCAAACAAACAAACAAATATTTCCTCTTTATAATAACTATTAGTATATAGATAAATAGCTGCTTAAAATTATTTTTATTTTTATAACAACTCAAAAAACTCATTAGAATACTTCTAAAACAATCTTCTCTTGCGATTTATTTTGAAGTAGAAATAATCTCTCAAAATAAACCCTTGGATTAGATTTAGAGCGCTTTGTACATAACCAAAATATTTGAGCGCACGGCAGAGACAGTTTGGGAACTTGTACAATTACAAACGGGCCAGCGGCTCTTAAACTTCGATGTAACTTGAGATATGTAAGGAATGGGAATGCGTGTTTCCAGTAAGATACGAGGGACAATAACTTGGCTGGTATTTACTGAACTAAGATAATGCCCTTTTGACGTAGTTGTTGTCGTAACTCGTGTTAAAACTTGATAAATGTTACAAATTATTATGTGCTTCAAAGGGTGTCATGCATTTTGTTTTGGTGTATGCTTGTACATAATAATATACATAATATTATATTAACGATTATAATTTAACGCTATTAAGTTTATACTAAACCATCCGGTAGATACTCTTGACTTTTTCCGCGTTTAAAAATAAAATATATAAGTAACATAAGAAAATATTGACGACAGTGGCGTCGAATTTTTTATATTTTTTGACAAAATCTAGGTCAAAAAAGATTTTAAAACATTTTGGAGTGTTTTGGAACCTGTCACAACCGTCCTTGGGGTCAGAATGTTGTGACATTTCCCCTTTTTTTCTATTTGGCTCCTATGAGTTAACCATTGTACAGTCGGCCGCATAAGTCGATTAACACATTCAAAGGTGCAAAATCGTAAATCAGTAAGTAAGTTGAGTGTTCAGTTGTTTTGCACTTTTGAATCTGTTAATTGACTTATGCGGCCGACTGTACTTAGGACTTAAGGTCTAAGAGCACTCAGCCACAAACTAATTAACGAACACTGTGAAGACTTAATAAAATGTATTATTTTAACAAGATTCAAGTAACTTATTCCGCGGATAGTAGGGTTAAGTTACAGAACATTAGTAACGATTAAAGTTATTTATGAGTTCGAAACTTAAGTCTATTAATCTGTGTGTTACGTACCTAAGGAGTTATACTTGGTTAAAGTTACTCCGGAGCAGTTAAATCTTTGTCCTGATTCTTAATATGTTTATTTATGTGTATTGGGACAGTAATTTTTAGAATTTTAGTTAATTACTGATGTGAAATCGTACTTTTTTCATAATGCTTTTGTGTTCCCGTTAAAAGATTTTAATTAAAAAAAAATAGCAAAATAAAATTTATATAAAAAAATAATTTATAATATAAAAAATATAAATAAAAAAAATAATAATAAAACTAAAAAAATTAAAAAAATATATAGCAGAGAAATCTGTGTGAAGCCGGGAGCGGGTCCCTAGTATCATATAGTACTACTCACTGAGACGATAGTTTTAAGATTTGAAGAAATTTTAAAATATATAATTGAAATCACATTAAAAAAGGACGAGTAAGCTAACTTATAGAACACTAGCAGATGCCCGTGACTTCGTCCGCATTGAAAAATAGAATATATAAACACCTAAGAAAATTAATTAGTAATATAACATCCGACATATTTATTTAGGTGGCGTATTTTTAGATGATCCCTCAGGAACTTACTTCTTTCTGGGTGAAGGTAACACAGGCATGAAAAGGTAACAGACAGACAGTATGTTTACAGTAAGTATGTTTTATTACTGAATATCATTGACATACTTCCTCCGATTCTTTCCTTCAACATTAGATACCTAAATCAACACAAATTCTTGGAAAAGAGTTTTATAACTAAAAGAAAACTTTCCTTTTTGATTGTTCGTTTACTTTTGGCTTTTTTATTTCATTTCTTATAAGGAAGAAACCAGCTTTTGCTTTCCCTCGACATTGATTTGTTTTCAAATTGGATTCCACCCACTGACCTACCAAAAATATAATTCGTAAGAGCCTTTATTTAAGGCCCTGAGCTTGGAGAGTTTATTTTTTAGTTAATTAAAATATTTATAAAAAAAGATAATGAAAAAATTAAATGAACTATAGAACTAGCGCCCCGCTCCTTACTTCGCCCAGGAAAAGACTTAGATTTTATCTATACTAAGTATGTATGTATGTATGTATGTATGTATGTATGTATGTATGTATGTATGTATGTATGTATGTATGTATGTATGTATGTATGTATGTATGTATGTATGTATGTATGTATGTATGTATGTATGTATGTATGTATGTATGTATGTATGTATGTATGTATGTATGTATGTATGTATGTATGTATGTATGTATGTTCCTCCATAACTCTTAAAAGAATTAAGTGATTTTTATGAAACTTGGTACATAAAAATTTTGATGTACAGGACACAGGATATAGGCTACCTTTTTCTTTTTCAATGCGGACGAAGTCGCGGGCGCCTGCTACTTATAAATAAGTTTACACAAATTCTGAACAATTTGATCAAACATATTTTGTTCAAATATCATCCAAATGTTAACTTTGAAAGCAATTCCCGTGAAATTTTGTTACAAATGCAGACATAAATTGGTACATTGTCCTTAAGTATGATTTCTGTCTTTAAGAGGGTTTACTTGAATTATGTAATTAAATTTAGTTCGGACCCTGTTACGAAGGGTAACCTAAACAAACTTGTAGATGGTGTTTGCCTTAATTCACGAGTGAATTGTTTAAATTATTAAAATAATGACCGCGAAACGCAGTGTGCCATTTTTTTGCGTGGGAAAATCTGCACATACCTATACTAAGCAACTAGTGCTTGTATTATGGATACCCAGACAGTTGATATACTACATAAATTACTTTTTTGTAAACACATACATAATAATCCTTACATATTATGAAACAAAGTATTCCGCGCGTCTGTCTTTTCTCGTTAAACTCAAAAACTACTGCATCGTTTTTCATTGATGTTTTCACTAATGGATAGAGTGCTTCGCAAGGAAGGTTCTATTATATAATTTACAAACTTACTTCCATGACTCAGGTATAAATAACCCAGTCATACAAGACATCATACAATAAATTGCACCGTCTTGATTTTTTAGGATGTTGTTAGGTTAGGTTAGGTTAATAGATATATACTAGTAGTGTAAAACCAAGTTTTCAGTTTCAAAAGACCTGTATTAACTGCACGATGCTCGAAAAAGCTCGAAATTTTCAGACTTTTTTCAGTTTTTCGCTTATAACTTCTGAAAAGTGCACTCTACGGAAAAGTCACCTTAGACATTCTTAAAGAAGATAAAATTTGCTACATTTTGAGTGTAACTATAGCTTTGTTAGTCAAACAGATTTCGAGATACACTACTTCAAAAATGGATCATTTTTCCCAAAAAGTTAGAAATTTGTGCGTTAGTCGTTTTTTGAAACAAAATATCGTTAAAATAATCATTATACGTGTTGTATATTCACATATTTTATTCTCAATATTGTTTACATGTCAGAATTATTAAAATGGTAACTAAGCATACCTATTAAAAAGAAATATAAATATTTTGATTAGCCAGTTATTACAACATACTCTCCCGTAATCAAAATAAATTATATACATTAGTTACTACAACATATACTCTCCCGTAAACAAAATAAAATTATATACATAAACCCATTCCTTTTATACAATTCAGATGCTTAATGCGCGCCAATGGCTTAGTAAGCACATCAGCCCACATATCTATAGTAGGAGTGTATATAACATTAATAATATTACTAGCTAATAAATCCCTTATATAGTGAAACTTTGTATCTATATGCTTGGTTCTGTTGTGATGAACTGGATTCAATGCCAACTTTTGGGCAGATTGTGAATCATTATAAATAGATATAATATTAGACTCACTAGTAAGTTCACGCAATAACCGCTTCAGAAACTGAGCTTCTCTACCTGCACTCGATAAGCTCATATACTCCGCTTCACTAGATGATAGGGCAACTGTAGTTTGCTTTTTACTCTCCCAGGAAATGGCTCCACCGGCCATAGAGAAGTAAAATCCTGTGTATGAACGACGATCTATAGGACAATTGGCCCAATCTGCATCTGCATAGCCAATTAGACGTCCACCGTCTTTTCTGTAAATAATTCCCAAATCTATAGTGCCTTTTAAATATTGTAACACACGTTTTGCCGCAATCCAATGACTTTTATCATACTTAGTATTAAATTGACTTAAATAGGAAGTGGCAAAAGCAATATCTGGACGAGTATTGACGGCCAGAAAATTGAGAGAGCCTATCAATTGCTGATATGGATAAGATTCATTACATTTCTCATACGGCAGCAACTTTTTAGTTTGCAACGGCGTAGGCACGGTCTTACAGTCCGACATTTGAAATTTTTGCAGTAAATCACGAATGTAACTTTCCTGAGATATTTTAATCTCGTTAGGTTTGCAATGTATATTCAAACCTAAATAATAATTTAATTCGCCTATTACTTTTAAACTAAAATAATTTCGTAAGTCAGATATGACATTATTGAGCCTTTTATTTTCTTTATAGAAAATGACAATGTCATCGACATGGAAAGCGAGAATTATTAACTCATTACCAAACTTTTTAGTAAAAATACATGCTTCTGAAGGAGTTTGGTTAAATCCTATGCATTTTAAAATTTCTGTCAACTTTTTATACCACGATCGCGAAGCTTGTTTCAGGCCATAAAGTGAACGTTTCAGTAAACACACTTTATCTTCTTGACCAGGTTTTGAAAATCCTTGTGGCTGACTCATAAAAACTTCTTCTTCCAAATCTCCATTTAGGAATGCCGTATCCACATCTAAATGGTGCATTTTCATTCCCTTTTCTGCAGCCAACGCGAAGAGCATGCGTAAAGAAGAATTCCGGACGACTGGAGAGAAAGTTTCCGAGTAATCAATTCCATAGACTTGGTTAAATCCTTTTGCGACAAGACGGGCTTTGTATTTGATTACGTCACCGTGTGCATTTTTCTTCAACTTGTAGATCCATTTACAAGGTATGACCTTCTTATCAGGTCTATCAACGAGAACCCAAGTTTGTTTATCAAGAAGTGACTGATATTCTTCTTGCATAGCTTGATACCATTTTTCCTTTTCTTCTGAATTAACGACCTCAGAATAGCTTGTAGGTTCATCAGAAGTCTGCATACATACATAATTGGCAGCAGTATTAGATTTTCTCGGTCTCAAATTATATCTTGGTTCTATAGTATCAGTACCTGATTGAATTTCTTCCGATGAAGATGCAATAACAGGTTGAATTGACTCATCGCGAGTTTCAGCGTTATGCCATTGCTCTCCGAAGTCTGCGATATCAATGTCATGGTCAACATCTTCTGATATTTGTCCAATATCTAGTTGAATGTGCACATTTTCGATGACAGTGCTTGTCTTAGGTGTTCGACTATCTGACCTAGTCGACAAGTTTGTTTGCGAATCTAACAAAAGAGGTAAAATTGCTGGTTCATTTAAATTATTACCAGACTTACAAGTTCTATTTCCTTTCAAATCTTGAAAGTCATTTTCAAAGAAAATTACATCTCTGCTTTTCACAAGTCTTCTGGGATATCTTATGTCCCTGAAATAATAACTTCTCGGATCTTCGGAATATCCGACGAAAATATGTTCAGAGGCTTTCATGTCCAATTTCTTCCGACTAGAATCGGGGACATGAATAAAAGCTCTGCATCCAAAAACACGTAGATGAGAAAGATTTGGTAATTTATTGTACCACTTCTCGTACGCAGTCTTGCCTTCGAGAGCACGGTGAGGAGATCTATTTTTGAGATACACAGCCATCTCTGCAGCATCTTGCCAATAGACCGGAGAAAGAGAACTGTCAGAAAGCATTGATCTTACTTTCTCCATAATAGAACGATTGGTCCTTTCTGCGATCCCGTTCTGTTGGGGACTATAGGGAACTGTTGTTTGATGTTGAATACCTTCACTTTGTAAATAGTTAGAAAATTCAGCATTAACATATTCTTTCCCATTGTCGCTCTTTAGTGTTTTAATTTTTGCTCCTGTTTCCCGCTCTACTAACGACTGGAAAATACGAAACTTATTCTTTACGTCCGCTTTTGAAGAAATAAAGAATACAAAAGTCATACGAGAAAAATCATCTATAAAAAATAAAATATACTTATTGCCTTGAAATGACGTTTCAGGCAGTGGTCCACAAATATCTGAATGAATAATTTCTAAAACAGTATTTGATCTTTTATGTGAAACTTTCTTAAAAGGTTTCCTAATCTTTTTACCTTCAATACACGGGATACATGGTTCCTTATCGACTTCCGAGTAGTCCACGCCTACTGCGCGTCCCTTTTTCAGTTGATCCATTCCGATGCGGCATAAATGACCTAGACGCCTATGCCAAAGCTTGAAGCTAAGTACATCAGAGTGTGTCTCAAAAGCAGATAATTTAGTCTTTGAGTTGACCGTACAATCTAAAGAATACAGTCCACCACATACAGAACCATGCAATATTACATCACCTGTACAGGAAAAAGCATTAGAATCATAAAAATTACAACCACTTTTATCAAAAACTACACTAAAACCTTTATCTACAGCCTTCTTCACTGAAATAAGATTAGAGTTCAAGTTTGGTACGTAAACCACATCAGTAATCTTTTTAATGTCTGTATTTTTATGGCAACTGGTAATAGAAATATCACCAACACCTTCAATGGGCAATACATGTCCATTTGCAATTGTTACGTTCCCAATAGAGCAATCTCTCATATTGTCCATCCACTCAGATCGCGACGTCATGTGCGCTGAAGCTCCGGAATCAATGAACCATTTATTAACATCTAAGTTGTCATTAACATTCAATGCACATAGAGAATTTCTGTGATTGACGGATTTTTTCTTCTTGTTTTTCCTATAAGGACAGTCTGGACGCTTATGTCCTACCTCCATGCAGTCATTACATACAATAGGTTTCTTACTTTTGAATGTGGAAGGTTTGATCTGGTTCATTTGGGTACGAAGAGCAGTATCTGGTTTATCTAAAGTTGGCTTATTAAGTTCATTCAATAACTTAGTCTTAATAAGATCCACAGTAATATCTATGTTGGAATTTTCCAAAGCCATTACTAAAGGTGCATATTGAGAACTTAAACCTCCAAGAAGAATTGCAGCTATTGAAGCATCTTCTATAACTTTACCAATATCGGCCAAATCTTGCACAGTTGACATTACAGCATTTATGTACGTCTCTATGTTGGAGTCAAAATCGTCAAGGCAGTACCTGTATAGTTTCCGTTCGAGGCTTATACGTCGTCCTAGACCTTTGTCCTCGTAAGCGGATGAAAGAGCATCCCAAGCTTCCTTCGCTGTCTTGCATGATCTTACATGGGTAATTGCCATACCATCTACTGTGAGACATATTTTCGATAACGCCTTTTGATCGTTACGTGATCTCTTCTCAGCAGATAAATCATTACCTTGAGGGTATCCGATGATGGTCTCCCATAACTCTTCATGCATAAGGTACATACGCATTTTAAATTTCCATACGGAATATCCATCTCTGTTTATAAGTGATTTTATACAAGATAGAGAATTATTTGACATATTTATATGTACAGCTGTTCGATGTCACCATGAAAATATTTTTGTAAATTATAAAAAATTTACAGATTTTCACAATTTATATATATGTACAATAGAAAATAAAATGCCGATTCACTTTTAAATGAAAAATAATACATTTCTCCACAAAACTCAATTAAAAAGAGACCTCGTGCTGATAACGAATGTTGTATATTCACATATTTTATTCTCAATATTGTTTACATGTCAGAATTATTTAAATGGTAACTAAGCATACCTATTAAAAAGAAATATAAATATTTTGATTAGCCAGTTATTACAACAATACGAAGAAAGTTATACAAAATGATGTTATAGAGCATTTACTTAGCTTCAATTTGAGCACAAGCACAATTATTTAGGGCCAATAGTTCTCTTGTTTATATCAAGCAAATAAGTAATTGTAAGTAAATCGGATTTTTCAATAAATGTAGTCTGACGAATTATAGGACCTTTGTAAAGGATAAGAAAACCACGAATCAGTGAAAAATAGTAATACTAATTATTATTATTGTTACTATTGATTGTATTCCTATTTTTCACCAATGGATAGAGTGGTTATCGAGGAAAGTTTTCTATTAGTAGATTTGTTTGTTTGTTTGTATAGAATAGGCTCCGAAACTACTGGACCGATTTGAAAAATTCTTTCACCATTAGAAGCCGACATTATTTGTGATGAACATAGGATACTTTTTACCGCGGGAAAATGCTTCATTCCTACGGGAAAACGGGTAAAAGGACAACGGGTAGTAAGAATTATCCTTCCGTACTCAACTTCTTTTTCACATAACTTCTAAACGGCTGAACCGATTGGATTGAAATTTTATATGTGTATTTCCGTGGTTTCACAGACACGAATGTTTTATAATTTACAAAGTTACGCGGGCTACAAAGTTAAATTTACAAAGTTAAATGTTGTATAAGTTTGTATAGAGAAATAGGAGCGCTCTATTTAATGTCAACTAGTGGTCAACTGTACATTTTGTGGTGCGTTTGGATTGCGGAAAATTACGTGTTTATCTTCCAATAAAGCTGTGGCGAACCGAACATTTGCTTTCACTTTAAGTATGGTTTAAGTGCGATTGTTGAAGATCAAAATAGATGTGCCTTTTTATTACCTTTTGGTATCAAACAAGTATTATAGAATTCCTTTGATAATGTTTTAAAATATATAAATAAATATTTTGTTTTTGTTGTGTCTGTTTCTATGTAATGTCATGTTAATGTCCTTCTTGCAGTGAATAAATGTCAATCTTTCTTTCTTTCTAAATATGTATCACATCCAAATCCGTACTCATATTATAAACTAGCTGGCGCCCACGACTTCGTCCGCGTTGTAAAAGAAAATAGTAGTCTATCCTGTGTCCTGGACGTCTAAATGTTTATCTACCAAGTTTCATGAAAATCAGTTAATTCGTTTAAGAGTTTTATGGAGGAATGGAGGAACATACATACATAATTACATACATACGGAAAAAAATTCTAAAAATCGTTAATTTAGTAACAGTATCATGTATAGAGCCTATATACACGATATTTCTGAAAACAAAGTAAATTACTCCATGACCGACCCTTACAGATTTATTATTAGTATTGAGTATTGATGATGATGATGATGATGATGATGATGATATATTGATGATAGCGACCGCCGGCCGGCTTCGTACGGGTTCAATATTTTTCATCAAAATGTATATAAAACGTTCCTAGTTAGACGGTCTTTCCATTTGTGAAAATCACATTAAAATCCATTGCTCAGTTCTACAGATATAAGACAATGGAAAGCGACTTTGTTTTATACTATGTATAGATGTAAGGATAAGGATAAATAGCTGATATAGTATATTAGTACACTTTATTGTTATAATGTTGCAAAGTTTACATAACAGCCTGAAACTGTTAAACACATTGTTGGCCCACTGTGCGGTTAATATTAGTCAAATGACCGCGTAATATATTTCAAAGTGGAACATTCCAATTTCAGTTTTATCAGTGTCCGCAAATTTACAATTCACTAAAATAATATTATATGTAAATCAAATAAATTATATTAAATACACTCGACTGCAAATAAACCGAGCCACTAGTTCGGAACTCTGAATCGATTTTCTCAAAAAGTATAAAACTTACAACTATCAAAGTTATACCAATTTGTGAAAAAGTGCATTTCATGATGATAAAATTCAATGGAAACTCATTGGGATTAATCAATTTATTAAGTGCCTATTAAGGCTTTTACAAAGAAGAGTCGTTTTTCAGTCGTGTTAATCGTTTGTAATCACAAAGTGAAAAAAAAAAATTAAGCCAGAAACAAAGAAAAAATTAAAAAAAGTTTTTGGTCAGTATTTAGTATTCTCTCCCCTTGCTTGGATAACCGCCAGCATCCTCGTATTCATCAACCTCATGAGCCTGACGATGAAATCTTTTGAAAAATTGCATTTCACTCATCTTCAATCGTCATTCCCAGCTCTGGAAGTCTTGTTGGAGCAGGTACCCGGGCTGAAACCCGACGTTTCAGCTCCTCCCATAATTGTTCTATCGGATTCAAGTCAGGGCTTCGAGCTGGCCAGTCCATCGTACGAATGCCGACGTCGCATAGATATTGGGTTACCACATTAGCCCACCGCTCTAACGTCCGATCTCTATGCTCTCGAGCAAATTCAAGTCGTGCGCTTGACGGTGAGCTTCCGTTAATGCTAGGCCTGTTGCAGCTGTCTTTGTAGTCTGATTCCGTTCAGCAAGTTTCCTTCTGACGATACCTGTAGCTATGAAAACTTGGCGTTCGTTAGACAAACTTTATTGGACTTGAACTGCGTCGAGGCGACGATTCCTCAGAACAGTAAGTTGGATAAAACGATCAACTGCTGCTGATGTAGCCCTAGGTCTGCCATTACCTGGTTGGCGGTCGATTGCTCCAATCTCTAGGTATCGTCTGTAAGCTCGTTGCAACAAAGATCTGCTGATTCGAAGTCTTTGAGCGACTTAAAGTTGCGCAACGCCTGCTTAAAGTAGTACTACAGTTTAAGTTGCTTCCTGAGGTGTCGTATTCATTATTGACCAAAAAAAGTCGCAAAAATACACGCGTCTAAGCAAACAATGGACAAAAAAATAAAGAAATGATAAGAATTATCCGACTATCCTCATGGTAGAAAAAAAGAACGCTAGGCGCGAACTCTAGTCAAAACACAGCAAATCGTCAGCGTTGTGTTTGTTGCTAGATTACAATGTGAGTTGACAGTATTTTGAAATAAATTTATAGTCATTTTAATCACCATGAAACTCACTTCCTATAGGTATAACTTTGATAGTTGTAAGTATTATACTTTTTGAGAAAAACGAATAAGAGTTCCAAGGTAGCAGGTGGCCCGGTTTATTTACCGTCGAGAATAATATTTGCAGTGTTACCAGTTATCGATTACATAGGCTGCTTTGGGAGCTGGAAATTACTAGCTGATGCACGCGACTTCGCCGCGTAACTTTATAAAAAATAAAATCTATATATAGCCTCGCTGATAATATAGCTTTCTATAGGCGAAAGAATTTTTAAAAACGCATTTATAATATTAATGGATTGATATAAATTTGAGGTAATATGAAAAATTACAAAATTCTATAAAAATTAGAAAAAAAAAAATACTATAATTTTAATGTAAAGTCAATAATTATAGGTAAAGTAACTTTGTCCACAGTTAGACAGTCTACTCTAAATGAGAGTAGTTTTGTTACCTCAGTTTTATGCGCGATCGCTCCTTCTGTTTTATTTAGTTTTCTCGAGGGTATAAACAATTGCAAACAATCTATTTCTGAGCTAGATAGTTTTAAGCTCTTCGTACCCGATCTACAAACAATATAGAATTAATACCAACTCTAAGCAAGACTATAGTTGGCATTAAGTCTAAAGTTTGGCTTAAGTTAATGCTAGGATCAATCACAAATATAAATTTGGCCTAAGTCATGTGGATTTTGCTTTCATACGTATAAAGAAGCGTGCCAAGTAGAGAGACACTTCAATAAAAATACCTACTAGTACACATCGAGCATGTTACACAGCGAAAAAAGAACCAAGTACATGCCAGCTACCGACGCCCAGTACATAAAGCCGAAGCGATGTTAGCTTAACAGGGTAAATATAAAAGAGAAACATGTTACAGTCGTTGCCAACTGGGACAACTTTGTAGCCAAGTCGGCAACAGCTGATATTTTTGGCGGACTTTTTTGCTATCGAACCCACTGATCTCTAATATACCTCTGTATGGGCTGCAGGGCTGCTGTCAAATTATTTTTATGTCTATTTGAAAATCGCCATTTTGGCGCAGTAGGCTATGGAGTGTAAGTACATGGAACCAAAAGTAGTGATGTCCGCATGGTAAGGACATTTACAGAATACCCCAGGCAACACATAGGCCAGATACCAGTATAAAATTCACAAATTATTCCGTTTAAAGCTTTGTTATAAGGGTATTAGAGCTGACAAGATAGGCAAATGCTGTATTGAATGATTTTTGGGCTATTATAACACTATGGGGTATTATGGGCTTCTTGTTGCTTATTCAGCTACTATTTAGCTATTATGTTGCTACTATACAGCTTAAAGCAATTTATTTTGTGCCCAAATTGCTTGAATAACGGCTGTATAAATACATTTATTCAAAGAATATTCAGCCATTCTGTGTTGCTTGGGACACCATATTATTTTTTTCATGTTTCAAAACTCAAGCGGACACAAATAAACTTAAACTATCCCTAAGACAAATAGAATAAAATGTGAATAAAACAGACACTATTATACTTATCTATGGATTAAAAATACGCAAACTTCAAAATTAGTTCCCGTACTTACGTACGGCGGTACTTCAAAATGGTACACGAAAGTATCTGTAGTTTGTATGGGATAACCTTCCAGAGGTATATTAGAGATCACTCTATCGAACCCGTATCGAATGTAACTTTTGGCATTTTTAAAAATCGAATTGGTTTGACGTTGTGCATTTCCTTTGAGATAACTGTTACCAGACGAAAGTATATTTTATGAACTTGTTATCTATGAGAAAATAATTCGTGAATATTTTTCCCCTTCGGGTTTAATTTAATAGATAACGCAAAATTTCATCGTTCGATTGAGTACCTATTTAGGCGTGCAAGCATAAAAAACATATTACTTTCGCCTTTATATTATACTAGCAATATAATTTCGCAAATATTAACGGGACTAATGGGAATAAAAAATATTACTATTTAATATTTAATTAGTTGTCCCGCGGAACTTGTGGGAAAAAAAATCTCACTAGTTCTGCCACGGAACTATATATAATACTTCAACGGAACAAGTGAGAATGAACCAATGTGGTGGTGAAGGACTAAATCTTATGGGAACAAAAATGACTTCTAACTAATATATAATTTTAGAAAGGCCCTATAACATTTACACTACTTGTAACTTCACACAGCCACGCATGGCGCAGGAGAAGCCAGGAATAATATTCATGTAATGGTTACTTTAATGTCATATCTGCTACACAACCTTAAACAATAGATCAACACGGAAATTAATGTTCTACAAGTTGTGGCAAAAACTAATTTACAAGCTTATGGGGTTTACAATAATTGATACGGGTTGTAAGACACGGTACAATTTACATACAGTACATAACATTGAATTTCTTAAAAAAAGTCAAGCGAATACATCAAAAAATAGTTTTTAGAATTTTTGTCTGTCTGTGCATTTATGTAGAGTACAACCTCAAAAACGGCTTAACATATTTGAATTCGGGTTTTACTGATGCATTGATGATTACCTGGACAGATGTGACTAAGCCAATTGCCACTTCAGCTAGCTGATTCTTTCAGCTATCTTGAAAACTTTGGTTCTTAGGCGAATTACAGAATTTATGACCTTGTCCACCAAAGTAACTCCGAATATAGCTCGCTCTATAGAACACTGAGCGAGTTTGAACTTGTGGACCATTCCTGCCATGGAATGCCAAATCGTAAAAAAAAATGTGGCACTCAGGGAGTGTCGACAGAAGCGAAAATTTTGACAATTACGTGTGTATTTTTTGAATCGTCAGGACAGTACTATTTGTCGGTTAAACGGTTACACGGTAACAAGTCGCGAGTTCAATGATTTTTCCCCATCTCAAAAATTGTTCTTTTTTAAAATTAATTGGTTACACGATTACAATAACAGGTCGCGAGTTCAACAGTTTTTCCCCCATCTCAAAAATGCCTAAAACGCCTAAAGGAGTTTTCACTTCAAAAATCCATATATTCTAACATTTACAATGTTTCGTTATATTATGAGTGTGTAATAAATATCAATTAGTAACAATACCTGTCCTAAAATCTATAAATCTTCGAGATATCCTTCTGCCTACTCGCATTTACTGATTCTTAGGCCCTGTCATGTTATAATTGCTGTAATTTGTATATATGAGAGGCGGTTAGTCCTTTGCCAACGGCGTTTTCTTCATGTTTGTGTTTATCGTAGTTTTGATAAAGCTCCTCGCTCTTCAGACATTACATTAGATCATTTGTTGCTTATTAATCTGTAATTAGACTGTATGTGTTTTTCGTTTTACAAGATTTAAGAATTGATAAAGGGCTACAAATATATAAGTCTGTATAAAATATAATATTACTTACAAGATTAAGGCAGGAAAACATCAATGTGTAAATGTAAATTGCTCAATAACGTTAAAAAAATCAATTTGCATGAAACTTAGCACACGGATTCTGGATTTACACATTTCATAGGTATTGTATGAATAAATTGGTTAAATTTTAACTTATCAATCTGAGGAGTACGCGACCAGAAAAGGTAATATCTACTTTTTATTCTTCCTTTTACAGACTAAGGCATAAAATTCTGTTTTCTTATATATTACACACTAGCTGGCGCCAGCGACTTTGGTGTATCTATCTATATAGATAGTAGTGTGTGTAAAAAACTAACTGATGCTCGCGACTTCGTCCGTGTAGAAAAGTATGAAACGCTATCTACGCTATAACTTGTAGAACATTAATTTCCGTGTTGATCTAGGAATGAAGCATTTTCCTGCGGTAATAAGTAGCCTATGTTCATCACGGATAATGTTGGCTTCTAATGGTTAAAGAATTTTTCAAATCGGTCCAGTAGTTTCGGAGCCTATTCTATACAAACGGGAAACGGAAAAACGGGTAATAGGACAACGGGTAGTAAGAATTATCCTTCTGTACTCATCTTTTTCACATAACTTCTAAACGGCTGAACCGATTGGGTTGAAATTTTATATGGGTATTTCGATGATTTCCTGGATGATTTAAAAATACAATTGGACCCGATAGGTGGCGCTGCTATCGCTATGTCAACTACTAAACGGCTTGACCGATTGGGTTGATATTTTTTATGTATTTTCATGGTTTCACAGACACGAATGTATTATATTTTATAAAGTTACGCGGACGAAGTCGCGTGCAATAGCTAGTATGAAATACAAGTAACAATGAAACTGATTTTATGAAACTCCTAACCAATTTAAATTAAAATAGTTAAGTAAGTATAAAATCCATTAATTAAAAATTGTGTTTCGTAAAAGTGAAAGTATAATAATTAAATCTATACAGGCGTTAACAGACTAATTTTTATCAGAGCGAGCTCGTATAAAAACAAAAAGCTCCCAAAATCCTCTTTATAATTAAAAACAACTTTTAATTAAACGTTTTCCTGAAAAGTTAATTAAGTCGAAACTGGTAAGGAACAATGTTTAAAGAATAAGGCGGCTTATTAAACGCGCTGTATATCATAATATGATAAATCCACTGCTTGTCAGATACACGACCAGGAGTTTGGGAGGAAGCCAAATCATTTCTCTATACATATATATACAACTTGTGGCTTGGTATGGGGGAGAGGATGGAGCGTGTTGTTTTGAAATCAGGACTTTAGCTATTTTCTGTTAATCTGGTTTTTTAATATCGTAAAAAAGCATCGGGGAGGCTGACGGTCAACTTGATGGTAGGTGGCTACAAACTACTTGGAATACACGCAACAAGCCAGTGGATGTAACCGTGGTGCTCTTTCATTAAAGTATAGGGTGTTGTATTGAAATGGAAATTAACAAAGATCAAGATCTTTGTATATTTTATTTATACAGTCTGGTCAAAAAGTCTTTCTCCAGCATGGCCAATAACTATATTGCACGAAAAGTTATGAATATTTTTTTTTTTTTTTTTAAATAATCTACCGAGTTTTTTTACAATTTAATCAATAAAAAATTAAATTGATTAATAACAATAAAGCAAAAGGTGTTGTATTATGACTCGATAACGTATCAATACTACAAAAAATGTATTGCAGCTCTTGGTACCAAATTTAACGAGCAATGAATTTTTTTCGGTAAATTTTGAAGCGTTACAAAAAATTACTTTTCACTTTAAATTATGTTTAAATATATCAAAAACGACAATTCCTCTTTCAATTGGACCACATCACGTTGGAAACTAGGCGAGACAAGAAATAAAATGAACAACATACTTTCATAGGAAAAAGTTTAATTAAGTTCGAGAACGTTTTGGGTGTTTCCTTCTTTTTATAACTCATGCCATTAGAAGTGTTGTCGGGGGAAATGTTGAATAAACACGAAAAAATGTTTATAAAAACAATGATTTATTTGTTTCTTTGAGGTTTCATCTGACAAAGACTTCTGGTATTTTTCTCAAACTCCACCTGAGAATACTTACTAACCTGAGAGGAGAATACTTGTTGTGTTCGTTCTCCTCTCATACACTTTTTTAGATCGTGAAGAAAAAGCTAAAATGGTAAGTTAGAATGAATTTTAGAATCACTTATTTAATAACAAAACATAATAGCATATGTGCTTGTTAGTTGTTAGTGTTTTCCATTATTCAGCAGAATAAATAATTAATAAAACTTTTCAGCAAAAAATAAAACCGCCAAAAAAAACTGAAAAGCATAAAATAATCTTACTATCATTTTACCTAAGTAATTTTGAGTCGCCACCGCGCATCACTCTTTTCGTAATTTTTGCTTGTTAAGGCGCCGACTCAAAATTACTTAGGTAAAATGATAATAAGATTATTTTATGCTTTTCAGTTTTTTCGGCGGTTTTATTTTTGTTAAAAAGTTTTATTTTATATTTTTATGTGGCTATAATCTAATATTTACTACATGCTTAATTTTTAATTTTCCCACCCTTAGGGTAGGAATTTTTTTTCCAAATTTATACAAGACCAGCTTCGAGGTACACCCTATCCATTAAAGAAAGAATTATCAAAATCGGACTACTCTGTAAAAAGTTATGCGTGTTTATACGCTACAATCGGTGAGTGAACAATCAATAATCCCCTGTTTTCCTACCCTTAGGGTTGGAATTGTTTTTCCAAATTAAAATCGGACCCCCATGGGGGTGCACCCTTTCAAATAAAAAAAGAATTATCAAGATCGGACCACCCTGTCAAAAGTTATGCGTGATCATACATAAAAAAAAAATATAAAAAAAATACGCGTCGTTTATTAGCTCTGAAAAAACTAATCTAGAAGAAAATTAGCTTTGATCTATGTAGATAAAATATATTTGATACGAACTTGATAATTTGTTAACAAAAATTGTTATGGAATTTGCATAGATTTATATCTAACGGCCCTGTTGAACTATAATTATAATATAAACTTATCTCGCCCTCGGGGTAAGCGAGGTCTATAGAAATTTGAATTTCAATGACTTGGTTTCTAATAACAGTTACCCTAACCGCTAATCGATTAAAATCTAGCTTATTATAGATGTAATTTTAAATAATTTATACAATAGAATTATTATACAAAAGTCAAACTATACAGTCTTATAATGTAACTGTCTAACTTGAAGAACTTGAAAACTTTTTTCTATAAAAAATGGCTTAAAACTAAAAACTATGACGAAGTGGAAAACCTACTAATAGTAATGCAATCAACACACACACACACGGCTTTTGTTGACCTCAGAACTTTTGACTGGGTGAAACGATTCTTTTTTTATTTGAAATCTTAATGCTTCCCGTGTAGTCGCATTTCAATTTGGTCCAGTTTTGACAATGGCATCCGTGAGAAAACGGTTTGAAGTCGTTTTTTTGTTGTTAAAATGAGTTATTTTTCCTTGTTTAAAGAAAAAAAATTGGTTACTAGCGTTTATGGAAGAGCAACGGCTCCTGGAATAGGCTCCCGCTTAAAAGGTGTCTTCAATAATGGGTTGACATTTTTATTTTATCAAAATCCCCTTTTTTTACTTGAAACAATAAAATTATAATAAGAAAAAAGTATTAACGCACATTAACTGTAATCGGGAATAGTCGTAGAGCGCTATGGTCGAGTGTCTTTAATGTTAACTGCAACCAAGACGTGACTTTGCACTGCTTGTTTTAGGAACCCCAATCTAGTGTGTCTAACTAAGGAAATAAACAAACAACCGATGTGTAAACAGGATAACGAAACATTCCTAGATAAACATCCGCAGTTTCGCATTAGCAGGAAGAATAGTCGCGTTAAGTGATGACACACTTAGATTTGAAGATAGCCATACATCACTGAACAAAACACGGCCTATGAATGATGAGCCCAACGAGAAATAGGTCGCGTCCCGCAAAAACAAAAGGGAAAGAGATTTATATTGGGCCAATGATGTGGCAAAGTAAACATATCTGATTGTATACCTCTAATTTGGCTTTAGAAATTTTGTGGTCAATTGGTCCGAAGCCACCAATTTAACTAGAGACACGACCTCAGCTTCGTATTCGTTTTTTTTTTTCATCGCGGACTTCGCGGACACCTGCTAGTTATATCTCTTTTTAACAAAAAAAACCGACTTCAAACCGATTTCTCATGGATGCCATTGTCAGAACCGGACCAAATTGAAATGGAACCACACAGGAGTGCTTCCTGTCAGCTTTCAAATAAAAAAAGAATCATCAAAATTGCCCAGTTGAAAGTTCTGAGAACCTCCTGTTTTTTGGAAGCTGGTTGAAAATAGTCACTTTTTACTCTGACTGTTTCTCCTCTAACTTCTTAAAACCACCCAACGAATTTTGATACGGATTTCATTAACGGAAAAAGCGATCAACGGGGAAGGTTTAGTGTATATAATTTGCAGGAAAAAAAATGTTTCATACATGAAATTAAAAACACTTAAGAGGTGTACGAACAACCGGGATTCGAACCGGCGTATGACGAGTCGACAGATGAAACGACACGAACGATGGTTACTTCCCCTACATGATGTTGAAGCGGGACTTAATTTGTTTTTATCGCAAATCGAAATGATATTAAATGGCTGCAGATTAAATTGGTTATGTCGACAGTATCAGGTTTATTGGGCAGTAAAATGACGACGGAGAAGTCACTTTATTAGGACAGTAAATAAAACGCCAGAGGTGTCAAGGTTGCTGTGTTGCTATCATTAGATTATAATCTTTGAGAAGTAAGATACAAAGACATTTTCCGCGTTTATTTGTCTTCATAATATAAGATTTTTATATGGTTTTAACCAAGATTCACATAATGATCATTAATAGTAACCCTGACAGTGTGTGCATTTGCAAAATTCATAATTCATAATTGTAAACGAACTGTAAGAAAAACACCCAAATTTTTGTTTGTTGGTCTGTTAGCGCTAATATTATAAACGGCTTAACGAATGTGAATGAAATTTTAGCGTAAATATATGTATAAACTATATTATTCCAAAAAATGTCAGGTACTTCCGAAGTTGCGGACCAGCGAAATGAAAAATACGTTTATATTAATTCGATGTTGCGGACACAGCTAGTTTGTAATAGTAACATTTGTGCATTATAAGAAATACAAATGACACTGATTTAAAAAAATATAAAAATCAACCAAAATTTGCCAGCCTATAAAAAATAGGGACAGGCAACATTATTGAAGGTCTATATTCCATTCGGACGATCGCATTTCGGATTCACTCGCAGACTTGTAGTGCCCTCAATAGAACTAGGAATCTTGGTGTTACAGAGCAATTTATGTGTGTTGCGTTGTTATTTACTGCTGAGATCTAGACATTGATTTATGCCTTCCTTCTGTGTTCTGTGTTGTCCAAATTATCAGCTATCCGGACCTAAATAGGAACACATAAACAAAAGCATTGTTACATTTGTGAGAATCCATAATGAATATATTATCTACTTATTATAAAATTGAAATAAACTATTTCAAATTGAATTTTCATGGATAAATCTAATGAAACTTGGTCTGAAGATAGCTTGAATTAATATAATTAGCTACCAAAAATATTCAACTTTCATGCAATAATAACTCTATCATGTTTTCATTTATTAAAGATGTAAATCAGTTTCGCTTAAGTAATTTAGGTTTCATTATTTACCGTTGTTTCCACAAATTTTAAATGTTTATTAAGCTGTCAGTGAAAATGATAAAAGTTGTTTTAGGATTACATCTACTGGGGATAAAATAAAGGATGAAACTTATTATATGGACGAGTCCATAAACATTAAAGTTAAAATGTATTATATTATCAACAGTCAAACATTGTAAGTATATAATATGTGGTCACAAGCCCAATTTCTTGAACGAAAGTAACGAAACAAGTAAAATTTTGGTGAAATACAAATAAGGCGAAATAAAAAGTTTACAGGGGCTTTTAAAGAGACGAGCACTCAGTTTTTGTACCCGTCTTGTAAAATTACCGGGATGTCGGGTTATGGCTTTCCTTTGGAAACATTACAAAGATTTTTGTAAATAATAACTGAAAATATGTATTAAACAAATTCTTAAAAGGCTTAGTGTGAGGTGATAATTATTAACTAGTAGCTAGAGCACACAAATTCGCCCGCGTTGAAAAAGAAAATATAAGAGGGACCTATTTTCCACCTATAGAAGGCTATATTATCAGCCAGTAACAAAAGCTATCTATACTAATATTTTAAAGAGGAAAGATGTGATTGTTTGTTTGTTTGTATAGAATAGGCTCAAAAACTACTGGACCGATTTGAAAAATTCTTTTACCATTAGAAGCCGACATTATCTGTGATGAACTGTGATGAAAATGCTTCATTCCTACGGGAAATCTAAAATAAAAGTAAATACTAGCGGCTTGGCCCGGGAGATAGCGCCATCTATCCAAATTAGGTGAAACCTCGCAGAGATATATATTATTTCGATGGGTGAAACGACTAACATGGATATTCCACGGTAGATGGCGTTTTATACTTTTCAACGCGGACGAAGTCGCCAGCACCAGCTAGTATTTCAGTATTTTAGTAGCCTGAAATTCTTGTAGCCGTGACAACGGTGGCGCCCATTATTTTTAGACAATTCCTGATAATATTAACATTTCCTCATACTTTATATTTTTCACTAGCTGATGCCCGCGACTTCGTCCGCGTTCTCTATATCATATAGCCTTCCTAGATAAATGGACTATCCAACATAAAAAGATTTTTTCAATCCCGAGCAGTAGTTCCTGAGATTAGTGCGTACATTCAAACAAACAACCAAACTCTTAATCAACACGGACTAAGTCGCAGGCACAAGCTGGATTAAATATTTTTCTTTGCAAAACAGTTGCCTTTCTGAGCTGACTGTATTTAAACAGCCCAATGTTAAGTTAATAATTTCAAAACAGTACGGTCTAGGTATATAGAACAAAACAAATATAACTTCACTTAATAATAATAAATCCAAAAAATATGACAAAGTGATCACGAAACTCCCAACAGATTCGACGTATGTCGACGGTATCTAAGCTGCCAAAAATATTAGCGCCACCTTATGATTTATTTTCTCCCTTGTGCACTCGCATTTAGCAGAATTAGCAGAGATCAATTTATATTGGTGGATACATAAAGAGATTTATATTTCATCTCCTACGAGACACTGATATACGATGTAACGACAGTATTTAAGAGGTGAAATGTATATACTTGTACAAATAAACATACTATTTTTAGTATTGGCAGGGCTTCGCGTTTCGCAGTCATACAAGAAGATCAACGTGAAATAGCAGCTTGTGTTTCGGCTGCATTTGTCAATTTACATGCAGACCATAATAATTTAACTCACCCATAATCTTTTGTAACGATAACTATAGCGCTTCTCTTGCCACGAATGCTGCACGAAAAATAGAACGAGCCCATAAAACCACTCTCTTAAATTCCTAAATTATACTATAAATTTTTCCTCGGCTTCTGCCATGTTCTCCCTGTATTATCCTTGGCATTACTAGTTGATGATGAGGGACAAAACATACGGTTATTTTTCCATAAATAGTGCAGTTTCCTCTCCTTTACCGTTCTTAGAATTTCCATTCCCTTTCTCATTCGATGCACTTCAACATTTGTTATCGTCTGCACGCATAATATGCCAAAAATAAGCTTGTACACCAAAATTTTGACCCTTCCAATTTATATCGTAATGCTGAAGTTGCGTCCAACTCTACACTCCGCAAATCTTTTTTTATACTTCTTGGAAGTGAAAAATTGTTTTCTTGCCATCTCCAAGTCTTTATATCAATAAACGAATAATTTTCACAGACTATATAAATTTCATTTAAATTCCAAGAACGAAGTCTCATTAAAATAAAATAAAATCCTCTGCTGTCTTCAAGGCG
The DNA here is from genome assembly GCA_918317495.1 of Synanthedon vespiformis. NCBI lineage: Eukaryota > Metazoa > Arthropoda > Insecta > Lepidoptera > Sesiidae > Synanthedon > Synanthedon vespiformis. The sequence goes on along the minus strand of OU906968.1, from coordinate 4,152,371 downwards.
ACTATTACGGAGACTTCTCGGATCCGTTCGAGCGATAAATTTTAAAGGCAGTAAAATGAATTTATAGATTTCCACGAAAACACTAAATCCTGGTTTTCGAGCGAAAAACAACAATCAATTTTAATGTAACCATTACGGGAACACATTTCTATGATATAAAAATTTGATACTTGACAGGATATCAACAGTTGTTTTAATTCACATTGAATTTATTGTAATTATTTATTACTTTTTTATTAATTTTATAATAGCAACTACGACAGTTTCTAGTGTAACGTCAGTATTATTATTATTATTTTTTAATAATTACAATATTCAATCCTTTATTATTTCAAGATGGATAAATTTTATTGTAAGTCAGCCTTGTGGTGTACATATTATATTTTATGTAGTTCGTATATGTGTTTGTTGTGTAGGTTAGATAACGAGGACGTTCACGAAGAGACAACGAACAACATTCATCGAAATAATATATCTCTGCGAGCAACAACAATGAGTTGAGAACTGTATAAATAAGAAAGTCCTTAGTTATAAGTATAATATGTTATAAGACTCGTTTAAGTCGCCTAGAAACTTTGAAATTTACAATGAAAGAAGTACTGATTTTTGAAATAGATCAATTTTCATTAAATTCAAGAATTGAATTTTTTAATGAATTAATATTTTATTAGAGGGTGACATATATTTTGTGCTGTTCACACCAAAAGTTGAGAACTGTTCGAGAGTTCGAGTTGAGAACTGTACACACCGGCGTGAAGACCATTTGTATTTTGTACACAAGCGTAGCTCCTAAAATAGGTCTTAGCTTGGCAAGTACAATGTAACCTTAGCCTAAGAAACAAAAGGAAAGGCTGAGGATAAACCATTTTTGTCATGTTAAGGTCGATAGGCAAGCTGACGGTCCATCCTTGTCTTATCCTTAATACTTTTATGGTCATGGTAATGAACTCTGGCATCCCTTACTCACTAACCGAAACACAACAGCACATATGCTATTATTTCACGGCGGTCTTCTGTAAGGGAGGTGGTTACTGCCCAAATGACTGTGAAATTGCAGTATGCCCCTGCCTACTTTCCAAATCCAGACCAGAGGTAACTTTGAGAAATTTGCCTTTGAATCGAACCCGAGCCCCCTGAAACGTTAGGGTTGACGAACTTAGATTGGTTCTGTAATAACTCACACATCAAAATGTAACATTAATAGTAGTCTGTTACATATTACATTGTAAAATTTGTAACACTCTTGAAGCGAAGTCAGAAAGGCTTATCTATACTAGACTAGATTCGCGTTAAGAATGCAATGAGTCATCGTTTTCCATCGGCCAATCAGGTCACTAAAAATTAGAAAGGCAAGTTTATAATGACTAGTTGAAGGCAGACTTGAACGAAACAGATATGTGTCGTTTGTGACTAATTAATTAATTAATGACAATATTTTTAAAAACTTTTAATACTATAATAAATACGAGGCAAGATTCCACTGAAACTGATTAAAATATTTAATTTAAAAATATTTCTTTTATTTAATATATATTTTATTTATTTAATTTTTATTAAATATAAGAGCTTTATTTTTATTTAAGACAATTAAGTTATTTTTTTTTCCATTAAATTTAATCTTTTAAAATATAATCTGTTTGATTTTTAACTCCATTGTGAATACACCTTTACCCTACCGTTGCACTGATGTCAGTAACAAACTACAGTTTTTTAAATTTTAGCCAAGTGACATCCCTAACTTTAATATAGATATGAATGTATCGTGGCGTGTGGGCCCAATAAAGATAAAATATTCTCATATCTCCCAAATCCGTACGAACACAATTGTCAACGTTTCAATGAAACCATATAAACGAACTTGAAAAATGTATTATCATTTATTATGAAGGGAATTATGGGAGGAAAATGTACATTGTGAATTTATTTTACGCCGTGGAACCTTTTTCTTTTCTTTACCTCTTGACAGTTTAGAAATTGTACATATATTTGCGTTTTACTTGATACATGGAAATCATTTTAAAAAGCTGTATTAGCTGTAGATTCAAAACGTTTAATGTAAAAGTTTTATTTTTATTTTTTTCACAGATTTCTTTGCCTAATGCCATTGCTTATGAAAATGTTTCTGACAAACTTGACATACGCTTATTCGTACTTATCGTTTTGTATTTGCGAAGTGTCGTGTTCAGTCTTTTAGAAGAGATTATAGCATTGTTTATTTGCCACTAATCCACTATAGCTTTTTATATGAATGACAAGCTAGTTACCTATATTTTATAAATACGTTACATACCTACAGGGAGGACTTTTTTAACCGCACCTGAAAGGAAAGTACCTATTCTCTATGGTACTGTATAAAACAAAATAAAAACGATTACAATTATTAAAAAAAAATTAGTCAGGTCTGATGTATTTTTGTTTGTAATGAATAAACTCAAAAATTTCTGGACAAACTGTTAAAATTATTTCGTAATGTCTACCGTCTTTTCCACAATAGTTAAATTGTCATTTTGAACTGACTTGCTGAAATCACCCCGAAACAGCCCTAGTTTCACGAAAATTCTATTTAGCGTTATGGTTGCGATTGTACATCCACTGTCTAGAAGTGATCGATGAAGTTTCATCGGAAAATTGAATGGCTTGTGATTCGGAGCGCAAAAGGATATCTCCCGTTGAGACAGAGATCTCATTTATTTTTTTACGACCCGAACCACAGAATTAATTGTATTGTCTCGCTGGAAGCGGTATTGTTTGGAAGCTAATCTCATTTCGGTAAGAACATTTTAAGAGAAACCTCCTTCCGAGGCACGTTGTCGCCTCGGAGAGAGGTTCTTGTTGACATAGTCCATAGTTTCTTGTAGACAAATTACGTATAATAATATGGAAGCGTCTTCTTAAGTTTGTAAAGTTGTCTGCTATTAAATCAAATTGACAATAGAAAAGAAAAAGTCGTTATAATAATTTCTTTGAAAAATCCAGTAACAAATGTTAACTCGGCTCAGCCCTCGATAAACCCACATATGTATTGCATTCAGGGATGTTCATCTGAGAGAACTATGCCACATCTAGTGAACAGACATAAAGTCTACGTAATAAAGTATTTTGACAAATGTGCTACGAACTACGAGTTTTCTTCGAGAGCGTACTAACAAAATGTTATTTATATCAAAGCGTATATTGGTGCATAAACCTCAGTGAACTATTTTTATCGTGTTACTAAAATTTAGTAGATACTAAAAAAGAGTACATTTTTTTACATGTATCTTATCGAAATCGCTTTTTAAACGCTGCTGTCCACAAGTGGAGATTTATTTTTGCTTATAGCAACTTTTATTTATAGCAAGTATTACTAAAGGAATGTACCTTTGCCATTTAAGGTGCTTTATTATGAAACAGAATTAACAGATTATAATATTTAAAAAATTAGAAAGTATCTTTGTGAGGAGTTTGTTTGTTTGCGTGTGCGTGTGTGTGTATCCATAAAGTGAAAATTGAATTAAAACCTGAACACGTTATTCACGTATGTACATAAAGAAATTATAGTGAATATCGGTAATGTTTTTTTTTTTTTTATATTAAAAAAATTTAATACATACGTAAAGATAAATAACAAAAAAAAAACATGTGAGTCAAGGACTGTACGTCAGAAGAAAAAAATTATTGATAAACTTTGTACTTAAATATAATTTTTGGCTTGTTAAGAAATATATTTTTAGAAAATATATTTGTTACAAATTATTTTTATCAATGAACCACAGCGCCATCTAACGTCAAAAATACCGTTTCTAAAATGTAAAATGATTATTTTAGACGATATTTTGTTTCAAAAAACGGCTAACTACAAATTTCTTAACTTTTTGGGAAAAAATTACCCATTTTTGAAGTAGTGTATCTCAGGATCTGTTTGACATACAGAGCTGCGGTTACACTTAAATTGTAGAAAATTTCATCTTCTTTACGAGTGTCAGAGATGACATTTCCGTACAATGCACTTATCAGAAGTTATAAGGGAAAATCTGAAAAAAAAGTCTGAAAATTTCGAGCTTTTTCGAGCGCCGTGCAGTTAGCACAAGTCTTTCGAAAAGGCAAACTTGGTTTAACACTATATACACATATATGTATATACACATATTTTAAGATACAATATATTATGTTGGATTGATTCAAAAGAGCGCAGAGTAATAATTAAAATTCATTTACGCGCGACGACATCAAAAGCTAAAATTTATATTCCATTAAAACATCTCGGGTGTAGGGTATTGAATTCGATTCTTTGTTAGGCAATTGTCGTTTAAACGAAGGGAGGCTTTTATTTATGACCCACTTTGTAATTAAATTTATGGTATCAGGTAACACGGATTCGGGAAGCCATTATTTTTCAACGTAGGTGATTATTATTTTAGGAGAAAAATGGAGCGACGGCGCAGTTCCAATTACTTGGAGACATCCTCGTATATCAAAAACAAATGACGAAAATGAAATAAAATTATTTATTTTTTATTTATTTATTTATTTATTTATTTTATTTGAGGGAAATTTACAGGTATAATTATTTAATAATAATAATAATAATAATAAATCATTTATTCGACGTAAGTTTTTACAAAACATTTATCTTCGTCAACACATTTATCTTCGTTAATAATAGTGGTGAGTAAACAAACTTAAACTAATAAAAAATTTCCACTTATAGACAACAAAAACAACAGTTTTTTTTTTAATATTATAATAACAAATAATATTGTAGTAAACTAAAACACGCTTTTTATATTATATTACTAGCTGCTGTGTCCCGTGCAACCTTCATTTGGCTAACATATGCAAAAATATTTTAGTAAACGCAACATTCCAATTTCAGAGTTCAAAGAAAGAAAGAAAGAAAGAAAGAAAGAAAGAAAGAACGAAAAAATATTTATTTTGTACATTATAAAGTATTGGATAGTATAAAACAAAGTCGCTTTCCGCTGTCTGTCTGTCCCTATGTAACTATATATCTTGAAATTTTTTAAAACTATGTATCTTTAAAACTACGCAACGGATTTTGATGCGGTTCTTTTTAATAAATAAAGTGATTCAAGAGGAAGGTTTTAGTATATAATTTTCAACGCGGACGAAGTCGCGGGCACCAGCTATCTACTAAAAATAAAGATGCAACCCCTGAAAATGTTATAACAGCAAAGATGTCAGGCGTTATATTGCTTTACACATTTAGTCAGGCGCTACACATCCCTTACTTTTAACGCGGGCGATGTCGCAGGCACCGACTAGTAATTTGTAAAAAGTTTACCAAAATGGTCTCCGCTCAGCATGCAGCCTTGATATCTTGATAATGATCATCAAGACTTCATTATCACATTATATAATAACGGAGATTAGATATTGCGCGTTCATCCAACAAATGAACCATTACCAATATTTACCACTTTCATTTACCAATATTAGTATGAATTAGCTTTATGAGTAGAGAATTTCATAATGAAATTACATTGTTTAGCTAATATTACCTACATAACGAGTTACGCATTACATTGATAAAATTTATTATACAATATTAATATAATTATGGTCTACTCGTATGTAATTAAATAAGTCATTATGTTTGCAATGTTATAAAGTTGATATTGCAATGTTATTTACGTTAGAGCATTTATCAAAATATTTCAGATTTTATCAACTCATGCAGTTTGGACTTAAAAAGAATTTAAAACAAAGGTAGAAAGAACAAAGGTTGAAATCGTTTAAAGTATTTACAAAAGGTGTTTGTGTAAGTACTAACATTATCCGGGATAATATTATTTAAATTTTAAACACTATGTTCCTCAAACTTCAGAATAATGATCCAATGTATATGCAAAACTCACTCGCAACTTGACCCCTGATGTAAAAACATAATCAACTTAAAAACAAATCCGCTTAAACAAGGCCTCCAACTCGACATATATAATGTAGAGGAGATTTCCAGAATTTTCAGTTTTTGCAGTATTAATTGTAGGATATATATATTTTTTTAATGTTAAGGTCGGCACACAGGCTAACGACCCACTTGGGAGTGGCTACCATCACCTAAAACATGAGCAACTAAATCTTTCTAAAGTTTACAATTATAGATACCTCATTTTAAAAGATTTGTAGTCATTTAGTGTATTAAAGATTGTAATAAAAAACTTATACCTAAAAAGTTATGAGAAGTAGATAATAAAAAAAGCAATTGGACTCCATTACCAATAATAACTATACGATATTTTCTCAGTAAAATATATATATTTTTTATAGCCTATTGACTATTGGTATAAGTTTCAACCATCAAAACGAAAAAAAATGTGTGTTTCAACTCCGACGACGGACGACTAGAGTTTACTCCTTACGAACAATAAATAAATAATTCAATAAATATTATTAAAACATATTAATATAATATGTATGTTATTATATTATAGTACAATATACCAGAATTATCCGCCGGTAAAGATAATACGTTTATTTTATTAACTAGCTGTTAACCGCGACTTCGTCCGCGTTAAAAAAGATAAAAAGTAGCCTATCACGTGTCCCGTACTTCTAAATGTTTATCTACCAAGTTTCATGAAAATCAGTTAATTCGTTTAAGAGTGATGGAGGAACTTCTAATTCTAAAAATGGTTAATTTAGTTTCTATCATGTATAGAGCCTATATACACGATATTTCTGAAAACAAAGTAAATTACTCCATGACCGACCCCTACACATTTATTATTAGTATTGACTACGTAATAAACAGCAGTACAGTATTCTCTTTTAACCTTCGCTAAGCAAAACTATCCCTCATTAACTATCTCTCTTTTACAAATTGTTCTCCAAGCCTTTTTCATTGACAACCCAAGCCCAAATGACGCTTCCCTATCGAGACCTTCCCCGAGCACGTGTGTTTTTTTTCCCTCCATAGACAAGCGCCAGTGGTATTTTTTTTTAAGTTTTCCAGTATAATGTTTTATTATAATAGTCCTAAATGTAGTAAAATTCAGATAAAATACTTGTAAATTAATGAAACCTGAAAATTATTTATTGAAGCATATTGTAGCCTGTAACGTGTGACATGTGACATTTGATTTTACTCCTATAATTTTCACACCCGGGCTTATATATGAAATGATAAGTCCGTACAAAACTCCTAGGTATTTCTTGCAATAGTCAAGACAATTGCGATTGGGAATTTCCGTGGTATGTGCACAGTATATTAATTTCCTAATATAAGAGTATAATGTAGTACATAATATGTATGTGCAAAGATTTTGTTGAAAGGTTTCCCCACTGTTTAGGACGCGAAAAATTCCCAATTATATTTGACGTAGCGTTTCAAAAAAGGGACCAAATGTTCTTCATATCCGACCGGAATTGAGTTTTCACGATATTTTTTCGATTTTCGTTTTACGTTATCGAGAATCGGTCGCTTTTGATTTTTAATTAAAGGTGAGAGGTCTGGCAGGAGTAAAAAAGGGTTAGTAAAAACAGTATTTATGCGTAATTCAATTCATTTTTACATCGCTCTTAGGCCAATATTTGAAGTCAACATTTTAATTATCTACTAATTAAGAATTTATTTTAATCCTTTCGTTGAAATTGGGTATCATTTTTTATATTCCTGAATATAAACAAGCTATAATTTTGCATGTAACACGTTGCAACACTAGAAAGGACTTAGGGTACCTTTCATCGTTCAACGCGAACGAAGTTAACGATTTTTAGATTATGATCTTATGATCTTATGATAAAAAAATTTTTTAGATTATTCTAAATTTTTTTTTTTTAAACTAAAGTAATAACTTTCATCCTCTTCAAAAAACTGCATTAAATTTGAAACTCGATTACGAAAAAAAAACGAAGTCGCGGGCACCAGCTAGTAATTTTATAAATAAAAAAATAAATATGTAGGAATAATGTAGATTCTTAAAACTTATGTAAAATTTTCGATATATAGGTAGGTACATCTACACCTAAATAATTAATTACTTAAAATTTAAATAACTAAATCTTAATTTAACATAATTAATATAGTATAGGCAGGCAGGGTTTCTCAGTCATTTGAAATTCTCAGTCTAAAGTGGATAATACTTAAAAATTAAAAAAAAACAAGCACCATTCATTACTTAATAACGTAAATTTATATTTAACTATAATTAATCTCATTAAAGGCCGTTCCTTTATTAAAGATAATGTATCCTTAAAAATAATTATAATATCTTAATAAAAGATTAATAAATTAACGCCTTATAAAATTAATTCCCACCACGTACCTGTCACGACGTGAGAAGAAAATCAATCACACACTTCATTCAGTAAGTATGTATATTCCTTATTTTTAATCACTGAAAAACACTTTAAACTAATGTAAAATCACTGCACTTTCACAAACCATCAAACTAGTTCACAGTATAAAAAAAAAACGCCTTTCCTCCAATGTCCTATACACTATTTGTTAAGACTTCGCGTGTTCACATCTCGAATCTCGTTAGAAAATTGCACAGAGTAGTACACAACCACCGACCGCGAAACTTTGTAACCAACTAACTTTAGTATACGGCATTGCCAGGGTTTGAATTGCACTAGTGTGCGTGGAAAAGGCCTGTACGTACTATGATATTTGCTACTGCGCGCGTGGGTGTGATTCCGGGCAGTGTGATCAGGGGGTCTATTATGCTGGCGTCACACGCTTGCCGTGGTTTGTAAAGCGACGGCAAACGCAAACCTATACTAACGTTTGGGATAAAAAAAACAGCTTCACTTACACGCTTGCGACAAACTTTGAAACTTGATCGGTAACAATAGCAAGCAATCGTTCGCAATCTTTGACAAGCGACGAAAAACGCAATCAATCACTTCGCTTGGCAAGCTACGGCAAACATACGAAGCCGCCATTATATTTTTGTCATATTTTTTGAAATTTAAACTCCTTGTGTATTTTTAAAAATATCATAACTTGATTATATAATATTTTTTGGAATATATAGACTGTGTAATTTAATACAAATTTTATTAAGCTGTTGATTTTATAAATAAAATATATCTGATAGTTAAATTGATGCGATAATTAATTTAAGTCTGGGTATCGAGAGCTCATAATACACTCCCTGTGGACTCATAGCGGTGTAATGTATTGGTGTGCGTTCCGATCACCTCCAACTGTGGTTGTGTGCATGCCCGATACGGCCAGGAAAAACGGTTTTGCCTTTTAACGCGCATGCTCGGTTCCTGAAAAATGTTCGCGCGCTGTTTAAATACCGTGATGGGCAAGTAATTCTGGATATTGTATTACGTGTCGCCGGTGAACGGGTTAATTGTGAAGAGTTTTTGGTTACGTATCATAATTTTGTTCGAATTATCAATCTTTCTCAAATTTAAATCAGATCTCTGAAATCTATAAACAAAATGTGAGTTACTTCGACAACACTTAAAGAAAATTAAATGGTAGTTAGCATTTAAAAAAAAGGTTACGTGTATTATTAATTTTATTAGTAACTGAAAGAAAATATTGAACCCATCATAATCTTGTAAAAATATATATTACATAACAAGATTAATTATATTATTTTTTTAGCTTCATTAGAACCGACGCATATTTTTATAGTATTTTATACCTTAATTGCTCTTAACATATTTGTGCTTTCACAAAACCGCTTAAGGTACAAAATATTATGATTTTTTAAAATACTTTGTCGTGCCGTCCTCCAATGTGCGTCGGTCCTAAAGTCTATGTCATTCGCGGTGAGTTCATCTTCTGAAGAGATTCTGATTTCTACTTGAATGACATTACATAATAAGAGACCTAATGTTACCGTGGAGTGTTGTGAGTTTTCAAAAAGGATCTTTGGAAAATGTATGTGCTCGCTGACCCTAGAAAGTCTAGAAAAAGGTTCATGCATACGAAATACTAGAAATGTTATTGTGTAGTCCACTAGAAGTAATATAAACATTATTCATACAATATTGAACACTAGCTGCTGCCCGCTACTTCGCCCGCGTAACTTAGTTTGTAAATTATATACCTAATAATAATAACCTTCCTCGAGAACCACTCTATCCATAGGTGAAAACAGCATGAAAATCAGTGAGGTAGTTTTTGAGTTTATCCCGAACAGACAGACAGACAGACGCGGAGGAGGGCTTTGTCTTATAATATGTAAGGATTACCTCACTAGGTATATTATAATAAATTACTACAGAAACAGTTAAAGAGTCAATCATCGCAAGCAGTGTGAGATATGCGAACAGCTTGAGAAAACACAGTAAAGAATTAATAAAATAAAGTAACGAATTGACAGAAGTCTTTCCACTGAAGAGATGGCGAATCTTGAGGTGATGCTCGCAGGAACATCAACCACCTTCTAAAGAAACAAAAAAAATATAAAATGCCATATCAGATTATACACTCTGGAGGCTCATTGAATCTAAAAAAAAATCATTGAATCTAGACAGAACTCTAAAAATGTTATTTCTAACTAGATATTTTCTAAAATTCAAAGCCTTAGAATTACTTAGCAGCAACCTATATTATTATTATATCAGTTAACAAATAACAAGGCTTCTATTTCCTTGGGATATTTAGTTCTATATAAAACAAAGCAGAACCGAATATCCTGACCACGGTAACACGGAATCGCGCTATTTGTAAATAATCAACACATTTCTATTCGAAGCCGGCCCAGCCTTAGGGATTGATTACGGATGTGCGAAAGAATGGATACGCTTGATTTTTACATAAATATTACATGCATAATGTAGGTTTTGTTACCCAATCGCAAATAAATCCAGAATTGCCAAATGTAAAAACTCTTATCCCAGTAATAGGTATCCGTGGGAAAACAACATGATTTTTTCTAAAATGGCTTATATATTATTTCTCAAGAGATAGCGCCAGGGTAGCCGTGGACTTTTGAGAGCTCATCTCTCCTTGACAACTAAAGAGAAAAAAAAATTCCTCTCGCAAATCATGGTAGATTTGCTGCGGATCAGATATGGATCTGCTGCGGACATAGTAATATTTAATACTTATTAGGTACAGTCATGACAGCGACGTGAGCTACACTGGAAAATTGTTTCTTTAAAATTCGTATTAGCATAAGTGTACGACTCAGTGGGCTAGCCAATAACTGAATGTTCATGGTTAGGATTCATACTTGTGTAAGTAGACATAGCTTTCACATTTTTTTTCAACCCGATTCATCTGATTCATTAATTGATTAATGAACTCCTAGGCGCCGGCTCATCGTCCAATTAATGGTCTAATAAAAACACAATTAATATAAAGTACTACGTCCACCACGTGCAAAACCATAATGGTAGAATACAGTTTCTTAACTTCTATATCTATAAATAAATTTAAATGTGTCATTAAAACTAAACTCCTCTCGAAAGGCTATTATAAAATCACTGATTATTTAAGCGACAAAGAAGCCTGGATTTAAGCTATTCGGAGTTCGTACTATGTTTTGTATTGTTAAACTATAATTGTATATATATACTTTAAGTTTGTTAATATTTATTGTGCTATTTTACATTTTAATGATGACAAAAAGAATTGTATCCTGAGTTTCTTTCGGGGTTTCTTCTCAGGATCGTCATCTTGGCTTGTAAATTTCGAACCTGGTATCGAAACCCTGGTAAATTTAAATTTATAATGACGATCAAAAGAGTTTCTTGTAGAAACCTAATTGATAAATTAATATTTTGATTTTGATTTTTTGATTTTATAAAAGATTTGAAAATTGTAGCACATCCGATTATCTTCGCGACTCCACGTAATTCAATATCAGGACTGCACAGGTTGCGTGATAACTGCCAGTTACATATATAATTACCACAAATCCGAGCCTTCGACACCGCACCTAATAAACTAGAAGGTGACTGACTGACTTTATTACACGTTGTGACAACCCTGCCCTGGGGTGGCAGGGTTATCAAGTTTTCTAATATTGTGTTTAATGTTATTGTACACGCATAAAACATTTTCATAAATATTATCCAATTCCATAACAAAAATAACAATTGCAAAGATTATTTTATTTTTATGAATAAGCCCGGGTATGAAAATTTATGGGAGCAAAATCAAATGTCACATGTCACACGTTACGTGTTACAGGATTCAATATTAAATACATATTATATTATATATTAAACTATATTATTAAATTATTTATTTATTGTTCGTAAGGAGTAAACTCCAGTCGTGCGTCGTCAGCTGACACACACACATTTTTTTAAATTTAAGATCCGATTATAGGTGGAACTTGTCAGGCGATATACCTTTTATATTTCAACTAGTAATGAATATAACATGACTAAAAAGGATTTTCTTTTCAAATTAGGTTTTTAGTTTCTTAGTTTAGATAGTATATTTCATACTTTTGACAAAGACAAATCCTCGTTCACAGCTGGTTACAATATAGGCTATCGCTCTAAGATATAAATACAACAGTTACAACATTACATTATACAACAGTTTAGTATTAGGAAAATTATTCTTAGAATGGACTTACATCGACCTCGCGTACGTAGACAGTTGCGCGAGGCTAACTGTGAGCACTAGCATGTTGCTGACGCGAACCGATACATTTTTTCCCTACACAAAGTCGTATAAGGCGGCTTCAGTTAAAGTTTTTAAGTTTTCACTTTAAAAAAATTTAGAAGCTTCAGAACCTAATTCATTTACATTTAAAAGTATACCAAGTTCAATTTATAGTTGGTACGAGACGAAAAAATACTTGATGTTAGCCCGATTTAAATCTTTGTGTTATCCACAGTAATATATACCTACATACGAGTAAGTAACAATGCGATGTTACTATTGATGTGTTACTATTTGGTCATGGGCTGATACCCAAGTTTTCCCTGGGTCTTCCACATATAAACAAAATTACATAGGTAATCCTTTCTCTCTCTCTCTCTCTCTCTCACACACACACACACACTTTCTATCTCTATTAGTAAGCCTCCAGGACCATTCTGTTTTCTGTAATTTCTAAAAAATACTTAACTAGAACCATAATTTCTCATTGCCTTTAAGGCCTTAAAGATTTAGTCCATTACCCTTTTGAAATAAACACACTAAAAGTTCTCCTCATTTTTAATAGTTAACGAACGAGCGAAGCCTTTTGAGCAATATCTAGTTTTGCCTCCAACACGAATTGAGATGAATGGCTTTGTAGTGCTTCTTTACAAATTATCTCTCAATTATTTAAGTGAGTCTTTAATACCTCTTTGAAATTTTTCATATAATTAACAGAAAAGTAATTCATCTGCAGCGCTTCCCTTCAGCTTCCAACGCTAATTCCAACAATTTTAATAAAAATTATAATTTTTACATGTAAGTAATATCCTTAAAAATGCTGCCCAAATCTAGTTACTGGCATAATAACTATTTGATGTAACTGCATAAAGGTACGGTACAGGTTACACTTATTTTTTAATCCGCGACGTCCGACGCAAAACGGGATTTCATAAGTTTCGCGTGTGTGTCTGTGGAATCGTAACTCTCAAACGGATGGACCTATCTTGGTTAGTTTTTTTTTTAGGTGAAAATTTCTGTAGGTATTTTTGAGATTAAATTTTTTTTTTTCTGTAACATAGAAATATTAACATCTTATTAACATATTACAAAAGCTACCAGAGACTCGGGTGGTAAGAAAATTATATTAATAAAAAAATCGCTAGCAATAGCGCCATACCTCATGGAGGTGTCGCCTCGCTAACCACCCGCGAGCGCACTGAAGCGCAACCGAGTAATAAAGTGAAATTGATGACGCGCATTTTCCCATAAAATCCAACTTTCAATGCAGCTGCCACCCTTAAAATACCCTTAAACAGTAAAACTTATTATGGAAAAAATAAATTATAAATGGTGGAGCTATATTGATCGTTAGCAGAAGCAGATCAGCAGGTAACTTGAAAAATTACTTACAACAGGCCCTCTCAAAGAACAACTTCGATGAAAGGATACATTTCCGCTTTTCATTCAAAAGGAATTAATTAAGCTACGAAATTTTCAAAATAAAATAATGAAGAAAATATGAAAATGTAAATCAAATACGAGTGTTTAACCAGTGATCAAATTTCGGAAGTTGTCAGCAGCGGAACTGCATTATTCTTATCTTTGCCTATTTAGGAACCGAATGTCAATCAAGTTGACCGCCAAACCCAATTCAACAAAATTAGTAGGTACTTCAAAAGTTAGAGAAATATTTACTGTAAGATAAACAACCAAGCAATTGTCAAAAATGTCCCAAATGTCAATAAACTCCGGACAGATGGTTATTGTACTAACATATTTCATGCTCATCTTTAGTTGGCAATCGTTTTTGCAATTCAGACTGCAGCTCTCGTCTGGTCCAGAAAGCATTTATCATTTAATAAATTAATGCAGAACTAGTTTTTAATATAATATCAAAAACAAGACGCAGTCATTTAAATTTTAATATTTTATATATCGGTCAAATGCCCTGATATATTTATTAAAAAAAAAAATCAGCATATATTATGTTGCCTCTACAAGCAACTTACAAGCATCTGAGCGTCCAGTCAGTTCACACTCAAATGGATTTGTTTATTCATCGGGATATTTGAACGAACGCGTTGACACTGGGGGTGCAGCGGTAGGTATTTGAATAGGTTGACTCCGGGTTTATTCCTATCTCGGCACCCACTCCGCGCCTAATCGAGGTGGAGCCCGTAAGTGTGGAGTCCGTAAGTGTCTGTTGTGGGGAGAAGGAAGCGTGTCTTAACGTCCCCTAACCTCCGCCCATAGACGGCGCGAAGAAACACCGTGGGTTTGTAGTGGGTAGTCCACCCATGGTCGGTGGAGGTCTGGTGCGCAGATTTTCAGGAAAGTGTAAATTTTCTGCGAATGAACTGTATGCGTAAAATTTTTTATCCGTCTAACTGCAGTCTTATGTTGCCAGTTTAATTATGTTGGCTGTTAAATGAAATCAAAATGCACCCTTTGTCTTTAACACAGATCGATCACTTTATTGAGGTTTGCTGTTTCCGATAGCAAGATTTCCTGTGGTGAATTAAATTGTTTTGGTTTTGAAACAATAGGCGTTTACACTGTAAAGCATATATAAGCAGTAGAGTAATAGATTGGTCTATAAAAGTTAAAAAATCACATAAAATGCGCCATACATCACATAAACCTGGTTTAAACCATAAGCGTTGTCGTCTGCGTCAGCTGTGTTGTAAGACCCCAGAGCAATTTTCCCCATTCCTTCTTATATCTTATCCTCAATCTTAATATATAGTAGGATAAGGGATCTTACTTTTTTAAATTGATTTTTAGTATAAAGATACGCAGACAATGTTGCGTGCAAAAACTGTAGTAACTAAACAAAAATCGCTTTCACCTTGAACAAGAGTTTGTTTAGAAGCGAACTTTTCCTAAGTCTTAAGATAGACTAATAGTATTCCAAAGTTTATTTGACCCTTGTGAGCTTGATTCATAGTGTTTGTTGTTTTTATTTGTAACTAAACTAATTTGATCTGTTCGTTTGTAACGAAACGTATGGATTGACCTTTTAAATATTTTTATTTATACGTGAAAAATAACCAATGATTCCATTAGCATTCAAGCATCGAGTATAAATCGGAAAAAAATTCTGTATTGTAGTTACGGCCGTGTGTTTTACGTGAATACGTGTAAGTTAAGAGTAATATTTTCTGTGAGCGTATTATATGTATATATGTATATCTAACGAATTCGAATATACGTTTTTTTTAACGTTGGGAAATCCTCTTGTAACTATAACCCGGCAGTTATGCCGGATCCATACCGGCTAAAACCCAACAACTTTCTAGCGCGGCAGTAGATGGACGGAACCACGGGGACGTTATGACACGACATCGGTGTCCAGCGCGGAGAGGGCTACGCCCCCTGTCAGAACCTCGGCGTACCCGAAAGTGGAGGTACGCCGGCAAACTGTGTCACCTGATTTTATTATCATCAGTTGTCTGAATTGCCTCCCAATATGGAGGCTTATGTCAACAATGACTTTTGAGGCTTGACCGTGGTTTGATCCTGTATCTGCTTTGAGATTGAATACTCCATTGTTATATTAGGTCGTTGTGAAATCCTGTGCTACATAGGTATACATATAACAATGTCCGTCATACGTTCAGTGTTCTTCGAGCTGGGTAATAATGGTGTAGTACAAAGGCATCCGTAACCAATTCATTCTCAGGTGAATGGGCTAATGGTCCGCCGGCTGTCTAACACAATAGAGCCTGGTTTTCAATCGATCTGTTGCACTCAATTTTGGAAATACGCCTGCTTTACATTTGTTTATTTAATTTTTACTTTCACAAGCTTTTCCTCGCCGATTCGCCCGTTATAAAATTTATACTAATGTCAAAATGGGAATTGGTTTAATCGGATTAGCAGTTTTATTTCGTGATATTTTATCGTGCCGCGCATCACTCTTTACATAATTTTTGCTTGTTTGGCGCCGACTCAAAATTACTTAGGTAAAATAATAAGATTATTTTATGCTTTTCAGTTTTTTCGGCGGTTTTATTTTTTGTTAAAAAGTTTTATTTTATGTTTTTTGTGGCTATAATCTAATATTTAATACATGCTTAATTTTTAATTTTCCCATCCCCATTTTCCCACCCTTAGGGTAGGAATTTTTTTCAAAATTTATACGAGACCAACTTCGAGGTATACCCTATCCATTAAAAAAAGAATTATCAAAATCGGACTACTCTGTAAAAAGTTATGCGTGGTTATACGCTACAATCGGTGAGTGAACAATCAATCATTCCCTGTTTTCCTACCCTTAGGGTTGGAATTTTTTTTCCAAATTGTTTTTTCGTTTTCGTCGGTCGAAAACTGTTACCTATTTTATTTGTTTGTGCTAGTTGTCACAGTGTTAGTTGCCATACTACTCCGAAACGGCTTAACCGATTTTGATAAAATTTTATATGATGATACACTTAGAAAGTCTGAGAATAGGTTATTGTGTATTTTTTATACGCGGGCAAAGTCGCGGGCAGCAGCTAGGTATTTTATAAACTTAAAATAAAACAGAAATTTTGTCTGATTAAAATGTCATACTTTTACTATTATGTAACTTGACTTTCATATATATATAAATGTCAAAAGATTGTTATTAAAATGATTTTCATTTACAAAATTCGTGGTTATTTTCCAACTATACATGAAATAAACGGATTTCGTTCGTTAAAACGCTGATCCTTCAAATACATGTAAGCTTTTCGACCAAAAAATGGATTATTTATAAATTCTTTGTCATGTCAAACATACAATACATACATTACTACTTAATATTATAAATGCGAAAGTTTGTCAGGATGGTTGTCTGCTAATACTCTTTCAAGAAAAAACGGCTCAACCCTTGAGTTTGATTCGCTTAAAAGAAAGTTAACGAAATATGTCACTATTACTTGTTAAGCTTTGAGTGTATAGAAAACAAGGAAATTAGGGCAAAATAATGCGGATTTAAATGAAAAATACTACAGGTGACGAAACATGTCTTAACTTCCTTGAAATTTCACGTCAAAAGTTTATTTAAATTCAAACTTCACAAGCAAAAATATAGTTGAAAAGCGTCAGAAATAACGGTTCCGTTTGAGCGAGTACCTAACGCAAAAGTGTTCGCTAACACTCATCTATCAAGAAGTTGTAAACTGAGTTACCCATCGTACAAAGGAACGAACATTTTTGGAGAAACTCCACACAGTATCGTTGAATTCAAGTAGGCGTTATTTTTAACCTTCGACACCCGACGCAAAAATGGGGTTTTATAAGTGTAACGTAACGTAACGTAACAGCTTGCGATTCGCACAAGACTATCCGTCACCTGCTATCAAAGAGTTCTTCATTACTTTAGACACATAGCCCGCAGAGAACCAGGAAACTTGGAGAAGCTGGTGGTGGTTGGAAAAGTGGATGGCAAGAGGTCTCGTGGCCGGTCTCCTAGCCGATGGACAGACCAAGTTGTGCAGCTCACAGGCCTTACTGTTACGAAGGGCTGAGGACAGGGTTGAATGAAAGCAGCTGGTGGTCAATGCCACCAAGGCAATTCAGAGCAGGCACGACCTTCAGCAATGAAGAAGCCGACTCTAATGATGAATAAGTCTACCGTGTGCGTGTGTCTGTGAAACTGTAGCTTTCAAATGGATGGACTGATTTTGATCCGTCTTTTAAGCTGACGAAAATGAATTTGGTCCTTAGTTATAATTTATGAAGATTTTTAAATGCGTTTAAATCAGTCCATTTCCTAGTTGACGAGGGAATTTCACTAACTTTCACAGGTTCGATTGATGTGAAATTTGTAATACTAATACTTCTTCAATAGTATTTCTTGACATGGTAATCTTGATTTCATGCTGCAGCGTCAAGCAATCTGCAGGACACCCAACTTATCAACTACTCACAGAAGATATAGAGTGTTTTTAGCTTTATATTATTATTATATTTTTGTAGTGGATATATAATATATCTTCTACATTGACCTACCTATGTTTCCTTGTGATGAATTACTATAATGTTGGTTTTTGACAATATTTTCTGATCTCCACGCTTCGGTGGTCCGTAATCGAATGGCCGCTCTAGTGTTGCCATTCTCCTTTGTTATGCCAATTGTTTATGCCTTTTCCTTCTAAGCTTTTATTTAACATTCGAATTAGTTGACTCCGTTTACAAATAAGTTTTGATTTCTTTTATTTATTTACTTGTTGCTAACACGTGTTTGTGTTTGGTGTTTGGTACCTAAGTCACGGGAATAAATAAGTTCGTACACTTATATTTTCTCTATAATCTCCTTTACTGGTTTCATACTTATTGTGCACAAATAATTTCCAATCTGAAAACTTTGTTTATGTTAATATTTCGAAGACGTTTTGTTTTCCCCATGGGGATTTTTATATTGGCAGCAGAATATTTCCATTCAAAGACAAAACATGTTTAAACGGTTGATTAAGAAATATATTATTGATATCATTGTTTATCTCAGGTATAATTTAAGTTCTCTTGTTATTTTTTGTAATAATGGAAAGGATTTTTAACTGTTTAATTAATGTTGATCTAATTTATACCGTTTTTTTATTCACAACATTTTATAATTGAAATTTTAAAAAATCTGCCAATTATATACTCACTAGCTGGTGCCTGTGACTTTGTCCGCGTTATTAAATGAAAAATATAACACATGAAAAAATATATGGTACCTTCATCAACTAGGAACAGTACGAGTACTTCATAATAATATCGATCGTGTCAGTTTCAAACAAAAAATAGACCTGATTCCACAGATACACAGATTAAACTTATTACACCCCATTTTTGCGTCGGGGGTTAAAAAGAAGTATAATCGTTTAAAGAGCAGCAATTAATAATAAGAAGAAATATTTAAACAGTTTCACCTTTTTGTTTAATTAGAATATGACAAACGAATCCTTTGATTAGTAATCTCGAACCGAACGCTGCGTCTAAATCGACTTTCCTTGTTCTTCGCTTCGATTAATGAAAGGACCGAATTCCATCCAAACTCTAATCCGTTTAACACCTCAACTTGGGTTGAATTTATCGCCAAGTTCCGGGGGTAGGTGCTGGCTGTACCTTCCAACAAATTCCTACTGATTAAGTCTATTTATTAAAAGAGATCAGTGGATACATCTTGTTCGAAAGCAATGCGGTGCTTTATCATGTATTCAGTTCTCCTAAATTAGTTTTACCAGTAACTAAAGCCTAGGTTATACAGTGCAAACTGACCTGTTACTAAGGTGGCAGTTACTCGCACCGTGTGACCGCATAATACGAGTTACTGTCAGGTGCGAGTGGGTCAGTTGCTCGATAATGATGATTTAATTTTTAACTTTATCTTAACCAACTTTTAAGATCATTTTCATTTTCTCGCGCTCATGATTATTTAAATAATTGGTTTGATATTTACATTAATTTTCTTTAAGGTCGCACAGCTGATTCTCGGGGTGTTGTTGTCTGGTCAATCCATAGATATAATAGGCCTTTGTCGAGAGTCTATTTTGACTTGAGATTTTAACTGGTCTGTGCGTCAATTCATAGGTTTCATCTTGATTCCAAGTCAAGTGCGTTCGAGTTACGGAGGTTGGTTATTCTGTGGATTATTGAGGAAAAGCAACTGTTGCATGTTTTTTTTTTTTTTTTAAAGGAAGCGTTGCTATTAGACGTCTTTTGTAGGCATAAACAGAGGACCAAGTGCTGCTGACGGCTTAGTGATATTGAGTAGGGGAAATCAACGAGCAACGAGCTGGATTTGGTCTTTTTGGCTACCCAACCGTCACTGAGAGAGGACGTCGAGTCTTTCAGACCCTCCACCGTGCTGCCCCATCGAAAACTGACCCACAGTTGCTCGCGTTCTAGTTACCACAACATTTTTTGTTTTTACTCGCCTTCCGCCACGGCTCGCACGCCGCTCGTTCGTCAACTCAATGACAGTAGCTCGTACGCAATTTTGCGTGTAACATTGCACGAGAGCAATAGCTGTCTGCTGCGACGCCAGCAGCACCTGCATTGGTGTGACCGAGTAAGGCGTGTCGAGCTACTGTCATGCGAATACACAGGCACAGTAGCTGTCTTCTGTCACATCAGCTGCTCGTACTTTGTATTGGATAGTTGGTCTGTTGTTAATTGTGTACTTTTATGTCAGTAACTCGGCTTGCCCAAGCTGTTTACATGATGAGCTGCCTACTCTCTTGCGAGCGGCGTGCTGGAGTTGTACTGGAGTGTTGCAATGCCAAGTCAACCTGATTTAATAAAAAAGAAAACTATGATGAGGTCTATGACCACAATACTGGTTTTGATTTAGAAAATTCTTATAAAATTCTTCAAAACTATAATAAAGACTTCCTACTTATACTTACTGGCACGTTACTGCTATGCGAGTGATCAAGCAGGCGAGTAGAACAAAAAACATTATGTTTTACAGTAAAGCAACCTTTTTTGAAAAGCCGTGAAATTCATCAAATCTACATGATGACACACATAATTATCTTCATTTGGTATCTGTTTCAATACTAATTAGCAATAAACAGTCATTCTCAATGCTGCAAATCTCAAATTTCAATTTGTTTTATACGTTTCAATTAACGGTTCAAACAAGAAAACAGTATGGGGAAAATCGAGTGAAAAGCATGACCTATATAATTTATTAATGTAAACAACAAACAACCTAATTCCGTAAGGCTTAGCATTAAACGAACACACAAGTTATAGTAATAAGTAGTCTTAAGCAGTAGATAAAGTTATCACTTAAGTTATTACTGAACTGTATAACAAAAATCGCATTTGAAAGACATAGAAATGTTTTTCAGTAAGATTCTGATGTACAATATCTCTGATGTATCTCAAAGCCCTTCTACCTGAAGCTTAGTTTGTATGATTTTATAGATTTACTAGCTGGTGCCCGCGACTTCGTCCGCGTTGAACGATGAAAGGTACCTTAAGTCCTTTCTGGTGTCCCAGACAACGTGTATGCAAAACTTCATGGTGATCGTTTCAGTAGTTTTTGCGTGAGAGCGTAACAAACAGACAAACTCACATTCACATTTATAATATTAGTAAGGATAAGAATAAATAACTAGCTTTTCCCTACTACTTCGTTCTCTCCACTTTTTCTTAGGTGTTAAAACATTTAGTTTTAGTCTTTATTCAGTTTTTATTACTTTGAAAAGTAAATTTTTGTGAATGAAA
Organism: Synanthedon vespiformis; assembly: GCA_918317495.1. NCBI lineage: Eukaryota > Metazoa > Arthropoda > Insecta > Lepidoptera > Sesiidae > Synanthedon > Synanthedon vespiformis. The sequence continues at coordinate 4,130,662 of OU906968.1, read as the reverse complement.
GGTTTCCATCATCCTTTATCCCTGATAACAATACCTATACCAAATTTCATATTAATCTAAAATGACGCGGAAGTGTTACGTCAACTAGGAAATGGGCTGATAACGCTTGGATTGATCTTAATAAATTATAGCAAAGAGTAGCCCCGATCACGTCAGCTTTCAAACAAACAAAATCAGATCAAATTCGGTCCATCCGTTTCGGAGTTACGATTAAACAGGCACACACACAGATACACAGACACAGACGTCAATGCTTATGTGTGTGACTCTAGTCAGTTAAGATAAGCGAGTTATTCTACTGTATAATTCACATTGCTATGCAAATACGTCATTATCTATTGTGAAAGTCTCCAGGGTTTGTTGCGATGTGGTTTCCACCAACTTGAAACTTAATGGCGTGTTCGTGTAATCGAACGAAAATAAGATATTCTAACAGCGTCTTAGCGCAAAATCTTCAGAATAAATCGCTCCCTCCCTTACTAAATGTTTCGTTTTAATTTGACTTCAAATGACGAATTTGGATTTATAAATTATTTATAATATTATAACGTTGTTACTAAGCATTTTCTCGATTGAAGAATGATTTGGTAAAGTTCGCTTTTCTGATATTGTATATCATGAAAATACATTACTAATACTTTGCAGCATGAATAGAGTTTTTGTTTTTTATGTCCGCGTTGAAAAAGAAGTTATGAGTAATATAATTGTACTAAAACTAATAATTTGACCTGAAATAAAATATTTTTATTGATGTTATCAATATTCAGATTATCAATTAAGACTTAAGAGGGGTGGGCAAGCCATTCTGTACAATCGGGAACATTTGTTAGCTCATTAGAGGTAGAGATAGATGACACTTCATTTGACATATCCGTTGGTACCTCACCTTCATCTAGCCATCTTGTATCATCCCCAATAGTCTGCAACTAAGAACCCACAATAGTCTAACAATGTCTGCAACTGTTGTTGGCAGAATATCTTTTCAAACAAGTCTCTGTTCTAATAATAATAATATCGATTTATACGCAGTTGTCACTTGTGGTTAATCCAGAACATAATATATCTGTGGTCATCCAAATACTGAGAAAAAAAGGTTATTGCTTTATTGAGTAATATTAATTACTTTACAAACGTAAACCAACTATAATAGTTTTAATTATTTTCACAAAACTTTTAAGTTGGTGTTGTTTATGGTACTCGGCTCATACACATTCGTTTATTTGCATAATTATTAAAATAATAATGAGAGGTGGAATTATGTTTTGGATCCAGATTAAGATACTCTCTAGAGACTAAGCAGTGTTATAACGACTCCACCTATCCTGGTTTAAGTCATCCAGAAACTGTAGTAGCGAACGTGTTTGCGTTAGCAGCAACCGTACTCTCTCCCACTGACTTCCGGCAGCCATCTTACTTGCGGCAAAAGGAAGTTTGTTTAGTACGGGAACACATTGTTCTCCAAGTTCCTACAAGTGGCACTTAGCCAAGTTTTAGGTTTTTGCTTTATAACACGCAGTGGCAATTTTCAAGATGCTTTCAAATTATTGGGTTAGACTTCCAAAAGTTACAGCCTTTCATCTTTATGAGGAAGTTGGATAAGCATTGAGCCCATTTTAGTTACATAATGATGATTTAATTTTTAACTTTATCGTAAACAAATTTTAAGTTCATTTTCATTTTCTTGCGTTCATGTTTAATTAAATATTTATTATTATTTGTTTTGAAGGTCTCGGGGTGTTGTTGTCTGGTCAGTCCATAGATATAATAGGCCTTTGTCGACAGTCCATTTTGACTTGAGATTTGAACTGGTCTGTGCATCAACGCCGACCACATCAAGTTTTTATTCTTTTGAAAATGCGTGCGGTTCGACTTAAATTTAAATAGGGTTATTTAGATATCGACGGCTCTTCTCCACTAATACCTATGTTCATATTTTATTTTCAATTTTATTTATTTATTTATTTAATTTGACAGTAAACATAATATAATTCACTGTATATTTTCTTGTAATTTAATTGTGTAAAACGTTCTAGGTCGTCATTTAAATATAACATTAATTGTAGTCCAGCTAGTCTTTTATTTATTCATTTTATTTACATTTAATTATTTTTGTCTGCCTGTCCGCCACACTGTGCGGGAAAAGGCGTAACAACCTTAAATATTTCTAGCGCAAAAATAAATCGAACAATAATTACGTAAAATTCTCTGTTTTTTGTTCTCTATTGATTTCAATTTACAAATGGGTAATTAGTGAGATGAGAAGTTTGCTAGGGAACTGTTACTATAGAAATAAATATTTCCGATTCCCAAATGCATGAAAAACATATTATTGACAGTCAAGCTTTCGCTGTCCGATTAACTTCTGAAAAGGACATTTAAAATGTTATTTTGCATATAAAATTATGTGATTACAAAAAGGAATTGGAAGTAAACATCTGAGTTATTTCATTATGAACAATTTTCACGCCGCTCCTGACATTTTCGACACGTAAATTAAATATTTCATGTCATTTACTCGTATAAATATCGTTCAAGAGAATTTTATTTAAGCTTCTCTACAATAACTTTGGAACATTCCACACTCTCGTGGGAGGCAACAGATCAGATTTTGATTTTAATTTTTACACACTGATACGTTACTGATTTTATGAATGTAAATGTCTATGGTTAGACAATTAAACTGCTGTTTCTGATAAATCAAAATAATTTCCAATATTTTTCCTGCGCTAGTTTTTGTGTACATAAACAACTGTATTTTTATTACAATAAAACTGTTAAAATTTGATTGACCGCAACAATCTTCAATGTTTTTGTTTCGTTCAACGTTGGTTTGCGTTAATTTCATAGTTGTTTTAGGATAAAATTGTTACAGTTTGAATTGTTTTAGGCCAGAACCTGAGACTGGTTTGTGTTTGGCCACCTATTTAACCTTCGAAAAGGCTTTATTGTTTCTGTACTCTGTTGGAATTTTGATTATGAGTGAAGGAAACAGTGTCATAGTTTTTAGGTAATAATTTAAATATTTGTTGTAACCGCGCGTTTCGTAAACTTTCATGTAATAAAACACTTTGATAGTAATAATTTAAAAAATTCAGTGTCGCCGTAAGTACTTATCAAAATCCTAACCCCTAACGGTGCATTGTTTTTCCTCTCAAAGAAAAGGCTCGACTCATAAAAAAAATTAATGCAAAAAGGGCTAAGTAGAGTCGGTTGTTAAAGTTTGTCAAAATGTGTACACATATTTTTTTCAATTCACTATCCCTCCCTTATCCTCAATTCCACCATGATCGTTTTTTTTTTTAATATTTTTAAAATAAATATTTACCAATAAAATTTCATTATTTGCATATTTGGGAAATGGAATCTACATGTCATAATTATGTGGTCTGCATTTCTTTTTTACAACTAAGTAACTCATTTTATTATTTTATTTATTATGTTTTATGTGTAAAATAACTTAACTTACAGAAGTACCTGAATTAATAACTCTTTTATTCACATTACTTATTTGATACCTCCAAGTATATATTAATTCACTTTTTGACAAGTAATTTAGCATAGTTTACGAACATTCATCAATTCGTTATTTATTTATATGTAACTATATTTTAAAAGCATTACAAATCCCGTTTAAACGAAATGGGTAAATATATTTTAGAAAATATATTTTTCCAGGAGTTAAAAAGTGACAGCTCCCAAGCGTTTTCAATTATATTTCAGAAAAAACCATTGGACTTTTAAAACGAGAGCATTGGCGTAACGGTATACCATTAAATAGAACATGAGTAGTCAAATTTTCTTTTAACCAGTGACGCTCGTCGCAAAAACAAGGTGTTACAAGTTTGACGTGTGTGTTTGGTGTTTGTGTATCTGTCCGTGAAATCGAAGCTCCCAAAAGGATGGACCGATTTTGATCCGGTTTTTTGTTTGAAATTAGAAAATTTGTCCAGGCGTTTGACCATCGGCTTATTTTCTGGTTAACGAAGGTTTTTTATTATCTTACACATGTAATGTTCCATTGCATTGATGTATTTGGTTTACTGTTATTTCGATGTATTTCCATGATATGGTAACCTTGACCTGATGCTGCAGTATCACCAACTCCTCAGAAACTTACAGCTGATAATTATAGCATGTTTGGTGGGCTCAAGAGAAAGTTATAATTGGTCTATAATTTTTAACTTCAGATTGTATAATTATACAGGGTGGAATTTTGTAATGCCACCTGGAGGGAAAGTATTCTTAATACTGTAGATAGAAAGTTTTACTCAAAGAAAACATTCCTTTATTTTTGAATAGAAAGAAAACTGCATTCAAAGATTTATGAAAATTTCGCTTGCTACACCCGGCAATCGAACCGACTAAAATCAATAAATCCAGATTTCGTGCTTTTCCTTTCATTTAATTTATCAAGTTTGTTAGAGAGATTTCATCCTTATAATTGACCCTAACAATCGATGCAAAGGGATAAGTAAAGGGTGTAACTTTTACAGATTTCAGCCGGTTCGATTCCCGGGTGTCGCAAGCGAATTTTCGAAAATCTTTGAATGCAGTTTTCTTTCTATTAAAAAATAAAGGAATGTTTTCTTTGAGTTAAATTTTCTATCTACAGTATCAAGAGTACATTCCCTTCAGGTGGCATTACAAAATTCCATCCTGTATATTCAGATTGTATATTGTTTTCAAAATTTATTTCTAAAGTACTTTGCAGGAAATCATTCCAGCATTTAGACGTAGGAATAAGGGAAGTTACCTTTAAAGGCCTTGGTACTGCCTTGGTACTGTTAAAATGTATTTTTATGATCTGTAATACATGTTCACCTACCGTTCTAAAGTTTATTGTGTTTTAAGCAGTTGTAAGTGAATATTGAAAAAGCATCCCGAGTCTCGTGGTAAATTTTGAAATATGTGTTTTTGCATTGCTGCTTACAGATTCTCATATATTTCAGCTTTTAAAACGATTTTAGTAATTAACGATTTACAAATAAAAAACAATTTTTGCTAGAATTTTCCTCTGACTAACTGAAAATGAAAATTCAAATTGAATTTTGTAATTTTTTTTTTTTAATAAAATACAGCCTATGATCTTCCTACTCGCTAATAATGCAGCTTTCTATGTGTGAAAGAATTTTTGAATTCGGTTAGCTAATTTTGAGTTTAGATGCGTACAAAATATATACTTACTCGATATAAAAACCAACGTAAAGGTCAAAAAGTCAAAAATCTTGTCGCAACCTTCTCAGTTTTCACGCGATTTTTCATCAAAACACATACCGTAAATCATAAAAGCGAGGCGTATGTCCATAAACATCAAATGGTATTGTGTTGTGTCTACGTTTTGATTTATTACACACCTTTCCGTGTATTTGTTGAAGCCTTTTCACAAGTCACAAAGTTAACGATTGATGAACGCTTCATACATTTATCGTAGCTTCATTATGAAAAACCCATTTCATTTTTCACACGGTCATGTAACAAAATAATTTTTGAACAAAACATAAGAAGTGACCTCAAAAACTCGTATGACCTTTATGCGTTTTAGGTGTGGTACAAAATCTAAAGTTGACGCTGACGGCCTATTAGTGATAAATAATAACCAGAATAACTATGAAACGTTTGAATTATTCATAAAAAATATTATGAATAAAATTAATTTCCTCGTACATTTGGAATAGAACGGGTTTCCACATTTAGAGGTACGAAGTTCGCCGGGACAGTTATTATATCCTAATATTATTTACACCATTTATAACTCGAGAATTTTTATGATCTTTGATTTGTCTAATCCCCGAATAACAGAATACTAAAACATCTGAAATATTCACGAAAAGAATGTAAATAATTTTTTTGTCATACTTTTTGTAGGGAACGTATTTTTATTCTAAGGCTGTACGAAGTTCGCCGTGTCAGCTGGTTTAATTTTCAACCGACGGAAACGAAAAAACAAAAACGGAGGAGGTACTCAATTCGACGCGTATATATTTTTTTAATTTTTTTTGTTTTTTTTTTCACGCATAACTTTTGACAGGGTTGTCCGATTTTGATAATTATTTTTTTATTTGTAAGGGTGCATCCCAAGGGAGTCCCATTTTAATTTGGAAAATAAATTCCAACCCTAAGGGTAGGAAAACAGGGGATGATTGATTGTTCACTCACCGATTGTAGCGTATAACCACGCATAACTTTTTACAGAGTAGTCCGATTTAGATAATTCTTTTTTTAATGGATAGGGTATACTTCGAAGTTAGTCTCGTATAAATTTGAAAAAAAAATTCCTACCCTAAGGGTGGGAAAATGGGCATGGGATAATTAAAAATTAAACATTTAGTAAATATTAGATTATAGCCACAAAAAAATATAAAATAAAACTTTTTAACAAAAAATAAAACCGCCGAAAAAACTGAAAAGCATAAAATAATCTTATTATTTTACCTAAATAATTTTGAGTCGGCGCCAAACAAGCAAAAATTACGTAAAGAGTGATGCGCTGCGGCGACTCAAAATTACTTAGGTAAAATAATAAGATTAATTTATGCATTTCAGTTTTTTCGGCGGTTTTATTTTTTGTTAAAAAGTTTTCAAGTATAATAAAAAACTGTGACTGAAAGAAGGCTAAACTGTAACCAAAATCATCCAAGAGTATGTGTAGTTACTACTTTAAGGTAGAAGTTATCAATATAAGTTAATCGATACAAGTGTCATATCTCGAATCATCAGTTTATTCGATAGTGCAGAGGCCGACACCCGTTACGAAATCGGCCGGACATGTCCCAACGCATCCGGTTCTACGGTATAAAATTACAAATTTGCTTCTCGGCACAGTAGACAGACGAACAGTATTTAAATAAATAGTTTCAGAATATTAAGACCTTTTTATAAAACTTATAAGCGAAGTTAAATCATGGGGGGGCTAGACTGAGAAGCGAAGTGGAATGTGAAAGTCGATTTAGCCGAAATGATTATAATTTCTCAAGTGTTTTTGTAATAGTAAAAATTCTTAGTGTTAGAATTTATAGTTCTCACACCGTCTGCTTTTTATGTCGACTGAAAATGATTGATTGAGGCGGAAAGTAAGGAAGTACGGAATTGTAAGGTGACATTACAAAAAGAGGAGCTCATTCATTCAGATTCATTCGGTGGCATGATATTAAAAAGGTATCAAACAGTGAACGAACGCATATGCGAAGAGGGTCATTGTAGTATGACCGCACATCTTATAGTTGGAATTGTAGTGCTAATAAATTATATCAGTCGGACGATAAAAGTATTGGGACTAAACATAAAGTGAGAGAGTTGGTAACTATTTATGGGTGTAACTTAATAATGCGACAGGCCAGCATTCTCATTCCAATTCACCTATCATAGCACTGTTTTGCTAACTGTTTGCATAGTTACTTATATTTTGAAAATAAATTGGTGCCAAAATAAAGCGACAGTTCCATAACTGTTTTTATTTCCACTGTGAATTTCATTCCTCTGTATCGCTTCGGAACCACAGTTTGATATGCACTTCCATTTCGAGGTTCGATTTCATTTTTAGACTACCATTTTTGCGTTAAAATGGTTTGACGGATTTCTTTATAACATTTTTTTTAAATAATTGCGTTTGTCTACTGACACACTGGCAGTTAATGTCTGTGCTACTTCCTCTATTATTTTGGTTTTTGACAATATATCTAAATACTTCTCATTCATAGAAACATACTAGACAGCTCTAATAACAATATTTGTTACAATGTATAAGTTTTTTTTAAATTGTTAAATATATGTTTGATATAATGACAGTGTGATAAACGTAACCCCACGAAAAAAATATTACATCTCCTCAATTGAATCATATCACAATTTAAAGGATAATTTTACAAACAGCCTCTCCTATCCTTTAATAATTATCGAACATAAACAGAAATTTTTAAATAATTAAGAAACTCCCAGAGCACAGAAGTTTCATCTCCTGTTTTACCCCCGTTGGGATCTAATTTCAAAAATTAGTTAATAGCAATGGCGAGGATTCGAGAGTAGTCAATAATAATTGCTTACGTTCAAGATGTAAACGCACACCCATTGTTAAACTGGTTTTAATTGAGAGATTCGAACTTAACGCAATAGTAATAAGGTTGCGTATTGCTTGAGCACAAAACCAAAATAAGTTTTGTTAACACACATCGCTGTAATTTCCTTAGTAATTAGGTTTACCATAATATTTCTCGTATAACAAAGCGCTAAGCTTTCAAGATATGTAGTGAAAATACATAAATAATGTAAAAGTATGTAATAATAGCACATCGTGACGGATGACCGAGGCTGACCTGTATGACCTAAATGTACATAGAAATGTACATACTTTACAGATTCTTCCGTCTGAATTGAACAGTTTGAACTTTTTGAAAGAAAACATGAATTAATAGATAGGTTAAAAAACTTAGCCGTCTCTTACCAACAGAAAATAATTCACTTTCTTTTTCTGACCTTTTTCGGTTTAGTTTTAATCGTGCTACTTATATACAAACTACTTACATAACCAACTAGCTGTTGCACGCAACTTTATAAAATATAATTCATTCGTGTCTGTGAAACCATGGAAATACACATACAATTTCAACCCAATCGGTCAAGCCATTTAGTAGTTGACATGCCGACAGCAGCGCCACCTGCCGGGTCCAATTGTATTTTTAAATCATCCAGGAAATCATCGAAATACCCATATAAAATTTCAATCCAATCGGTTCAGCCGTTTAGAAGTTATGTGAAAAAAATAAGTACTTAAGGATAATCATACTACCCTTTGTTCTATTACCCGTTTTTCCGTAGGAAAGAAGCATTTTCCCGCGGTAAAAGTAGCCTATGTTCACCATGGATAATGTCGGCTTCTAATGGTAAAAGAATTTTTCAAATCGGTCCAGTAGTTTCGGAGGCTATTCTATACAAACAAACAAACAATCAAATCTTTCCTCTTTATAATATTAGTATAGATTATAGTATAGATAATTATAATGCCTGACATCTGCATTGCTATTACACTTTTGCCAGGCCTTATGCCTTTTTTAATTTTAAATGATTCCACGGTAACAGTACTTTTTTCTTGTATCCGTATATGCAAACATATTATATACAAAATTTCATGATAATCGCTTGAGTAGTTAAAGCGCGAAAAGTTAACAGACAGATGGTGAGCTATTTTTTTTTTAATTCTTAAAAATAATTTTACAAACTATATTAAAATATCCGTCAAGCTTTGCCACAAATTATTACTTATCATAAAACACGTAACTGATCTAATAAATAATGTAAAGGGTGATCAACGATGAAGATTTTTGTTTATATTTTAATGTTACAGCTTACTCGATATCTTTATAGAATACGTTTTCCATTGAACCTTTCAAAGTTACTATGTGACCTTTTTCTACTTGCAATATTTCGGTCGGTGACCCGTCGACCTGCCATTATGAGACACTGTCGTATCATCAGAAGCTACTTGATTATTTCCGATGTTGACATCGGAATCAGTTGGGAAAACGAAATCTCGTCCAATCTGCCGACTTGTAATGGATTTTAAATTGCCATGTGACTTAACGCTTTCAGTGAAATTATAATAAGAATCCATCTTTTACATTTCGCTGCTTAAATTCAAACCACAAATGAAAAAAATCCAATAATTACTTATATTACTGCAAAAATACAATCACAATTTCACAATCCTTCATATTGTATGCAAAAAGATGTTGGTTGTTTTATTTCATATTTAGTATATTTTGATATATTTTTTTATATTCAAAAGTAACTTATTATGCTCATATTATCTGCTCTAGTATTCAGTTATTATAAAAGTACTTAAAACATTTAATGCTACTTAAAAAATACGCTTCTAACGATGTATAATATGCATATACTTGATATATATATCTAATAATAAAAAAATAAACAATTTTTTTTTTTTTTCGATTAGTTCTTTTGTAAAAAGTGTATTTTTGATTTGTGGTACTTTTGAATTTAAGCAGCGAATTTTGACGATCAACTTGTATGATGGCAATTGTCTTCTAAAATCTAAAAATAGATAAAAGCCTATATTATCAGGCCTACCAAGTGTACATAAAAAATTTCATCAAAATCGGTTAAGCCGTTTCGGAGGAGTATGGCAACTAACACTGTGATACGAGAATTTTATATATTAGAATATTTTTGTGCTCACAATAAAACGATTGTCAAAAACATTCAAAAATATTGAACATCACTATCAGTAACTTCAAACGAAAACGGACCCGGCGTTTGTTTTGAAAAGTTTGCAGTCAAATCTCAATGGAGGTTACAAAGAATTGTTCCAGCTAACATATCGGGTTTTTAGGCGATGTAAAAATTGCCTTAGTTTCAGCTTTTTACTGGCGTGGAGTGTTCACTAGTGCTTGCCCTTTGTTTTGTAAAAATAAAAATGAAGGTTGCATCGCTATGCACTGAACGCCTTTTGTGTTTTTCTTTCTTTGTTTATATCGGAGGTGTGCCGTTGAAAATCACATATCTGACAATCGTGTGTAAATAGTACCAGATGCAGCTTTTTCTCGAAGAAAAATGAGAAAGGAGTATTTCTTTTTAAGTAACTTTGAGAACGTTTTGCATTAAGCCTTTAGAGGGCAGATTTTGTTATTTTTTAATTTGCATTCAAAATCAAAATCAAAATCAAAATATTTATTTATCAATTAGGTTTCTACAAGAAACTCTTTTGATCGTCATTATAAGTTTAAATTTACCAGGGTTTCGGAAAAAAAAAACCAAGATGACGATCCTGAGAAGAAACCCCGAAAGAAACTCAGGATACATTCGTTGAATAGCCTTTATTATGCACTTTCCGAACGTCCTAGCGTCTAATTCATGATTCTTACATTTTAAAATTTTATTTCTCTTCTCCTTTCGTCTCTCTCATGTCACCACTTTTATTTCTGGCTAATTTTTTTTCTTACATCAACGACAAAGCAACCCTTTTCAACTGTCTAACAGAAAGCCATTCACAGATCCATCTTGAGATTTCGCAAACGAGAACCACAATTACAATTCTTTGTTGAGCCTGAAGGGTTTCAGAGGACGCGTCTTACTAAGTTTTCTAAGCCTTTTATTACATTTATCACAGAATAATAGGAAAATAGGTGTGAAAATTTACCAACACTGACATTTATTTGACATGTAATGGCAAATGCTAAAGGTTATTTTTTAAATTTATTTCAAAATTGTTTAGCCATAGGTCAAAACGAAGTGAGAATCGCGGAATGCTAGAATTTTATTCACGCTAAGGGGTTAACCACTAAAGGTAGAACCACTCGAAAAGCGACTTCATTAATATTAATAATAAATCTGTAAGTGAAAAAAAAAAAAGGTATTGTATGTATGTATGTACCTCCATAACTCTTAATAAACGAATTAACTGATATTCATGAAACTTGGTAGATAAATATTTAGATGTACGGGACATAGGAAAGGTATCTTTTTATTTTTCAACGCGGACAAAATCGCAGGCCACAGCTAGTTAGTTTTATAATATGTATAGAAAATAGACAGATTAGATATAGATACTTATGGTGTTACAATAAAATTATGTTGCTCTTCCGCGGAGGAGACTTTTTTCGGTAACTTTGCCAGTCAGTGTCCCAGAAATCATCAAAGAAACGCAATCGTAGTAATTTGTACTCTATAAACATTGTCACATAAAAAACTGAACTGCTCCACGAAGCCCGGGGGCCGTCAATCCAACTTTTTAAATTAAACCGAGTGAAGAAACACGAAATAAATCCGAAATGAAAGTACCAGAGTTGGACAATTCGCAATTTATGGGATTTCACGCACTTTCGCTCGTCATGCTATTTTCTTTGCGTAATTACCTTTTCTTACTACACAATACAAACATTTAAGAGTTTTGGAGGCTGGATTTTTTGAGGGACAAATATATAACCTTTTTTCGAACACTATTTTATATTTTAAATTATTTTGTTACATATTGATGCTTTTTTGTTTTGTTTTACTGAGACACTTGTGTAGCTTTAACTTTTACTAGCAAGTGATCTACGTCGCTCGTGAAAAAAAAATTTTCAACTACTGTAGAATATTTTTCCGAAAATTTTTTCTTAGTGGCCCCAAATCACAGCACTAAACTAAAATCCAAGCTTTACACTACAGATATCCTCCGGAAAGTGTTTTAGCTTACGTTAAATTCCAGCAGAGATTTTTCTTACCATATCTTTTATATATTTAAACTTTTAAGTGTTTGACTAACATTAGGATTAAGTAGTTGATGATTGCAATTTGTGTAATTTTTAATAATGTAGATTGAGACATGTAAGGAATCATAATATGATTCCTTATTATAATACATGTCTCAATCTACATTATTAAACTCATAATGACAGAGAAAAAATTTACAATATGATCAATTACCTTCTTTTTATTTATTTTTTATCAGTTCTTTTTTATTTTTTATTTCTTTATTTCAGAAACTTGTCTCAACTTTTTAATGCCATTTATTGCGTTGAAATTTTAAACCCTCAAACGTTAAAATTTTAAAAGATATTTGAATGAATACTATTTCTTTCGAACAATGTGGCTTAGTTAGAGTCCAATTGGATTAATTACGAATAGACAACTATTCAATTGATCACAAATAAATCCAGCAAAAGATGTCTCTTTGTTAATGTGACATACAGACGTGGCGTATTGGAAACCAGGTACTGGTTAAATATTTATACTTTTAAAAAGGTTACCTCTGTACGAAGATTGGCAAACATTATGGCTACCTTAATAGCTGCTGCACGAAAGAAGGCTCATTTAAATTCTTCAACCAGGATGCCTTACTCTACCATCTGTTACGTTTACCATGAAATTTTCCTTGCATCACTAATTAAAGTGTCCGGGATGTTGCAGTTTATTCTCTTTTATAGATATTAAAATTTCTCTTTCGATAAGAGAATAGTCTCTTTCTTTTTCGACGCAAATCTCTAACATGTGTTATCATCTTCGACACAATGTAAAAGTATAGCTATACTACGCCAAGCTACATAGATCTTGACATTTAAAAAGTATTAGATGGTATGCTATGGTGTGGTATACTATACTATGGTATATAATTTAAAAACGAGGTTCTGACAGAGAGCGTATCTCTCCTAGCGCTGGATAGTGGCGGGGCACCGATGTCGTGTCATAACTTCAAGAAGTCGTTGGGTTTTAGCCGGTAAAAGCTGCCGGGTATTATCTCTGGTTCTGCGTGTTCACTATGAAAAAATATATTCTACAAACATTCTACCCGTAACACACCATGTAACTCAACATTATTATTCTTGGCCACAAAAAGAATTGTTCATAAATGACAGAATGATTAGGTTCCAGCGGCCATTGTTGCTCGCAAAGCTGGATATATCTCTCACTAATAACATTCTCCTTGTAATATAACTGCTCTGAAATTAATTCTTTATAAGGGAATAAAAGAACACATTACTTTCTGATACAAAGCAAATAAAGAAATATTATATTTCAAACGCACGTAATTAGCGAAGTATGTACCTCGAAGTTGAGTTTGCTGTTTCCTCGAAGTCTGTCTTATTAGGCAATAAAATGAGTTAAGGAATATGAAATAGTTCACATTTTTATATTATTATTTGCTTATTATTATTTTATAATTATTATTATAGCATGAAAAATATATAATATACAAAACTTTTAACTTCAATCTTTTGTCATAAAATATTTTTCTCATGCTTAATTTGAAAATTTTAACTGAACACGTAGATAACGTGCAAATTTATATAATAACAATTAATAGGGCTCATTTTATTGTGAGCACAAACATTTCTGTTCTTTTTATAATTTACTAGGTGTTGCACGCGACTTCGCACGCCTAACTTTATAAAATATATCCTATGTTGCTTGCTGATAAAGTAGCTTTCTATAGGTGAAAGAATTTTCAAAATCGGTCCCGTAGTTTTTGAGTTTATTCATTACAAATATACAAACCTATCTTTATAATATTAGTTACATGAGACTTACTGTTACAATTTTTGCGGTATTAATCTATACTAATATTATAAAGAGGAAAGATTTGATTGATTGTTTGTTGGTTTGTTTGTATTGAGCACAAACATTTCTGTTCTTTTTATAATTTACTAAGTGTTACACGCGACTTCGCACGCCTAACTTTAGTATAAAATATATCCTATGTTGCTTGCTGATAAAGTAGCTTTCTATAGGTGAAAGAGCTTTTAAAATAGGTCCAGTAGTTTTTGAGTTTATTCATTACAAACAAACATAAAAATCTTCTCTCTTTATAATATTAGTAAGTATAGATATAGATGCTTTCATTTATGATAATTTGCTCTTTTGTGGCTTGATTTTTTTTTTTTAATTAAGGGTCAGTCATCAGATGAACAGACGAAAGGAGATAAGGTGGACAGAGTCTCTGGCAAAAACAAGTATCATAGTTAGCAATAAATAAACGTTGGTGGAGATAATATTTATGTGGATATTTGTAATAAATCAAGCATAAACCTTATTGCGACAAAATCGGTGAACAGTTAATTTCACGGTTCAGAGCGATAAATTGGAGGCCTAGGTCATGTGATATCGCACATCTGGACTTTTTCCTTTGGGATTACTTTAAGTGAAATGTCTACGCAGATAAACTGGCAACTATTGAGGATTTGGAAGCCAATGATGTGCTTTAAGACAAGGACTAACCTCAGACCGAACACAATTTTTACCAAAATGATCGCAACCTATGAATTAAGGTGCAATATTGCACAAAAAATTGTTGTAGCTCTTCGGAGATAACCAAACAAATTAAAAATTGTAAGGTTTAAGTTTTTGTTTGTTTGTTTGTTTGTTATACTTTTATGCCTTAATTACTCAAAATCTTGGATAACTTTTGTCCAGAAAAAAAAACACATCTCGAGGTATCGTTTAAAAATGTATGAAAATCAACGCCTTGCGGAAATATTAATAAATTTTTGTCAAGAATTTAATTTTTAATTTTTCAACCCTTAATAAACAGAGGCTCGGACTAAGACGCGGACAAAACCTTACCTACAAAACCAAGACAAAACCACGACTTTTATTTTATTACATTTCCAGTAAATTGTTTCGACATTCAAACGTATTTTACCAAAACAAAATAAATGTGAAAATGTTCCCAAAGCATACCAATTTACACGAACGCCTGAGGGTTAGGGTTTCAAAACCAAGACATCACAAGGCCCAACGCATTTCTATGATTTGTAGAAACAAAACAGTATTACATCCCCGTCAAAACACGAGAGGAATATTATTATTTCATTAATGCGTTGCCATCTTAAGCGAACGTTCTAAACCAACACGGTTGTAAGGAATGAAGTGGATTTGTATAATGATATGAAATTATAATTATGGCCCGTCCTCGGCTTCGAACGGATGCATTTTTTCCAGCAAATTATACACAATATAATCATTCTTTTTTTTAATGTTGGGAAATCCTCTTGGATACCCAAGAACCTGTACTCTTGGATAACGTTGGTAGTGTAGGGCACACTGCGGAGATATGCCGTAGGTATTCGCACCGGCTAAAAACCCAACGAGTTTCTAACGCGGCCTTTAACGCGTCGCGGGGACATTACATAACATATACCGCCACCAATTCGTAACCTTCACAGTTTGCACGGGTTCAAAGCCAAATTGAAACATTTTCTTAAGGAACGGCAGAAGCAACAGGAAAATTTAGGAACAGAAACATCAATTATTTAATTTTGGACCGACGAAAACGACAAAACAAAAACGGAGGAGATACTCAATTCGACGCGTATATTTTTTTTATTATTTTTTTTTTTTATGTATGATCACGCATAACTTTTGACAGGGTAGTCCGATTTTGATAATTCTTTTTTTATTTGAAAGGGTGCATCCCCAAGGGGGTCCCATTTTAATGTGGAAAAAAAATTCGAACCCTAAGGATAGGAAAACAGGGGATGATTGATTGTTCACTCACCAATTGTAGCGTATAACCATGCATAATTTTTTACAGAGTAGTCCGATTTTGATAATTCTTTTTTTAATTGATAGGGTATACCTCGAAGTTGGTCTCGTATAAATTTGGAAAAAATATTCCCATCCTAAGGGTGGGAAAATGGGGTGGGAAAATTAAAAATTAAGCATGTAGTAAATATTAGATTATAGCCACAAAAAAATATAAAATAAAACTTTTTAACAAAAAATAAAAAACGCCGAAAAAACTGAAAAGCATAAAATAATCTTATAAAATAAGCTAAGTAATTTTGAGTCGGCGCAAACAAACAAAAATTACGTAAAGAGTGATGCGCGGCGGCGACTCAAAATTACTTAGATAAAATAATAAGATCGTAGTTCGAACATCGTTAGTCGCATATTTATTTACATTTATTGTTATACTGTATATATATCTTAAATATATTAATTAATATATTTAAGATTATATATTTTTTGATTGTACATTTGTTTTCATTTATAGAATGATATTATATTTTGATCTAGTGATATATAATATTCATTTGCAACAATCCGGCCTTGGCGGGCGTCCGTGAAGCCAACCATAAAGTCCTCAGCGGAAGATCAGCGCTGTATGTGACTCCTTGCACACACAGCATATGCTGAGTTGGGGTGCCTAATTGGGTCGATAGCGATACACTGGTGCATGCACTGGCAAGTATTGCAAGTATGACAAGTATTGCCAATATGATTAAGTGTTTTTTAATTTCTCTTGTTCTGGTATTTGTATTTTGTATTTTGTATTGTAAATTTCTTTTCTTTCTTACATTATATTCTGGTACAAAATTCGTAATTTTTAACACGATGAAATAATATGATGTTTGTACAAAAACTTAGTGTACACTAAATATGTTTGACAGATGTAATAGCAATCAAACAAAAAAAAATTATGGCTCGTTCACAACAAATGTTCCATATCGAGACATTTATATCTTGACGCTCACTTCATACGGGTACACCTGGTATATATTTTAAATGTTTTTCCATTTATTACGCGGAGAGGTGATCAGTCTAGTGAAGCCGCGGAGAAAAATTACAAAGTTACATCCGCTGGGATTAACCGGGAGACATCCGTTAATTTGTACGGATAACGAATGAATATTTTAATGATAAATTGCTTTTATTCAATGGAAAAAGAAAATATCCTAGTTTTTCAATTATACTTTTATATTTTGTAGTCTTGTTTACTTATGTAAATTTGAATTTGCTTAAAGTTAAAACCTGAACGACACTCTGGTAGGCCATATTTAGGTTTAAAATTTTTTCGTACGTTGTCGATTTTTGTAAAAAAAACCTGAGCTCGCGCGACTGAGATTATTTGATATTTATATAGAAATCAAATTAGTTTTACATTAAAATAATTAAGTTTAAAAATAAAAGAGTAAAATTTGTGCATTTTATCTGAGACTAGTTGGTACCCGCGACTTTGTCCGCGTTCTCTATAATCTTCTTCGATAAATGGACTATCCAATACAAAAATAATTTTTCAATTCGAACCAGGCGTACAACCAAACAAACGGACTCTTCAGCTTTATTTATATTGGTATTAGATTATTTAATTAATTCTATTTTTAAGCCCTAATAATGTATATTTATCCAAGTGGTAATAATTTTTAATCTTCATTCGTGTAAAAGTCTATCAGAAACTTTTTGAAATAGCCTTTTTTAACAGTGCTTTAATAAAATTGGACACTTTTCGAAATTCGACGTCATTTAAAGTTGTGCTCACAATCTCGTTAATAATTCTCGCGACAGATACAAAATGGCCAATGTTAAAGACTTTGGCTTACTTAAATTCTGAAATAAATTTGTGGTTAAATTCAATTTGCTTTTTACATAATTAAGGTATTATCTACTCTTTGCGATCGTTGTTGTGAAATAATAATATCTAAATAATATAAAATACTAGCTGTTCCACGCGACTTCGCTCGCATATGTAATTTTATAAAATACTAGCTGGTGCTCGCGACTTCGTCTGCGTAGAAAAGTATAAAATGCCATCTACCGTATTTTGGATAGATGGATATCTTCCGGGCCAAGCCGGGGAAAAGTATAAAATATATCTAAATTTCCCGTAAGAATGAAGCATTTTCCCGCGGTGAAAAGTACCCTATGTTCATCAAGGATAATGTCGGCTTCTAATGGTAAAAGAATTTTTCAAATCGGTCCATTAGTTTCGGAGCCTATTCTATACAAACAAACAAACAATCAAATATTTCCTCTTTATAATATTAGTATAGACTGGCTGTTGCCCGCGACTTCATCAGCGTTAAATAAGATAAAAAGTAGCCTATCACGTGTCCCGTACCTCTAAATGTTTATCTACCAAGTTTCATGAAAATCAGTTCATTCGTTTAAGAGGGATGGAGGAAAAATATTCTAAAAATGGTCATTTTAGTTTCAGTATCATGTATAGAGCCTATATACACGATATTTCTGAAAACAAAGTAAATTACTCCATCACCGACCCCTACAGATATATTATTAGTAGGTATTGATAGCCTATGTTACTCGCTGATGATGCTATAGGTGAAAGAAATTTCAAAATCGGTTAAGTAGTTTTTGAGTTTATTCATTACAAACATATTTTTACAATACTAGTATAGAAGTATAGATTACTATACAATGACCGTCAGCCATAGTTAGTAAAACTACAATTAATTACACTTAGGTATTTTTCATTGTTCCCCATAGAAAAAGTTATAAGGGTTCAATAGCACAACAATTGTTATAGTTATTACACTAAATGAAACGTCTTGCCCTTTAGAGACGTTGAACGTATGGAAAAATATCGATATCGATAAGTTTGAGGCGCCTTAGATATATTGAAATTATAATATAACAAAATACCTGCGTTTTTTGCCTTCTCAGTTCGCCCCATCTTCTTTAGTTAAAGAAGATCAATCAATATCAATCAATCAATCAATAGTAATAATAAATCTGTAAGTGTAGGTATTGTATGTGTGTATGTAAGTTCCTCCATAACTCTTAAACGAATTGACTGATTTTCATGAAACTTGGTAGATAAACATTTAGACGTACATGACAGAAGATAGGCTACTTTTTCTTTTTCAACGCGGACGAAGTCGCGGACGCCAGCCTAGTTTGAATAAGAATAATACAATAAAATGCTTATACTTACAATATACAATATTTTCTTAAGAAAAATTAAGTAAAATCTTTTGGATTTTTTTTCAAGGAACCATATTCTTCAACTAATTCGTAGGACGTTTACTGCTGCATATAGACCTCCTCAGTTTTCCAATTGAACCGGTCAAAAGCAGCCTGGATCTACGGTCAACCCTTATCAGATCATATATTATTATTGATATAAAATATTGGTCCATAGGAACAGATTCTTTTTTGTGTTTGTATTTTAAATATGATAAACACATACATATGTATGTTATTATATCCTAAAATAATTTTATAGATATTGTTTGGGAGTTCTCAAGGACAACACTAGCTAGTAAGGTATCCCTAGGTGACCCTCAGAGATTTACGATCGAAAAGATACGAACACAATGCGGGCTTGCAATACATCTGATATTGCATTTTTTGTCGTAACACATGATCTAGAATATTGCGTTTTTTATTACACTTTTTTGTACAGGTGCACCCTCACAATTGAATTCCATTGCATTTATTTTTGTTGGAAATTTTCCAAAGGTTTGTAGTTAAAGTTATTATTTTTAGCAGTAAAAATTACTACTGACAATTTTATTAGACAACTAGCTGGTGCCTGCGACTTCGTCCGCGTTGAAAAAGAAGTAATTCATTTAAGCGCCTCTTTGACCATCTGTCAAGTAGGCTAACTGCCATTTAAAGTCACCGGTAACCGGGGATAATGGAGCTGATATATATACCTTTGTTTGTACGGTAAAGGTCCCAAACATTGAAAAGAAAATAATAAAAAAATTCGCCTATCGAATGATGCAGTAAACCCTGCCTAAGAGTTATGGAGAAATACATACAATACCTACACTTACAGATTTATTTATTAGTATTGATAATAGGCAATGTATATCCAACTCAATTAAAATTTTACTCATACAATTTTAATTTTTTCTCCTATTTTTTTTTTACGTTTTTTCTCTCCATTAGAACCTTCCTCAGACTTAATCAAACACATCAATAAAGAAATCAGCCAAATCGGTCCAGCCGTTCTCGAGTTTTCCGCTTAGCAACACATTTAGTGATTCATTTTTATTTATAAACATATAGAACATATATATGTGTGTGTATGTCACTATTTGTGACGACCAATCAAACTACAAAAATAAAGAGCAAATCACATTAAAGTCTTCACATAAAATTTTATGTCGTACCGCAAGAAATTGTTATTAATCATACCAGTAGGTACCTAATTACCAAACAGTGACTAGTAGTTTTCTAAGAGTAAGTTTTAATTTTGCTCAATGTTTTGTGTCCTGAGCTGTATGCTAAAGTTTGTCGTTATAGAATCTAATTTTTATAATCTAAAATAAATAAATAAATGTTTCTTTAATGTACATTAATAATGTTATTGACGACGATCTACCATCAAGTAGACCGTCAGTCTGTCCTTACCTTCATCATCTCAGCCGTAGGACGTCCACTGCTGGACATAGGCCTGCCCCAAAATTTTCCAATTGGACGGGTCAGAAGCAGCCTGGATCCACCGTCGATCCGCGGCCCTTATTAGGTCGTCTGTCCACCTTGTGGGTGGACGTCCTACGCTGCGCTTGCTGGTCCGTGACCTCCACTCGAGAACCTTCCGGCCCCAGCGGCCGTCGGCTCTTCGTACTATGTGCCCTGCCCACTGCCACTTCAACTTACTGATTCGACGGCTTATGTCGGTAACTTTCGTACGTCTGCGGATCTCCTCATTTCTGATTCGATCTCGCAGTGTCCTTACCTTAATAAAATAAAAAAAAGTTGGAATTAGTAGTGGCATCAGTGCATTTTTCCATACACTTCCTCTAAACTGTGTTTAATAAAACTATAACTTTAAACTTTACTTGACTCAAAAGATGACTATTTGCTTATGCCTGTCTCGTTGGAGTCCTTGTAATGAGTAAATAAATAAATAAATAACGATTTAAATGTAAGATTTTACTAAAATAGAAACAAGAGTATTGTTTATACTATTTTTTTATAATACTATACCAGTAAATAAGTTCAAACAACTCGGTATTGCAAGCTCAAAGCTGCGGCAAGTAATCAATCTACACAAGATTAATTATCGTATCTGGATTAACTTTTTGCAACGTTACTATAGACCTATTAGCACTAGGCAAAACAAGTACCAGAATGCGTATTAACTCCAATATATTATTAAGAGAAAAGGCACTTTATTAAAGCGATTGCTTCGTACCAACAAACTTATATAAGTTGCGGTGTATCGCTTACGCTTTTATCGAGAGGATGATTTATCGCTGGCCGAACCAACGGGAAATAATAACGGCTGCCCACACATCCGCACACTATTGTACAATGACCATGCATTTTGGGAGTTTTTTTATTATATTTCGACAATTAATTTGAATTTATTTTTACTATTATTATTTACATAATATTTATTTTAACGTTTAACGTTGTTAAATCCTGGATACCCAGCAGTGTAAGGGACTTTTCAGCGAGTCCATTGATGGGCGGGGTTACTGGGAGGTAGGTGCCACGCAACGGTTATCCACCTTGGTGCACCCTGGGCGGAGGTGTTCAGGCGAAGTGCATCATTTGCAATCCCCTCTTACCCCAGACTATTGCTAGGTCTTCGTGGGGCTGATGTAAATGATACTATTCTGACTTTATTTAACACTAATTTAGTCCGGGGCGCGTCCGGCGCCTATGACGCTCACAATAGACTGCCTTGGAAGGACTGACCGCTGTCGCTCCATGCTGTTGCTATAAACATCGCAAAACTTGATGGGCTCTGGGGATATCACGTGTCAAATATGCGCAGTAACTGATTTCGGGACTGTTTGTGAGGTATTGCGACGCTGGGATGGGCGACATGGAATGAGCGAGACGTAATGATAACATTTGTACGAGAGAAAGCAGGTCCGCCGTATTGTTTGGAATTCTACATGCGCAAACGAGATACCCGCTCAAGGTCAGAGCCCATTAAATTTTGCGACGTTACCGGCTAAAACATAATGACTTTCTAGCGCGGCCGTTGATGGGCGGCCATGCTGTTGTATTTCGATAAGTGAGTAAGGATTGCCAAAGCCCATTTGTCTATCATTTCCCAATTACCTATCGTTAATGCTAATATAGTCGGTGGGGTACTGCAGTAGATACTACCGTCAGGTAGTAGCCACCTACCATCAAGTGGACCGTCATCCTGTCTGTCGAATAAATAAAATTAAGAAAAAGGCAATTTTATGTTTAACTATTATAATAATAATAATGTCAAGAAAAAGTCATTGACACGTTTAACCAACAATTTTAATACTATCATAATATAACTTAAGGTCAACGATGAGTGAAATATGTTTTAAATCTCCAAATTAGTTGGTAATTCTATTCTATTTACTTTATTATTTTTAGTGTCGCAAAAACTCAAGAATCGCTAAGTTTATTTTAATTCGGTTTTCACTGATGTTGAACGTTTGTAATATAAAAATTGCACCCCGGGCGAAACAGGAAGCGGATTCCTAGTATGTAATACAAATGTACGCACAAAATATTATTATATTATAGCAGAAGAATTAAAATATGTAGCATGGTCACCCCAGGAAGAACATTTTCGTAAAATGAAAATAACTGTGTCACGATGAGCCACCCTTAAATCTTTCCGTTTAATCGATCTTTTCTCTTATCTCTTGTACCTACGTATTTTACGTTTATTCTCCGGCTCGATCTAATAAAATCCTATTTATAAATAAACAACAATGCTGTGATATTTTATTATTAAAAATACTATATAAATATATAATATACTATATATACTACTAAATAAAGTAACACGGACTTATTCACATGCAATAATTAAGTGGTAATAATAAGTATAATCAGTTTTAACGTCTTGTTTTCACAGACGAAGTTTATTTAGATCTTAGGTAAGTACTTTTATTATTTTATCAAAGAAAAGTATAACAAAGGACACCCACATTAGGTATAATTCTAATCCGATTGTCGGATATACCAATACTTGAGTACCTTTTGGGTTGTTAAGAGCTTTTTTTTTAAAGATATCTAGAGAGAAAAAATAACTACCTACGTTAAAATGCGTTTTCACTCGTAAAAAGAGCAGGAGTGCTATGGAGCTTCGAAACAGAAACTAGCGGCCTACTTGTTAAAGTAACAATAAATCACTAAGGGCCTCTTTCACCAACTACAAGTAAAGTCTTAATTAGCCACTTTGAGAAATAATTTTATGTTTTATTGAATTATGCACTCTATCGGTTTAGTGTGCATCCTTCGATTATTTTATTATTTTCTTTTTAGGGTTTGGCCTTTTAACGTACAAACAAAGATATATCAGCTAAATTATTTCCGGTGACAGGTGACTTTAAATGACGGTTAGCCTACTTGACAGATGGTGAAAGAGGCCCTAAGGGTGGATTGTACCGTATTGCTTGGTTATTGTTTCGGTCAAAATTAACTTTAGCTGTAACTTTAACGGTGACAGTCGAAATTAACAATCGCATGTTGCACCATGATATTGTTCGTCACTGTTAAAGTTAAAGGGGGTTGCCATTATAAAATAATGTAATTTTCTTAGGTTGTCCATGGGTTGTCCTGGTAATAATTTTTTTAATGTGGCAACATTGAAAATCATCTGTCACAGTTGACTTAACCGAAACAATTAGATTAACCCGCCTATATCGAGCGGTTAAGGTTAGGGTTAAGTTATGACGTCATTTAACAGTTGTAATTATTTTTTTGTGATAAGGGTGGCCCCTAAGTGATATGGGCCACCTTGTTACTTAGGGGTATAAAAATAGTTTTCGACCTATTCCCAGACCTACCGAATACACAAAAAAAATCATAAAAATTGGTCAAGCCGTTTCGAGAATTTATATAAATATAGAAGATAAAAGAAATATAAATTAATTAGAGGTAAAATAAGATGGCTTTAAGTGACGCACAAAGCTACTGGTAAACGATGTTAAATTCAAATAACATTTTAAGAGAGGCTCTTTACATAATGAGATGCTTTCCCTTTTTATATAACTGTCAAAAACGGAGATCTAACAAATAAAAAATGTAAAAGATGGAAAATACTGCGTAAAATGGGAAGCTTTCTTCGTAATAAGCACGTAAAGGCTTTTGTTTAATGTTTTTTTTTTTCTTCACGTGAACAGGTAATTGGAAAAAGGAATCAAGAATGTTTCTTTACATTAAAATAACAATCTTGTGCCTCGCTCAACTGTCTTATGTTTTAGTGAAGGAAATGTTAGTTACTAGTTGGTGCCCGCGACTTCATCCTCTTTGAAAAATGAAAAACACAATATTAACATATTGGATACTTTTTATTTCGGAAACAAGCTTCTGTTGGATTATTAAATATGCTAAAATTTGTATTATATAAATTGTACCTTCCACAAAAGTTTCCTAAGTAAATGAAACCTAATTTTGTATTTGATTAGATTAATAAATAATATAAAAATTGTCTCACTTTCTGTACAAAAATCACTGTTAATTTATAAAAACTTAGGTATTAGTTACTATATAGTTCACCCGGAAAACTTCGTACCGCCCCGTTATCTGTGAATATTTTACTAGTTCAATTTTATTTATTCAGCTTTCACAACAGGCCTAACTCTTCAACGTTTTTTAACTTCTGTGCTTCAGTTCTTTTGTGTTGAAACTTAATTGGTAAGGTACAAGAGGCACCAGCCAGCAAAGTCACAACAAATCCAACGTTGCCCCAAAAATAACCAAGAACTTCATTCATGTATCCAAAGATTAATGTTGTTACAAACGTGAACAGAAGAGACATCATATTCATTATGGTCCCAACGATGAGTTCTGATTCCGGATACGTTAATTCTGTAGCCACATCGAAAGATACAGCTGTGAAGCCACAGAGAAAGGTTCTGAAAGAAATTATAAAATAAATTTGGTTTAGGCCTGAAAGACATATATTATTTCGATGGTTGAGACGCTATTAGTTATACACATTGACATGAAATATTATTTGTTTGTATAGTGATAATAATGTCTTTAAATCCTACGAATATTATTAACCAGTTGATGGTTTCGCTAGCGTTCCAAATAAAAGATAATTTAAAAAATACGTGGACGACGACGCAGGCAAAAGCTTTATCAATTTAGCTTTAACAATATAAATAGGTATACTTAACTATAACTTACCCAACAAATGCTGCACCAGCATACATTATCCAAACAGTTTTGCAGTACAACAACAAAAGTGTGAACGTCGCCATAGAAACGGAAGACATGTAGTATATGAAAATCAGAACGGATTTAAACTTCTTGGTTCTGTCTAGTATAAAGCCGAAAGTTACGGACGCTGTCATTCCGAACACAATCATTGTAACACCGATACGTCCTGCGTCTTCATCGTGACCCTAAAATTACCATAAAATAAAGGTGAATG
This sequence comes from Synanthedon vespiformis, assembly GCA_918317495.1. Taxonomy (NCBI): domain Eukaryota; kingdom Metazoa; phylum Arthropoda; class Insecta; order Lepidoptera; family Sesiidae; genus Synanthedon; species Synanthedon vespiformis. The sequence goes on along the minus strand of OU906968.1, from coordinate 4,105,092 downwards.
AGTGGTTATGGTGCCTAACTTGTGAGGGCCATCGATGTATATTAATGGGCCCTGTCAAACAAAAAATCACTCCCTCAAAACTAATATAATTCGCAAAATCATATTAGTTTTTGTAGGTGCTGCCCGATCTAGTGACTCGTTGGTGGGTCGTATTGCTCGGCGGGATTAACAAAATTAGTAGAGTCGGTACACGGATCCTTTGTTCTAGTTTCGTGTAAGTGGACACCACTGTGGTTTCTATTAAAACGAAACCATGCACTCAAGTACACGTGTAATTTTGCGGATCGTTTTGCCAGTGTTATTTGTATGGAAAGGGCCCATCCATATACATCGATGATGGCTGCCTCATCTGGTGGAGAAGGTAGCGTGTCTTAACGTTCCCTTACCCCGCCCATAGACAGCACGAAGAAACACCGTGGGGATTTTAGTGGGTAGAAGTCCCAAATACCTCACAATGGCCAATGACCGGTGGGGATCTGGTTCGCAGATTTTCCCACGCAAAAAAGGGTGAATTAACTCTCTGTTTTAGGATTCCCGGGTCCGATTCCCGGAAAAGTCAACTTTAGAAACTTACATTTAGTTACTTACCGGAAAATACTCCAAAAATATTTGACTTAGTAATGTTGACAGCCCATTGAAACATCCGTTATTAACTCCAGTGGTTATAAACAAAGCCACGAGATGGCGCTGGCAAAATAACCGCTTCAAAATTCTCATGTAACCCATTTCATCGCTAGATTTCTTGAGCCTGGCTTCAGCTTGACTACGAGTCGGTGGTAAACTTGGTTCTGATTGAAATGCTAAAAATATAGCATGATAGAATTATAGAAATTACTGTAGAACCTGCTAGGAATGCTAGGAAATAACAGGAAAATGTCTACATATGCGTCAAACCATCTTATCGACCATACGCCTGTATATATAACGTTTTATTATATACTAGCTGTGCCAGCAAATTCGCACGAGCGGTTTTCTTACGGTTGGTATTTCGTTATAACTTTTTTGTTTGTAAACCGATTCGAATATAACGAACACAATGTTACGCGAAGCTTGCTGCAATACATCAGAGAAAACCGCATTCAAATCGGTTCAGCTGTTTCTGAGATTAGCGTGAACAGACAAACATACAATTTTTTTTTTATCTACCACGTGTAAAAATTGTGTTTATTTTTTAAGTATATATATAATTGTTTTTTAAGTATATATATATTTATTAATTAAAAAGGAAGACTTACTGAGGATAACAAGTAGGGCAACGAAACTGGAAGTGATAGCAAAATAAGTGAACATCCAAAACATGTCTCGGACTATATCATCCACGTTTTCATGGTTTGCAACAAGTAACGGTGGGAGGAAAAATCCCACCACTAAACCGAACTGGAATCCAAAAACACCAATACTGCATGCTGAAGATACCTAAAAATAAATTTAAAAAATTAAACACATCGTGGCTTTTTAAGGGTTATTTGTACAGACACGTTGTCCAGACCCTAAGCAGTACCTAACTCAAAAATTCCACTCAAAATTTTTTACTCAATTCAAGTTAAATTATTGCAGCATATTATATAAGAATTATTAACAATTCGAATAGACAGAGAACGTGAAAGCTCTCAGCAAATGCAGCTTGAGTTGGTTAATTTGCATTTCACTTTGAACGACGTTGGCAGCGACTTGCCTAATTATTACATATTCATCAAGAACGCCCAAATGTCTTTGCTTGGATGGGTTTCGCTTCTTTATATTAAGTATGTATATCACATAATAAAATTTTATAATAATATAATTTTTAATATTTTTTTTTTCAATGCAATCCACTTGATGGTAGGTGGCTACCGTCATTTAAGGGCACAAGCAGCAATAGGAATCCATACTAATATTATAAAGAGGTAAGGTGATTGAGGGACACTATTCCAAGCTGGTACCCCACGACAACTTCTTTAATTATATTTACACCTAGTGTTATTAAGAAAGAAGACACATTTTGTGAGAAACACGCCATTATGTAATAGGTATTCACAATCCCGTACGGAATAGCGAATATAACGGATTTTAACACCGTGAATGTTACCATAACTCGTAAATCCTACACGAAATACACAAAACACAGGCGAAATGGCGAAATACCAATCAAAATGCAAATTAATTTTCAAACCATGCAACTACAATTTATACCTTAACACGTTGCAATACGGACTAGTACAGACGAAAAAATAAATTTGTCGATTGGTACAAACCACAAACGTTATCGTATTAACCCTCAACTTAACCGCATGTGGTCTAACAGACCTTTCAAATTGTTTCTTTTTTGCTTCTGCAAAAATTATTGTTTCAATTGTTAGGTTGCTAGGGTTTATATTGTGCAGTTTAGCGTTGATTTTAGAAATCTTTGTACTCGTAGCTTACCTACTGTATATCATTAATATGAATGTAAGTTATAGGACTCAAAAATTATAATTTAAAAAAGTAAAACAAAATCAAAAATATTTTTTGACTTTTTGGATCGATTTTATATAAGACTTATAAGACCGGGGTATGAAAATTTATGGAAGTAAAATCAAACGTCGCATGTCACACGTTACGCGTTACAGGCTACAATTATGCTTCAACAATTTAATTATATTTATTAAATTATTTATTTATTCGTTCGTATTTATTATTATTTTTTTTTAAATTAAGTTATTAATCGTTCGTAAGGAATAAACTCCAGTCGTGCGTCGAAGTTTATTAAGTTATATTGATCCGTTCAGTTGTATTAGAATATTTGTGTTCAGTTTATAGCTGGAAATATATTAAGAGATATTTTAATAAACTTTGAAATAATATATAAAAAAATAATATGTAAATATTATCTCAAAAAATATAGGCCATTGAAAGGGTTAGGTTAATCGTGCTTATGGGTTGTGGTTCCATGGTGAGTTATCAAGGTGTAGATTGCTTTAGCTTTAGAAGTTTTGAAGCTCGTTCAACATTTTAACCTGCTAATACCCGCTTTGAGTTTTATATGAGTTACGTAGCAATATTTTTTAATATGTAATTTAGATTTGCATTTAGAAAAAAATTATTCAAAAACAGTCCACTTTTTAAAAACTTTCGTCACAACCATTATATCCCTTGATCTATAAATAAATAATCTTACCTTTTTAAACGAACCTTGGACAGTTTAGTTAGACATTTAAAATATAAATTATGACTAATTCACACATTATTGAAATTTCTTTTAAAAAATTATGACCATTAATAACGTATGTAGATGGCATGTATAATATCTATACTAATATTATAAAGAGGAAAGATTTGATTGTTTGTTTGTTTGTATAGAATAGGCTCCGAAACTACTGCACCGATTTAAAAAATTCTTTTACCATTAGAAGCCGACATTATCCGTGATGAACATTACTCCAAGACTGACCCCTACAGATTTATTATTAGTATTGATGATGATAAAGTTGTTAGACAGGCTGACGTGACGATCCACTTGATTGGTCCACTTGACCTCAATTAAAAACTATTAAACAATATGAATGTTGATATCAAAGCCTATCTTGTCTTTTTATCCTATCGGTATTGTAGCTTATTCGCAGCTGCTTGCGGCTACTGTTTCTACAAACAAATTCTAGTAATTTTCTTACTGCCATGTTTCAAGTGCACGTTAATTTCATTTCTTACTTCTCTCTCCCCAAACCAAGTGCTGGATAATTTCTGCGGCACACTGAGCATCAACACCTGTGCTACAGCCACAACTGTTTGACCAATCAGTGTCACTGTGAACCTGTCGGGTGAGGCCGAGAGTACCTTGATGCAAGACCCTACCGCAGTTGCGGTGGATCCGAGGATAGCAGTCCATCGAAGACTCTGAGAAAATAAAAATGTACTTTATATAAATTTTATTTTTAATAATCTTTGTTTGGTATATATTTTTTTTAATTCCCTCTAATTTCTTTAAAATTTATAAGGATTTTTTTTTCATAAGGCGGTTTATAATAATTTAATATAGTATAAGTAGATTAATATAGTATAGATAAAATAAATATATATAAGTAGAAAGCGGAGAAACAGAAAGAAGGCAGCGTCTTTGTTTTATAACATTTGTAATTTTGAAGGAAATTTAGAAATGGTCATAATTTTACAAAATTTAAATAAAACAAATAGGTTTCATTATTTTTTTTCATCATAAAGTTGACACTTTTGCTAATCTATCACATAATAATTATAATGCTGATCTACCACCAAAAATATATATATTTAAGTTACTATAGTTTAGTAATCCTAGATTTCGGTGATTCAGTGTCAAGAGAAATAACACTTTTATTTATTATCTAAAGTATCTATCTAATTATCTAAAGTAAAACCTTGTTAAAGAGATACAACTGTAGTTAAACTCATACGAACTTCGCCAACATTTCTTGGAGTAACTAACCGCGAACAGTGATAATTGTACAACTGTTGTTAAAAGGAATTTACATTTCTCACTACACTCAGGTAAGCAGAGGAACAGTTTCACGTAACATTTTGAACGTAAGAACATTATCACTTCACCCCAAGGTAATGCTATGTTAAATATGGTTAAATACAACCAAGGGCATCTAATGTTAAACCTGTAGTAGTGATAATTATGTGGAACGGATCTTGCTGGTTAATGACTCTAATCTCTGCAATTTTTAACCGACTTCAAAAAAGGACTCAATTCGACCGTATATTTTTTTTATGTGTGTTCGTGGATAACTTCGTCGTTTATGAGCCAATTTTGATGATTCTTTTTTTGTTGGAAAGGAGATATTCCAACGGTGGTACCATGATAAGAAATCCAGGATCTGATGGTGTCATCCCAGAGAAATTGAGGGCAATCTTCTAAAATCGTAGTGGCGACTAGTATGTTTGCTTTTTGATTTTTATGATTCTTTTTTTATTTGAAAAGTGGTGCTTCCCGGGTTGTACCATTTCAATTTAGTCCAGTTCTGACAATGGCATCCATGAGAAAAGGGTTTGAAGTCGGTTTATTTTTGTTAAAAAGAGTTATGATTATGTTCTGTAAGAATGTACTAAACTGTTCTTGTTCCGAATTTGAAATGAATACCGTTAATAGTCTGATGGAATATGCAAGATAGAAATTATGAAGGACGCTTTTGTTATACATATGAAAAATTCTATAATTTTGACAATTCCTATCTAATCAGTTAAAAGAAAAAAGAAGGGAGAAAGATTAAATACATATTATGATTTTTATAAATATGGAAGAATGGCACAATAGATAATGTGGTTTATTTTATGGTACTATTAAGGCAGACTTAAATCAGCTTATCATGGCAATATAAAATAAATATTCTCTCAAATAACTATTTTTAACAAAAAAAAAACCGACTTCTCATGGACGTTTTCTCATGGATGCCATTGTCAGAACTGGAGCAAATTTAAATGGGACCACACGGGAAGCACCTGATTTCAAATAAAAAATAGAATCAACAAAATCGGTTACTCATCAATTATCAAACGCAGTACAAAGTTATGAGGTAACAAACATTTTTAAAAAAACAGTCGAATTGAGAACTTCCTCCTTTTTTGGAAGTCGGTTGAAAATACACCGGAATTTGCATAGGACAATGAACAGAAATCTCATGAAATGTATGACATAACCAAAGTAGTCGAAGCAGTAAATGGAAATGGGCAAGGCAGTTGTTGGACCGTCAGTGGGTTGCAGTGAATGAGTGCTGAAGTCCAAGAGTTTGGTCCTCAACGGAAAAGTCTATTCAACCGTTTATGATCCAGCAATGATGACGATGATATTGCTTAGTAATAATATATTGATTAATATATTGATGATTACATATTGTTGTTTTAAAATGTCATAGAGTGTACATTACTTGCTACTTTGCTACCTGGAAGATAATCCGATATTTTGTTGTTACACTATTGTTAGTCTTAACTAAGTTATGTTAGGTGAAACTGATCCCACATTACGAATACTTGGTGAAAATCTTCGACGGTATGAACGAAATAGACATCCTTGTAAATACACGAAACATGAACCTCAAACCCAAACTTGTTCAAATACTAGGTTATTGTAATGAACTAGCTAGAGATTCAAATTAAGTTTGATTTATATGATACCAGCAAGAGCCCGCGACTTCTTGTGCGTTAAAAATGAAAAATATAAATATCTGAGTAAATATATGACATCTTTATCGCTGTGACAATGGTGGCGTTCAATATTTATATTTTTAATCGATCCCTCGGGAACATAAATGTTTTTCCAAGATAAAATACTATGTGCCTGTCTGCTTGGTGATCTTTACATAAACGAAATTAACGGCAGCTTTATTGGCGGGCTTAAAAAGTTAAAAACTGAACGAACTAAGTAGCGGGCGATAGTAATTAATATTTTAATGCTAGGCACTTACAATTTTGTTCATTAAACTGGCTGCCGGTAATGCCAGCGGGAGATAACTTCCCATCATAATTAACGAGGTCAAATTCACGTGCCAATTATTGACTCCGTAGATTTTGCACACTTTGTCCGCAATAATTGAATATTGGAGCCATTGGGATGAATTGCAGATCATGTATAGAACGTACAGCATCAATATGTACCATCGCCTTTTGTATAGTTTCAACTCAGGACTCCTTTCTTTTATTATCTGTCCTTCCACTGCCAACTCTTCCTTTCCTTCTGCCATTGCGTAGGTTTGCACCAACGTTTGATCCACTCCTCAAACTTGAAATTTGTTTACGATTTCCCCAAAAAGACTCCATCAAAACTCGCTTGATTTTTTTATTATTTACAAATTTAATATATCTTCTGAAAGTCTTTTTCTTCTTTGCTGTCACTCTTTTTAAACTTTTTAAATACGATGTTTAGTTCTATAAAGAAACATTAAATTAAATTAGACGAAGGAGAAGTAGTCTTTATATATAAATTTACCATGAGATTTATTATAACCTGATAAGCAACCTTCGTTAGAGCCAGCAATAATTAACTTTAAGATAAAGAACAAGCAAACTCAGAACGTCATATTATTATGTTGTTAATTGGATTACCTACATATTCATTGTTAGTTTTGATTATGATACAAACGTAAAATATTAATACATTTACTAGTTTAAGACGTAGTTATAGTTGTGCTACTAGTATGTTCCCATAGTCAGGATAAACTTTTTAAAATTATATCACCAAAGTCTGATGTCGCCTAAACCTGACTAAAACTGAAGCTAAAATATTAACTAAATATAGATTCCTAAATTAGCGTGGTTTCACCAAATATTCAGTCAAGTTTAGTAATAATTAATTACACGAAAACCATTTAACAATTAGTAATTAGTTTTCAGAATGTGCTAAGTCATTGCGCTAAAAGGAGAAAAATCTGGAATTATTCGTTATAACGGCTCAACAAAAGTCTTGTTAATATTACGGCAACACAATAGTTTCAAGAACTTTGTCGGGTTACAAATTACCAAGGAATATTATACAATTATCGGAGCGAGTCTAGGAGGATAAGGATTGTTGTTATCAGTTGATATACTACATTTGGTATACTAGAAAGTAACATGGAAACATTTTGATTTTTTAACAGGTATGGGACATTTTTTTTATTCTTAATTTTTATTCTTTTCAATAAAAATAGAAAAAAAAACACAGATTTTACTAGGGTAAAATTTGGTATAAGTAGGCACTGATACTTCGGCTATATTTCCATGACATGGTAACCTTCACCTGATCTGATGCCACAACATCTGGTAATCTGCGGGAATAACCAACTCCTCAGCAACTGACAGCATGATGTGTTTGGGCTCAATAGAAAGTCGGGGATTAGTTTATAATTTTAATTATAACCTGTTCCTTTTTGAAGTTTATTCTTTAAGAATCGATTTGCATAAGCCACAAGCTCGTAGCTGGGCCCGTAGTATGAAAATTTTGGCAGTAAAATCAAAATGCGTTGCGCCATCTACACAATATTATTTAAAAAAGAACAATGTTGTTCTTTCGGCGTGTTAGAATTGTAAAAATTTAAATTTTATAATCATTTGTAAGGAGTAAACTCTAGTCCTTTGTCGGAGCTGACACACACATTTTTTTTCAGGGTAATTGTAGTCCCCAGGCTAGGCTATGGCTTCAACTTTTCACTGGGCTTTTATGATATTAATAAGGAAGTATTTTAGATCGACTGTCGTTAATACCTACTTGTGACAAAAGTTAATGCTAAATACATAGTTTGATCAAGCACTTTGAGAAAATTCCCCTTCGGCCATAACTTTCAATGAAAATTATCAAATTCAAATCGTTGAATGTGTAATAATATTCTATTGAATATATTAATATGAAAATATATTAATTAACGCCATCGAATTTTGATTGCGGATGAGAATTAACGAAATTACGCCAACAGCCTGAATTACGTAAACGCCATTTATAGGTTGTTAATATGAATAAAACATGACTTTTATTTGGGCAATTTGTTAACAATTTCGCATTTCATATTTACTTAGAGATAAAATTGAATCGGCTCTCTATATAAAATTTATGTATCACTAAGTTTTGTAAATAAAGTATTATTATACTATTGATATTTAAAATATCGGGACAAATAATACTTATATTGTAACATTTTTCTTATGAAGACAGACAAATTGCTTTCAATAGAAAGACGTTATGTCGAGTCTGTTATAAATTTATTTATTAAACTTCTTTCTTTCAAACATAAATTAAATCAATGCTAATCTCTAAACTCTAAATTGATAAAATATTACACGATTTAAGAGCTGACTAATAACCAAAAGGTCTCCGATAATTATCACGCTAATAAATCTAATACTGCGACCATTCAAAGCAATAAGTAAACTTGGAATCAGCTTCGACCGATCTATTTGTATCTATCTATGACCTTGGCAAAGACTTCAAGTCCCTAGTAACCAGAGCAGGTCAACTTAATTAATTCAATCAAACATTATGGTTGGTATTATGAAAATTTGCAATCGCCTCTTGAGAATCTTTAGACATTCAATACTTACATTTACAATTAAAGATCAAGGCAATATTTATGTTCAAAATGTATGTGCTTTTTCCGGAATTTATGTACTCTCGGAATTACTGCACCCGGGCGAAACCGAGAGCGCCCTTTTATCTATACTACTAATATTATAAAGAGGAAAGATTTGATTGTTTGTTTGTTTGCATTTCCGAAACTACTGGATCGATTTGATCAATTCTTTTACCATTATAAGCAGACATTATCCGTGATGAACACAGGATACTTTTTACCGCGGGAAAATGCTTCATTCTTACGGGAAATGTAAAATAAAAGTAAATACTAGCGGCTTGGCCCGGGAGATAGCGCCATCTATCCAAAATACGGTAGATGGCGTTTTATACTTTTCTAGTTGAGAACACCAGCTAGTATTTAAGCACTAGCACCAGCTAGTTGAGTGATAAAACATAATTATTGTGAATAAAATTAAAATTTGTAGCTAAAGATGAACGCGGTTCATATTTAACATCAGTTATTTTCATACAGCAAATGACAATGCAAATTTATTCCAGTTTTCACATTTATTACACAGTCGGTAAACATGTTTGTGAACGAACAAAGTTAATTATGTCATATTGCTAGAGTGGTAAAGCAGAGCGCTCATATCTGAATGTAAATAGCATTTTATCACAGTACAAAATGATAAAACAGTGTGTAACTTGTAATGTAATAAAACAGTGTAATGCGGGGATTAAATACGTAACAATAAATTAATAAAATCTACGTCATTTTTTCAGCCGTGCGTATTTGTAGTTTCTTGGAGTAAGTAAAGGCAGATTGTAAGGAGAATTTAGCAGAGGCGTAAAGTAAAACAGTGAAATTGACTCCGTCGATACACAGTCACGGTGGTTTTGTATACAAAACAAAATACAAACAATAGCACAATACATAAAATTGTATTGTATACAAGCAACATAAAACACAAGCAAGCTTGTATGAAAGTGTAGTTCTGTTGAGGAACGAATTGTTGGCGCGTAACCTTCGGGCGCAGCGACACCTATCGTCGAAACTAAAAACCATTTTTTTGGGAAGCTAAGTTTTCACTTCTCACAGTCCTGCCAATGACATGTCATGTTTATTTTTAATAAAATATTTTTGTTGTTTTTTTAGCAGTGTTAAAAAGTACACTGAACGTTGCTCAACGAGCTATACAGAGGGCTATGTATAGCAATTTTCCGGCATACAGGGAATCGAACCCAGTATTACTCCTGAGACTGATAGTTAAAGCAATCACTTAAACGACTCGAGGAAGGGACTCGTTTCTGTAGTATACATGAATTAACAACCAGTGTAAAAAGTGCAAACCATGTAATTAATCAAACCAATCAATTAAATTAGGCATGTTATTTTGATCCAGTTACTTACCCTTGTGACAACGATTATTATGCACACACAAGTAAACATTATGTAATGTTATGTAACAGTGGATTACTCGGCTTAGCACTTAGTATTTTGGAGACATTACAAGGGGACTTAGTGGGTCAGGCCCTTAGACCCTTTATAAATGTAGGGGGCAACATAAACAACGCACTCCTGTTTTGTTTACGGGTTGGTACCGTTAGGTCACATTTTCAATGTTACAAATATTAATTCATTTAAAATATCTCATTAGCTAGAGAAATTTCGTAATAACGTAAACGTAAAAATAATGATAACTTTGGCATCGCGGATAAAATAAAAACTAAAGATAATGGCCGCTGTTCATTGTGAAGTGAGGCTGATAAAACTACGCCTTCGTCGTGTACCTACATGGTTACCGAGGTGGTATACAATGAAATCAAACTACGCTTCGCTTTACTAGTAAAGATATTTACCAGTGAAAATGCTCAATTTCGTAGTGAAGGGTGTAAAAACCAGTCTTCAAAAACAAAAGGCAGGTTGAAATCATATTATTTTATAGATAAGAAAATTTCGGAGCCAATATTTTCAATAAAAATAAACAAAAATTGAGGTTACATTTTAGAAACAGTAAACCATCGAAATAATATATTTTGCGCATGTTTGCTTATATTATAAAATACTATTAATTGTACAACCAGTATTTTGAGCAGATTTTTAATCATGAAAAACATAATTATATAATGATATTAATATCATCTACGCACACATGTTTATAAAACCGGCTTAGTTATTTTGTTCGCAAAATTCTACCTATGAGCAATAAGGAATAAATGTCTAACACCTAAGAAAAAGGGGCTCGGACTCGGACGAAGTCGCGGACCAAAGCTAGCATTAAATATTTTTAGATTATGAAGATCTGTTCAAGCGTTTGAAGACCAACAGTCCGTTGTCTAGTTACAGTAGAAACTTCACTAACTTCCATGTGCTCTATTGATGTGAAATTTGGTATACTGTTACTTCGGTGCTACTTCCATGACTTAGTTACCTTGACTTGACGGTGCAGCAGCAAGTAGTCTGCGAGATACCCAACTCCTCAGCAACTTACAGCAACAAAGTGTGTTTGGGCCCAACACACTATATCTGCTGTAAATTAGTTGTGGAGGTTTAGTTCATAACTTTAAATATAGCTGATTTAAATAAAATAATTAACTTAATGGAAACAAACCAACTGGACCGAGTGAATTACCCAAATACCCACGTTTTACCTGAAGAGCTGTCTGTATTAATTAAGATAAATTTATCAAACCCGATGATCATCGGTCTACGTAATTGAAAATTCAAATGAACCGTAACAATTTATGCTAACTGTTTTTGTCTATTCCATTGTTGAATATACCTGGGTTCGATTCCCGGTTAAGGTCAGCTTTGGAAATGAACTTTTCATAGTTCCATTACCTTATCCCTTAGTAATCCGTCATTCATAAATAGCTGGTGCCCGCGGCTTCGTCCGCGTTGAAGCAGGAGAAAAAGCAGCCTATCCGGTGTCCTGTACGTCTAAATGTTTATCTACCAAGTTTCATGAAAATCAGTTAATTCGTTTAAGAGTTATGGAGGAACATACATACACTTACAGATTTATTATTAGTATTGATTGATGATTCTTTGATCGGCAGTGCGCTTGCAGCACTAGCTAGTGGCGTTGCTTGTGTTATAATCAAAAAAATCAAAATCAAAATATTTATTTATCAATTAGGTTTCTACAAGAAACTCTTTTGATCGTCATTATAAATTTAAATTTACCAGGGTTTCGGAAAAAAGCCAAGATGGCGATCCTGAGAAGAAACCCCGAAAGAAACTCAGGATACTATTCTTTTTGTCATCATTAAAATGTAAAATAGTACAATACACTTACTTAATATTAACAAACTTAAAGTATATATATACAAATATAGTTTTACAATACAAAACATAGTACGAACTCCGAATAGCTTAAATCCAGGCTTCTTTGTCGCTTAAATAATCAGTGATTTTATAATAGCCTTTTGAGAGGAGTTTAGTTTTAATGACACATTTAAATTTATTTATAGATAAGGCTCTGATTAAGCGATAGTAGCCACCTGACTACTATCGCCACTTGATGGTAGGTACCATCAAGTGGACCATCAGCCTATCTGTCTAGTAGCTCTGGTCTAGATCTACCACTAGTGACAGGGAACAAAGAGTCATAAACGAGGAGTAGGCTTAAGAAAGAACCCATGACGGCACTCAGCGCCTTAAATACGGTACAGTAAAAAAAATCATCGCACGTTTCAGTCGGGGTCTTTCGAATCGAGTTATTCGTTCGGCATTCGATGCATAATAATAATCGGTATGCGATTATATGAATTCCACGGTGTATGGGCCGATTCCATCCGATTCGCGCGCCTCGTATCCCGACCTTTTTTGCTACGTGTCCAGAATACGAAATCGAAAGGAATTAGCGATTATTTAATCGGTTAATCTTTAGAAATCGAACGGAGCGAATGTGTAAAAATTACGCTGGCGAATTCAAAATTGGTATGCAGAAGTAATTTAAGTTCTCGTATGCACTAAGCGGTGCGCCGCAATGCGGTCTGCACGGTCCTCATAGGTTTGCTTGCATCGCAAGGGCTCTGCTGTGATTCGCTTTTCATTCAAATGTGATTCTAATTTTAAAATTCCGTGGAGAACGTTCCAGTTGTTTTTTAACTTCTCCTATTCAAACCGAAGAATTCCATATTCAAATTCTTTCGATTATAACTGTTTCGATTAGCCGGCGGACCAGAAGTGGCAGTGGGCAGGACTCATCTATACCAATATTATAAAGAGGAAAGATTTGTTTGCTTGTTTGCTTGCATTGAATTGGCTCCGAAACTACTGGACCGATTTGAAAATTTTTTCACTGTTGGGAAGCTATATTATCAACGAGTAATACAGGCTATATTTTATAAAGTTACGCGAACGAAGTCGCGGGCTGCATCTAGTAGTATAGATAAAAGTGGCAGTGGTCGACAGCCGTTGGAGTTGTCCAACCCACAAGGTACAGACGATCTAATGAGAGCTGCGGGTCTATAGTGCATCCAGGCTGCTTCTGACCTACTTTATGTTCCTGTTGGAAAATTATGGGGGTAGTCTAAGTCCAGCAGTGGACGTCCTATGACTGAGATGACGTTGTTGTAATCCGAGTTTTTCAAGATGGCAAAAAAAAAGATTTTCCCTTTTCTTCCTTCATCTTTTGCCATGCGTACAATATACATTATGGCCTGTCGTCTCTTCATCGCGTTTCATGAAGGATTACGATAGTTCACTACGCTGACACCGTATTCAAATGTAAGAATGGCGTGTTTGTTTTGGCGTGAATGAATTGAATGAAGTGAAAAATTGGGATTACTAAAAACCATAGCGAGGCGTATGATTTTAGACGTGAAAACGTCCTAAAATTTGCTTCTAAAATGGAAGGCAATTCAGAAAAGTGATGATAACAAAATCGGGGGATTAGTTTGATGCTGTAGTTAACATATGTGTATCTATATCCAAATTTCAATTACACCACTCGATATGCTACAGGATCATATTTGTAATTGATGGTATATTCCAATCCGTTGGTTTTATTATAATTACGCTCAAAACATTCGTAATCCAAAGCAGTTTCTAAAGTCCAGTCAAACCGACTCTGAACCGAATGACTGGATAAATTAATAAATGTTGTAAAATATAGATTGTGTAAAATCTTGTACATTTGCTATATAAATATATCATGTAATTTCACTTTCCAGGCACTTTCCATTGTAATACCGGCGGCACATTTCAATACAGCACAATAACAATGAGTTTGTTTTCCTTCGATATTTTGCAAAAACAAACGGCCTGAAAATGATCACAATATATTTCATACATACGTTGACATCCAGTTGTTTTTAAAAGGGAAAAATCGAGTTAGCCGACATACGAATAACATAAGCTGTCACATGCAGAGAGATCAACTGACACGACACAGCCTTTTATTTTTAACAATTTCCAGAAGCAAGGAGTCGTCTCGTATTCAAATCGATTGCCGCTCGACGAAAACGAAAGACATTTTTTGTTACAGTTTTTGTCACAGTGTACTAGTACTTTTTTAATTTAATTTTTGGAGGGGAATATAATAGAAAAAGAAGACTGTTGTGACAAACAACATCATAGCTGTTGTCGTTCCTAAAAAAGCTTTTGTTAAAACGCTTTCGTAGTGTAAATATTTTTTATGAACACACTGTATGAAACTTACAATTATCACAAAAAAGTATTTACAGAAAAAAAAACAAATACTAGAGATACAGTCGGCCGCATAAGTAAATTAACACATTCAAAAGTGCAAAACGACTGAACACTCAACTACTTACTTACTTACTGAAGCTTTTTACGATCGTTTGTACTTGAAGTTTATTTTGTTCTCTAGTCGTGACAACGATTTGTGGTGCGTTGAGTGTTCATTTGTTTTGCACTTTTGAATGTGTTAATCGACTTATGCGGCCGACTGTACATTAAACAATTACCAACTTATGTGCTAACTAATTACAATATAGTCATTTAAGTTTGTGTCTTGTCAACAAGAAGGTGTAAAGTACTGTACAATGAAAAAACATGTATTTTAAAACTATATCCTTAATCAATACTTAAAGATAATTGTATTATGAAGATGATTGTTTAGATATCTATACAACATCAACGCTAATTCTAGATTTATATACCTCTCAGTAACGGAGTATGCAAATGCATTAATTGTTCCAATTTACTACGACGTACATACAAACATATCGCCTATCTAGATGATAATTGACAATTCTATTGCAATCTCGGTCTAAACATTAAATGCAATGCTTAATTCGGTTTAGACAATAATATTATTATGAAGCAATAAAACTATTTTGCTTTTATATCAATTTGATTGATCATCAATACTAATAATAAATCTGTAAGTTTAGGTATTGTATGTATGTATGTTCCTCCATCACTCTTAAACGAATTAACTGATTTTCATGAAACTTGGTAGATAAATATTTAGATACATTACATTATATACATTTACATTACATTAGACATTTACATTTACATTTACATTTAGATATGGTACTTTTTTCTCTTTCAACGCGGACGAAGTTATAGGCACCAGCTACTTTTATAATAAACTAGCTGTTGCACGCGACTTCGTCCGCGTAACTTTATAAAATACCATCTACCGTATTTTGGATAGATGGCGCTATCTCCCGGGCCAAGCTGCTAGTATTTACTTTTATTTTAGATTTCCCATAGGAATGAAGCATTTTCCGACGGTAAAAAGGTAGCCTATGTTCATCACGGATAATGTCGGCTTCTAATGTTAAAAGAATTTTTCAAATCGGTCCAGAAGTTTCGGAGCCTATTCAATACAAACAAACAAAAAAAGCAATCAAATCTTTCCTCTTGGTATTATAAATATTAGTATAGACTAGCAAACTGCTTCCCGCGCTGAGTGTGACTATTTTGATAATTTCTTCTTAATAGATATTAAGAAATCGAAACGACACACAATATAAGAGGTATTACAGACATACTAACAAATCATAAAATTTCCAACTATCGACACCGTCATTTATGATGCAGAAACGTAATTGGAGCTTAGTGCTCCAACATAGAGTCCAGTATCGAGTCTGACACTGTCAACTGTCCGTACGTTACATTATTGCGTTGAAGTCTATCCCCCGGGCGAGGAAAATGGACACACGAACATACCTAATTAATTAATCCATTTCCCAATATCAGATCGTATAGTATTGTGTAATTCTGATTTGGAAGCTGTGTGTGACCCAATAGGTATTTATTGGGTAACCGTTGATTAATCGGTTTCATGATTTATTCTAATGCAAGGGTCTTACCTTTCAGATAGGTCTTGGTTAGGCTTGTAAATTGTAATCTACGCAACCGACTAACCTTCACACCACTCTGTCTCACGATTATTATTGATTGCAAACAATACAAGAGAAAATATTATATGACACTGACACACAATGACAATTAAGTAGGACATAATTATTTAACACTAGCCGCTGCCCGCGACTTCGCCCGCATAAATTTGTAAATTAAATATTAAAACCTTCTACGAGAACCACTCGTAGTTTTTAAGTTTATCGCGAACAGACAGACAGACGCGGCGCAGGGCTTTGTTTTATAATATGCAGTGATATAATGACAGACCATTAATAAAAAATACTTCTTACGAACGATTATATTATAATACAGTATACTTTCTAAAATCAGAGATATTGTAAAATATTAAAAAAATAGTACGTAACTCATAATATATAACGCATTCGTGTAACAATTTTGATTTTACCACCATAACGGGCTTATTATTAAGGAGTAAACTCCAAAAATACATAATTATCTAAGACCTTATTCATTAAAAACATACAACTTTTTCTCTTCATAATATTAGTATACAGATAAAGTTACTCGGACAAAGTCGCTTGCAAAAGCTAATAACATGTATAAGTTATCGGATATTAAAGCTCTATTGTACTTGTGATTATTGCATCCAATTTACACCGAGCGAGAGTTCAAAGCACGAATACGTCTATTCATTCGTATTGGCGCACAACGAAATGCGGCGAAGGTTCACGCGTACAATACCCACCGCAGTGCCGCGTGTTGCCGCGGCCAACATTAATCTTGTCACAAACGCTTGAAAGTAGTTGAATCAGTATTGATAGCTGGCCTTACCTCGAATTGACTTGTTTTGCCTTAATAGCACCCCACTAGACGCTATTTATCAAGAGCTACCTTTAGCAAGTGTTTAAGGGGCGAGGCGTTTGAAATAAGTATAAACGAAGAGCTTTTAAAAGTTAATTTCATTTATTATCAACGTTTCGGATTTAATTTTAAAAAATGCCCTTTTTTTCCCCTTTTTTTATCGAGGAGAAATCCTTTTATTGATCCCCTACCGCTGGCTAGGCGGCAGGGGTATGTGGGGGTCGACCAGCAGAACTGGCCCCTACCCACTAAAACTCCCCGGTGTCTCCTTGCCCTTAGAGTGGGGGTGGACGGGCTCTGCCGAGGCAACTGCTCCGACCCACCCTCCTCGGGCGGCCTAGCCATTGCTGGCTAGGCTGACGCCAACTGGGGGATTGCCCGAAGACACCCGAGCA
Organism: Synanthedon vespiformis; assembly: GCA_918317495.1. NCBI lineage: Eukaryota > Metazoa > Arthropoda > Insecta > Lepidoptera > Sesiidae > Synanthedon > Synanthedon vespiformis. Next base: position 4,087,556 of record OU906968.1, on the reverse strand, counting down.
ATCCCCAGACGGAGGAGACCCGTGCAGGCACACACAGCCAAGTCGCCGAGAGCATTTGAAGACGGGCTGATACTAGGTTTTTCCCCTACTAATGGATATAGTTTTTCACAAAGTGGAGATTCACTGTTCGAGAATTCATGTTATTTTGTATATTATAACGCTTCTGTAATCTTTATGAACTGTGCCGAAACCCTGAAATAATAAAGGGAATGAAGTCTTCAACGTTTAAATTGACTGATATTAATAATACTGAGTAAATAAACTCCACAATTTCCGAGGCACTTGTTAGTGGAACGGCCGCAGTTGAACTTAAAGTAGCGCTGCCCTGGTGGATTCAAACAAAATTACCCTTTTCCAGTTGTATAAGCCGCAAACATTATTACTAGTGTTGCGAATGTTTCTTTATCGACTCACCTTCTTAAGAGTATCTCGAGATCGAACAACTGAGTCCAATCGAGTTAGAACATTTTCTAGATATATTTTATGATATATATTTGGTCTATTAACGAAATAAGGGGTTGAAAGAAAGAAAGAAAGTAAGTAAGAAAAAAAATGTTTATTTGGTACATTGTACATTGTAAAGTATTGGTATTTGCTTATTTTATCATCAACCAATACTAATAATAAATCTGTAAGTGTAGGTATTGGATGTATGCGACATTGTCCATGCCCTTTTTTATTAGGCTTTAAAACATTAATTATTCAATCTCTATTGCTCATATTATTATATTTTTGTACGCATTATTTTTTTATTTCTTTTTTAAGATGATTCTTCGGGAATATTACCTACTCTTTTCTGGGTGAAATATTTTTCCCTGTGTCTTTTTTTGTAACATTTCTAAATTTTTTTGGTGATTGATAAAACACTTTCGAAGGCCTGCAACAACTGCAACTTCATAGGCTACTTCAATAAAGTTACAATAAAAAGCTTATCTGTATACATATTGTTTTATTTATTTATACCAACCAACAATAGACCATTCATTTACACAAAGAATGCTTTTGTCTTAATAATAAGAAAAAAATAACTTATTGAAAGGTCAATGATGTGTCCCTACACTAAAAGTTCTCCGTCGTTCCGGTGAAAAGTTAAAACAGTCACCGACACGGATTTGAGTCAATAGAAAATTGTTTTAAAAATGGCAATGTTTGTTAGAGCTTAATAAATGTAGTTTGAAAATAGTGAAATTTTTTGTTCGAGAAAAAATATTGTTAAGTTTTTTTTTTTCATCGTTTACCAATGCAAAACTTTCTCGGTGACCTGAATCTCGAGTACATTATTTTTTACGTCTGTGAAGTAAGCACAAAAGTTTCGAAAACTTTTATCGCCTAAGCGCAAATTTGCGTTTTGGTTTAACTGGTGAGATTGTAAAGCACCTAACTTAGCAGACCTTAACTTTATTCATATACAAGCTGGTGCCTGCCACTTCGTCTGCGTTGAATAAGAAAAAAGTAGCCCATCCTGTGTCCTGTACGTCTAAATGTTTATCTATCAAGTTTCATGAAAATCAATTAATTTGTTTAAGAGTTATGGAGGAACATACATACAATAACTACACTACAGGTTTATTATTAGTATTGATGATATAAGTATGTGATATTTGGTTAAATATGAAGTATTTCATTACAATTCTAATAATGTTCTTTTTTCACTGTTTTATTTAAAAGTGCTTATAAAGAAAACACGATAATTGGTGGTTTAGTCAAACCGTCAACGTTGAAACGTGAAGGAGGTCGTTAATTTAACCAACACGGCACACTTCCGGCGTCGTCTCGACACAACTTCCGGTACCTTCTGGTAATTTAACGTTTTAGTAGATAAAGAAAATTTATAATCATGCCGATGTTTGCATGTTGAAAGTTCGCCCACGACAGTCCGTAAGACATGCTAATTGATTACTTAACTTGATGTCAATTTATCTTTACATTAGTCACTACATCCTTACATATTATAAATAAAAACAAAGTCTACCGCCGCGTCTGTCTGTCTGTTCGCGATAAACTCAAAAACTACTGCACCGTTTTTCATGCAGTTTTCAAAAATGGATAGAATGGTGGTAGAGGAAGGTTTTAGTATACAATTTGTAAAGTTAGGCGGGCGAAGTCGCGGGCAGCAGCTAGTATAATAAATGCTAACGTTTGTGAGGATGGATGCATAGTTACTCTATTGTGCAAAATCTACTGTTAAACGGATTTGATTGAAATTTGGCATAGTGATATTATCTGGATTAATATATAGGATACATTTTATCCTCGAAAAATGTTTGGTCCCTGTGAGATTTTGAAAAAACGATCTACAGCGCTTACAAAGTTGCGGACACCAGCTAGTTGCAAATATAATCCCGACGGTTATTACAAAATGGCTGAAATGAAAATTAGTTTATTAAAAAAATTTTACATGTTCCACGTTTAACTTTCGAATTTATTATTGTGTTATGGAACATAAACAAAGGCTTAATAGTCGAGGCAGAAGCCGCGGTTGCTTGTTTCAACTTTACTACATACACAACTTTTTAACTTTGTTAAAATCGGTCGAATTGTGAATAGTGAGTCCTTGGTTCATTTTCAGATAAAGTAAGAACTGAAGATATAGGCCTGTGGACGGCAGAGTGAAGCCGGAAAAACGAAGCCTTTGTGGTGTACATACGGTTACACACACACAAATGCAATCAAACTACGTCTCGTCTTATTAAAATATTGTCTAGTAAACTGAATTGCGTATAGTCAAAGCTAGCAAAAATTTAGGTTATAGCTTGGAACACTAAATCTGATTACAGTAGACGACCTACGCACACAGTCATGTTAATAAACTGGCTTCACTATGTTGTATGCAAAATTCTGTCTATATTTCTTATTTGATCTGAGGGTTCGTTTCACGTTTTTATCACACCAAAATGTCATAATAGGTTTATAATGGTCCCTCCATTATATCTGGTAAGCGTTGTACTGAAAAATAAGTGCTATCGTTTGAAAGATATTTTTAATTACAAACTAGAGATCCGCCCCAGGCTTCACACGGTTGAATTAAAAAAAAAAAAATATAATTATAGATAAGCCTTCCTCGTTAGTCGCTCTTTCCATAGTGATTCTTTTTTTATTTGAAGGCTGGTTCTTCCTGTGTGGTCCCGTTTTAATTTGGTCCAGTTCTGACAATGGCATTCATGAGAAAAGAGCATGAGATGGTTTGAAATCGGTTTATTTTTTGTTAAAAAGAGTTATTTGGAAGTCAGTTGAAAAATTTGGCTATATTTAGGCACTTATACGTGTTTTTCATCACTTGTTTATTTTTTGTTAAAAAGAGTTATGTATTTGGAAGTCGGTTGAAAAATATTTTTGGCTTTATTTAGGCACTATAAGTAATATAACTAACGTGATTTTCATCACTTTCTCAAATAAAATCAACTTCATTATTGCTATAACTAATCGAAAAAAGTTTCTTCAAATAAAAATCGTCTGTATTCCCAATAATAATAAAAAAATTATATTACGTAGCTTGCATTGCTTAGTTCGTGAACGTGTTTCTTACAAAGGCTTCCGGCTACGCGCTCGCTACTGCAACTCCCTGCACTAATTAAACTCAAGTCAATAAGGTCTTCTTTTCAAAAACAGCTACCGAGTATTCCCATTTGCCGCCGCTATCTTCGCCTCCACCGATCGGTGGAGGCGAAGATAGCGGCAAATGGGAGAAATCTTTCCATTCGCCACCAGCGACGGCGACATTTAATGAATTAGTTTCACATTGCCCCCCGGTTGTGATACATAATTTCTAAACTTTTTTTAAAAGAAGAGTCTTGTATAGTGATATAATATAAGTACATTTATAAAATTCCTTCCTTCAACGTTCCAAGTATCACTACTTGATCACTACAAAGTTCTAAATGATATTGACATAATATTTTCAAATAATTTGAATTCTTACAAAATTCTTTTTTTTTTCACATAGAATATTCGTATTTCCATGGTTTCACAGACACGAATGTATTATATTATATTTTATAAAGTTACGCGGACGAAGTCGCGTGCAACAGCTAGTGTGTTATATTTTTCATTTTTCAACGTGAACGAGTCTCGATCACATATTATATAACGAATAATTTTGACCATTCGTTACATATTAATCATATCATTATGTATTACCATATCATCAATATTAAGTGTCGATTTTCAATTACTGTAATATGAACCTGTTATGAAGTGGAACGAACCTCGTTTCGTTCAACGCTCCCTTTGTTTTGCCTTAAACAAAATTATAACACGTGACCGATTCTATTTTCTCGCAACGAACGATGTTAGGTCAAACAAACAATGTTTGATGATGTCAAAGTGACACGGGTTACCGTCGCTTGACAACTTTATCTTGTCGCATTTCCCTGTAAATGGTCACGTGTCCATTGCCTTATACTATACTTAGTATGGAAGTATGGATGATCCCTTGGGAACAGTTTTTTCTGGATGAATGGTACCCCATGTCCTTTCTTGTATCCCTGACAATGCGTATGCAAAATTTCACGATGATCGGTTGAGCAGTTAAGACAGAGTTACTTTCTTAACTATACACTCATAGTATTAGTATGGAAGTATGAATTTAGCATACAATAATAATTCTTTTTTAAAAAAAAGCCTATTGGCTAGGTTATACCAACTCTGGAATAACTCTTTTTAACAAAAAAAAAAACCGACTTCTAACCGTCTCATGGTCTTTTCTCATGGATGCCACTGTTAGAACTGGACCAAATTGAAATGGAACCACACAGGAAGCACCAGATTTCAAATAAAAAAGAATCATCAAAATCGTTTTACTCAGTCGAAAGTTCTGAGGTAACAAACATAAAAATAACTATTTTTAACAAAAAAATAAACTGACTTTAAACCGTTTTCTCATTGATGTCATTGTCAGAACTGGACCAAATTGAAATTGGACCACACGGGAAGCACCAGCTTTCAAATAAAGAAGAATCATCAACATCGTTTCACCCAGTCGAAAGTTTTGAGGTAACAAACATAAAAAAATACAGTCGAATTGAGAACCTCCTTCTTTTTTGGAAGTCGGTTGAAAACTCGTAGTAATTGATACTGCTCATTTGATAACATAATATAATTTATTTGTTAATATCATCTTTAATTAAATCGTTTAGAAAGTAAATTAGAAGAGATTTCTTGAGGTAATTGTTGCATTTGCCTCTGTCTTGAAGAAATTGCCTCGTTTTCTCGACTCTTAGTACAGTAATTACTTTAATTTCGTTGCAGGGTAAAAACATTTTGCAACTATTGCTAAGAAACAGCGAACACATTATCTAACTGAGCTCCATCTAACTATTGTATTGTTAGTACAATCTATCTAGGTTAGTAGAACATATTTTCTGAGTGGTTTTTTATATTTAAACAAACAAATATACAAACTTTATAATATTAGTATAGATAGGTAGATAGATACTGAGGAATTCAGCGTCGAATTTAACTTTTTAAAACATGATAAAATTCCTCAACAGTGCCAATTACACCTTAATTTTTAAAACAAAAGGAGGTGAAAATTTAAATTTTATCTCCAAAATGTTAATTATGTACCTGACACTTAGTAATTTATTTTGAAAATGTTTAAAAGACTTTATACAAACTCCCCGGGACAGCCGTATCCTGTGAAACTTGTATCGTTGAATTAACAGTTAACTCAATTTACTGAAGCGAGTTATATTTTCAGTACTTGTCGGGTTCAATTACGTCCGTTTACGTTTCATTTCGTCTAGTTTAACTTTTACGGTTCATTTGGTGGATTATTCTGCAACAAATTCAATCGTACCTCTCTCTTGTTGGCTTTCAATTCAATTTTAGAATGCACTAACTGTGGTTTGTGACTTTTTTAGAATGTTCTAGCTCTGTGGTCTTAAGAATTCAAGAAAAATTGATGCAGTTTGGAATGCAGATTTTGTAGGCAAGCCCCTTATACATATGTACGAAGTAGCAGCCCTTCAAATAATATATTTATTTATTTTGCGTAGCTCTCCTTCCTCTTGTGCTTCTTCTTTTTCTTGTCAGACTTGGATATGTTCTTCTGGGCTTTGCCAGACTTCTTGGCGGCTTTTCCACTTGTCTTAGGCGGCATGATGAGTAATTATCGTACGATTGAGCTGAATTTTTTTCGAATTTTTTTTTTCTTTTTCTTTTTAACTCCAACTCGGGATGGGTACGGTTCAGTCCTGAGGGGACTTTAGAACCGTCACCGGGCGACAAATAATATAGAGGTCAGATGATCATTTCATAAATAAGCTCTTAACACTATCGAAGAAAAAAGTACAAAATGTTTACGAACGCTAAATAAGAAATTATATTTCACGCACGGTCATCGCTCACAAAAGATTAAAATATTCACGAAGTACCCCGAAAAAAAAAAAGGTTTTACCAGTGATTTTCACACGTTTTTGCACAACTTTTATGTCCCGTGAGACTACGCAAAAACTATCTAGATTTGGTCTAATCGTAAAGAAATTCAGGGATTATTTTGAAAGTAAATGTTGGAATTTCAAAAAAATGCACGTTTTTGGTTTGACAACGACGATATAATATAATTCTAATCTGTCAAGAAAGTGTGTGTATTGTAGTGTATAAATTTGTAGTGTAGTTAGTAATCCCATCCCTCCCAAAAAACCACTCCCAATATATCACAATAATTTTTATGACCAATAATATTGGTCATAAAAATTATTATTAATAACCATCTGATTTTTTGTCTGCAGCTTAGTAAACATTTGTATAATAAAATGGCCGCATAGTCCTACAAATTGAGTGATACGTTTTCCCAGTCCTACGCTTGGAAGTTTTTTACGCTACCTCTATCGAGAATTTTCGCAAAGGCAAACCAAAGCTACTCACGAAGTTTCAGCCTGTTAGTAATCAGAAAAAAAAATTAGGTGAGGGATACTGGACCATTTAAGTGGGCTTTTTAAATCTACAATTCCCGGTACTTAACAGAATTTGACAGAATGTATAAGAATGTTAGCAAAGTTTATTCAAAGAATTTTCTTGGATACGATCTCACACCGAAAAGGCGAGTAGGTGTTGATACAAGAAGTTGTAATAAAGTTATAGAAGTTATTTGCAAAATAATATACATTTTACGGAACAAAATAAAACAAACAAGTCTATTAACTTTTCAGAAGACAATTTAGTGCGGATTAGAATAAAAGAGTGTCAGAACAAAGAAACGAGGTACAAAGAAACCTTGCAAATGTAAGAAATTATATTTTCAGACAAGAGTGAATTTTTAATTCTCTATTTAGAACACAAGCAGCTTTGTTAGATTGAATTTCGTCATGTAATAATAATAAACTCGGAGGAGAAATTTACAAGGATAACACACAGAAATTAAAAAAAGAATTGGACACGTTGTTTCAATTTTATTTTAAATTGTAACTTATTGTTAAAGGTTAAAAAATATAAAAAAAAGAAAAGATAATTGAAATTATTTGGTGAAAGTTTCCCTATTGTAAGGAATTTATCACGCCTATATAAACATATTTGACACTTTATATTACTACATAATAATTACCATAACAACATACGCTGCAACATTTACGTACATTCAGTACGTGGTAATAAAACGTTGGAATAACTAATTTGGCGAACAATAATTTTGTACACAAATACAACAAACTGCATCCAGTTTCCTTTACGTGAATTTTGCATAAGATTTCGTTATGTGTGAGTCGCCAAGAAATGCTTATTTTACGTTTCTGTAAAGGTGAACTCACACGTTTCAGTTTTGTGTTTACCTACATTTATTATTTTGTATGACAACACGTTTGGTCTAGTACGGAGTAGTACGTTAGTCAGAGTCAGAGTCACGGTCAAAACTAATGCTGAAATAATGTTACAATTATAGTCATATCACTAATGTTGACATTTTTAACCTATCATATGTTTCATTTATTAATTACAATGGTCAGAGTCATTAACGGTCAAAACTAATGCTGAAATAATGTTACAATTATAGTCATATCTCTAATGTTGACATTTTTAACCTATCACATGTTTCATTTATTACAATGGTCAGAGTCATTAACGGTCAAAACTAATGCTGAAATAATGTTACAATTATAGTCACATCACTAATGTTGACATTTTTAACTTATCATAAAAATAGGTTTTTTCATACAAGAAACATTTCTTGGCTTTACGCCTAATAGGTAAGAAGGTGCTGATTGTAATACTTTTATATGTACCTTTTACTTGTACAGTCGGCCACATATGTCAATTAACACATTCAAAAGTGCCAAATAATTGAACACTCAACTTACTAACTTAATTACTTACTTATTGAAGCTTTTTACGATCGTTTGTACGTGAAGTTTATTTTCTTCTCTAGTCGTGACAACGACTTATGGCGTGTTAAGTGTTTAATTGTTGGCCGACTGTACCTACTGTAATGTATCTACTCAACCCAAAGGATTATTTTTATTTATATACACAAAAAACCTTCCTCGTTCATCTCTATTTCTATAAGTAAAAACCACGAGGAAAATTGTTTGTTATCCTAAATAAAATGTAATTTTAGTCCGTCTGAGTCTTGTTACAATAAACGAATCTCACTGAGGAGGCTACAGAAATACACATTTGTGCTGAGTGTTGTTTTACTCTCAACGTAATTTCAAGTGTGAAACTGAATAGGATTTTCTTAGTGGCATGTTTAAATCTTAAGTAAAATATCATAATTTACTTTAATGGATTTCTCGTTGTACTAAAAACTCTAAAGTTGCTTGGTGCCAGATTTGTATAATGCCAGATAGTTAAGAATAACAGTCATCGGAACCATAAATTGTTTAACATTTAACCTAACTTAGGTTAGTAGGTTGTACTACTAGGTTCGGTTAACTCTTATTCAATTTGTGGTTCCGTTACGTTACATTACATTACATAACAGTGTCGCGATATCAATGGTTTTATCCCAAATCAAAAATGCCTAACGCGCCTAAAGAAATTTTCACTTCAAAAATTATCAGGATACAAGTTTATATAAAAAATTCGTCTGCAAATTTTAATAAAAATATGATTTATTTTAAATTATAAAAAATCTTTTAAGTAATGCATCCAATATTAAACGTTCTTAAATATTTTCCTTTAATGGCCACCTGGGCTTTCAAATTTATTTAGAAGATCCTATAAGCCCAAAGGAAATGAGTAAGTATTACAAATTAAGAAAATTTGTCATCTCTTTTAAGAGCCATTTACTTCTTTCGATTTTGAAAGTTTCGCACTTCCAACACAATTTTAATAGACAAATTTTATCTTCTCTTCAAATACGTTTAATCATAATTAGCAGGCAAATATTAAATACCTGTGATTTCGTCTGAGATGGATATGCATAATAAGGAGAGATATAATATAGTGTATCATTTACTTATTTCACATTAAATATTTATTTCAAAAAATCAAAAAAGGTTTTATAATTCATGTCTGTTTGTCTGTGCGTTTGTGCACGCTAATCTCGGAAAGGAGGAATGAGAAGAATGCGATTCCCATAGTTTCCCATAACATTTATGGCTTGTTACATTCCAATCTGTTTTATTGTTTTAATATTATTGTTAGTTAAGCTCATTAGTGTTTAGTTTAAATTAAGTTAATCGTGTATGTATACTATTTAGGACTGCAATTTAGCAAATTACATATATTTTTTTTGAATTCGTGTACATAATTGCAATCTGTTTGTGTACTTTATTAAATAAATAAATAAATCGGTATTTGGTCGATTGGATATTCCGAAAATAACGATAGCGAAGCACCTTGTGTGTTCGAGTGTAGGTCGCCAATATTATTCATAAACCGGATACTTAGTGCTCTAGCATTTCGAGACAGATCCAAAGGCAGTCCAGAGAAGCCTTTCACAGGACCGCCTAGGGGAGCAATTATTGCGGGAGCCTTGCTCGCACTGTTTGCAGAAACGTTGTCTCGTCCCTGACACCCTTTTGTTTCACTCCTTTCTACAATGCTTCATGTATTTTAAAACTGCTTAGCTCCTGGCTTTGGGCCTTCTCTGCCTTTGTCTGGGGTTTCGCGAGACGAAACAAATGACTATCCTGGCCACCTACTGGCCTCGTTTCCTGTGTATGCTGTCTGTGCAAGTTGTAAAAGAATATTCAAGGAAGCTTAGGTACGTGTTGAGCGCTCAAATTGAACATGGTAACCCAGATTCAGAGCGTTAAACTGTTTATTGTAAGTGAGAACGTATCAACAGGATTTTTTATTGTTTTCATTGTTAGTTATCCTTAGTAATATTATAAATGCGAAAGTAACTCTGTCTGTCTGTTTCGCTTTCACGCCAAAAATACTGAACCGATCACCTTGAAATTTTGCATACACGTTGTCTGGGACTCCAGAAAGGACATAGGATACCTTTCATCCAAGAAAAAAGTAATGTTCCCGAGGGATTATCTAAAATATAAAACTTTAATTAACGCCTGGCCAATGTGTTATAGCAACAAGTTGTCAAGCGTTGTAATTGCTTTTATATTTTTAATTAGCTGGTGCTCGCGACTTCGTCCGCGTAGAAAAGTATAAAACGCCATCTACCGTATTTTGGATAGATGGCGCTATCTCCCGGGCCAAGCTTTGTTTTAGATTTCCCGTGGTAAAAAGTATTCCATACTATTCCCCTTTGCATACTGTTGGCTGTCAGATTCCGCCAGCTCACGGCTCGCTGAATACATTATCTGGTTACTTTGTTTGGTAACAGTGAATGGGGAAAAATTGAAATGTAACCGAAATAGTAGAACAAGAACGTTGCGGGCATCTGACGGTATTTTCAAAGTTAACAATTTTTGCTTTGATGCGGCTTTCATCATGATCGTTAATAATCGAACTGTCAATATGTGATATAAATGAATGGAAAGTATAATGTTTTCGTCGTCTGTATTATTTACTGGTTGGTGCTCGCGACTTCGTCCGCGTAGAAAAATATAAAACGCCATCTATCGTATTTTGGATAGATGGCGCTATCTCCCGGGCCAAGCCGCTAGCATTTACTTTTATTTTAGATTTCCCATAGGAATGAAGCATTTTCTTGCGGTAAAAAGTAGCCTATGTTCATCACAGATAATGTCGGCTTCTAATGGTAAAAGAATTTTTCAAATCGGTCCAGTAGTTTCGGAGCCTATTCTATACAAACAAACAAACAACCAAATCTTTCCTCTTTATAATATTAGTATAGATATAGATTTATCATCGCGTACGAAGTCGCGGGCACTAGCTAGTTTATTATATAGACATTATTTTTCTCAGACCTTGTTGACTGTACGTGTTTCAAAGATTGTACACTTTTGGAATCCATATGAATGCGAAATGAAAAACAAATCCCATGTGTTCCCTAATCACTTATCCTTTGGTCTACGAAGGTCAACATGCACGCATCAAATGGATCGCCACGCTGCCTCGGCCTTTACAAACATTTTTTTTTATTATCATTAATTTTAGGAGCTTAGGTTTACTTAAACTAAGTACCGCAAACATTTCTGTAAGATTCACGAAAGAGTATTTATTCTATCATCCCTTAGTTACATATTGGACGAAAATAATAAAGCAATTCAGATAAAAAGTACAATTTAATAAAACCTATTTATTTCGTCCACTTTTGTTGAAATTTGATATCTATTTGTATAGAGATAAAGTACTGTGAGAACGAAAAGGCAATATGCCAGTCTGTGTTCACAGGCCCTCAGTGCCTTTATGAGAGAAGTGTCCTTTCAGCTCACCCCTTTTTATCCTGAAGGCGCAATTATAGTTAGCGTGCCTCATAACGGGTCCGTTTTATGGTTCCGTAGACATTTGTGGAATACTAGAACTTTTATACTTAATGTTTTATAGATACTTACAGGAGTTGCTTTCCTTAGAAAACTATTGTAATGAATAGTCCTACTGTTCAAAGCTATGCAAGCAAACAGCTTAGAGCTTCCGTTTTCAAGATTATCTTTCAGTTGTGATATGAATGCTTTGAAAGCTCACAAAGTGCGAGAAAGGAAGTTTTTGAATAAAATGATATTTTATATGGTTTTGTTTTTATGTGAATAAAATAAAAGGGGTTTCATTTGATTTAAATATTGTTAAAATTAAGGACCTTTGTTAGTGTGTATTTTATTTATGGTTTTTGAAGTTTGCGTTGTGCTGCAGTTGTCGGAACACACATACTTTTTTTATTAGAACTAATTTTTAGAGGGAAAAATAACTAAATACACACAGTTTAATTATCCAGACTGTTAATGCTAGGTTTTTTAGGTATATGTTAATCCTAGTAAACTACTTCTGTGCCAAATTTCATCTGAATCCGTCAATACTTAGTTTTTACGTGAAAGAGTGAAACAAAGAGTTCCACCCTTGCTCACAAACTTTTGCATTTATAAGGGCCTTTTTCACCAACTACAAGTAAAGTGTTGATTAGTTACTTTTACAAATAATTTTAAGTTTTATAGAATTATGCACTCGATTTACGATAGGAGAGAGAAGGACGGTCGGTCCTTCGATAGGAGATTTTTTTATTATTTTCTTTTCAATGTACAAACAAAGATATATATCAACTCCATTATCCCCGGTTACCGGTGACTTTAAATGACATTTACCCTACTTGACAGATGGTGAGAGAGGCCTTAATATTAGTAGAAGAATTTTTGGACCTGACTGCTTTGGACTTGACGGACCTGTTTTGGAATACTAACATGAGAAAATTATAGACTTGACTGACTTGACTTTGTACTTTTGATTTTGTAACTTTTCCTTACTTTCACTGGTATTCTCTAAGGTCACAGAACCCTCCAATTAAAGAGTGTTTTCACTTAGCCCGTGTCTCAGAGATATTTCATCCTTTGTCCAAAGCGGCTTGTAAAGACTTCGTTTCCAAGTTTTGTTGACAAAAATCCCACACAATTTTTCCCCTTTGTTTCCGTTTATACGTGAATGAAAACTTAACAAAATGCAGTTAAACGTATTTGCCTCTCAAATGTGAAGCAACCTGTGTTCCTAATGAATACAAATATTTATTGCTTTTTTAATTTCCAAAAAATTCCAAAAATTGGGTAATATTTGTATTGAGTATTGAGTATCTACTATTCGTGTACGTATGCCTATTGCCTTGCTAAATTATGACTTTTTTAACCTACAAATTGGAAAGAATATACCAATGAGATATTTTTTTATTTATCAGTTACTGAGAATAAGTAAACTATAGATACTGGTCGTCAAAAATAGCGGCTCTCCTATAATATAATAAGGGAGGTACGGGGTAATGGGTTCTGGCATCCCTTACTCACTCACCGAAACACAACAGCACATAATGCTGTTATTTCACTCCACAGTGGTATTCTGTAAGGTGGTGGTTACTGCCGCTAGGCGGGCTGCCCAAATGACTGCGAAACGCTGTGTGCAGGTAAACATTTAGACGTACTTTTTTCTTTTATAAAGTCAAGGCGAAGTCGCGTGCAACAGCTAGTAAAACAATAATGAAATAAAGCAAGTATAAATAACTAAAACAAGATATGAAACACTGGTATAATGTGATATAAAGTGGTACCAATAAAAGACGACTTGAAGTAATTATTTCCTTTTTTTCCTAACTTATAAACGAATAACACTCAAGACGTGATGGAATCAGCTTAATATTTAATAAATCCACATTACTGCCGGTAAATGCGTACCCTTACGCGTTAATCTCCGGCTATACCAGGGGTTTTCTGTAGATTCTCAACCATTTTTCATCCCCCGCTGGCCCGTGGGAGCGCTTTAGTTTCAATAAAGGTCTTGATAAGAGCTATGTTCGGATGTTGGCAACTATTTTATGGGAGCGTGAATTAAATGTTACGAAATTAGAAGGGATTATCTACAAGCCCATTACAAGTGATAGAGGGCTTCTGCTAAAATCACTTTTGGCGTTCGATTTGTATTAATGATACGCTATCGCGCATTATATTAATAAAATTTTCACTCGTTTAGCAGTTTTTAAGTGGCTTTTGCTTTTCAACCGACGAAAACGAAAAAAACAAAAACGGAGGGTGTTCTCAATTCGGCGCGTATATTTGTTTTTTTTTTTTATGATAACGCATAATTTTGCCTAAGTAATTTTGAGTCAGTGCGAAACAAGCAAATTAATTAATTGCTTAAATAGTGATGCGCGGCGGCGACTCAACGAAAATTACTTAGGTATACATATACCTAAGTAATTACATAGAAAATTACACATACATTTTTTTTTTATGTAATGGTCGACAGACAGGCTGACGGTCCACTTGATGGTAGGTGGCTACCGTCACCTATAACACAAGCAACGCCATAAGTGCTACAAGTGCGCTGCCGACCATAGAAGGATTAAGGATAAGGGATAAGGAAGGGATGGGGTAATGGGCTCTGGCATCCCTTACTCACTCACCGAAACACAACAGCACGTAAATGCTGTTATTTCACGGTGGTATTCTGTAAGGGAGTGGTTACTGCCGCCAGACGGGCTACCCAAATGACTGCGAAACGCAGTGTGCCCTACCACTACTAAACATACATTAGCTTACATACATTATACTTACATTAGTTTAAGAACTTTAATTATTATTATAAGGTTAAATAAAATAATTTTTGCTTTTCAGTTTTTTCGGCGGTTCAATTTTTTGTTAAAAAGTTTTATTATGTAAAGACTAAGCTGATGCCCGCGACTTCGTCCGCGTTGAAAAAGAAAAAAATAGTCCTGTATGTGTAAATGTTTATCTACTAAGTTTCATGAAAATCAGTTAATTCGTTTAAGAGTTATGGAGGAACATACATACATAGGTACAGAAAAAAAAGTATAATAAATAATAAATAATAAAATAATAAAATATCAATAAATAAATAATAAATAAATAAATGAATAAATAATAATAAATATGTCGTTGATCGCCCATTCCATTATAGAATAAATACGAAGTTTATTTCGCTTATGAAATACAAAATTTAAATGTAAAATTTTAACGCTTAAACGCATTTCAAAGCTTTTGCTACCTAAA
Organism: Synanthedon vespiformis; assembly: GCA_918317495.1. NCBI lineage: Eukaryota > Metazoa > Arthropoda > Insecta > Lepidoptera > Sesiidae > Synanthedon > Synanthedon vespiformis. Next base: position 4,072,551 of record OU906968.1, on the reverse strand, counting down.
GCGAGTGTGTACTGTGTAGTGTGTAAATACTTCGGAGCAATAGTTGTCCCAGGTAAATACCATCGGTTTTGATAATTATAGTCAAAAGTCGCATGGCTGAACGTAAATCTCTCATCCCTTGCAGAGTTTACATATACTTAGTAATCATTTTATAATTCATTTTGCAAAAGCAAGCTAAAGTGAACGCTCTGTAGGTGTAAAAAGCTTAAAACAGTAATTCGGGAAGAAATATTAGAAATCGATATGCACTTTATATTCTGAACTTGTCCCAAACTGGACTGTAACACATAAATGCAATAACTTGGATTAGATTCGAACGCCGCATATAACTTAGGAGAGGCACTAATAAATTTATTTCCTACACGAGAGGTCTATTCTCAAAGTACTTATCCGAGTACTTGTTACATTATTACATTTTTAACCGAATTCCAAAGAAAAGGAGGTTCTCAATTCGACCGTATATAATTATGTATTTTTTATTATGTGTAACGCAGATAACTTCATCGTTTATGAACCAATTGTGATGATTATTTTTTTGTTGGAAATTAGATATCCTAAGGGTGGTACCATGATAAGGATACCAGGATCTGATGGTGGATCCCAGAGAAATCGAGGGGAACCTTCGAATATAGCAGTGGTGACTAGTGTGTTTGTTAATTTCTTATGCATGGAATCAGGAGTGTTTCCTAATAAATTAAAAATCACAATGATTAAACCCATTTTCAAAAAAGGAGACAAAAATAACTTAACGAATTATCGTCCAATTGCTTTATTATCGGTTTTCTCTAAGATCTTTGAAAGAGTTATCTATACTCGTTTATATGCTTTTTTTGAAATAAACAATGTTTTGATTAATGAACAAAAATGATTTAGGAAGAACAGATCTATTGACATGGCATTATTTGACTTTTTACAAAAAGTTATGGTTTGTTTAGATATTGGAAATAAAGCTACCGCGCTTTTTATGGATATGACAAAAGCATTTGATCGGGTAAGTCATGAAATCCTACTTAGAAAATTATACCGCTACGGTGTAAGGGGTAACTCATATAATCTCCTTAAATCATACTTAGAAGACAGAAAGCAATTTACTGTAATAAGTAGATTGAATTCAAAATTAAATGAAGTAAAATATTACTCAGATACACGATATAGTACCTATGGAGTGCCACAGGGCAGCATACTGGGTCCTCTATTATTTCTAATTTACATTAATGATCTGCCAAGTAATATCAATCACCCAATGACTCTGTTCGCGGATGACTGTACTGTTCTTTTTTTAAACAAAAATCTAACTAATTTTAACTCTAATTTTTGTACAACATTGGATGGGATAATACAGTGGTTAGAAAATAACAACTTAAAAATAAATTTCAACAAGACTAAAGCTATGGATTTCAAAATAAGAGGTAGCACTGATACAAATAAAATTATTTATCGCTGCGAAACTATAGAGAAGACAGAAGAAGTAAAGTTTTTGGGCTTACAAATAGACAGTAAACTCACATGGAAGTCGCATGTAGAAAGCGTCTGCAAAAAACTAAACAAATTCTCGTATGCATTAAGAAAATTAAATAGATCTTCAGGAACACCAACTGCACTTATTGCATACTATGGTTATGTGCAGTCAACGCTTAGGTATGGGTTGATATTTTGGGGTAACTCGACTAATAAAAACGACGCTTTTAAAGCTCAGAAAAGGTGCATTAGGGCCATATGTAATCTTGGTCAGCGTGAGTCATGCAGGCCATATTTTAAAAGCCTGGGCGTCCTGACGCTTGTATCTTTATACATACTAGAAGTCGTAATGTATGTAATAAATAATAAACACTTGTATGAAAGTAATGCAATCTCACAGCGACGAGCACATACCCTCAGTCTAACCAAATCAAAAACTAAATATTTGCATAAGAGTGTTTTCTGTCTGGCTCCTAAAATATATAATAAGATACCTGTCTCCATTACAAACATTCAAAATACAAAATTAGTAAAGAAAAAACTAAAGGAGTTTTTGGTAGGGAAAGCTTATTATGCTCTGGATGAGTTTTTAAGGGACACGTTTTTTGAATAGTGTTCTGATGCATTTTTAAATTTTAAATAATGATTGACTCAACTAATTAACTTGTTAATTAACTGACTTAATTGATTTTGCACACCAAATGTGGTAATACATGCTGGGACACTGTTAATTTATGGCATCTGGTTTTTACACCCATGTACATGCAAATAAATGAATAAATGCAAATAAATAAATAAAAAAAAAAAATCGAGGGGAACCTTCGAAAATCGTAGTCGCCACTAGTGCATTTGTTAATTTTTTCATTACGTATCTTATTAGTTCCCTGTTTTAAGTCGGTTTTTTTTTGTAGGACAGTAAAATAATCTTGTTGAAGAAAAATTATAATGCGCACTGCCCAGGTTTCCGAGCTCATAACCCAAAATCTTTTCAAAATTCGAATGAACAGACATCTTCTGGGTGAGCTTGCTCCATCATAGGCCTCATCTTTTCTACATGGCGAGATACTAGCCTACAGCAAACTTATTACTAATAAAAAACACTTTTGTAGGCACTTTTCGTATGGGGAAAAATATTAAACTCGCTGGACAGACATGATTTGACATTAAGGTATATATATAGATGTGTGTGTGTAATAATTATGTAGGTACAAAAATACTTTTTCTTTTATCGAAGCAGCGTAATAAATTAACTGTATATTATTATATAATGTCAATGAGATACGACTGTTTCGAGAAAAAAAAATATGAAATACTTACAACGAGCAAAAACCTGAGTTTTGTATTTTACACAATATTCTCAGCTTCAGGCTGAACAAATTTTAGAAAGAACATAACATATTCTATAAATTATTTATTTATACTTATTAATTTAAATTAGAAATCTCAGGTAATATTATCGAATGAGCTACGAAATAGCCCCACTACGTTCGCAATAACCTAAAATTTATGAAACCCTTGTGTTAATATTGGAGATCGAAATCTGTATTGAGGTAAAATCGGTTTTATAGTAGTACTCTCAATGGGGTCGGCAGTCACCATAATAGTTTGGAGTATTAAAATAATTTTACTGAATTAAAATTATAACATAATATTCCATACAAGTATGAGCAAGTTTAATAAGCATTGTTTTAACGTTTCCATGTATTTAAGAGATAAAAACAAAAAATAATTGCTATTTCTTGAAGGAAGTAGTAGTGTCACCCCCTTACAGAAGATCAAGTGTTGCTGTTCGTTTAACGTTTTTGGAGTTAAAAGAATAAGGGATATCAGAGCCCATTCTATTGTCACTCATCCCTACACTATGAGCGACAGCAGTATACTTGTAAACCCCGAGTAATTTATTATTTATTTGGTGATTCATTTATTAAAATTAATTAAATTGAATGAATTCCTAACCGCGTCATGAAATTATATTGTTTCTAAATTAAATAATTTTTGGGTGGTAGAAAATCACCAAAATTCTCAAAGTGACGAATACTGGGCCGTTTACCTTATTGCTAGTTCTTTTGGCATCTATCTTTGAAATAATTATATCCTTGTTATTACTTACCTAATAAACAAAAGTCGTAATAATAAATCACTAAACACAAATAGTAAGTATACGCTAAACTAGTAAATATAATAATATAACTATATAATAATAATATATTGAAACTTAACCCACTATTTTGCAGAATTTTATTAACTACACGAACGTGGTTTGTGAAGTATCTCCATACACGCTACTGATACTTGATACTGTTGATATACATAAAGTAAGAGATTCAGGAAGCTAATCATTACTCTGACGTGTGTTTTACATGTACAAATTGAAGGAAATAACGAGTTACGAAGAGTTTACCAATTGAAAGAAATTGTCTGATGATTATTTTGTTTGAAATATTAATTGTTAAAATAATCAAGACTATTTACAAGTAGACACAGTTTACTGTTATGTATTCAATTTACATAGGGCTTAGGTCGAAATTTCGGGACTTTTTGTAAATTTAGTTTTATTTTATTCATTTACAATATTATATTTTATCTCTGTGAATATACTATTATATTCACAGTGTATTGTGTTTGTGTCACTCCTCCGAAACGGCTTGGTCGATTTTTATAAAATTATATGTATATATTCGATAGATCCACCCCAATTTCTTTTTGGCAAAACAACGTTTTCCAGGTCAACTAGTTTATTTCTAATTTTAACAATTCTAAGGCTAATAATATAATACTTACATGTAAAATGATAACACTAAAAACCACTGGGGTTAAATCTTGTGTTTGTAATTGTTTATTACTAATATGGATTTAGGCACTATCTAACTATATTTATATACAATTACTAGTTGGTGCTCGCGACTTCGCCCGCGTTAAAAGTAAGGGATGTGTGGCACCTGACTAAATGTGTAAAGCAATATAACGCCTGACACCTTTGCTGTTATAAAATTTTCAGAGGTTGTATCTTTATTTTTAGTAGATAGCATGTGCCCGCGACTTCGTCCACGTTGTAAATATATACTTAAACCTTTCTCTTGAATCACTCTATCTATTAAAAAAACCGCATCAAAATCTGTTGAGTAGTTTTAAAGATCTAAGCATACATAGGGACAGACATACGGGAAGCGACTTTGTTTTATACTATATGTATAGTAATGATAGTGAAGTACAGTTTAAAGTGGTCTCGGTTCCCTAGAACTTAGGTTCGAGACTTCGAGACTCGAGACTCGAACCAAATCTCCAAATGGATACAATATTGGATCGATATAATTGAAGATGTTTAACTAAATCACCGCTAGTACCGCTACCCTATTCACATGTTTACGTATGAGGGCCCCTCACTTTAGTGGTCAGAAAAATGTGGCACACGTTGCGCCACTCGACCCGTGAATGAAATGTGGTCCCGCCACTTAGAGGCGTGTTCCACGCTATTAGACAGCACGTCCTCTCGGTTTCCTGCCTACGTGTATTTTAAAGTGTATTCAATATTTAGTGTAATCTATACATATTATCATCAATACAAATCAATACTAATAATAAATCTGTAGGGGTCGGTCATGGAGTAATTTACTTTGTTTTCAGAAATATCGTGTATCGTGGTGGAAAAGGCATATTACTCACTTAATGAATACCTAAATGATATAGTGAAAACGATGCAATGCATGCTACGTCCTATATAAATATAGCATAAAAAAAATATGTATGTATAATAAATGTATGTATGTATGTATGTATGTATGTATGTATGTATGTATGTATGTATGTATGTATGTATGTATGTATGTATGTATGTATGTATGTATGTATGTATGTATGTATGTATGTATGTATGTATGTATGTATGTATGTATGTATGTATGTATATATGTATGAATTAAACGAATTAACTGATTTTCATGAAACTTGGTAGATAAACATTTAGAAATACGGGACACGTGATAGGCTACTTTTATCTTTTTTAACGCGGACGAAGTCGCAGGCACGAGCTAATACTAAGGGTTGGTCATGGAGTAAGTTACAAAGTAACTGCTCTATACGTGATACTGAAACTAAATTGACCTACGACTTCGTCCGCGTCACTGTTGTCTGATTGTGGTTGGTCTGGACTAAGTTGTTGTCTAAAATGTCTGGTTATTTGTCCCTAATGGCGATAGGGAAATGAAAAGGCATTTTTTATTTTAACTCTTATAATTACTAAAAGAAGAATGACATACTGTAATATATAAAACGAGGAAATGCTGCCAGCGTCCTTGGTACAATGCCGCAGGGTCCATTTTTATATTAAGTTTTAGTTTTAGATAAGTATTTAGTGTACATATTGTTTAATAGTTAAAGTTTAGTATAGTTAGTTTAATTTATGTTAATTTTGTATGTAATTTACTCCGTATCGACTAATTTGATTTACTGTACCAATCTTTCAACGAACTGTTTTCTGCTCACCTAATCCAATATATTTAACCGAAATAAAGTGAGCCGAAATAAGTAGCTGGAAGAAAAATGTTAAAATAATTAAACATTTTTATGAACAGTAAAAAATTAATCAACACTCCGATATATTGTTGAAGGGTTCATAATAATTTTACGATATCAGAATTCCCGATTTTATTTTATAAAATCGGATTTAAAAATCACGGCTCAGAATTTTTTTGGTAGTGTATTATTTTGTAAATATTCGGTTAAATGTAAAAGAGTTATTTTGTTTACGGTAAAACCTATATAAAAATGTTAAGTGGCTTTGTGTACGCTTCAAAAACTCGAGAATCGATTTTAATTCGGCTTTCATGTAATTATGAAAAAAAGGGATAAACGGGGAATGTTTGTATATATAAATAGAAAAATTGCACCCCTGGTGAAGCCGGGCGTTGGTCATTATAAAATTTAGTATCTACTAATATTGAGTATGACGTGTAATTTATAAATTCTAACTTCAGGACATGTGAGTCATCCAATAAGAATTCAGTAAAACATAAATACTAAAATATAACATAAACATATAAACTAAAAAGCCTGCAAAAATATATATAAATTTACAAAACAATTAACAAAAATATATAATAAACAAAACAATATATAAACTAAACAACATTTGGTACACTTTTTTTCGTATGATAAAAAACCTAATTTAGTTAAAAAAATTACCAAACCAATTTAACCAATTTCCCAGTCAGGGTTCTAAACACAACATTATATTAAATAACTAGCTGGCGCCCGCGACTTCATCCGCCTTGAAAAAGAAAAAAGTAGCCCATCATGTGTCCAGGGGCCCTAGACAAAGTGACATGACGAAGACGATAACGAAGTTCGAAAACAATAAAATGTATGGGATTGACATATGCCTTCGTTAAGTCACGTGATACATCCCATACATTTTGTTGTTTTCGAACTTCGTTATCGTCTTCGTCATGTCACTTTGTCTAGGGCCCCTGTACGTCTAAATGTTTATCTACCAAGTTTCATGAAAATCGGTTAACTCGTTTAAGAGTTATGGAGGAACATACATACATATAATACCCACACTTACAGATTTATATTACTAGTATTGATATTGATTGATGAATTGAAATAGTTTTATGACATCACTGCTTAACTTTCCAGACGGGCGAAGTCACGGAACAGAAGGTACGGGACATGTGATAGGCTACTTTTTATCTTTTTCAACGCGGACGAAGTCGCGGGCGACAGCTAGTACAGAATTTATTTTATTTAATATATTTATTTATTTAATAGCTAACCATACAGCATTTAATATTTAACAAATACATAAAATAGATTAAATTTTTATATAGCCTATTACAAGGTTAGTCATCTAAAATTTATAAGTACAAAAAAAAGTATTACCTAAATTAAAAAATTATAACAATAAAACCTAACTAAAAAATGAAAACCTAGATATAAACACAAATATGCCACACTGTGTGGTGTGTGTGTGCGTGTGTGTGTGCATGTGTGTGTGAATAAAAGGAATGTCTCAAAGGGATCATCTAAAAAGAGAAATCCAAAGCCTAGAAAACGTATAACAACAACGAATATGTCATAATTTTAATTAAACGAAAATTTGTTAACGAAAACGTAACAGAGATACACAGTTAATTTTCACTTTCGCCTTTATTAAATTAGTATACGGATAAATTATAAACAGGAACATTGTTATTTATTTAAGCGAACATAAACAGAAACATTCGTGTAACATCGAATTCAGCGGAAACAAGAGTTAGGAAAATACCGAACACAGTCATATAAACTGTCCATGTTCAGTACTGTCGACGGTACTTTACAACAGAACTAGGGACTCACTCCGGCTTTACAGGAATGAGCACGGTGTGAAAGTTTAAGAGAGTAAAAACCAAATTGTTACACGAACTCTTTATGTAGTTATAGTTATGTAATTTTTTTTAATACTGGAAATTTTGGACTTTGGAAATTTTAATATAATTTTCAAAATTGACTCTGGTCTGGATTTGAAAAGTGTGGTAGGGCACACTGCGTTTCGCAGTTATTTGGGCAGCCCGTCTGGCGGCAGTAACCACCACCTTACAGAATACCACCGTGAAGTGAAATAACAGCATTATGTGCTGTTGTGTTTCAGTGAGTGAGTAAGGGATGCCAGAGCACATTACCCCATCCCTCCCTTATCCCTTATCCTTAATCCTTCTATGGTCGGCAGCGCACTTGTGGCACTTATGGCGTTGTTTGTGTTATAGGCGACGGTAGCCACCTACCATCAAGTGGACCGTTAGCCTGTCAGTCGACCTTAACATAAAAAAGGACATTTATTAAAATTAATTTTACTTAAATTTTAATTATTATTATTTATTTCATTTTTAAGGGGCATATGCATGGTGTATGGCCGTGTGTGTTTAAACCTAGGGTTCCTGCGGAAGATCAGTGCTAGCCTATGCCAGCAAAATACTGAGTAGGGACCTATTTGTAACTTGTAACTCATATTTTTCTTATTACTGTGTTTTTTTTCTTTTTCTTCGTCTTTGTTGTTTTACTAAGTTACAAATAAATGGTAGATTGATTGATTGATTGATTGATTGATTGACATAGGGTACCTTTCACTTACATAGAAGGACTTTTCCCGAGGGATCATCTAAAGTAAAATAAAAAACTAACGCCTGGCTAAAGTATAATAGCAACAATAGGTAAAGCATATATCGCTTGTCGCTTATAGCAAGTAATTTAACAAAACAGTCACCAAAAATGTACCTACGTATATTCTTTTATAACATTGTCAAATACTATTTAATATAGAGGAAATGGGGTTTTAAAAAGGTTCGAGTCGTAAGGTATGTAGACTCGAATTTCCCTTATTTTAGATAAATCGCTTCGCACAGTTGACGGGTTAGCTCCAATTATTGAGATAAATCGTACCCAAGAGATTCCCCTGGCCTTGCTGAACCGAACCTTATTCTACCTACTATTCTTATTTGACTATTGAAACTATATCCCCAGGTATATATCTGTGAAGCATTACTGTTTTCTTTTCTCTTATAACCGGATGTTGAACGATTATATCGCGCCTTCGGCACGACAAGGCCATAACTGAACTTTTACAGGAGAGCCATTTAAAATTATTTGTTTGCATTAAATATCGTATTCTTCTGCTTATATTGCTTTTAAACAATTCTTCATCAAATAAGCCCCATAATCTTGTAAATATTTTTTAATTTAATAATGTTTTTAAGGCATTTCTGCATATATTTTAAGTTTAACTCATTTTAAATAAAATTGTAAGTTATGCCCTTGTCTCACCGAAGGTTCGATATGATACATTTATCAATAGCACGTAGTGTCTTCATAGATTAATACCTGCATATGTATTTAAGTTACAAGAATAAATGAGTAATGAATTGGTAATAATAAAATATTATGAAAAAAATCCGATTACCGCCTCTGTCTGCTTCTCTGCTCAATTCTTCTAAACCACCACTCGAAGTATAAAGTATAAATCTTTATAAATTATTAACACAATAATGTCGCTAAGGTTTTTTTTTATTTTAAGGTCCACAGACAGTTTGACGGTCCACTTGATGGTAGGTGACTACTATAACATAACAGCAGCACATATGCTGTTATTCCACGGTGACTGCGAAACCAACACCTATTTTAAAGTGTTGTTATTTAAAATTCTTTAAGAGTTAATATTAAGTTTTTTTTTTATATCGAACAAGAAAATGAAATGCCTAAAATAAAAAGCAAGAAAGCCATTGCGTGCGTTAAAGCAAATATAACAAGAAACAGTAAGGGCAAACAACATTAAAATCATATTATAATGTCATCAAGTCTAGGGACGGAAGTATTTAAACATTATTTTGTAGTTTGTAAAGAACTTTTGCCGAGACCAGATTTATTTTATTTTAACTTTTTCCCTCTGAAAATTATTCACTTTTTGATACAATGCAAAAGCAAACTGCATTAAATAATAATATTTTATTTGGATTAACAGGTGTTAGAAGCGACGAACGGAAATATTTTATGGATAGAAAAAGTTTGATATTTTCAATAATATGGTGTATTATAACCGGTAAGTACTTACTATATTAAATGTTACCCTGTAAAAGATATTAAAATTTCCAATACAAAATGGGGTTCTTAAAACATGTTTGGATTTATCAAGTGTGTTTAGAAAACGCAAACGTATTTGTTCTCAGCTAAAAAGAGCCCCTTTGACTTGGCTCTAACCTTCCGAGGTTCCTGTCGGCAATGATCTCGAACTTCTTGGCATAAGGTTGAGCTTAAACCTCAACTTCGGCACATCTATCGAGTCCAAAGCCCAAACAGCAGCCAAATAGCTGGGCATCCTAAATAGGACAGCTTTGTATAAGGCGCAAGTCCGATTTTGCATGGAGTATTGCTCCCACCTTTGAGATGGCTCAGCCAAAAACCAACTTGCCGCACTCGACCCAGTGGAACGCAGAGCTAGAAGACTCATAGGCGACAGTACTCTTTTAAAATCTAGGATGCAGAACCTGGCACATAGACGCAAATGTGTCTTTTATAAGGTGTACTTCGGAGAGTGTGCTCAGGAGCTGCATGAACTCATATCGCCTTCCCCTTTCTTCCATCGAAAAAACAGACATATGGACCATGGTAATCTTGTCGATGTCCCTCTATTTCGGACCTTTATAATGCACACTGCCAAGGTTTGGAACTCTCTACCGGCGTCTGTGTTTCCGAGCTCATATACTTAACCCAAAATCTTTTCAAATTTCAAGTGAATAGGCATATTCTGGGTGAGCTCGCTCTATCTTAGGTCTCATCCTTGCTGCACAGTTGGTTGTGGGTCAGGAGCAAATCTTCATTTGCCACCTGTCATCAAGTTAACTGTCAGCTTGTCAGCCACCATTTTTTTTAAAGTAAAAGTTTATTTAATCACTAACTGCTCTTATCAGTTAAAGAGACTTTCGTTTGATTTTTATAATATTTTTATTGCAGTTATTGGCAACACATTTCAATATTACTGGACCATGTCTATTGACGGATTCTCCTCGGCATCTTTTACTGGCTTAGTGGCAATAACCTTGGCAACATTAGTGACAATATCATTCACATTTACTTTCAATAAAATTTCTATTTACACACATCTTCAAAGTATATACTCATTGGTAATATTTTATTTATTAAATATTATTTTATTTAAGACTAGCTGGCGCCCGCCACTTCGTCCGTGTTGATAAAGCAAAAAGTAGCCAGTATTCTGTATCCTGTATCAGTTAGTTACTTTAAGAGTTACGGAGGTACATACATACAATACTTACAGATTTATTATTGTATTGATTGATGATTATTTCTATGGATTAAGTATGAATAATGAAATTCACCTTGAATATTATATTGAATATTGAAATTGTAATTAAAATAATATGACAATACTAATATTGTAATACTAATATGACATATAAATAGTTTTTGTATTGATATAGATTGTAATTTTTGTATTTTTGTTTGCAATGAATAAACTAAAAAACTACTGGTCCGTTTTTAAAATCCATGTTTTTTAAATTTATTTATACGTTAAAGTCAGATAAAATTCTTAGGTCAGATAGTCACTTAATATTTTTTTTAAACATTAACTTTTTTTGTTTAACTTTAAAATCTCATTTCAGCCAATAATTAACAAAGTTTATTCTAAATCGAAACTTAACTTCTTCAATAGCTTGTTATTCATAATATGGACACTAAATATTTGTAGGGGACTTCTTACTATTATGGAGTTAAACACTAACTGGAAAAAAACAGGTACAATTATTATTTATTATTTATTGTTATTTATTACTTCTTTGCAAAGCAATTTGTTTTCAAATTGTTCTTAAGGTTTGTATAATTATAAGTGATGTAATATATACATACTGGTGAAGTCGGGAACGGATCGCTTGTTAATTAATGAAGTATGTATATTTCTAGGAGTCAGCAGAATTTTAGCGGTCGCATCATATGCAATACAATGTTTTCACATGGGATTACAAAGAGGTGTTTTAGCATTCATGATGAGTAAGATAGAGGAAAAATATAAAATACTTTGTGATAGAGTGAACCAAATTATTAAAAAAATAGGTAATTTTTCTCGTGCTACCATATTTTTGCAATGTCTTGTAAAATATTTTTTAAGGGCCGGCTCATATAATATCACAACAGCAGCCTACCATCAGATCTAAGCTAATATCACAACCTTATCAACAGCCTACCATCAGATCTAAGTAACAATATGACGATTAAAAATATAAAATTTAAGAAGTAATATGCGCTGCTCTCCTCCAATGTGCGCTGTACCTTATTTAAATATGTGTCTACAAAGCTAGATCCGAATATGAGCCCTACATCTAAACTTAATAGCTTTTTAATTTTAGATATGTCCAATTCAAATGCCATAGAAGAAAATTATGTGGAATTCCGTCGCATAGTCACAGTTCACGGTCAACTAAGAATTTCAGCGTTTGCCATATCAACATCTTTCTCTCTGCCAATTTTACTGTTACTGGTATTTAATAGCACAAATTTTGTACTGGAGCCAACATTTCTTGTTAATAAGATAAGAGAAGGTGAGATTAAAACTAATTTAGAACTCAACATGATTCTCAATAGTTTAGAACTCAATATGATTCTCAAAAGTTTAGAACTCAATATGATTTTCCATATGACTGAACACGTAGAAGCTAATAGCTAACGTAGAAATCCCTTCCTCGACTTTGATAATAGTCTTCAAACCATTTTAGAATATATCTACACTAAGTATGTAGATATGAAATTACTTTTAGTTTTTTGTTTTCATATAACCCTTCATAATTTATATCTCATGTTTTTTTTTATGTATTAATACGACAAAAAACTAATGAGTGACCATAAGTTACGTAGTATGAAAGTTGGCTCTTAAGTTTAGTGCTTAAGCTAACAAATAGATTTTAATAATGCAATAGTAAGGTGAATTATATTATATTGAATTATTATCAAATATCCGACACGTATTAAATGCAATATTCGGGAGATCCGGTAAGTCCATTAATGTTACCGCGCGTATTAGTTTGATTAGTTAAATAATAATACGCAATCTATTTTAGAGTTACAATAATAATTGTCCCATTACTGTTACAGGCAAAACGGAAAACATAACATTGTTACTAACAATGAATGGTATGGGATTAATAATTGAATTGCTGTGGTTTTGGTTCACAATACAACCGTATCAAAACATAATGGATTTGGTAATTATAGCTAAGACAATCTATAACATTATATTATTATCACTGCAGAGCTCGAAGATGTCCACAGAGATTAATCTTTAGTTCTTATTTTATCTGAGGATCTAAGTAAAATAAATTTGAACATTACAATTTTTAGGACGAAGAGTTTTGTCATATACTTATAGATATCTTCAGCAAGCAAATAGAAGAAGGGAATAACTCGAAGCCTAATGAGACATTGGAAATAATAATTCAATACAGAACGACTAACCCGCTTGTTTTCCGAGTGTTTGAAACTTTTACCATAGATACATCTTTGATTGGAAGCGTAAGTATGCATTTTATGATAAGTCATGCTAGAGCTTCATTTGTCGTCTGTCTTCTTTATCTTGTACAATTTATTAACAATGCATTTTAATATGACTGCTGAAGAGTGTCTTTCTTGATTTCTTGCTGCTCGGTTGTTGGTTGCTTCTGTTTCACATGCCTATTATAGGATTCTACTAGACGTCCCTTGATTTGACAAAAAAAAAATCATTATAATTAACATACATATAGGTTAAATAACATATAGCACATATGCACTCAGCACATACCTATAGCCCTATCAGACACACGTAAGACTACTGGATGCGGATCTGATAGAACTCAATATCTTCTGAACCCTACTGGGTTCAGTGGACTACAGTGGACGCACTTTTGGGTCTAGTGATTAAAGTGCTTGTCTTAGTGCTCTGTCTTAGGGGTCCTGGGTTGGATTTCGGGCAATGCCAACCGTGTGCCGTAATTATTCATACTTCTCTTCCCTAGATAGTATAAAAAGTCGTTTTCCATGTTCATCTGTATATCAGTCTGTAATGGAAAAATATAAATCCTTGCAAACCATAACATACATATATAAATCAGGACTTTTTTGTTTCAGCTTTTTTCTGCTGCCACGACATATTCTATTCTTCTAATACAATTTCATGATAAAATAATTTAAGTGTGAACATAAAGACATTGCAGCAACTTTTCTTTTTTTCACCAACAGAGTTAGGGAACATGTAACCATTCATGGTAAGTATATTCACAATCCTATACGAAGCGCTGGATAGCAAGGCGAACTGTCGCGAATAGCGGGCTTTAATAGTAATTAGGTGTTCACTAACTCTAGGAGTCTGTTATGAATGATTAGACTTAATTAAATTAAATTACTTTTATATTTTAAAAGGTCAGTTTTGTGCTAGAAAAATAATTTATCATACAAAGAATGCTCATAAAATATTTTCAGATTTTTCAAAGGATCCCCCGGAAGTATGATATCGAACGAAACAATGTAATAATGAACAAAATACTAGAAAAATTGAACTACAATGTGAAATCCTTTTTAAGTTTTCTTTTCAATATGAGCGTTTTCATATTTTTCGCATTTATTTACATTGATATTGCCCAACTCTCTGTTCATGTCTGTAATGAACGTTGAATTTTATACGTACTGCTTTGAAATTTTCTAGTATTTTCTTTTGCTTATTAATATTTGCCTAAATACTTTTTTTTTGTGTATAAAATTCGAATTAAATATTGTTGTTACAAAACATCAGTGTGACTAAATTGACTACACCAATATTATTTGATTAAATTATTTTATGGTTATAGTAGTTTCTAGGTGACACGTCACTTTCCTTTATTATTAAGTAAAATGTATATAAAAGGTTAGTGTGTGTAAAAGAAACGAATTATAAAACGCGGAGCTTTTATTCGACTCTCACGCACGAAATATTGTTGTCTATATTCGCACAAGACGTTATCTGTCTGTTTCACGCCTTAATTACTCAATCAATCATCACGAAATTTTGCATAAACATTGTCAGGGATACAGGAAAGGACATAGAGTACCTTTGCACCGTCAGATTCACCGTCTATGTCTAGATTTGTCTATGGATCTCCCCATTTATAATTAGATCGCGCAGTGTAATCCCGATCATAGCCCTATACAATATACATACCATATTGAGCGCGATGTTTCAACGCGTACAAAGTCGCGGGCACAGCTAGTATGTCTATGAGTATAAACAACCATAAATAAAAATTTCCTCAAAGCCTTTTATTACTATATTGAACTGTAAAACCGTAGCGAAAAGGTATTTAGAGAAATCTTCCAGCAACACACTGGCCGCAGTAAGCGTGATATACGACCGCTTTGGTGCGGAATTACGATGTATGCAGTTTTCCAACTGTCAAAGTTCCCACTGTGTTATAAAATAGAGTGCAGAGGAAAGCAATGCGTTTGAATCCAACTAAAATCGGACAACAGATTACTTCGACAAATTGAATGCAGTTAGTAACTAAATGAAAAAAAATCAATGGACAACACTCAGATTATTATACAGGTATTAACCCGACCAATGGAATTCGGGTTAAAAACTAAATGCAAAAAAAAAACAATGGACAGCACTCAGATTATTAGAAAGAGCGGTTTATTTGGTCCTAGCAAGTTCAAAGTTTTTTCAAAGTTCAAGGCGGACGAAGTCGCGGGCACCAGCTAGTTGTTAATAATATTCCGAGAGATTTAGTACGCTTGAGTAATAAACACTCTCATACACATGAACCTGTTCAAAGAAAATCTCAATTTGTAAGTGAAAAAAAATATTACGATTAATTGCACAGTTTAAAAGAAGTTCATTGACATACCGACGACTAATGATTACAATTTAAATTTCATCAAATATTTGAAGAGAGACATTCGTCTCGATAAAAATATCAACAAATACTCGTATGATGTACGAAATCCGTAGGGAATTTGGCTATAATATCGTAATAAAAGACAGACAGACGTGTGTAACTTTCAATAGAGATTTGTACGATTCGACATCAATAACCCTTTTCAATGAAATCGCGAAGTTGAACAAACTTTACCTAGTAAAAAAAACAGTGGCACTCCGGGAGTGTCGACAGAAACGAAAATTTGAATAATTACATACTTATATATACATACAGTCGGGGTAAGAAAAGGTTCGTCACCTTTAAGTCGACATTTGATTGCGCCATGGCAATTGTCAATCTTGTCAAAATTTAATTTCAAACGTCTGTCAGTTGCCTGCTTAGTGCTTTAGTTTCAAAAGGTACTAAGAGCCTACGATTTTGAGAAAGGAAAGAATTTGAAAACTGACGAAGGTTTTCCTACCCCGACTTTACATATCTTATATACAGAAGTGTCAGTTACGGTAACAGTGTCGCGAGTTCAATAGACTATTCCCATCTCAAAAATTGTTCTTTTTTAAAATTATTATCAGCGCCATCTCTGTTCGCATTGATGTATTATTTCAATTCAATTCAGAGGTATTGTGTAAAAAGCGCAATATCTGATAATATACAGATGTGTCGGTTACACGATGCGCCTCAAGAAGTTGTGCAAAAGAAGAATGAAGTCTAATATTGAAACTATAGGATAACATTTAAAAAGTATGTCGTTATACCGACAATATCTTTCCCTACCCAAATGTATATCAGTTCCCAATGTTTGTATACACATTTACATCAAACACAGCATATAAGTGACTAGCGACTTACCCCAAGGAATTTTATATATTTGGGATAAGTTTTCATGGGACAAAAACAGAACAACCCATTAACAGGTCTTTAACTTTTTTACTACAACCCTTATAAATTTACTTAGAGCAGTAAACTGTTAGCCGTATTAAACCATGTTCTCTCCATTCTAACATTTTGCCAATTTTGTAACAATCCATCAAGAAATTCGCGAACGTTCACGAATTTTTGACGTTGTATATAAGAGTGGCTGAACTCTAAAGCACAATGGTTTCTGTTTGGGTTTGAAATATTCTAATAAATATTTCAAACTTAAACAGAGCATTGTGCTTTTAGATTTTTCAGAATTCTGTTTTCAATTCCTTTTTTAGTGATGGTTGAAAGCAGAATTGACTTGATGTTATTTGTGTTTGTAGGCGACGTTAACTGTATATTTTTTAAAATTGCATAAGGATAAGATAATATTATATTCTCAACTGATAGTAAGTAAAGATGAGGTCGAAGATGAAGTTCGCCTGTTCTTTAAGAGTCCCAAGTTGAATATTAGGGAAAATTGAAGAAATGAGAGAATTCCAGTACTTCACTGTGATGCAAAAACATCGTTCACAAGGTCAGGATGAATAACATCTCCATGTCTAGTAGTCCGATGACGAAAAGGAGATGGAGATACTAAGTCATGAAGTTCACATGCACATATTTCAAAATGTATCGGATAGAAAACTGTAGGAAGTTCTGCAACAGTATTCTAGCTTGGTTTCAACCGGAGATTTATCACGGATGAGCTTCGATTGCTGCTAATTTATATTTAGTATCAAGTATATTGTTTATAGGGCTGGTTATCGAAGCGTATCACAGAGATACCTACATATTCCGAAATGCAAATAGACTTCTGTGGATAATTTAGCTCAGTTTACCTTTCATTTCAGTAGCAATAATTTATCATTTATTTACTCTATGTGAGTAAGCAGTGTGACGTAATGTGGGGATATAAAAGTTCGTAATAAAAACTCCACAAATAAAATCCAGTCGCCTCGAGTAAAACGTAAACCTGACTGAATATACGAAATAATGAAAATATTATGAAATTCAATGTTTGTCCGAACGAATTACCCATCAAATAATACACAACATTTTATTTTCTTTTTTGAATCCAATTACAATTAAAAAAGACAAGGACTGACCTCGGACTGAACACATTTTTTACCTCAATGAGCCCAACATATTTTTTATCATATAATCAACGCAAAAAAATTTACCAAAGAAGCCTAAAAAGTTTTATTGTTAGCAAGTGGTTACATCTAAAAACTCACACTAATTTTAGGTTTTAGTTTTTCAAAGACCTAAAATTAGACAAGGATTCACCTCAGACCGAAAACATTTTTATTAAAATGAGCGCCACTTATGAATTAAGGTGCAACATTTTGTCACAAATTATACAGTAAACTCTAAAATACATATTTATTCAATATTATCTTCTATAAAAAAGCTATAAAACACGGGCTATTGTGTCTCAGCTTTACCTGTAAATAGGCATTGAAAAATACACTATCAAATTCCTCCATTCCAGGCCAACAACCTACAGTCGACATGTTTGTAGGGATTGTGTTTGACATATATATAAAAGCTGCTTCTAAGTTGTTATACCAATACTTTATTCATATAGTATCATACATAATTTGTAATTCGTACCCCCGCTGGTTTCTGTGCGGACGGAAAATATTTTATTCCCTCCCGGGCAAGTTGAGTGTGCAACTCAATTTTCTGTATCGGGCGAGTACCTGAGCCGAATCTGTAATATCATGGTGCGATGTATGTGACAGGAGGGGATCTTTTGAGGATCTGTCATAATTCAATTGAATTTCTAGTAAGGGTTTTCTGCCCTTGGATTTTCGGACGTGTATTAAGCTCGTAATTTAGTAAAAGTCCGCCAGTATGGACTCCAGAGTAATGTTGAAATTGGATTACGATCTGGTTGGTTGAGAGATTGAATTGTTTATTTTGGAGATTCAAAAGTCCCGGCTCGGATTCCCGGCGGTGACAACTTTTCTCTCTTAACCTTAACTGAAGTTTCGACACAGGTCTAAAACGTAGTTTCCATGCTATAAACTTCAAGAATGTAAATTTACATGTAATAAAGTTACACATTCTTGCAATTTGGGACGAGCTTGTTAAATGAGTGGTTAGGTTCGATGCCCGACAGGATAAATTTTGAAAATGAACTTTTCAAAGTTATCTCTGGCAGTATGTGTGCTTTTGGTGATTGAGTAAGTTATGCTAAAGCCCATTTCCCTTGTGCATTGTTTTTGTTATAGGTGACTGTAGACATTTACCATCAAGTGAACCATATAAATATAAATAAAATATAAATTATAGTACCATAAGGTCCCTGACCTGTATATCAGGGGTACGTGTGATTATTAATTAAAAAAAAATGGACCGTCAGCAGGTCTGCCAACATTAACATTAAAAAATGTGCTAGAATCCAAATAAGAAGAAATAGAAACGCACCTATTCTTATCAACCGGTGCAATTAAATGAAAAATTGTGTCGATACCCCAAAACATAGTAACGAAAACATAATAAAGTATATTTTAATTGGCCATTTAAATGGAGGCCAAAGACCGGTTAACTTAAAAATATTGCTGAAAACTATATTACTGTTTAAAGTTAATTAAACGATCAATGTCTTTTAACATTTTTGTGAAAAGCGAAAACAATGATATCAGCTTCGCTATTCATTCTTATTATTGCTTCATCATTATCTGCTGTCAGATAAATGTTTATTGAAATGGATTCGTTTAATTGACGGCTAATTCTCCTGTATAAGATCTTTTTGAAATCAAATGAAATTACATTTATTATTAACTAAACTGCATTTATTTTTAACCCCTGACGGCCGACGCAAAAGAGGGGTGTTATAAGTTTGATCTGTGTGTCTGTCTGTGGCACGGTATCTCCTAAATTATGGTTACTTATACTGTTTTGAAAACGTACCTCTTCTAAATTGCACCATGCCATCTAAGTGCAGTCGTCGCAAACATAGTCTGTCCGATATTTTTCACTCCAATACGGTGCTATTATTTGATTCAACACAAGATGTCCAGAAATGCTACATAAGATTAACTAGCTGGTGCCCGCGACTTCGTCCGCATTGAAAAATAAAAAAGATATAAAATAGTTGCTATTACACTTTGATAAGGCGTTCGCTTTTTATTTTATTACTAGCTGGCGCCTGTGACTTCATCCGTGTTGAAAAGGAAAAAGTAGCCTATGTCTGTCTATGCCTGTGTCCTGCACGTCTAAATTCTCGAGGAGTCGTCGTCGCGGGCGCCAGTTAGTTAAAATATAAGATTAAAATTCATGATCTTTATTATTATATTTATGTTAAGGTCGACAGACAGGCTGACAGTCCACTTGATGGTAGGTGGCTACCATCGCCTATAACATAAGCAACGCCACAAGTGCTACAAGTGCGCTGCTGTCCATGGGATAAAGGAGGGATGGGGTAATGGGCTCTGGCATCCCTTACTCACTCACCGAAACACAACAGCACATAATGCCGTTATTTCACGGTGGTATTCTGTGAGGTGGTGGTTACTGCCGCCAGACGGACTGCCCAAATGACTGCGAAACGCAATGTGCCGTACCACTACTTTTTCAAATCCAGACCAGAGTCAATTTTGAAAATTATATTAAAATTACCAAAGTTGACCCCGCCGGGAATCGAAACCGGGGCCCCTGAAACGTTAGACCAGCACCTTTGCCATTCGTCCAACGGGCTCGTCAAATTGCTTTTTAGTCCATAAATAAATTGGTACAACACAATAGCGATTCGTTGCGGCTGTAACAAGGAATACGCCTCCTTTCTTGTCCCGTAAACTTTATAAAGAAGTAGAAATCACGGCTTATCGCACTCATTCCACCTGTAAACGGCAGTTAGGATAAATCCCAATCCGATTGCTTGCCATTTATCAGCCTAATGGTTGTTCTTACTAACCTTTGCCTTCAGATATCTTGTTATATATTTGGATAACACTTTTTTTCTAACAAATCGATGGGTATTATAATTTACTTGCTCAGAGAGCCGCTTTAAGATAATATATTATTTGCATATTTTGTACAACTTTTTTTCATAACTTATGAAAGTTTGATAAAAAAATGCGACCATCCTTTCAGCCTAATTTAGTAGAACCCTAATTTATCTTTCGGTATTATTTGTGCTTAGTATAATGGCTATTTATTATTAAACAATAATACATTGCTCAGTGTTGTGTTAATGTAGACACGAAATTAGAGCCGCAGCCCGCGCCCTATGTTAAATTAACCAAACATAAATCAATCACATAGTTCGCCTCCCCTTAAGTTTGCGCACCAGTTACTTAATTGATCCTTAAATTAAGCTCGAAGCACATTTCGAGGTAAAACACCCAATGGTAATCTCTACGGCGAACTATTTTCATTGGTTCATTCATACCACTTATCATGAGCGAAACTGTTGCGTACCTTGACTATGAAGTCGAGGTACGCAACAGTTTCTTGACTTCTTAGTTATAATAATTTTTCTTGACTTCTGAGTTGAAAATTTTCCACTTCATATATTTACCTAAGTACCTAAGCATATATGTATGTATGTACGTTCCTCCATAAATCTTAAACGAATGAACTGATTTTCATGAACATTTAGACGTACGGACGAAGTCGCGGGCACCAGCTAGTTGAAAATAAAGCTCTTTATACTGTATGCTTCTAAAAATATTCTCACTATTATTTAAAGGTATTACAACACAATATTCGGGTCGTTCAAAAAGCACATCGTCGGGCACGCAGTTTCATATCCGCGCCGGAAACACAATACGATTGTGTGTGGCGGTGCTTTTATGGAGCGTAAATAGAAATAGCAAATAATAGAGACAGAAATTCTATGAAATATTGTTGGAGTTATATTTATAAATATTTCACCGTTTTAGAAGCACCTAAAAATAATGATACGTGTATGAAATTTATATGGGGAACGATTTTCTCCTGTCATTAAATTTAATGTGGGCTAACTGGTTAGCAACCCGAGTTTAATGGTCCTAACGTTTTTTCCTATAGTAGAGGACAATTTTACTCTATACGTGTAAGACCTTTAGTGCTTCAATTTAAATGATTTTAATACTAAAAGCTTACTGCTATTGCTCGTATAATTTTATTTCACTTGGAATATTGAAAGAAAACGCCGCGTGAAAATTAAGTTGGCACTTTTTAAAATAATACCCCAATGTATACTAGGAATAGTTTCGTTCATAGTGCATGAATAGTAGATGAGACGTAGTATTCGAAATTTTCAAACATAATTATTATTCTAAACAAAAAGTTCCAAAGATACTGGAGCGGCTCGCCGTTACATCTTTAATTAATAGGATAAAACTTTTCAATCAACCTTGTAAGACTGTTTGACGTAATTACACAAGCACGTTACATTTCATTAGCTTTAGTTGGGTCAAGTCGTATTCAAGTCTCAGGCATACGTCACGGGAGTCAAGACGTCCTCATACATAAACATGTATGTTAACAGGACTATATTTGACCTTATCGGGGAGGTATGTACTTAGCCGAATTAACTTCTTGCCAGGGCCGTCCTTTCTTCATCTTTGCGCGGTATTGATATTGTAGGGCTGCCACATGTTTGTTTATTTTAAAATAATTAAAAGTAAACATTCAACCAATATAGGTATCTGATCTGATTTTCATCGAAATCAAATAAGAGTGTATCAAAACCGATGTAGTTATAATTTTGTATAATTATGGTTAAATTAATAAATAATCCTCAGTCGCTATAATAACGTATTTAATACGCTTATATTTAAGTAGAAAGTTCCTTCAACTTAAATATGAGAATTTACATATTAATCTTTAACATTAAAAACAAAATATTGCATACCTTTAAATATAACAATATAACCTTGAAATATAAACAAATTTTTCCACAGCTTATACATAAAAATTAAAATTTACGTCCTTTTACAAAATTAAGAATAACGCTCTAGATATTTCAAGACAATGGTCTAATTTGAGTACCTATTTATTTTGACTTGTATACCTTGCACTTATTTATTAATATATCTAGTTAGTACAATGTCATTCATTTACTTTCTGCCTTTTCTCTAACAAAATAATAAAATAATGTGACATAAGAGTGACATGGCACTTACGTGCCCAAATATTAAACACAAATCGCACACTGGATATTTTGTTGCTTTGGAAATTCTCAAATAAATCATGTATACATGATACATACATGATCATACATACATGAATCATGTATACATGATTTATTTGAGAATATAGATAATAGATAATATTTCTGTTTGTATATCTAAATAACTACTTATTACTAAATGTATATCGAAATAATACGGTACTTTTAACAAGAAACTATTTTTTTAAATTGATTACACTGTTTGCGACTGTCTATTACGGTTAATCTCCGTAAAGGCTGGACTGATTTTGACGGGACTTTCACTGGCAGATAGCTAAAGTTATAAGCAGTAACTTAAGGTCTTTTTATTTTAGGAATACAAAGTACTATATAAAAGCAGTCCAGTACAGAGCACGCCGCACCGAAGCATGATAAAGTTTGATAATTTTGATATTCCTTTATCTAAAATAATAAAAATAAACTTTTAGATCCGAAACCGATATCTATTGTATTATATTTAAACATTAAAACACAATAAAAACGACTTGCTGTAATTATAATCATAGTATTTTTTTACTCATTTTGATATCGCGACAGGAATCAGTAATTTCACTTTCATATTAAAAACCGTTTAAGTCACAGATTCTGGTTGTGACAACCCTAATGACCCTAACGAGCCGTTCAATAGAAGAGCGATGGGGTGGGAGTGAAAAAAAGCAATCTACTTTCTCATCTATAGGAGAATAAACTGCCTACTGTTGGATATATTTAAACGTGTACGTAAATTGCTTATATAAATAGGTATACGAGGAGCGATGGGGAGAAGGCATTTTAGAAGAAAATACGTGTTTGTAAACAATTCAATTTAGGAGGGCAAAGAAGATAAATATGCACGAATTTAAAGAAAGAATATTTTCACTACAAAAAGTATATCCTTACATTTATATAAAACAAATTCCTCCGCGCGTCTGTCTTTCTGTTCCGAGATAAACTCAAAAACTATCGCACCGAATTTCATGCTGTTTTCACCAATGGATAGAGTGGTTCTCGAGGAAGGATTTACAAAGTTACGCGGGCGAAGTCTCTGGCTGCAGCTAGTAAGTTATAAAGAAAAATATATGTTTACCCTTACATGGTTACAGGTATACTACAGCTCTGTCATCAACTCTTGTGCAGGTGTTTTGGGTTTGCAGATTATCTGTACACTACTGTATAGATTTAAAAAGGTTTCCAGTCCAGTCAGGTACACATACCTGGTATATGTAGGTACCATGACTAACATTTTCACTTTCCCAATAATAATAATACATCAAAAACAATTTCATATCTAATTGTGTGCCATGTTTATATTCTATGTAGATATACCGAAACGCAGAACAAAATCAGAGTTTACCCTTAGTTTTTCCATTACAAGTTGAACACGCAACCAGAGGATTACGTAGCTATATTCCTGCACCACTGCCACAATATAACTATAAAAACTAGTAAGTAATCTATACTTAAATAAATAAATATAACACCGATTGCCCTAACTGATTATTAACGCACAGCCAAAACTATTAAAGTATAGAAATGTTAAATTTGGAACATAGGTTTATTTTATAACATAAGTAAGAGAATTAATTCGCGTGTGTCATTTCGCGTAGTCGTTCACGATGTGTCATTTTGCGAATAAGAATAATGTGCCAATTTGCGTAAGTCGTTTTGCGTAGACAGCACGTGTCATTGTGCGTTTGGCTACATAAAATGTCATTATGAAGGAACCCAAGTATTCGCTAAAAATGGATATTTTAAATATTCAACTCGGTTCAAAACTAGTGGCGGGTCGCTAAGTGTTGTAATTTAGTGTTAAATTTTAAATTTTGTACTGGATTTCGCTACTAAGTTGTTAATGATATAGATAGATATTACTAATATGTAACGGCACTGTTTGTATGTATCACATCAAGTGAATATCTAATTGGCTTTAGATGAGAGGTGTTCTAGTTTCATTTTTATTTATTTTTTTCAAAATAGTATATTATAATTATTTCTTTGTTAACTTAAAACTGTTATTTAAAGAAATCTGTACATTTATCCATCGGGAACTGTTTATCCTTTTTCCAAATAATATTATAAATGCAGAGGTGAGTTTGTTTGTTTGTTTTCACGCCTTACTTAAGGCTTTTGCATACGCGTTTGACACATCTATCTGTCAAGAGTACTTCTCATCTAAAAAAAGTAATCCCGATTGATCATCTTAATTAAAATTATAGTGTTTAATAACCATAATGATATTTTGTAAATTAATAGCGTATCTCCAGTTACTCTACTGTTGTCAATGCATACTGTGACCTTGTCTTGTTTATTCTGTTTCGAAATAGTTTTGTACGTGATTGTATTATGCTGAGTTCTTGATAAGCATTTTATTGGCCTTTGCCAATTGCCAATTTCAATCAATAGAAAAAGAAAATAAGCTTTTAAAAACTTGTATATTTTGTACCCGCAGTGGCTCCAAATAGAATGTAAAGATTATTTAAATTTGATACGGATACAGCTATCCGGAACTATTGGATTCAATCTATAATTATGCAAATGATTCATGAAAATTTCCGATTTGCACCTTCAAAATTAAATCTTTCAATAACCCATACTAATATTATAAACTAGCTTTCATACATACATACATACATACATACATACAATACCAACACTTACAGATTTATTATTATAGTATTGATTGATGATGATTATGTCAAAGTAACTTTTGGTCTGGCAACAGTAACCATCTCTTTACAGAAGAACACCGAGAAATAACGGCATGTATGTGTGTTTTTGTAATGCTGTGAGTGAGTAAAGATGAGTAAGGTATGCAAAGGCCATTTTCCCTATCCCTTATCCTTAATCATGTACTGATCGACAAATCAATTTTATTGCGTTTCTATCGTTATCACATGATTTTGGCCGTCAGCCTCTTTACATAAAA
Organism: Synanthedon vespiformis; assembly: GCA_918317495.1. NCBI lineage: Eukaryota > Metazoa > Arthropoda > Insecta > Lepidoptera > Sesiidae > Synanthedon > Synanthedon vespiformis. The sequence goes on along the minus strand of OU906968.1, from coordinate 4,046,693 downwards.
AATATCCCTTTCTATATCTTTTCTAAGCTCAATGTGCAGTATCGCTAAAAGTTTCAAGTAAAGAAACACATCAAGGGAAATACTCGCACAAAAGCAGGAAACTAAAAAAAAGCCGTAAGTACAGTCGCAAAGAAAAGGCCCACGAAATCTATTGTGGCAGTTTGGGAGGTCGCTCGCGATAATTCCCTGTCACCGAGCCATTGTGGCTACATTCAAAGGGTTCATTGTACTAAATGCGCAAGGGAACAGAACGCTGAATAACCTCAGCTCATGAAAAAGGAAATTGAAATAGTATTGTGTACATAGTGCTTACGTTGTGTGTAGTAGATTTTGTGGGCGACTGTACTTTCTACATTTTCTGTGTGAAAATATTATTATATTTTCTATATAATATCTTCTATACAATTTACAAAAGAAATAAATATTTAATAAATTAACAATCTACCATATATCATAATCTAGCTATATTCGGACATCAGAAAAACAATTTGTAAACTTTGAACTTATATTAAGGTAAGATGTTTTTTTTTGGAAAAATTTTGAACGTGCAGACACGGCTCTCTTACGATTTTATTATATTATGTACGAGTATATGTAGTAGAAAATGTAGTGTACACAATGGATATATTGTGTAATATTTTCTATATACATATACGAGTAGATCTAGATACCTACTTATGCTCTACACTACACGTGACGTCGAGTCTATCCTATCGGATTTACTTGTCCTTTCCTTGTTACTTTGCAGTGGCACGTTTCGTGTAGAAGTTAAGATCTCCTTTTTTAGCTCATTGTTAGCAAAATTGTTCATTTTTAAAAAGAAATTTGAAATTTTTAATTTTGTTTTCTTTTGGAGATTAGGTACTCCTAGAATCGATTTTCATATACTATAACCTATAGCTATTGCATCATTTTTTTGACAGGTATTGTCAAAAAAATTACAATTTCGAATGACACCATAACAATTTCTATTAAATGAAAGCCTTTAATTTGTGGCTCGAATCAACGGAGCTTCATGCAATGTACGCGTGTGTGTTTTTCCAAGGCTTGATTGAAAAGGTCTAATTGGGATCACCGCAGTTGTGCAATCAATGTCACTCACACAGACATGTGTCGTGAGTGAATAGAAAATTTAGTGATAATTAACGCTGAACAACATTGAGATACCCCGCATTGACGTCGTTTCCTGACGTAGTAATCTCCTCGTAGGCTTCCAACCTATTTTCCTTGGCCTTTTCGAAATATTTTTTAAATAAGCTTTTCTATTTGAAACTGTTTCTGGAATAGGGTATTATACGGTAATCTAGAACTCGTACGTTGGTACAAGTAGCAAGCAATTTAAATATTTACATCGATTAAAACCGTCTAGTATCAGTAGTTCAGTTGTTTGTCCCGTTGACTGAACTAATGAAACTTTTTAGTAGCAGTAGAGCGCAAATCTAAAAGGTTTTTTGATAACAGATATTTGATGCTGATCAACTTTAAAATGTATAAAATTGTAGATATTTTAATATTTATTACCATAGAAAAACTTATTCCTCGTGACTCACACTAAAAATTAGGGTAGTAAAAGTTATTATTGGGTGCGATGCCCTTATATCTCGCAGAATTGTAAAGATATGATATTCAATAAGAGCTTAAAAGACGCGTATTCACGAGAGCTGTAAGGTGCAAAAAGAATTTTTCGATAAATTCAAAAATGAAAAATGTTATGGCCGAATTAGTGAAAAAAAATTTAATTATTTTCTGAATTATTAACTTTGGCGCTCGAAATTTCGGAAACGAAGAATGATATCAAAAATTTGAGAAAAACTCCACTGGACAATTCAGTCAGATAAAATTTGAGCCTAAAATAAAGACGATCGGGTTAAGGATTTACAAGTCTGAGCAACATAATTTTGAATTCCGTAGATTCATTTCCAATAGAGCTCGATAGTCGTGTGAGGCAGTCGATCGACGTGTGAGGCACGAAATCTGTGAATTTTTTAAAGGAGATTTGACAGGGTTCGACGCATAGCTGCGTACGAGAGTAGCTTAAAAAAGTCATAATATAATTTGATTAAAAAAAGAAAAGATTTCAAATTTGTCCTCACTGACAAATTTTATTTGATTTTATTTGACTCCTGTATTACATTTACATTATTAAAAATAAAAACACAATGTGATTACGGTCGTCACACGCATTGTCAAGTTGCCAATGACGAGCTTAAAATCTTCCATTTCTTATTTATTATGTTAGAACAATTCACTTAAAACTATAGGGAACCCTTCTCAAGCTAAATATTTAAATGTGAAAACGAAATGACAAAAAGACATATTTACTCTTCAGAAGATTGTAATCTGTTTTTCCTACAGTTAAGGTTGATTTTTGATTGACACAAGTTTTCACAAGGAAACCGGGTGTATGAGGTAATGAAAGAAGGACCACACGCGGTGAACAAATTGCTTTCAAATGACACATTGCATTAGGAGGAGATTGTACATGCATCCTTAATAGCCATATATCCGACATGATTATACACTTTGAATACACTATGACGCCATAATAATTATGATATTGAATTGGATTTGCTTTTATTGGATTGGATTTCAAGAGAAATTGGAAACGGGAACATTCTATAGTGTAATTTTATTAATTTCTAGAATTTTCAAGTGTCATTTATTACTAACATAGTTTATTTTTCTCGACTGAATTATGTAAACTGGTTAGGAAAAAATCGATAATTTAAGTTTGAACTCTTTGGAGTTGAACCCGAAAATTATTTGATTTTTTAAAGAAGGTACATTCTTTAAAAAATCAAATAATGCGATCAAAAATATTGATAGTAAGCCGGTCAAACAAGAATCCTTACGTAACGTGATCGTTACACTGAAGCGTCACACAAAATTCGACCTAGAAATTTTACACTCGTCGCATGCAATGAAGTTTCACTTAAAAAAAAATATTCGGAATTATTCCATAAACAGAGCATATACAGTTAAGTAAGTAGCCATTTTATGTAAAAACTATTTCCAATTTGCTGTTTTTTCTCGATAGTACCTACTCTACATGAGAGTGTTCTATCTCAATTCCGAAAATACAAAATAAATTGACAGGGCCTCCATCCACGTATAAACGTGATAGTTTCAAACCAATGAACTGAAATTTCTCCATACAGACATTGTTTTCCGATTTTTGGTGGTCAATTTTCATCCAAAGATTCAAGTTACAAGCTGCCGATGAACTGGCTTGGGCATCTATAGATTGATTGCTAAAAAAAAATATTAGAACAGTAATATATTTATTTTAATAACAATACTATGAATTTATAACTCTTGTAGTATAACATCAGAAGACAAATTTTTCATACATTTTAGAAAACACTTGTTACAGTGAAGCTTACTCGGTAACTACACCGATGCAACTGCGATGCACCGTAAAACGTTGACGCAGATTTCCCGTGTGTTCCGCTGTGATGTCGCGCTTCTACGGTTTTGCATAAAACTTGTCACAGTTGTGTAGAATGGTTTTCGCATAGCGAAGCTCAGTAGTGCGATCCGCTGAATGCGTGCTTGGTGTTAATGTTTAAAGGATATGTGAAAAATTCATTTTTTAGATCTGTAAAGAAATAGAAGTTGATATTAGTCATTGTATTTCCAAGTGAGATAAAAGCACACTCAGGTTTTTCTATTTACTTTAAGGTTGACAGACAGACTCAGCTCTTTCTTTTCAATGACGACCGATGATACTGTGTCACAGGATCGTTTGCCACTAAATATAAACTACAATATATATTCAAATAATTATATATTTTCAAATATTAAATACCTACAAACATTTGTACTATACATATCTGGTACATATTTTGAGATATAAATTATTAAAATAAGTGGAAATAATATATAATTTATATTTTCAGAATAAACAAGTATGCGGAACTTTAACAATATTAACAGATAATCAGGGAAGAGGTCTGGCTCAAGAAGTGGCAAACAAATCGCGCAACTTTATATTGAAAAAATACAGAACAACTGGCATATGCAAACCGAATGCCTTAACAGATAAGGTTTTTGAAAATAAAATAGAAGATAAACATGAAAACATAATAGTAATATTAGCAGGTAGTAACGATGTCGATCCTTATAGAGTTGGTTCCAACTTATGTTCTTTTCTCGAAGGTGTAACAAAGTCTCGCGTATTTGTTGTCAATGTTTTCTATAATAAATATATCGATAAAAACGAAATTAACAATAATTTAGAGCTAAGGACTAAAAAATTTAAGAACTGTACTTTTATTAGAATTGGTAGTAACAAATTGTATAACATTGCAAATAAGATCATTCATGAAATAAATAAATTAAATTATGACAAGGAATTTTTGACAAGAGGAAAAATTCGATCATTCCTCTCCCGTAGTCCGTCGAAACCTTTGCAAAAAAAGGGTACAATCCCATATTACTTTAATAAAATAGCTGATAAAGTAAAAGCGTCTCACATGGGTGGTATTTCTCAGGCCGCATGTCCGTCGAAGTCTTTGCAGAGGTTGGGTACAATCCCATATTACTTTAATAAAATCGCCAGTAAAGTAGAGTCGTCTCAACCTTCTCAATCATCATCTTACATGAGTGGTATTGCTCAACAACAAAATATTTTTTTTCGAGAAAATAAGTACTGATAAATTGTTTGTTCTTTTTCACCAGAACATTGCAGGAGTTCTAAATAAGAGTGATAATCTAGAATTAGCTATTAATGAATTACTAGATAAAAATAAGCAGGTTAGTGTAATTTGCCTAAGCGAGCATTTTATAATGAAGGGGGAGGAACATAACTTGCATATTCGTGGGTATCAACTGGTTTCTTTTTATGCAAGGGACAAAACGAGAAGAGGTGGCTCATGTATATTGTGCAGGGATAAATTGAATTGTAAAAAAATAGAAGTGGTGAATAATATGGCAGAGGATAAAAACTTTGAAGTCTGTGGAGTTCAAATAGATCAACCGAAGATTGTAATAATTTGTTTATACCGAACACCGGACTCTGATATTAATATATTTTTTGAAAAATTTGAAATAATTTTGTCTCTATTCTTTAATAAAAAAGATAAATTAATTATATGTGGTGACTTTAATATTGACTTTTTAGGCAAATCTAATGTAACGACACGTATGTTTGATCTCCTTGCGAATTATGGCCTTGAGTTTTATATCAAAAAACCAACACGTCTAGATAAATGTATTGACAATATACTTAGCAATTTTAATGGTGGGGTAGGAGAAACGTGGGAGTTTTTCTTGTCGGATCACAATACTGCACAGATATATGAGTTTGAGTATCTTGCACCTAGAACAGCATTAGATTATCAAACTGAATATGTGAACGATATCAGTTGCGCTAACATTAAAAAGTTTATAAGTTGCTTTATTCCCTTGACTTTTTCGGATATCTATGAGATTAACGACACAGACACAGCTTTTGATAAGTTTCATGAATGTTTGACAATGTTCTACGGATTGTGCTTTCCTAGAATAAGAGTAAAAAAGCGCATGAATACAATCACTCCTAAATGGATTACAGCCGGCATAAAAAAAAGTTGCGCCACTAAAAGGCAGTTAAGATATAGACATTATATTGCAAAATCGGATGAATCTAAAAAACAGTTTAGAGAGTATTCGCGTATTTTAAGAAAATGCATAAATAATATGAAGTCATTATGTAACAGTAGGGAAATAATTAACTCCGAAAATAAAGTAAGGGCAACATGGAGTGTTGTTAAGCGCAACTTGGGGAATTTCTCTTCCAAATTAGAGCCTTTGGAGTTGATTGAAAACGAAATTAAAATATTTTCTGGAAGTACCATTGCAAATATATTTAATGATTTTTATGTAGACTTGAATTGTAATATGAATGGTGACAAAACGACAGCAAAAAAATGTATAGTAGGAGAAAAGACAGACATTCGTAAAAATTTAGATGTTAATGCAAATAGCATATTTATTGAGCCCACAACCCCATTTGAGGTGTACAGAACCATCCAATCGCTACGCAATACAAAGTCGCATGGCTATGACTTGTTAAATGCTCCACTTATAAAACATATAGCTTCGTATATTTCGAGTCCTCTTTCGTATATCATTAATTTGTCATTTGAAAGTGGACACTTTCCTGAGAAACTTAAAACTACTATAATTAAGCCAATCTATAAAAAGGGATCAAAGAATGATAAAAATAACTATAGACCAGTGGCGCTTATTCCAGTGCTCTCTAAAATATTTGAGAAAATAATGCACTCTAGAATAAGTCGCTTCTTGGAAAAATTTAAAATATTGAAGGGTGAACAATATGGCTTCCGTAAGGGTAGGTCGACAGCACTGGCTGTTTATGATGTTATAAGCTATATAGTTGATCATCTGAACAAAGGGATTCCTGCTGTGGGCCTCTTTCTCGATCTTAGCAAAGCATTCGATCGAGTGGATCATGCAATTCTACTCAAAAAGCTTGAGAATCATGGTATTCGCGGTAGGGGTCTTGACTGGTTCTCCTCTTATCTAACGGGCAGGAAGCAATTCACTCGAATTACAAAACTAAATTCTAAAAACAAAACAGTACAAAGTTTTGACTCTGAACTAAAAACATGTAAATATGGTGTGCCTCAGGGTAGTGTTCTTGGCCCTCTCTTATTTATAATATATATAAATGATCTCCCTGAGGCAGTAAAGCAGAAAATGACATTATTTGCGGATGACTCCACTATTGTTATTAGTGGCAAAGATAGGGGGGCCTTTGAATTTAACATTAATAGTTGTCTGGCTGATGTTCATAAATGGTTGACGAAAAATAATCTAAAAATTAACGCAGATAAGACAAAAGTGATACAATTTAGGACATATAAATCAAAACCACTTTCTTTAAACATAATATACGACTCCCAAAAGATTGAGAAGGTTGAATCAAATAAGTTTCTAGGAGTTACTGTAGATGAGCATTTTAGTTGGAAATTGCATATTGATAGTATTTGTAAAAAAATTAATAGATTTGTTTTTGCTTTGGGTAAGATTCGTAAGATTGCATGCTTAGGTACCGTGTTAAGTGTTTACCATGCATATATTTCATCTACTTTACGTTATGGGATAATAGTCTGGGGCAATGCCTCTGATGTGCAAAGAGCATTCGTAGCGCAAAAAAAATGTGTTAGAGCAATGTTCTCAATGAGATGGACTGAGTCGTGTAGACCAATTTTTAAAAAGCATAAATTGTTAACACTACCTAGTATTTATATACTAGAAGCAGCAAAATTTGCTAAGCAGAATATACATCTTTTTAATAATAATGACAGTAAATTGAAAAGAGAATGTGTGCGGATTTGTCTAGAAATGCCTAAACCTAAATTAGCGTTATTTAAGAGAAATTGTGTTTACATGATTCCTCTTATTTATAATTCACTGCCAAAGTATATAGGGGCCTTGCCTTTTAATAAATTCTGTAGGGCTTTGACGACCTGGTTGTTGGGGGAGTGTTTTTATTCTGTTAAAGAATTCCTTGATAAATATCAATGTCAGTTTTATGGAAAAAAATAATGGTAATTATAGTATTAAGAAGTAATTTATAAAAATTCTAGCAATTTTATGGATAGATTTGACAAACCTAAGTGAATAAAGAAAATATAAATAATTTAAATACATTAATAAAATTACTATTCCATTATTGTAAGCATCTTAATTTTTGCATAATTTTTTTTTTTATATGTATATATGTTTTATGAATTCTTGTTGTATATTAAAATTTTAGATTTAGGCTTAACTAGTTAAAAATAATATTACTAAGATAGTTTATTGTTTCATGTTTGATCGCTTTGATTGGACCATGTTTGACATTTGGTGTTGACATAATATAAATCAATGATATTTTAATGCATGCATAATTTATAAATGAGTGAAAATGTTTTAATTTTATGACTGAATGTTTATCTTTTAGATTGCAAGAAAAATAAAAAACTTGTACGTCGTAATTACGACAGAGTGTGCATAGGACTGAATGTGTAATTGTCTATCATTTTATGTACTCACATTTCTATACAAATAAAGTTATTATTATTATTATTATTATTATTATGTAATTAGTATAGTTTTGAAAATTGGTACTGTTATTAAATACCTTGCGGTGTTCACATCAAAACTTACTAAAATATTGATCGTAGAGTAAAAATATATAATATTTTATATCCAAATTTGTACAAAATTTTATGTAGAAACTTTTGTCAGAAGTAATGATAAAGCTATTCTTACAGATATTCGCTGTATGAGCAAAAACCTGAAAAAAAGTAAGGTACCTTCAAGTAGAAACTATAAAGCATAACTGTGAAACTTGGGATAGACATGAGATCACGTTTTTTCTATAACCCTAAAACATCTTACACCAATTCCAAGGTTCTTGGGCAAACTTCCGCCATTACATCGTGTTTGTCCAAAATGATCCCCTCGTAGGGTTGTCCCACTTATAAAACACAAGAAGTTTTTTTTTTCTGTTTTTATTACTCCTCGGCGATTCTTTTTTGGTGATAAACTGCTTTTTATTGCCAGTTTTACGTGTTTCAATTTGAGACGAGATAAAAGATGCTTAGGATGTTGCGTTTTTATTTTATTGACAATTACATAGCGTCAGCTACGCTGGCCAAGCCAAATGATAGTTTTATACTTGTGCTATGTGTTTCGTAAATTACTTTAAGGGCACGCTACACGATACGAGCGAGTGAAGTCAGTATCTAATATATAATGGCATTTGGGAGAATTTTTTGTCTCAACTTACTTATTGAAATCGCAAAAATAATAAAACATTCCATAACATAACAATTCCAATATTAAAAAAAAACACCTTTACAGATAGTAGTTATTGATATAGGACAATTTTAAATGTAATACATTAATAGTTAGAAATGTTTTTATGGTAAAACTTTATTGACTTTTTTTTTAAATGACGGTTACCATTAGCCTACCTGACAAATGGTGAAAGAGGCCCTTAAAATAATAAAATATCTACATTTATTAACAGAGTTTTTTATGTCGCAATCACATAAAGAAATGGAACTTTGCTAGAATATGATTAAACAGATAAGTATCGGATTAACTATGTTATAAAACGAAATGAAATTTTATACCTAACATGACTCATTAATAAGTTAAAACTAGATCTTTCAATATATATATTTTCTGATTAGGTGTATCTGATTTCAGTTTTGTATATTTTGTTTTTTTCTTATACGAGTAAATCGTAAATGTAAAAGCCACTAGTTGCGGCATAGTGACGATGATTATTATGGAAAACTTTCTGGTTTTAAGAAAATTAGATGGAAAAAAGCAAAAAGTATATAAAAGCTATATTTTAGTACAACTCTTTGTACTAAATATAGCTACAAATAATATTAACAATACAATTTTACCCAATAAAAACTAATTCCATAAAAGTTTTTAATAGCGAAACTTTTTAATGTTGTTTTGCTTCAAAAGTGGAAAAACTTTTGCTAACAAAATTAATATCTATGCTTTAAAATGAATCACAACAATAGTAAGTACTTTTATAAAAAACTAATTATTATTATTAATTATTAATTATTGGAATATCAATAAGCAGTTGTCATGTTAGTCGTTTCACCCATCGAAACAATATATCTCTGCGAGGTTTCACCTGATTTGGATAGATGGCGCTATCTTCCGGGCCAAGCCGCTAGTATTTACTTTTATTTTAGATTTCCCGTAGATCCTATGTTCATCACGGATAATGTCGGCGTCTAATGGTAAAAGAATTTTTCAAATCGGTCCAGTAGTTTCGGAGCCTATTCTATACAAACAAACAAACAATCAAATCTTTCCTCTTTATAATATTAGTATAGATCTCAACATTTTTTTTTAATCTCTAGACTTTTTTATTTGGATTAGTGCAATCATATTATTTACTTAATTGAAGTACAAGTTTTTTTTTTATTGTAATCACAAATTAAATTAAAAAAAAATACTACAAATTTATTGAGAAATATTTCCAATTGTAATATTCTACGTCTAATATATAGACAGCAGATACACGAGTAGGTTAGATGAGATAAATACATCCAATCGAATTCAATTAATTGTCTTGTTTATCATTTCAAATAAAATTAAAAAAAAACCACTTCAACAAAGAAACTACTTTTATAGCAAGAGGTAGTCCTCATTCGCGCCGAACAATTTAGTTAACTCTACGAAGAATTAGTTAGTTGGAAGTAGTTTTTTAATTGTTTTCTCTTTGCATTTCCATGCAAAGTAGTTTTCAACTTTACAAATGATTTGTTAATGCATTATTTTCTATCTCAAAATTTACATTTTTCATTTTATCTATTCTTATTCACAATGTGCTTTCCGTTTTATATTTGCATCTTATCTTATTATGTTAAATGGGGTTTAGCAACATTTTGAAAGCGAATGGAGTGAATAATTAAAAGAAAGAGATAATATATAAAAAATTCTCGTGACACAGTGTTTGTAACCAAACTCCTCTGAAACGGCTTGACCGATTTTTATGATTTTTTTTTGAGTATTAGGTACTATGTATTAGGTAGCTCTAAGAATAGGTCGTAAACTATTTTTTATATGCCTAAGACCCAAAGAAAAAAATTTTTTGGCAAAACAATGTATGTTCAAAATAAACTATGTAAGAGGTCAGCTAGTAATTTTAATAATTAATATTCAAATCGGTTTTCTTTTAAAATTCGTAGTCAAATAACGTCAGACAATCCCCTTATAAGTCTGCATAAAGACAATCTCATCATTAAGTATATTTCTATTTAGTTGAACGGAGTTGAAAGTTAGTTACTACTTTTGTTGCTAACTGTACTCTCGTAACCCGTCGTTGATAAAGCAAAGAAAAGCTCGAGCCAAATCCAAGTTTATTCAAGTGAAAATCGTTATTAAACCTAATTTTGGCTGTCGTTATCAAATAATTTCCTTGCCCGAACACCTCGTTAGCATCAGACATGTTTCATAGTATAAATAGAAGAAGTATGGAAACACTCGGTATCAATAAATAATGCAACGTCTAAGCAGTAGTTCGGTTGTGATTGTTGAAACTGGTTTTTTTTTAATATGATAATAGTCAATGAAGCCTATATAGTCTCTGTTATTTTTCTTATTTGCATATATATTAATTTATTTAAGTTTTTATTGAACCAATAATAGCAGTCCGTTATTTTATTTGTGATCACAATACCCAAGAATGTCGTCTAGGGTGTCGATTTTATCAATCTTCAAATAATGTCTTTATTAACCAAGTGCCCTGGATTTTTTGTATCATACACACACACGCACACACAAACACGCACACGCACACAGGCACACTCGCACACACACACGCACACACGCACGCACCTAGTGTGACGACGCGAGTTCAACGAAAGATGTTTTCTCTTCAAAAATAAGTTTCTTCTTGTTTACTTCACTAAGCGTATACTGTGAACCGCTTGATGCAAATAAAATTACTGTTGATTCAGCTGCTCGATTGACGCGTTACATCAAATGAGCTGACGTGTGTGCCTCTGTACGCCGCGCAAGTACGGAAATCGATTAAATCAGACTGATGAAGGACGCAATACCAAATAGAAATGTAAGAACATAGTTAAATTTACTGAACTATGTGATACTGTTTACTGGGACTTCGAGTATGTCAGCGTGATTTCTTGTATTGTGATCGAACCATTGTAATGAATTCATAATGAGTATAAAAATATTATTGAACCAGCTGGTGTCCGCGACTTCGTCCGCGTTCAAAAAGAAAAAAAGTAGGCTATCCTGTAACCTGTACGTCTAAATGTTTATCTAGCAAGTTTTATTAAAATCAGTTAATTCGTTTAAGAGTTATGGAGGAAAATACATCTACACTTACAGATGTATTAGTATTGATGATTGATTGAATGATAACGCTCGATCTATTGTTGCTATAACTTGTTAGTTCAGTTTTTTATTTAATTTTAGATGATCCCTCGGGAACAATACTTTTTTCTGGATGAAGGGTAACCTATGTATCCCAGACAAAGTGTATACAAAATTTCATTACGATCGGTTTAGTAGTTAAAGCGTGAAAAGGTAGCATACAGACAGAGTTACACACTTTCACATTTATAATATTAAAAAAAAGTATGGATAATTTTACAACATTAAAGGCACAGCTCGTAATAATATAAACAATCTAAATAAATTCCCAATTTGAGTGTAGCTACTAGTGATGTTCCGGATCCGTATCCGTATCCGTTACTTTTTGGCGCTTCTTTTTACGGATCTTTTTCCTTATTAATTTTTAATTCATAGTAATTCATCGTTCATGTAATTAAACATATAGATAGCAATGAAAAACTAAATGTCATTCAGATTATTTTTTATTTCTTAAAATCAAACATTTGGCACCTTTATGAGCTTTTTAATGAAAGTGTCAAGTGGCGGGCGTCACTTAAGATCCGTATCCGTATCCGCGGATCTACATTTTCAACAATCCGGCACAACACTAGTAGCTACATTAAAAGTACATTAAATAATTTTGCTTCCCCTTCTAAATATAAGGAGAGGAATAAGGAACCGTTTAAAATTCAATTTCCCCCCAAAACCTCTGGCGATATCATTTCGAATTGCAATTCGCCACCAATTTAATTTCGTAAATACGTGAACAACTAAGGGAGGCGACAAAACTCCTTAGTAACAGACAAAACAAGATGAAGTTTCAATTATTTAAATTGAAGGTATTAAACTTCAAAGTGTTGCCTCGGGCTGCTCTTTATCAACTCTTCTCAAAGATATACAATTAATCGAGTCCGTGGTAAGGATTTGCTATTTTGCATTCAATGCTTTAAACCCCGATGCTATCTATAGATTGCGGTAATGAAAGGAAAAGCAGATGAAAATTCCATCTTTTCAAAATCAATCAATAATAAATCTGTAGGGGTCGGTCATGGAGTAATTTACTTTGTTTTCAGAAATATCGTGTATATAGGCTCTATACATTATACTGAAACTAAATTGACCATTTTTAGATTTTTTTTCTGTATGTATGTATGTATGTATGTATGTATGTATGTATGTATGTATGTATGTATGTATGTATGTATGTATGTATGTATGTATGTATGTATGTATGTATGTATGTATGTATGTGTGTATGTATGTATGTATGTATGTATATATGTATCAACGCGGACGAAGTCGCGGGCACCATGTAATATTAAAATAATTTTTCAAGTAACCCGTCAGCCTGTACGTCGACCTTAACTGAAAAATTTGAGTAATCCATCTAGAGTCGACACATTTAACTTGCCGTTCGGAAAAATCCATTTAACGTAATATTTGTAACGAAAAAGCGTAGTTGTGTAATGGGTATTGGGGCATGATTATTCGTATTCACTTTAGGCTTTTTGAGATTGATGTGAAATCATTGAGTGAAAATAAAAATTTATTCAATAAAATTGGTTACAAACTGGAAGATAAATTAAAAGTTAATAAGCACCTGTAAATTTTGCTTTGAATCACTCAATAGTCATGGAATATTTATTATCCTATATGGTTAGCAAATGCATGTATCGAAAAAGGCTTTAGGCTATAATATATAACGTTTTGAACGCGGGCGAAGTCGCGAGCACCAGCTAGTCTAGTAATAAAATCTCTCCTCTACAACATAATGCAATAATAAAATTCTTTCATGCAGTTGATCTTTAAATATTTTGCCGACGAATTGAGTATAATCATTCCAAACTCAAATGGCGTCTGAGTGCATAAATTCTCGCATTTTCTAGTTCTTTCAAATGAAAATCTACCATTCGTCTTGTAATGTTTTTTTTTTCTTGCATTTTCCTAATGAATATAACCTTCAGACAGTCACAATCAACTCTACGAAAGTCTGACAAATATTTTCTGATATTTAAAATTAATTCACATTTCGCAGACCGCACTGAGATTTTTTTCTATAAAACAATCGACTAATAAATTGAGGCCCACTTAACGGATTGACTTTGAAACAAGCCTGTTTGATCTTATAACTAATATAATATTCATTCCTATAGTAACATAATTGTAATCATAATAAATTTGTGGTGTCTGTCTGGGAATTTCAAACATCGTAAACAAAACTGTCTTAAAGGTAATCGGAATTTTTGAGCTTCATCAGTTCTATTTGTTGTGATTCTCCGAAATGGCAGAAATGAGTTATCACGATACATTTTTCTAGTAAACAAACTATAATTAATTAAATTACTCTTAGGGTCTCTTTCACCAATTAAGAGTAAAGTGTTGATTAGTTACTTTTAGAAAAAAAAAATCTGCTTTATTGAATTATGCACTCGGTTTACTACATCATTCGATAGGCGATTTTTTTTATTATTTTCTTTTCAACGTTTGGGACTTTTAACGTACAAACAAAGGTCATATCAGCTCCATTATCCCCGGTTACCGGTGACTTTAAATGTTAGTCCACTTGACAGATAGCGAAAGATGCGCTTAGTATAATGTCCTTACTTATATATTATATCACTGCATAGTATAAAACAAAGTCGCTTCCCGCTGTCTGTCTGTCCCTATGTATGCTTAGATCTTTAAAACTACGCAACGGATTTTGATGCGGTTTTCATAAATGGATTGAGTGGTTCTCGAGGAAGGTTTTATTATATAATTTATAGCTGTTGCACGCGACTTCGTCCGCGTAACTTTATAAAATATAATACATTCGTGTCTGTGAAACAATGGAAATACACATACAAAATTTCAACCCAATCGGTCAAGCCGTTTAGTGTTGACATACCGACAGCAGCGCCACCTCCAGGTCAAATTGTATTTTTAAATCATCCAGGAAATCATCGAAATACCCATATAAAATTTCAATCCAATCGGTTCAGCTGTTTAGAAGTTATGTGAAAAAGATAAGTACGGAAGGATAATTCTTACTACCCGTTGTCCTTAACCGTTTTCCCGTAGGAATGAAGCATTTTCTTGCGGTAAAAAGTAGCCTATGTTCATTAGGGATAATGTCGGCTTGTAATGGTAAAAGAATTTGTCAAATCGGTCCAGTAGTTTCGGAGCCTATTCTATACAAACAAACAAAGAATCAAATCTTTCCTCTTTATAATATTAGTATAGAAGTATAGATATAGACAAAGTTACGCAGGCGAAGTCGCGGGCACCAGCTAGTACTTATATACTTGTAAAATATCAAAATATATGTATGTATTTATAAACTTATCATTTCAAATAGTAGGTTCTCTATGATAATAATATATATCTTTCGACGAGGGGTAGAAACCTTCTATAGGTCCCGGGTATAGCCACTAAAGTTGCTGACGCTAGGTGGCGCTAAACTCGTGCACAGAGCCAATTAGCCCCTATTAGCCCCTAAAAAAGGGCTTGTCGTCAGTAGTCATTGAAGAATCTCCTGATATTACCACTGCTTACAGAAATAAGGAAAATTAATATTAATTTTAGGTTATATAACAGCTGAATTTATTATTTTATCTGTTTCTAATTGGAGAACATGGATCCGCTTTCAATTTGAATGAGATAATTACCATAATAACTTCTTTATGACGGGCATAATTTTTATTAAGTCAAAGAGGAATTCCGTGTAATTTTCATTGCTACATAAAAATATGCCTTGATTTGATTTTATGAATTTAACTTGTTCACTTGCAAACCGTAACGAAATATTCTTACATAATTATTATAAAAGGAAGTCCTCCGCCGCGTCTGTCTGTTCGTGATAAACTCATAAACTACTGTACCGATTTTCATACTGTTTCCACCAATAGATAGAGAGTGGTTCTCGAGGAAGGTTTTAGTATGTAATTTAAAAAGCGCGGGCGAAGGCGCGGGCGGCAGCTTGTTTAAAATAAATTAAAAAGGATAAATTTTTGAGATAGGATAAAATCAACGAACTCGCGACACTGTCATTTAATGTAATGTAAAGCTTAGTTGTCAGTCCAACTGGAGTTGAAAAAAAAACGACGACGCGGACGAAGTTGCGAGCTTCAACTAGTTCGAAAAAAGTCCACTTGTTTGCTAGCTTTGAGAATTGTTTTAATAAGTGAAAATACGACATTGTAAGCCTCTCTAGTTCTTAATTAGTTACGTCGATGCTGCAACATTTGTTGGCGACACTCCTGACAGCTTGTGACGACGGGGGAGATATATTGCTAAATGTATATCGAACGAAGTTAATATATAGCCAACATAGAAAGGAAATAGGAAATCTATCATCGCTAATATGATTAAATTATGACTATAGATAGACGATTGGTCAAAATTATGATTCAAATTCAAATAAAATTGATTATTGTCATAAGATTTTACGATAACAAACCCTGGTTCGTAAGGTCCCGTACTGTAATCATCATCATCATCATCATCTCAGCCGTAGGACGTCCACTGCTAGATATAGGCCTCCCCCAAAAATTTACAATTGGACCGGTCAGAAGCAGCCTGGATCCACCGTTGACCCGCGGCCTTTATTAGGTCGTCTCTCCACCTTGTGGGTGGACGTCCTACGCTGCGCTTGCTGGTCCGTTGCCTCCACTCGAGAACCTTCCGGCCCTAGCGGCCTCTGCTCTTCGTACTATGTGCCCTGCCCACTGCCACTTCAACTTACTGATCCGACGGATTATGTCGGTAACTTTCGTACGTCTACGGATCTCCTCATTTCTGATTCGATCTCGCAGTGTAACCCCGAGCATAGCCCTTTCCATAGCTCGTTGAGTATTAACTTAGCTGTAATTAGCTGTAATAAAAAATAATCTGTTTACGGAAATAACCGTGCGGAAGTGTAGAAATGAGCCATATTAATAAACTAGCTATACTAGCTATCGCCCGCAAGTTCGTCCGGGCATTTCTATATATTTTATATATTAATATTATTTGTCATTAAAAAGAAAAACAAGAAAATTGAGTGAACTTTGTGAACTTATACGAAATAGTACAATATTATTAATTATCACTACTAAATAATATATTAAAGATGTGTATTCAAAAATGTACCTTAAATAAAAGCAGTAACTTCGTATTTCCTCTGAGAATACAATATGTCAAGGATCCTGTCCAACTCGAAAACTAGAATGAGCAAGTGATCCCTTATCGCTATTCAGTCATGTGTTAGACATTATCTTAATCTTAAGGAATATTATCAATCGATTTATTAACTAAACGTATCGCCCTCTTGAGATTACATCTTGATTTTAAGTTTAAATTAATAAAATGTAGTTATAGTTATAACAGGTGAATTTGTAATCATTATAAAATGAATTCGTTATATCATTACCTATACAACGATTATAAAATAATTATAAAAACATTTATCATAACGAATTAATAAGAATTAGCGCATCTCTGTTCGAATGATTTTCGCAAGGATGTATTATGACGTAACATAATCGCAATATTTCTGAAGTTTCAGAGATATTCTAAAATTAAAACTAACGCGTAGTGAGACAATTTCGATTTTACTCCCATAAATTTTCATACCCCAGGCTTAAATCGATTCTTAAGGTGATACAAGTCAGTTTTACTCCATTGATTATTACTCCGCTGTTTTATGTTTAATTTACAAAAGTAAGCATGATACCGATTTATCTTGTCGTTAACTAGGTTCGTTGCTGTACAAACTAGTAAAAAAAGTATTGATTTAAAAGATGTTATCCTTGTAAAATCCATATTTTAACACAAGTTTTAATGCAACTTTGAGGGTGAATAGCTCACTCTAGTGTACAAAAACTCCAAAATACTTTGCCTAAAAATATTGATTAATTATTCAAGAGTTCAAATAATTTTACACGAAATAGATATATGCAGAAGTTTTGTCAAAAAAAGCGTTGGCCCAAGCGATCATTTTGTGATTTTATTTTTGGCATAAATCATTGTGCATCTCAGTCGATTGCTCTTCCCGCGCTTTGTGCTGTGTGAGACAAAGTGAATTTTAGCTACACGCTCACTTAAACACTTAACTCAAAAAATCACTTAAAAACTTACACTAATAACCAGTCACTCTCTATGTTTTCCTCCCGTGCAAAGTCGGGAGTGGCTTGCTAGTATCTGCATAAAATAAAAATACATGTTAAACAATGTACGAGTTAAAATAAAGCTAATGCAAAACGTACTATGTAAGCGATGTCGTAATAAAGTTTGATGGTGCCATAAATCAAGGATAGCACATCGTTTTACTATTGACATATATTTTTACATTTTTATACTTCCTCCTGCACTTGTGTTATTTCTTGAGTAAACTTATTTTGTACGATATTGAACCCTATAACTATAACTAAAACTAATAAAAACCTTTTTTTAATACTTTTTTGGAGTTTACTACAAAACTTTATGGGAGTAAAATCAGAATTGTCACACGAATGCGTTACAGTTACGTTCATTTTTTTAAATATTTTAGAATATATCTGAAGTTTCAGAGATATTGCGCCATCTACACAATATTATTTAACAAAAGAACCGTGTTGTTCTTTCGGCGTGTTCCAATTGTGAAAATTTAAATTTTATAATCATTCGTAAGGAGTAAACTCCAGTCGTGTGTTTTTTATATGTTTTAAAGACCTTTTTTTAATATTTTGATTTCCAATATTCATCGTAAAAATTAGGGTATGGCTGTGTCATGGACATTTGGACATGGCCGTGTGTTGTACGTGAATACGTTTATGTAACGGGTTATATTTTTTAATTAAAATAAAACAAATAAATATTGTATTACAATATAAATTCTTTGATCCTTTAGCTATCCAGTGGTATAATTTAATTTTTGATGTAGAGCATAGATTCGAAACTACATACAACACCAAACTGTATGGTAGCAAATTTAAAGACGTATTCACATCAAAAACCTTAAATGATGTTAGAGTGACACAGCTGTAATAGCATTTGACTACACTGTGTTCTTATAATTAATTTATTTGCACTATGAGCCAAGTTTATTGGTGAATTGATGTCCTCACATCAAATCTGCTTAGTCTTGTAAACAGAGCACCGCAATGCGGCCTAAGACGGTAAATTGTTTACGCCTCTGCGGAGTGTGATTCTTAAATATTTTATGTCCCCACAGGATTTCGGTGTCGCGACAAATACGTATTGCGGTGCGTCTGCCTGAACACCGTTTACTGCCGATTATACAATTCTTTGGTTTAGCATTGTCTAAGATCTGTCTAGTATTTTTTTAAAGTGGCCAGTTACTTTTCTTGATTTTTATAATGTTTATGAAAATTTAGTGGTTTAATGAGCCCAATAAATTAACATATTTTAATGCACAGATTTTATGGATTTAAGGTGAAACAAGTCGGCGGCCCGAACTCATCGGTCTCATGGCTAAAATGCGTTCTGTCTCACACAGCACAAAGCGCGGGAAGAGCAATCGACTGAGATGCACAATAATTCATACCAAAAATAAAATCATAAAGAGACCCTTGGACATATACTCTTTTTGACAAAACTACTGCATATATCTATTTCATGTAAAGTTATTTGAACTTTTGAATAACTAATCAATGTTTGTATGCAAAGTATTTTGGAGTTTTTGTACACTGGATTGACCTAATCACCCTCAAAGTTGCATTAAAACTTGCGTTAAAATAAGAATTTTTCAAGGATCATATTTTTTTAAATTAATATTTTTTTTAAGTTTGTATGCATACGAACCTGTTAACGACAAGATAAATCGGTATCATGCTGTTCTACATTTGTATAGAGGAAAGCTGACTTGTATTACCTTAAGCCTCAGTTTCAGACGAAAAAGATTAATATTGTTATTTGTCAACAATACCTCTATATATCATGTTACCGGCTGTTATTGTAAACTGTGTTATTATTACTATTACATAAACATAATGCTATTTAACATATTTATTATTTATGTGTTAACATTTACCTTTGTACCTGAGCCGTGGACGTTTATATTTAATATGTATGTATTTACAAAAAAAAAAGGTAATATAATATGTATTATATCACTGTCTGGTATCCATAATACAAGCATAATTTGCTTACTGTGCAACTAGATGGAGCCGTGTGGAATGTGTGAGGATATTTATTTATATTTATAAAGCTGACATATTATATGTATATTTTAATTCATCATACAATTCACATCGGTGAATAGTTCCTACAATTTTATCGTATTATTTTGTCATTCCAACGTGACAACCGCATTCCTTTTGCCACGTTTAATTTACCAAATAATCGAGAGGTCGACATTGCTTATTCAGCCGGCCAGCTGGCATTTGCATTCGATGTGGCGAGCCCCAACTACTTTATATGCGCACTTTTATTTAATTCACCAATAATTTACGTAATTGATTCCCGATGTTATTGCCGTGTAATCGTGTCATTACCATACACAGCGACTGTGTTACTCAATCAATTCGGATATTGTAATTTGTACAACGTTTTTACAAGGGATTTTTTACACTTCGATCGACTATAATACTACCTACAAAAAAATCAGAGGTTTCAGATACCTACAAAAAAAAATCGACGTCGGCTACTTCAATTATTTCACACATCTTAGAAATAAAATAGAACATTCAAATTATACCAACATAGGCATTTAAATATACATACATAGGCTATACATACAAAAAGAAATTTTACTCTGCGTTTTACTCGCAGTTACATCATTTATAACTCGAGTTACGGTTGGACCGAAATTTTTAATATTTATTAATTTGTTGAATTTGCCTCCTTCCTGAATAGCAGAGTAACGATTAAAACATGTAGGTATATCATACCCACTTTGATTTCATTAAATAACTTTTTTTGGCGATCATCAGGAAATACGGCAAAGTTTTTTTTATTTCCAAACATTCCTTATAATGCGCACTGTCAAGGTTTGGGTTTGTTTTATAATAGCAAATTTTTGTGTTTTTATGTCTGGTCTCCATGATTTTTATGTCTTCGCGTTTTAAGCAAGTTGGTATCTCTTTTGAAGTAGATATCTCAATTTAAAGTTCACACACAAGTCATAACAGAGCGTTTGTATATCTAATATTAATTGAATATTAACTACACACTCTTCATCAGTGCGATACTTACATATTATGCTTAAATTATATTTGTTCTTAATTATTGTTCTTAAGTGTTTTGTTTCGTAATGATTCTCCATTTCAAGTTGTTAAGTAAGTAGAACTGGCGAGCTCATTATAACGCTGCAAATGCTATTGGAATTCCATATTAAACATTAAATTTACGCCTTTGCTCCGAAGTTGTTTGGAACTTTCAAACTCGGAACAAAATTCAATAAATCGGTGTGTGAATGAGATCGCCCAAGTTTCGACATATTTAGCGGAGGCCAGGCACCAAGAGAAATATATACTCCCACTTCGTATCAACTTTACTCTCGCAAGGATATAAGTTTTTATAATAAGAGCTCTATGTACGAGGCTCGATTGAAACTTTGGCTATTTACTAGTATCCATTATCCATACTCAATATTATAAATGTGAAATTAACTCTGTCTGCCTGTTACCTTTTCTGTTATCACAGAAAATATCATTAGATGTTCATATGATTAGTTCACATTCACACATTTCACTCAGCACCATCTAGTTCCACACTAAGCAACTATAGGGTTGTATTGTGGATACCAGACAATTAAAATATCTTTTATCTATACTAATATTATAAAGAGGAAATATTTGTTTGTTTGTTTGTATTGAATAGGCTCCGAAACTACTGGACCGATTTGAAAAATTATTTTACCATTAGAAGTCGACATTATCCGTGATGAACATAGGAACATTACCTTTTTTTTGAACTGAAAACTTCTTTAGGCGCGTTGGGCATTTTTGAAGTGGGAAAAAACCATTAAACTCGCGACACTGTCATGTAATGTAATTTTCAATCGACTTCCAAAAAACTTTTTAACAAAAAATAAAACCGCCGAAGAAACTGAAAAGTATAATGATAATAAAATTATTTTATACTTTTCAGTTTTTTCGGCGGTTTTATTTTTTGTTAAAAAGTTTTATTTTATGTTTTTTTGTGGCTATAATCTAATATTTACTATATGCTTCATTTTTAATTTTTCCACCCCCATTTTTCCACCCTTAGGGTAGGATTATTTTTTCCAAATTTATACAAGACCAACTTCGAGGTATACCCTATCCATTAAAAAAAGAATTATCAAAATCGGACTACTCTGTAAAAAGTTATGCGTGGTTATACGCTACAATCGGTGAGTGAACAATCAATCATCCCCTGTTTTTTTTTTTTTTTTCAATTTAAAATGGGACCCCTTTGAAATAAAAAAAGAATTATCAAAATCGGACCACCCTGTCAAAAGTTATGCGTGATCATACATTAAAAAAAAAAATACGCGTCGAATTAAGTACCTCCTCCGTTTTTGTTTTTTCGTTTTCGTCGGTCGAAAAGTGGTACTTCCCGTTTGGTCCCATTTAAATTTTGTCCAGTTCTGACAATGGCATCCATGAGAAAATACCGTGAGACGGTTTGAAGTAGGTTTATTTTTTGTTAAAAAGAGTTATGTTAAGCTAGTTTTACTTGTGACGTGTATACGTATTATGAATATAAACATCCATGACTCAGGTGCAAAGTTAGCACATAAACATTTGCCCCTATTTGCCCATATTGCGGGATTCGAACCCGCGACCGTTTGGTTTACAGCTAGGTTCACTGACCACTAGACCAAACGCGTCGTCAAATAGTCTGTCGCTAGATAAATAAAAGAGTACCTACGATGAAGCAAGTCTTGGCCCCGTCGATTCCTAACTTCGTGTTTCTCGAACGTGATCACACTTTGAACTTAGAAAGTAGATAATTCGATCTGTTGCGACTACTTTAATGCAGTTGTGTCCTGTGAACTTAAAGTGATTCTAAGTATTTCAAGTTTAACCCCGTTTTCTAAGTTTATACATAGGTACTAAAATAGAATTTACTTTCCTAAACTTTAGTGCGAGTTAAGTATAGGTATGTTAAAAGTGAATAGAATTTTTCAAATCGGTCCAGTAGTTTCCCTATTCTATTCAAACAAACAATCAAATCTTTCCTCTTTATAATATTAGTATAGATACGAAATACAATAGCCGATTCAATTTAATTTGGAACGGTATCGCTCCACTATTTACCCGGTACCAAAAACTGTTTGAAGTGTTTTAAGGCAATTGTAATACAAACGAACACCTACAATCTACTTCCACCGCACAATTCTAGGCATTAATTGCCGGCGGTTACTGTAAAGTGAACAATTCGCGTTCACGTGCCCTGCACTTTCCGACCAATATTCGCTTTCTTCACTTTGATTTAGATGCTTTTCTATACCTACCTTGACGCCTGACGGAAAAACGTCGTGTTATAAATTTGACGTGTGTGGCTGTGTATCTCTCCATATATCTGTGGAATCGTAGTTCCCAACGGATGGACCTATTTTGATCCGTTATTTGTTAGAAATCTGCTGACGTGGTCGAGATCGGGATGGTTTATCCTCCGTCGCATCTGTCTATATACTCAAAAACTACAGCACCAATTTTCATGCTGTTTTCACCAATGGATAGAGTGATTCTTGCGGAAGGTTTTAGTATATAATTTACAAAGTTACGCGGCAAAGTCGCGGGCAGCAGTTAGTAGATATTAATTTATAAAGATTCGGTCAGGCGTTTGATAACTAACCATCAGCTCAATTCATTAACTTCCACAGATATTTCCATGAGATGAAAACCTTTGTCCTGGTGCTGCAAAATTTAGTAGTCTGCGTGATAAATAACTCCTCAACGACTTACAGCAGGTATAGCATATTTGGGTTCAATAGAAAGTCGAAAGTTTGTTTATAATTTTCGCTACCGTCGCCTAAAAGACTGGGAAAAACTTTGAAGTTTGAACTGCCGGAAATAAAACCTGGGACCCCTGAAACAGAGCGTTAAGACAAGCATCCTAACTACTCATCCAAGGGGCACGCTTCTCTTAATAGCCATTGTAGTGTTATTAATAACCTTCAAACTGCGAGAAAAATTGTTAGTAAAATTAAATTGAAATTTTCTCTTTGAAATCTTTCTAAAGGTCCTCGGTGTAGTTTTGATTTGACATCTAAATTTCTGTATTTTGGTTTTGTTTTAAATAATTATAACTTGTTTAGCTTACCAAACTTCGGTTTATTACGGTCACTTAGCTCCTGTTGTAAAAATATGGCAGAAATATCTCAATGAGTGAGTTGTTCCCGGCATAAAAGGCGCTTTTTAAGATTTGATAACAGATAACAGATAAGATAAAGTGTCCATGACTGGTGCCAATCATGGACACTTTTAGACAATACTAGCTGGCGCCCGCGACTCCGTCCGCGTTGAAAAAGAAAAGAAATATCCTGTGTCCTGTACGTTAAAATGTTTATCTACCAAATTTCATGAAAATGGAGGAACATACATACGGAAAAAATTGTAAAAATTGTCAATTTAGCCTACGAACACGATATCTCTGAAAACAAAGTAACTTACTCCATGACCAACCCATACAGTTTATATATTAGTCTTGATATATAATATTATATAATATTGATCTTAAATATTATATAATAATGCCTTATATTATAAATCAGCACATGTGCCGATTCATTTGTTATACACGACGGTAACCACCTATACCATCAAGTGCCTTTATGTCCTGCGCTGCCGCTACTCCATATAATTAATTAATTGTTAAAATTAATGATTATTAATTAATAAAAACTTTAATGTGTATTTGTAAATGGTGAATACAAAGTCAACAAAGGGAGTGCAGATGAATTCAGTGAAATGAACTGGCGATTTGATTTGATTGCGGGATGATTTCGAATGTTGCGGCAAACACGTCAACAAAACCTGTGGGTAAATCGGGATAAATACAAATTAATATGTAGTTTCGATTACCTATCAATTGTATTTATTATTGGACGAATTGTAATGATACGAGTGTGTTGAACGTGAAATATATTGTTTTGTAATTAAGTTATACTACTTGTTGCCAACGGCTTCGAACGTCACATTTAATTATTTTCAACTAGCTGTTGCACGCGACTTCGTCGGCGTAACTTTATAAAATATAATACATTCGTGTCTGTGAAACCATAGAAATACCGTACACTTACAAAATTTCAACCCAATCGGTCAAGCCGTTTAGTAGTTGACATACCGACAGCAGCGCCACCTACCGGGTCCAATTGTATTTTTAAATCATTCAGGAAACCATCGAAATAGCCATATAAAATTTCAAGCCAATCGGTTCAGCCGTTTAGAAGTTATGTGAAAAAGATAAGTACGGAAGGATAATTCTTACTACCCATTGTCCTATTACCCGTTTTCCCGTAGGAATGAAGCATTTTCCCGAGATAAAAATTAGACCATGTTCATCACAAATAATGTCGGCTTCTAATGGTAAAAGAATTTTTCAAATCGTTCCAGTAGTTTCGGAGCCTATTTAATACAAACAAACAATCAAATCTTTCCTCTTTATAATATTAGTATAGACTAGCTGACGCCCGCGACTTTATCGGCGTTGAAAAACAAAAAAGTAGCCTATCCTGTACGTCTAAATCTTTATCTATAAAGTTTCATGTTTATCTATAAAGTTCAAGTTCATACAACACACTTACAGATATATTATTAGTATTGATGTTTAAAACAGATATAATAAATATATTACTTTGTTGATACAGTGTAAGAGTTGTGTTTTCTCAGAGGGAGAAAAAGTAAGAGGAAAATCGTTAATAGATTGTGCGAATATTATCTCTCAAAGGAAATAAATACATCGTATCTGTCTTCTATTACTATAAATAATAATATATTATACATTCGTACATGATACACCTTTATGTTTATTTCTGAAAATTGCTCTCGCAAGAAATGTAAACCAGGGTCACCTGGAATTGAGTTAAATTTCGATTTTATTGCTATCTCGTACTTGTATTAGGTATCTTATATTAATGCTGCCACAATAAATGTCTAGAGAATTCGCAATGTCTAAAAAATCAAGATTGATTTCTTTACATCTTCTTTTATCAAAATCAAATCAAAATATTGATTTATCAATTAGTTTTCTACAAGAAACTCTTATGATCGTCATTACAAATCTAAACCTACCAGGGTTTCAGAAAAAAGCCAAGATGACGATCCTGAGAAGAAACCCCGAAAGAAACTGAGGATCTCTACTATCTCTACTAGCTGGTGCCCGCGACTTCGTCCGTGTTGAAAAAGAAAAAAAGTGGTCTATCCTGTGTCCTGTACGCCTAAA
The DNA here is from genome assembly GCA_918317495.1 of Synanthedon vespiformis. Lineage (NCBI taxonomy): Eukaryota > Metazoa > Arthropoda > Insecta > Lepidoptera > Sesiidae > Synanthedon > Synanthedon vespiformis. The sequence continues at coordinate 4,020,467 of OU906968.1, read as the reverse complement.
TGTTTATCTACCAAGTTTCATGAAAATTAAGATCGTTTAAGAGTTATGGAGGAACATACATACATACATTATCTACACTTCCAGATTTATTATTAGTATTGATGATATAATGTGTATTGTATATTTATAATTGTAATGAAGAACAGTGAAGGCACTCGATGGAAAGGACGAAAACATTCATTGAAAACTGTCATTTTTCAGAATAGTTTTTTCTAAAAAAAAAAACTTTTTTTTCTTGTATTCTGTGGCATAAGTGACAATCAATCAATCGCATTGGTCCAATATATTGTTTTGTAAAAGTAATGTTGGTTTAATTTATAAGAGATTGCGATTTGATAAACTTTTTGTCATTTTGTAAGAGTATTGTTTGTCTTGATTTATTTGGTTGTAATAACCGAAGACAGAATGAGATACACAAATTATTAGCAGCACTTACATAGTGAACTTGCTAAAATAATATAACACTATAACAACTGGTATTCTAATATTAAAAAAAAATCTTTTTTATAGATGTATATTAACAGCCCAATTTTAAATTTTCTTTATAGCTAGGATGTTTTCCTAGCTATAAAGCAAATGTTGGTAGAAACAGCAAGAAATTGCATATTTTATTGTTGTTAACACTAATATTTCTATTAATAATAATAAAAAAGACATAGAGTACGCGTAACAGAAATGAAACTTCTTTGGCGTTCAAATTTAATATTAAGCAGTAGAAGTTATTCAAAAACGTTACGAAAAGAGTCACATGATCGTTACACTGAAGCGTCACACAATTGACGACCTTGGAATTTCTTTTGTCTTGGACCACGCCCTTTCTTTTCACTTACACCAAACAATTACGCGATGAACAGCGAGACGGTTTAATTATATCACTTACGATTTCACGCTTCAATGAGTGCATTCACAGAGCAATTTATGTAACAAAGTATTAGACATTAAATTGAAAAATAAAATTCCAAATCGATTTGTGATCAAAATTACGCAATCCATTTTTAGGATAAATATTTTTGAAATAGTTTTCTTTAAAGTAATAAGAAATTCTTTCCTTAGTATAATGTCTGAGTAATATACTAATATTAAAAAGAGAAAAGATTTGTGTGTTTGTTAATGAATAAACTCAAAAACTACTGGACAAATTTTGAATATTTTTCACCTATTGGAAGCTACATTATCAACGAGTAACATAGGTTACATTTTATAAAGTAACGGGCGAAGTCGCTTGCAAGAGCTAGTAAGTAATACTGTCAATGCGAAAATTTGTATGTTTGGATGTTTGTGACTCAATAACGCAAAAACGACTGAACGAATGTAATGAAATTTGGAATACACATGTTTTATTACTTGGATTAACATAATATAGGATAGTTATTATCTTAGGAAAATTTCAGATTCCTGTGGGTTTGTCTAAAACTATTTACAGTCCTTTTTTGGCACTGGCAACACTCATTACACGTTGAAAACTTTTTTGTAAATCATTATTGATTCTCCCTTATAAAAATAAAAAAAATATATATAAAAAAAACTCTTTCTCATTTACTCCGACCAGTAGGAAATTCCATCTATTCCTACTATAAGACAAGAGATTTTAGACATAACATAACCTCATCAGCAGTAACAAAAAAAACGCATTTACAAAATTGTGAATGTAATCATTTGAAATTTTAATTACAATAAACGAGGTCAATAATAGACTCGTTCAAAAATCACCAAGGACACCTGACTCCGAAATACATTCACTCGCTTAATAACCATGCATGTTCAAAGGTACCTACTATTAGTCCAGTATCCCTCGCCTGAATTTTTGTCTCTTCTCGATAGAGGTAGCTGAAGGAGTTAGCAGCCGTAAAAAACTTCCAAGCGTAGGACTGGGAACACGTACCACTCACTTTGTAGGACTATGCGGCCATTTTTATTATACAAATGTTTACTAAGCTGCAGGCCAAATATTAGGTGGTTAGTAATCCCATCTCTCCCAATATATCACAATAAATAGGTCATAAAAATTATTAATAAAAGCTAATTTTGTGTCTGCAGCTTAGTAAACATTTGTATAATAAAATGGCCTCATAGTCGCTTACACTAGTGTCACTGCTTCGTGTCTCAATATGAAAGTTTAGAAAATATTTAGAAAATTCTAGACACTTTTACCAAAGGTCCTTATTGAGCCTATATTTATAATTAGTTCTCAGTCACGAGATAATAAATTTTGTTCAGTATTTTGGCATTTAAATTTCATAAATTTGACATTATTGTCATAATAACTTATTGTATCACCAAACAACTGTAGACCTCCAACTATAACTGAAAGAGATCATTGACCATTAAAAGAATAATAGTTACATGAAAACTCTCATCCTTGCTCATCGAGTTGAGGATAGAAAAGTCTTAAGTACAAACTTGATTAAACAAAACTAGTCCTAATTTTTACTTGCTTAAGGTCTACATGGTTAGCAATTAAATGCATACAATGTCTTCTGTGCAGTAACCAATGCAACATTTCGCAGCAATATAACAATACGATACATGCATATGTCGTAAGTAATTGCAGGAAGGAATGCACTATTGTTCATAACTTACAATAGGGTTAGATAGATAAAAATCAATTCTAAGTCGTGAGAATGACGTCTTTTCCGAGTGTTATCGGCATAATACATAATTTATTGTGTTACATAGTATACCTATATTAAGTTACTAGCTGGTGCCCGCGACTTCGTCCGCGTTCTGGATGAAAGGTACCCTATGTCCTTTCTGGTCATGTATGCAAAATTTCATGGTGATTGGTTCAGTAGTTTTTGCGAACCAGAACCAGTATCACTTCGTCCATTGCTGAAATATTGTGATCGCCACGTAAACTAAAGCTCTATTGTCCCGTCGCACACCATCTATCGTCCCGTGGCAGAACTATTTAGACAAACAGCTATGAATCAACAAGTCAGCTACTCACCGTGAGAGGGCGCGACAATCAAAGGATATAATGGCTTTAAGCTATATAACATTTTGAACGCGGACGAAGTCGCGGGCACCAGCTAGTATTAAATAATAGCTGTTACTTCTACACCGTCCACTATGTACTGAAAACGCACATGGGCGGATTCTCTCTGAATTTACAGATGAAGGGACGCATGTCGCTTAATGTTGAATGTCCACAGTACAAGCGGATTTCCGCTGAGTGGTAGCCCGCTCCTAGAACACTTGTGATATGAACCTTATGAGGCGTACGTATATCTAGAAGTTACACTAAGTCTATTATCTATACTAATATTATAAAGAGGAAAGATTTGATTGTTTGTTTGTTTGTTTGTATTGAATAAGCTCCGAAACTACTGGACCGATTTGAAAAATTATTTTACCATTAGAAGCCGACATTATCCCTAATGAACATAGTCTACTTTTTACTGCGGGAAAATGCTTCATTCCTACGGGAAATCTAAAATAAAAGTAAATACTAGCGGCTTGGCCCGGGATACACTTGACAGCGCCATCTAACCCGATTAACTATTCCTTAACAATTTTTTAAAATATTTTTTGATGACCTCTCGGGAACCTAACATTTTTTCAGGATAAAAAGTAACCTTCGATAAAATATGTTAATCCAGGTAATAAACTATCTGTGTGCCAAATTCCATCCAAATCCGTTCAAACGATTTTGCATTATTGTGGAACAAACATCCAAAAATACAATCGCATTTATAATATTAATAGAATTAAGATATATTAGATTCATACCAAGAGCCGTTGATAGATAGGTACTGTATGTAGGCTTGTAAAAAAATTTCTTAGAAGAGGTTCCTTAAAATTTTTAAAATCCCTACCAAACAAGTTGTGAATAATTAGCTTATCGGTTGCTTTTCACCGCTGATTTCAAAACACCTTGAATCCACCGTCAAAGTTAGCTGTCCAAGTTGTCAAAACAGTTGACGGCTTAGCCTAAACTAGAGCTTATTCACCTGACCTGGTGAATGACCTAGTGATTATATTGCACTTAAACTGTGTAGTAATGTATTTTTTTTGTAAATTAATAAATCAATACTAATAATAAATCTATAAGTGTAGGTATTGTATATACATATGTATGTTCCTCCATAACTCTTAAACGAATTAACTGATTTTTATGAAACTTTGTAGATAAACATTTAGACGTACAGGACACAGGATAGACTACTTTTATTTTTCAACACGAACGAAGTCGCGGTATTAGTTAGTATTAGTATTTATAATACTAATACTAACTAATATTATAAAGAGCAAAGATTTGATTGTTTGTTTGTTTGTTTGTTTGTTTGTATAGAATAGGCTCCAAAACTACTGGACCGATTTGAAAAATTCTTTTACCATTAGAAGCCGACATTATCCGTGATGAACATAGGCTACCTTTTACCGCGGGAAAATGCTTCATTCCTACGGGAAATCTAAAATAAAAGTAAATACTAGCCGCTTGGCCCGGGAGATAGCGTCATCTATCCAAAATACGGTAGATGGCGTTTTATACTTTTCTACGCGGAAGAAGTCGCGAGCACCAGCTATAGTTTATAATATATGTATGTAAAATCTGGTATCCATGTGGAATGTGTGAAGATATTTATTTTATTTATCCTGCCAGTATTCGCTAAAATCCAAAATGTTTCCAAATAGTCAACTTTGAAGCGTATCAAATGGCAACTGTCGGAAAACTCGGGTTCAATTTTGTAAAAAGTCATCTCTAGTTACGTGGCGTTTTGTAACTGTATTTTATATTTAGTTTTACAGCGAAAAAATACAATTGCTTTCCTGTATAAGTCAATTACATGGGATATCTACAAACAACGTCAGTTAAACTGCCATATTTTTGAAGGTGCATACTCGCTGGACTTTAAAAACAATGTTTTTAAAACCTACCTGATGAGAGACAGGTAAAAGAATAATCTCACAATAATTATATCTTTCTATATTTACTAGCTGTTGCCCGCGACTTTGTAGGCGTTAAAAAAGATATAAAAGTAGCCTATCATGTGTCCCGTACTTCTAAATGTTTATCTACCAAGTTTCATGAAAATCGGTTAATTCGTTTAAGAATGATGGAGGAACATACATACATACATACAGAAAAAAATTGTAAAAATGGTCAATTTAGTTTCAGTATCATGTATAGAGCCTATATACACGATATCTCTGAAAACAAAGTAAATTACTCCATGACCGACCCCTACAGATTTATTATTAGTATTGATGTGTATATACTTGAGTTCTTCAAACCTTCAAACCCTTCGTTATCGTAAAACTATTTTACAGTTAAAATATTAAGCTTTTTTTTTCAATATTTTGCCTAGTAACTTCTCGCTATAGAAAAAGATATTGAAAGGAGCAATCGTGATTGCTTCTCGAACGATACTCGCATAATTTAAGTCGTATTTCACCTCTTCTTTTTAGCTACAAGCTACAACACAGGTTCAGTTACTACAATAGCTTATCATAGTAGTTTCATATATTCCATATTATTAAATATTCCTATTTGTATTTATAAACAAGAATTATTATTATAATTGCCAATAGTGTCAATAAAGAAATCGTAATAGTCAAATATGTCGTAAACGGTAAGTGATAGAAAAAATATTATTCAACAAAAAAGATCGGAATTTTATTTATCTACAATAAAGGTTATTACCACTTTTGGCCTCAAGTGCACGGTTACGAAGATATAGGCCGAAACGGTTTTTGTCAACGTCACTTCCGCCCGCCTAATTTATAATGATTTTGTGATTTAGGGCGATGATTTAGGGTCAGTACGTGATACTGAACCTATTTTAAAAAAAATAAGAGTAATAATTTAGTGCAGAAGAAAATTCTCTATTGCCTGTATTTGTTCCGATAAATGAAATAACGGAGCTAAGTTACAAAGAATATTTATACAGTATGATCCAACTATAAAAGCTTTTCAGTTCGATGGAGGCTTTATGTTTCGTTTCGCACATAAACCTTCCTTAATCTACCACCTATAAAAATAAATCTAAAGGTGAAAAGTCTATCGTCATTCGAACATGACGAGGAAGTGGTTTAAGATTTAAACATAGATATATGTGAAATGCCTACATATAAGTAGAATAATGTTACAAGATAAAAAATGCTTACTAATAATATTTTCATCTAAGTTACTTATAGACAATTTGAACCCATTGCTTGAATTGTAACCTTTATTTTTTTATAGTTTTATAACTTTTGATTCATTGTCAAAGTTCATACATTCAGAAGTTCTTGCCTTGCATTACTACAATGGTTATCAACCTGGGGCTTTTCTGGAGCCTATCTCGTAGAAACGCAAGCAATAAATTTGAGTATACCTACGAGAACATTTTCTGTATGGATGGTAGTTCCAACCTCTATACGTTAGACTTGTTGATTTGAAAGAGCAATCACGCAGACCAATTAACCGCAAGTCGACCGAATTTTCGTATTTAATTCCAAATTCTGAACACATTTCAACCAGTCACACCTACGACTACGACTTTGAGGAGTCAATCGAGCCGTAGCACTTCATTTAATATTAGGTCAGTTATAATTATGTACTGCCCACTGCCACTTCAACTTACTGATTCGCCTCCTTATGTCGGTAACTTTCTTGTCTTTTCTCAGAAATATCTTAACGGATTTGGATGAAATTTGACAGATAGATAGTTTAAATATCAGGATTAACATAGATAGTTTTAGATAGTTCCTGAGAGATAGTTTAAAATGCGAGGTCACTGTCTTCACAGCGATAAAGACGTGAGGTGTAACGACGCAGACGAAGTCGCAGGCACCAGCTGTAACAAATATTTTACTGGTACCCAGAAATGTCAATCTGTTGTATTTATTTCTGATTGGCCCACAATTTTTGTCGCTTCACGTTCTTCATCATTCAATTCAATTTGAACATGTCAGAAAACTAACCTACATTACAATGCCCTATCCGCTCCAACCGTAAGTTACATTAAACGCGTGTAGTAAATGAGTATGGGCAGCTGAACAACTGGCGGTAGCGTTCAATTACCCTTCAAAGCCTAGGTGCAGGTGCTTCAGTGTGTGCAACGTAGGGTGCAAGTCATTCATTACAAGCGATAATTCTATGCGAAGTAGACGATCAATGCCTTGCGAGTTCAGTACAATAATGTTTTTTTATGTTAAGGTCTGCAAACGTGCTCTCTGTCCACTTGATGGCAGGTGGCTACCGTCGCCTATATAGATAGGCCACAGGTGTTGCAAATGCACTGTCCACATAACAGATTAAGAATGGATAGGGAAATTGGTTCTGGCATCCGTTATTCACTGATAGTTCTGTTCTGTTATTTCACTGACTGACTGCAAAACGTACTGTATCATGCCACTACGTTCCAGGTCCAAACCAGAGCCAACTTTAAACTTAATATTTTGAAAGTTGACCCTGTAAGAATAAATAAATATTTATTATAATTGTCGCATTATCAATGATTTAAATTAGTTTTTGCTAAAAATTTTTAATTATAATTTAGATCATAATAATAAATGTTAAAATAAAAAACCCTAAAAACTAACAAATTATTTTCAAAAAACACTTATAAATAATTTAAGCCTAATAAACCTTTGGTAGACGGAAAAGTGGCCAGAATGCTGGCGGCATTACCCCGTTGAATGCATATGCTAATCTTTTGGGCAAAGTAGGAGCCAGCATTCTGGTCACCCGACGCCTCTACCAAACGTTTAGCCAACTCCCTGTACAGATCATGAGCGGCTGGCCCCCACGGACCCATGGTCTCTACCGCAAGCGGCACAAACATGTAACCCCTATCTAGGTTTACATATTTGCGCCGCTTGAGGTTTTCGGCTTTATAAGCGGCAGCGGCAGCCCGTGACGTGTTCACTGGAAGATGGGAAGGAGCCAAGGTGTCCACACATGTGGCATCCCATACCAGGGGTCTTCCCAGCCTCCAGGGAACAAGGGTCATGCCGTCGGGTCTCTTGCCGTCGCCCCTCATCAGTCCGTTGGGTTCTAAAACTGACGGGACGCCGGCACTAACAAATGCCCGACGTATGATGTCGTTCAGACTGGCGTGCCGCGGTATGCGTCCTGCGCTCTTGATGCAGGATAATCCGTGGTGGCCAAACCGATCCACCAATTCTCCACAAGTACAGTGGTGAGGAACTGTACAGGGAGCGCCAACTCGTAAGGATGCTGCTAATCTAAAAGTAGAGTTGTCCAAAAGATTGCCAATGTTACGGGACGGTAAAGCATGTAACCAGAGGCCCGACTCCCATCGCGCTACGGCGAGTAGACGAGCACGCTCTGTATTAGAACTTGATGAATTTATCAGGTTGTTAAATTCCAAAAAACAGAGAGGATCGTCCCATTGCCTTTGGCGAATAGGAACCCTGGGCAGGGATTCTGTCGAACAGACTCTTTTCCAACTTTCTGTAGCTTCTGCGACATAACATATCTGGCAATTAGGAATCGATTGAGCCAAAATAGAGTGTACCAATTTAGAAACGCTGTATATAGAAGAACAGAAAGCTGGCAATGAAACACTAGAAATTTTGCGAATGCCGAGGCCACCTAACCTTATAGGCAAAGAGGCCTGGCGCCAAGCACGGTCATCGAAAGGTGTGTTTAGTATGGAGATGAGTGTATCTCTTATAATGTTGTCGAGTTTTTGTGTAAGAAAAGGATGATTCCAAAGCTGACAACATCTAAGAGAATACATAAATTTTGGGACAAAAAGGCAATGTTTTATTATAGTATAGGCTACATGTGTGTTTATTTTTTCTAATCGCTCAGAAACAGATAGGAAACTTAGAATTTTCTCGTCTACAAAATCTTGTAATGAGTCATCTAGAATTGGGGATCCTAGGAGACGAAGTGATCTCTTGTCAAGTAATTTAATATTAGGAGCAATTTGATCAAAAATATTATGTATCGTATTCTGTTGTGAAATATTGGGTATAAAAATTTCACATTTTGAAAAATTTAGAGTGAGCCCTAACTTATCGAATTCCGAAATGAGAAATTGTAAGTCGCTGTATGCAGTGTTAATATCACCTCCCAGCGTTCCGTCATCTAAGCACCAAACATTAAATTTTGACTTCAAATTTTGGATGGTCGGGTGAATTGCTAAGCTAAAAAGAGCCGGTCCGAGGGGATCCCCTTGCTGGCATCCAACTTCAGACCAAATAAGGTTGTTTTTGTAGGTTAATTTTGTAGGGTTTCCATAGCATTGCCAAATAAAATTATATAAATGAGGAATTTTTAGTTTCACTTGATGAAGAAGAACGTTTCTGTCCACAGAGTTAAAAGCGTTCTTCACATCCACCTTCACCAAAACTTCACCGCCTTGTTGAGTTAGGAAAGTTCTTAAAGCGTGTACTGCTGCCTCGCATCCACCACGTGAACCGAAACCCAACTGTAAAGGTTGGAATTCCTTACAGAGGATTTCTTTGATGCTCTTACAACAAATTTTGGCTGCGAGGCGGCGGTACACAGTTCCAACAGCAATAGGTCTTATATCTCCGTCTTTTTTCAGTAAAGCACACAGGTTTGCCCCATACAGGATGTCAACAATCTGTTTATCAACCTTGCCTTCAAGCATCAAATTTATGAGCAATGTAAGCTCCTTAAGCAGAGCTTCCCCGACTTCACCACAACCCACACTTATTAGATCCTTCAAATGCTGTGGCGTTAGGGAGTCGAGGCCACCTGCAGAGCCACTTGGGAAAGATGTTATGGCTGCTCTCACATCCTGGGGAGTGGCCGTTAAAGATTCCTCATTGGTGCCTGGGGGCAAGTTAGAAAAAATTGTGTTTGTTGATGATGGTGGATGTTTGTACTTTAAAGCCAACAAGGTTTCCGTATTATTCGGCGCCATTGTATCATTGGAAAACAGTATCTTTGCTGAACCTCTGATATCTCCTTCAGCCATTTTATCCTCGACAATCTTGTAGGAGACTTCGTTTGACGGCCTAAATGAGTGACGATGTGGCGCACAGGAGAAATCAGGATTTAAATTACAATTTTGAACACAATTTTGTTTTATTTTGCTTGTTAAAGATTCTATTTCTGAAAGTTTTTCCGAAACATGAAGAATTCTGTATGGGAAAGTAATTAAATTTTGCCAGGCCTGATTTGTTTTTGAATTTAAAACATTTTTGATATCTCGCGTAAGGCATTTTGCTACGCTGATGCGGGCCCCACGTGGAATCCTTTTCACTATCGACAAGTTACTTTTCAATTTAGAAAGGGTTTTCCAAAAAATTGTTGATGTTTTATTTGTTGGTTCATTTAAATTTGGTATGGAAGGATGTGCTTTACTTAAATGAATTTTGAGACCACGATTACCTTTGAAATATCGAGGTTGGGGGCACAGGTCGCACTTGATAAGGTTTTCCACAGATACATTATTGCCGTTCAGATTTGGATTTTGACTTATATTTTGGTCGGCAGCATCCTCTAAAACTAAAGAAGTACTTATTAATGTAGGATCATCTATTCTTTCTTCTTTCTTGGATTCTTCTTCTACTTCTTCTTGGAAAAGCTGCCGCCTACAGCACTGTCGTTGATCAAGCAGCGGAGGCGGCAGTTGTGTCGAATCAGGAGGGGTAAGAAATTTATCTTCATTTGTGGCTTCATCTTCATCTTCATCAGCTGACAAAAACATTTAAATTTGTGTTTCTCTTTTTTATTTATTTATATTTTGAACAAAGACTTTCCTCTGCTTGGTGTCATGGCGACTTCGGTAAAATTTGTGGCAGGAATAGCAGCTGATCTCTTTGCAGTGGTGATGGTTCAGTACTACGATGGGTTTATTTTATTTTAAAATTACTCGTAGCTGTCAGTCACGGCCTCTCGTTGAGAGAAAAATTACAATTATTCCTTGGTCACGACATAACTTATTTTACTGCCATAATTTAAGCATTATTTGTGCACAATTTTCTTGTAATATATGTATTATAAATACTAAAATATATACTAAATTATATTTAAATTTGTTTAATATTACAAAAAATCAATATATGTCAAATGTCACAAGTCACAATCCTGTAAGATATATCTTTTAAGTCAGTTTGCGTTATGACAGACATGAACAGACAGGAGGCGAAATATATCATGCGTACTATTAAACTGAATTAATCAGCTTGCTGGTGAAGCAAAGAATCAAAGTTTCTAAAAAATCTTAATTAATGTCCTATTTACTGTGTGACTAACATCGACAATTAATGTGCGTCGAATCTGAATTTTTCTTCTATTCTTCTGACTTGCACCAGTTTACGGTCCAGCTTCACTTCCATTAGTCGAATGCACAGTATTGTTCATAGGAATAACAAGTTTGCATTGAAACTGGACTCATTGTTCGCGAGCGTGTAGTATGCAACAAAAAATAGGAAAATGGGCTATTAATCGAGAGAAACTGGGGTGAAATCCCACGTCATGTTTCGTAATTCATTCGTTTCTAACAAGGTATTTGTTAGCAGTTTTATTAAGATGTTAATAATAGGAGTGGCAGAACATTGCCAAACTAATAGAACACTCACTCCTTTTCTCAATCACTACTAAATATAAATTATGTGTTAAAAAGTAGTGCAGCGATTTTTTTTGCGTTCTATCGGCTATAGAATAGTGAGAACTTCGATGAATTGTTCCAATTTAATGGCTATTATGAGTTTTTATCTCTGTACTGCGCTCCATCCGCATTACTTAGATAATGTGCCGCTGCGCCGTTGAGCACATTCCCAATAGTATTTCGAACATACTTGCCTTCTGAGGTATTTTGAAACAAAGCAAGTCCTATGCTATGCTATACTTTTTTGAAGCAGCTACCAGCTACAGCTGGTGTTATTTCACAGTGGTCTTTGTCCACTCTTAAAATATAAACTCAACACGTAAAAGAAGGGCTACTGCTTGCGATTTTCATTGTTGAAGTAATAATCAATGTGTTAGAGCGAATGTCCGCACAAACATCTGCCGCTAGTTCCGATTCCGACATGTTAAGTGAATATACACTGGAGAGTTACGTTTGATACTGACAAGTTGCTGTAATTATACAATTCTCTAGTATATTTGTAGTATTTTACTGCAGTCTGAATTCGTAGTGAGTTCCCCCTTCCTTTACTATTTTCATAATAGAAATACTAGATAAATATATAGGAGCTTAAGAGAGTGCATTTTGTTCTATGTTTGGAGTGTAGAAGTATAGATCCCTTACATCTTCATATACTCTCATTCTATCTAAAAGATAATAATATAACTAAAGATTAATTTTTGATTACAATTATTTCGTATACTCGCATATTTATTTTAGTGCTTAAAGCTTTACAATTTAAGCACTCGCGTAAAGTGTTTTAAACTGTATTTATAAATAATATACTTAGTCAATTGGACATAACTATTAGTGGTAGTTTTGGTGGTAGTTTTTAATTGTAAAGAATTTTAACGAAGATAAATGTTTTGTGGAAAAACTTACATCTAGTAAATGATTTATTATATTAAGTGGCAGAGCTCAGTACATTCTGCGGTCGTATATTGGGCAATCCGTCTAACCGCAGCAACAATTCCTTTATAGAAATACCACCGTGAAATATCAGCATGACTGTGTGCTCTTGTATACCGATGTAGGTTTTGATCAGTAATGAATGATAAAGACCCCCCTGTCATTTATTCATCATTCGATAAGAACTTATCATCAATCCGCATCCATTCCGTACTTCCTTACTAATATTATAAATGTGGGTTGGGTTTTATATTTGATAATAAAAGCTATTCTATCTAAAACCAGCTGTTGCCCGCGACCCGTCCTAGTAAATTTAAAAAAACAAAAATAAAAAGCAGATTTCTATAGGAAATAACTTTTAAAATCAGCCGCGTACTTAGTTTTTGAGTTTATTCATTACAAACAAAAATACTAATCTTTTCTCTTTATGATATTGGTGACATGATCTTTTCTCTTTATAACATCTAAAAATATTTTTTACATAACTAATCCTTAAATATGTGATCAAATTTTATATAAAAAGACTTTAACTTTGCGAAATTATGAACAAGCATGTTAAAATTTTGCCGCAACACGCCTGGTATTGATTTCGTATGAATATTAATCTTAGCCAATTTCACGGCAGCCTCTGCGTGTGGCGTTATTAGTTTAGCATAATTATTTACCAGCTCCTTGTTATAACATAGTCAGCTGCCAGCTATTGGTAAATAGAGTAACACGAAGGTAATGAAGTCGCCTGCTCTGATGTACCTACACGTGTATGTTTAACGACTTGGTTGCATACGATCAATTTGTATGTGTTTTAAAGAGTTATTTGTTTTTGAAGTGAAATCTTCTTCAGGCGCGTTGGTCATATTTGAGATGGGAAAAACCATTGAACTCGATCGCTACCTGTTACCGTAACCGTAACCGACACCTCTGTGTATTTTCAGATATTGCGCCATCTACACAATATAACTGAAACTAGAATATGTTACGTAATAATACATCCTTGCAAAAACTAATTGAATTCAAATAATACATCAATGCGAAGAGAGATGGCGCTGATATTATTTTAGATATAGATAACAAGAAGACTTAAACTTATTACACTTCCATCCATACAAAACTCGGCCAAAATTTATATCGCAACAAGAGATCAAGCGAGTTATTGTTTACATACTTAATATATAATTTTTCAACGCAGACGAAGTCGCGGGCACAAGTAAATGATTCCTGTTTAATGTTTTAACTTCATCATTTCAGCCAATTTATAAATTATTTCAAATAATTTATTAAGTTACTAGCTGTTGCCCGCGACTTCCTCCGCGTTAAAAAAGGTAAATAGTAGCCCATCACATGTCCCAGTTTCATGAACCACTACCAAGTTTCATGAAAATCAGTTAATTCGTTTAAGAGTGATGGAGGAACATACATACATACATACATACATACGTACATACAGAAAAAAATTCTAAAAATCGTCAATTTAGTTTCAGTATCGTGTATAGAGCTTAATGCCTATATACACGATATTTCTGACCGACCCCTACAGATTTATTATTAGTATTGATTGTAAGTTAAATTACTGTAACATTTTATTATTTCGGAATGGCATCTGCATGCCGGTTAATCGTGGAACGGATATGAATATTCAAATGCATTCCAAAGTTCTTGATGGAGAATAGCCATTGTTCGAATATGATATCACAATGGACAGTACAGCTTCCAACATTGTTGCATCCATTGTCGATGTTTACATGCTAATATTAAGTAAAAAGAAACCTTATGAATTTGGTTGTGGGTAACAACAGGAGAACAAACAAAACAACAAGAAAATAAGAATAAGGGATGATAAGGGATAAGAAGAACAGTAAATTCGGACCGACACGCGTTTCAGCGCGGTGCAAAGATTTAAATCACAGATGCGCCCTGTGCTTTTGAAAACTGTCCACGTAATAATCATATTATGTCTGTATGCAACATGAAGTCATGAACCGCTCAATGCTTTTTACAAGTGGCGGGAAGAGTGAACTCACCAACGACGACACATTTTCGGTCGCCTGAATTATGGCAAGGGCGCATCTATGATTTAAATCTTAGGCGCGGTGACCGTTTCGCATACGAGATAGATCTTTTGTATCGCTTTGAGGAACGAAACTTTAGCGCGTTAAAACCTGACGGCGCGGCGTAGCGATATTTATGTCATTTGTCATTTTAAAAAAGGAATTTTAATTTTGTATTATTAACACCATAGATCTAAAATTACTACCGTTCCGTTAATTGAAATTTAAAGTCGTAATCAGAATATAGAGAAAACGGATTCACATATGACTGTGGCGCCGAGCTGTGGATTCAAGGACGGAGGTCTATTTTTACGGCTACTAACAGTAAATATGTATTGAAACTGTCTGTGTCTGCGGTAAATTGTCTAATAAATTTAGATAGTATTTTATTTATATAATCCAATTAAATCTATGTCAGAAATTTAAGGAAAATTTTAAGTTTCTTCCATATTTAAGTTCAAATATTTTCAAATTACGAAGTCAATTTCGTTCACCATGTCGAAAGAAGTGGAAAGATATCAGACAGGGAGACAATTTTTGTGAAATATCATAAAGTCTGATGCCTTGTCAGAGTTGTCAGGCTACTTAGTAAGTAATAAGTTATAGATATTCAAGTAAGCAATTAATTTACCTTGAAACTGTGGGAAGATCCGGGTCACAACAATACATACAGGGTAACAACTGACATTATGAAGTTAATACGCGGAAGTTCCACGCAGTGGGTACACAGGGAATCGTAAAAATGATATATGACCTCACATTAGGTGGGCACGGAACACATGTGCCCGGACACTGCATTGCGCGCTGTTTTGCTGCCAATTAATTTGCGAAGGTAAACGTAAAACAACTGTACGAACCATTAAACATGTCATTAGATATTTACTTATGAACTAAATATATCCTACAAGATATGTTCAGAGCTGTTACCCTCGTTTAGTTTTTGAAATGTATCGTCGTTGTCAAACTAAATGTACCATGTGCAAAAGCGTACTTTTGAGATTTAAAAAAAATCCTGAAAAAGTTTTAAAAAAGTTTAAAAAAAAACTTAGAATTGTAAACTTATTTGAAATATGAAAATTTAATAGTTAACTTATTATTTTGATTACAGGTTAAACAGACATAACAGCTGCATACAGCATATACCTATTTTATATAACGCAATATAAGCATAACGCAATATACATACATAGAGGCTTCTAAATGCATAAAATAACACCCGACCAATACATTTGTTTAACAGTTGTGAGGTAATTAATGTTAATCGATTTCCATATTGAACTGGGTATCGGTACAGCTCCACTAATTAAATATCTCCGTTGGAAACCGTTTGTGTGAGGATTAACGGGTTCGGTGTTATTGTAACATTTATTGAAATTGTTCGAAACATCTTTATGGGGATTCGCACAAAACCGAGCGAGAACAATTTTATTGAAGTCAACGTTTCATGTTTCATTTTCAAATATCTATACTTACATATATTATAAAGAGGAAAGATTTGATTGTTTGTTTGTATTGAATAGGCTCCGAAACTACTGGACCGATTTGAAAAATTCTTTTACCATTCGAAGCCGACATTATTCGTGATGAACATAGGCTACTTTTTACCGCGGGAAAATGCTTCATTCCTAAAGGAAAATGGGTAATAGGACAACGGGTAGTAAGTAGTAGTTATCCTTCCGTACTTATCTTTTTCACATAACTTCTAAACGGCTGAACCGATTGGGTTGAAACTTTATATGGGTATTTCGATGATTTCCTGGATTATTTAAAAATACAATTGGACCCAGTAGGTAGCGCTGCTGTCGGTGTGTCAACTACTAAACGGCATGACCGATTGGGATGTTTGTATGTTGTATATTTCCATGGTTTCACAGACACGAATGTATTATATGTTATAAAGTTACGCGGACGAAGTCGCGTGCAACAGCTAGTAATTTAATAAAACATAAAATTATTTCTAAAAGTAACTATTCAACACTTTAGTTATTTGGTGTAGTTATTATTGTAGTTCTAATATTTGGTGGACCAGAGTCAAAATCTTCCACTCAACCAATCACGAAGATATTTTTATAAGAGTTCAACTATAAAAAAAAAAAGAACTACATAACGATGTAGTTCAGGAAAATTGCTAGCAATTCAGGAAAATAAAACGTCTAACACCATAACGTTTAATAGAGTGTGCGATAGAATTTCATACCTTATTTCTTTATGGTTAAAATCGCTTTGTTTTTTTTAACTAACAGGTAGCTTAGAGTAGAGGTTTGCTTTTTTATAGAATTTTTAAAACCTCATGCAGAATTCGAAAAAGAAGATTGATCTGTATTCACTAAATATTGGCGATTTATAATTATTATTGGCTATATAACGAAAGACACACCTATAGCGTTTTGTCTCATCCAGCCTACTTGAAACTGGGAGAAAAGCTGAAAAAAAAACTACAAACTAATCTATACTAATATACAAAGCTGAAGAGTTTGTTTGTACGTTTGTTTGAACTGGAATTGAAAAATTCTTTTTGTATTGGATAATCCATTTATCGAGGAAGGCTAAGGCTATAGAGAACGCGGACGAAGTCGCGGGCACCCTGACAGTTTAAAATCCAAAAAGAGACAGTGAAACAAAGTATCAATAATACCAAAAGTCGCTTTACAATAAAAATTTATTTTTCAAAACTAATTTTTTTAAACTCGACAGACAGTCCACTCGACATAATACAAGCATTGCAAATGCGCTACAGACCATAGTAAGAATAAGAATAGGGATTCTGAGGGGATAGGGAATTGGGCTCTGGCATCCCTTACTCACTCTTCGAAACACAACAGCACACATGCTATAATTTTGATTATAGCATGTATGCTGCCTAGCGGACTGCTAGGCTGCCTAGGGACTGCCCAATGACTGCGAAAACAAGCGTACCTTTTTTTTTTAGGTGAGGAAATCTGCGAATAAGATCCTCAATGACCTAAAAATGCAGCGTACCCCGCCTCTACTTTTCAAATCGAGACCAACTTTGAAACGTTCATTTCCAAAGTTAAACCTGTCGGGAATCGAACCCGGGACCCCTGATACAGAGCGTTAAGGCAAACATCCTAACCACTCATCCAAGGGCCCCGTGTTGTAGTCATTTTAGTTGTGTGTATAGCTAGCATAAAATATCTTTAAAAAAAAAATTGACGTCGCAGGACGTTTGAAACATCGATTTTTAGTACAATCGGTTTACGGACCGCTTGTTCCGCGCTCTCGCTTGTTCATCAATTTATAAGACGTTATCACGTCAAAAACATATTTTTAAGAGTGTAAATCAAATATAAAATACGTAGTTATATAAAATAATGTAATAGCTGTTGCCCGCGACTTCGTCCGCGTTAAAAAAGTTTATCTACCAAGTTTCATCAAAATCAGTTACTTCGTTTAAGAGTGATGGAGGAACATACACATACATACAGAAAAAAATTCTAAAAATGGTCAATTTAGTTTCAGTATCATGTATAGAGCCTATATACACGATATTTCTGAAAACAAAGTAAATTACTCCATGACCAACCCCTACAGATTTATTATTAGTATTGATACCACTGACAATCCCTGAATACCAGGACGTATTCATAAGTTGGCATAATTCTTCAACCAGGTTTATACGAGACGTTGGTATCTATGAAACTCAAACGATATGGCTCTGTTTATTATACTGTTATGGTAGCTATTCTATTCAGGATATAGAACGGTCTTCTTTCTTTATTGAACACTTTGAGCGGGTTAGTTTCTTTTTCTGGGCCATTTTGTTTTTATTTATTTTGTATTTATACAATTTATATCATTGTTAGTATTTAACCGTCCACGGGAGGTTTTAGAGGTTTATCGTAGCTCTGATCCAAATTCAAAAATATTTCGAGCTTTTTTGAAGTGAAAACTTTTTAGGCGTGTTGGGCATTTTTGAGGTAATAAAAACCCATTGAACTCGCGACACTGTGTCCGTAACCGACACATCTGTATATAAGTATGTACTTTACTGACAATTCAAAAAATACACACGTAATTGTTCAAGTTTTCACTTTTGTCGGCACTTCCGGAGTGCCACTATTTTTTTTTCTATGTCACAGATTAACTTTTTTAATTTATTTTCTCATGTACTATCTGACCCGACAGTTGTCGTTCTCTCAACCTTGTTCTTTGGTGTATTTCAGAATTTTTGATTCTATCTGCCAAAGAAACTCGATACATAACTCGTTCCATAACCCTCTGCACTGCACCCTAAATGAAAGTAGTAAACTATCGACGCTTGTAAACAATAATCTGCGTTTTAAATTCTTCGCTTCAACAGCAATAGTTTCAGAGATGATACGCAAAGCGACTAACTCACTGCCACCCTTATTTGCGAGGAACTCCGCCCCCGAGAGTATGTTGGGTAAATTACACAGAAGTGGGTTACAATTTTACTCTTATGCACTGAAATTTAAAACAAAACTCGAACAATGCATGTAATGCACTACATTGTTGGAACAATGCGCATCTTTCATAATGCCCGTCGCCTTTTGACATGTAATTTAAGCTTTTCCCTTTTTTTACTCCTAAGTAAGTTAGGATATTACTTGCGAGCGTAGATTTTTTTTAAAACGCTGCTTACGTAATGAAGTATTTTTTTAAATTTATGTTCATTAAAAGTCTATATAAGTAGGTATTGGTATAAGATCCAAAGAGAGGCGTCCTTCACCCCTTGTTATCCTTGTTACCAGACCATCTATTAAAATTTACCAGACGAAAAGTGTAGTCTATCAATCATCCATGACAAAATAAATCGTGAATTAAAATATTAAAATTTAAATAAATTAAATTAAAAATTAAAATATAAAAAAAATATTTTAGTACCTATATTAAAATATGTTTTGTTTATGGATATGCTTAATTAAAAAAAAAAAAACTAACTGCTCTACTGCGTCCTTTTCCATTACACTGCCCTACTGTGCAGTATAATGCTTCCCGGTTCTCTGTTGCACTTAATGCACATCTTTGCTTGCGCCGATTTTTAAAATATTAAATTATAGGTGTAGTTAGATAGTATTAGTTGCCTGCGAAAATCCGTTCATGAATTACTGTTGCTATGCTTTGAAAATGCGACAGAAAAGCACTGTGCAATTAATAGAGGGACGCAGCATAGCACCTAGTTTTATTTAGGTTACCTATATCCATGAACATATTTTAATAGGCAAAACAATGGCGATTTATTTTCTCATAGATAATGTAACTGCCCCCCCTAATGAAAATTTTTAACAAAGCATACTGAGTAATTAACAATCAACTGTTAATGAGAATGCATGAAAATGAATGAAGCAATCAGAAAGAATGAAAGATGAGATGAGATGAGGCTACGCGCCTACATAACTACGTGGCGCTTCACCCTCTACACCTAAACCTTCGGGACTACAGCGCTACGTAGCACAGCTCTACGCTGAAGTCTACGTAGCTTTCCTGAAACACCTTCCTTCCTTCACACACTCATACTTGCATACTTATAATATTTACTTGTAAGAATATTTACTAATTTTCTTAATACAAATTAAGATGTATTTTATTGGCATTGTGATCGTCTAATAGCGGCAGCACTCTACGTTATGTTCAATAGTAACCCTCTGCTGATTCTTTGTAGAGGTACGTAATACTTTGTGCTAAACTGTTTAATGAATTTAATAGGTGAATTTAATGAATTTAAAGAATTTAATGAACTTAATGAATTTAATGAATTTAGGACTCTAACATGGATCTACTAAAGGTTAATAAGCTAATGAGATTTATATATTAAATCGGTTAGTGTTAAGGAGTTATATAAAGTAGGGTTAGATAGGTTTCACTATATTGACTAGTGAATCTTTAAGCCATCAGGCTAAAGGAATTTAAGTTTGAACCCATTCTTTAACGAAAGGGTTAAGGATACTCGCGAGCCCCAACCATTCGCCCCGAGCCGTGAAAGTCATCCACAGTATTCTTTCTCCGTTTGACAGGAAAGGTTATAGTTGCGTCACTTAGACGATAAATGGTAGGATTTAAGGAATCCTCCAATCCCATATAATTGTATTTCAATATTTACCAGAGAGTATCTCTAGGTCAATCAACACCATCATCATGATGTTAAGGTTGCAGGAACATGGTTGTCACTTTGAATGATCTGTAGCAGGTCATGTACTTAAATTGCTTGCAAGCGCTCTGTAGTGCTACGGTTAGTAGTACGGGACTACAATGGCCTCGACTGTTGTTCACCTCCCCTCGCGGCTCCTTCCGCGTAAGATCGTCAGTAAATCAACATCTAATCCAAAATGCCCCAATTCTGTTGGTACTACCTCCCGAATTACGCCATACTTATTGAGTCACTTCAGCCGAAGAAGAACACGTATGTTCGAAGCACTGCCTGTTTCCAGTCACTCGAAAGGACGATATTTTAATTCAGTAATATAAATTCGTTGGGTGGGGACCACCAGATGGTCGTGTTAGCTGACCACGAGCTTCTCCATGTGAAGTAATCAAATAATCATAATAATTCCATTTCAATATAGAGATTGGAGTGGTTTGGTGAGTAAACTCACAGTAGGAAGGTTTCATAGTTCTGCAAGCATATGCTTGGCAGGTATGTTGGTTTGGTAAATAATAAAACTGTCTGATTAGAACAGTCTGCATAGTAGATGATAGCTGGAACAAGGCAATCCAATATCGCCAGTGTATAAATTATATAATAATATTTTATAAATTGGTTGAGCTACAGCCCAGTTGAGTCTGCTGGTATTATTCATGAACAATTTAAAATGAATATGTACAATAAAAATGTAACTTTTAGCATGTTTGCTGCAATGTTGAATTAGGAAACTGCAACAAGTCTGTACTTGTGAGGTTTCTACGCACATATATATACTAGAGAAGACTTAAGGCTTCCGTGGGGCTGTGATAATGATAGAGATCAGAATCCAGAACCACTTGAGTACGCTGGGAAGTCAGAAGAATTATATCTCATGTAAATACAGCGGTAAAAAGATAGATATTTACGGGTAAATATCCACCTGTAACTCACCTAGCACATCCTAGGCACAGATATCTATATAAGTAACTGGATTTCAAAAATAGATGAACGACCTTTAAGAAACTGCATCGAGTCTGTACTTGTGAGGTTTCTACGCACATATATACTAGAGAAGACTTAAGGCTTCCGTGGGGCTGTGATAATGATAGAGATCAGAATCCAGAACCACTTGAGTACGCTGGGAAGTCAGAAGAATTATATCTCATGTAAATACAGCGGTAAAAAGATAGATATTTACGGGTAAATATCCACCTGTAACTCACCTAGCACATCCTAGGCACAGATATCTATATAAGTAACTGGATTTCAAAAATAGATGAACGACCTTTAAGAAACTGCATCAAGTCTGTACTTGTGAGGTTTCTACGCACATATATATACTAGAGAAGACTTAAGGCTTCCGTGGGGCTGTGATAATGATAGAGATCAGAATCCAGAACCACTTGAGTACGCTGGGAAGTCAGAAGAATTATATCTCATGTAAATACAGCGGTAAAAAGATAGATATTTACGGGTAAATATCCACCTGTAACTCACCTAGCACATCCTAGGCACAGATATCTATATAAGTAACTGGATTTCAAAAATAGATGAACGACCTTTAAGAAACTGCATCGAGTCTGTACTTGTGAGGTTTCTACGCACATATATATACTAGAGAAGACTTAAGGCTTCCGTGGGGCTGTGATAATGATAGAGATCAGAATCCAGAACCACTTGAGTACGCTGGGAAGTCAGAAGAATTATATCTCATGTAGATATAGCGGTAAAGAGATAGATATTTACGGGTAAATATCTACCTGTAGCTCACCTAGCACAGCCCAGGCACAGATATCTCTAAGGACGCTGATTTTACTATTAATTTTAAAACACGCAGTCGGTTGTTTCACAACCAGATCTGCGAACAAATTCAATATTTAGAATTCCATGATATTATAGTCATATATAGCTACAATTTCAATAATTATTCACCAAATATTTAGGAAGTATTAACAATTACTGCAAGGGTCATCCGTTCATATAAGAGACAAAGCAAAGCCATCGTGTATTATTTTATTGTAATGGCTAGCTGTCTGGTATTTGTAATTTGGCATGACTTAAATATTAAAGCTCATTATATAATTCTTAAATGTATTGGACTCATAAATCAGAGGCTTATTCTGCCTTTAAGTTTGATCAAGAGTCCTCTTTCAAAACCTCAATTTAATATATAACAAATGTACATGAAACTGGACTCAGTTTGAGTTACTATTTCCATATAAATAAATGCTCGACAAAGCCATTGTGTATTATTTTATTGTAATGGCTAATGTCTGGTACTTGTAATTTTGTATGAATTAAATATTAAAGTTCATTATATAATACTCATAAATCATTATCATTATAAATTATTATTTCATTATATAATAATGTATTAGACTCATAAATCAGAGGCTTGTTCTGCCTTTAAGTTTGACCAAGAGTCCTCTTTCAAAACCTCAATTTAATATATAACAAATGTACATGAAACTGAACTCAGTTTGAGTTACAATTTCCATATAAATAAATGCTCGACAAAGCCATTGTGTATTAATTATTGTAATGGCTTGCTGTCTGGTACTTGTAATTTTGTATGAATTAAATATTAAAGTTCATTACATAATACTCATAAATCATTATCATTATAAATTATTATTTCATTATATAATAATGTATTAGATTCATAAATCAGAGGCTTATTCTGCCTTTAAGTTTGATCAAGATTCTGCTTTCAAAATCTCAATTTAATATATAACAAATGTACCTGGAATTGAACTCAGGTTGAGTTACAACTTCCATATAAATAAATGCTAGACAAAGCCATTGTGTGTTATTTTATTTTAATGGCTAATGTCTGGTACTTGTAATTTTGTATGAATTAAATATTAAAGTTCATTATATAATACTCATAAATCATTATCATTATAAATTATTATTTCATTATATAATAATGTATTAGACTCATAAATCAGAGGCTTGTTCTGCCTTTAAGTTTGACCAAGAGTCCTCTTTCAAAACCTCAATTTAATATATAACAAATGTACATGAACCTGAACTCAGTTTGAGTTACAATTTCCATATAAATAAATGCTCGACAAAGCCATTGTGTATTATTTTATTGTAATGGCTAATGTCTGGTACTTGTAATTTTGTATGAATTAAATATTAAAATTCATTATATAATACTTAAATGTAATAGACTCATAAATCAGAGGCTTATTATGCCTTTAAGTTTGATCAAGAGTCTTCTTTCAAAATCTCAATTTAATATATAACAAATGTACATGAAATTGTACTCAATTTGAGTTACAATTTCCATATAAATAAATACTATTAAGCCACAATGCAAAGCACCGCACACTATCGGATCATCACACCAAATGTTACCTAATCACTCATTATATGCTTAGAGTTGTGTAGTTAGCTAATTTATGATATAGGTTGTGCTTAGCCCACACCTCACTAGCCAACTCCACTTAAGTACTCATAGCAACATTGCACTATTTATACTTATTTTCTTATTCGTGCTACATTTGTCTACTGAGACTTCTGTTATGTCATGAAAACTCCACTTACTACAGAGGTATCTCTCTTGTACTATTAACTCCTCCTAACATTGCTTGTGTATATTTACCTATCCTTACTCACATATTTATACCTCTTATAAGGGTTTTCTCTCAACGTCGCCAATCTGTATTCTAAACCCTTGACATTAAATACCTATTACGCTTACTCACTAATTAGTAACCTAATATACCTATCATTAAATGTATTGACAGTACAACTGTCACAGCTTCCTCACTCACTTCCGTACGTTAGCTATTTGCCACTTGCCCTTACATAACCTACTCTGTCCTCACGATATACGCTACACAATCGCAATAAATTACTCCTTCTGACATTACTTGTGTTTATCTCCTTACTTTACTCACGTATTTCTACCTCCTTACAGTTTTACCTTAACGATGCTAGCAACTACATCTTAAAACTTTGATATAAAAGTACCTATTACTCTTATTTACTAATTACTAAATTATCGCACAGGTTAGCGATCAAAACTGCCTTCACGCAGTACCTAAATTTAACCTTACGCACATAAAAACTTACTCACTCCCATACGTTAGCTATTTACCCTTTATTTTATATAACCTGCTCTGTCTCCACTATATACTCCACCATCATATTAAATTATTTCTACTGTACTATGAACTCTTTCTGACATCGCTTGTGCTTGTTTCCCTACTCTTACTCACGTATTTTTACCTCCTTCCCTCACTCATACGTACAGATAGACATTCGCACTCATGACCTCATATGAGATACGCCGTTTGTGTTAAATAGAATTAATTATATTATAATACTTGAATTATAACTCTTATCTAACACACCTCACACACTCATAATAAAATATATTCATATTTACTCCCGAACGTTAGCTATCTGCCCACCTAGGTCTTCGTATAGCTATGTAGCAGGAGATTACCTATTTCCTAGCCCTTTCCTACATTGGTGGTATACACATGTAACTAGTAACTGTTTGTAAACATTTAGTAGTTCACCATATTCTAATAAGAATAACCGGTTCAAAGTTTAAGAATTAAACAATTACCTATCTCCCAATATTAAACACTATTACACCCCAAGGTATTTGCCTATTCCAGTATCAACTCATGATCATAGTTATAACTTATGTCCCTAATCACGACGACGCGATATAACAAAGGCGTAATTCCTTACTAGCTAGCCCTCCTAGCCTACTATTCCTAACACATGTTACAAATAAATCCTCCTTTAAATACCTATTACGACTACGTACTCTAGTAAATCTGTCAAAATATAGTCTAGATAGTCGCTAACTCCATACACAAAATATTGCACCTGTAGTTTATAAAATAATGAAATTCAAACTAAATTTCAACATGTAAATAAAATCCTAACTCTTTCAATATAATTATGGTTCAGAGCCTAAAGTAAAACCCCTTTCAATAAATGAACATACAAACACAGTCAATAATAACCAACAATCTATAACGATAGTAATTAGTAATAACCATGCTCACTAACCTCGAGGTCACTTATATGACCTACCCTTATACCCTTCAGGCTTTGCAGGTGGTGAACTCGTGCCGCCAGACCGCCTCGCTGGATGCCCACTTTTCACTCGCGACTAACACACTTAAAGCTATACCTAATTTCTTACAAAAGTCACACCAATAAGATTAATTATGTCACACAATTACTATTTTTAAATACTATGTAAACTTTAAATACTATTTTACTTTAAATACTAAATGCTACCTAACTCACTGATTCTAATAATAAAATTCTACACTTGATATCGACAAGAGAATAAAAATGCAATTAACCCGATATACAAAGAGTTACGACTTCTCAGTATTTCCCCGCGTACTCTGGCTTTCTTGGCTTCGCGTAATTAATTCCCGTCCTACTTCTATCAGAGCCCGAACGCCCGTCCTACTCCTATCATAGCCCGGATGCCAGTCCTTGTATCCTGTTCCTATTCCTTCCAAGAGACATCTGTTTAGCGCGCTTTTTTTTTTTTTTTAACCACGCCACCAATTTCAACCAATCGACGTGTTTCCAGCCTGTCCCCACGCCGATCTATTCCCAAAATCGATCCCACCAATTTCAAATCACGCCCATCTCCCCTGTTTTAATGCAAACCCTATATGCATCTCTCTTGCACTCATATTACAACCCTTAACCTTATACTCAACACTATCTACATCCCTTTCGCACTCATCGTACTTCCCTTAGTTTTGACATAAAAAATATTGAAGTTATTAGAGACCCCTGGACCAAGCGTTTCAATTTTTATAATAATATTTTATTGTATGGAGAAAACTATGATTTATTTCTACACTAATATTACCGATAAATCTTCATAGAAAGAATAATTTTATTTTGCTTTAATCCAATATTATTCATTCAACTATATTACCTAATTGCTCCTACTACAGTCTAGATAAGGCCTAATATACTAACTATTAGTGAGATTCGGTCTAAGCTATATTTGCCCTACATTAAATTTCTAAACGAATATGTACATAATAAAATAAAACTATTATTTTTTTATTACCTACGCAACCAAATACTTCACACATATTCCCAGTACGCTTTCCCTTTTTTTTTTTTCTTTCCCACGTTTGGCGACACTTCGATGATGGAACAGCTCGCGAACGTATTGTAAGCAATAAATTACAGAACTTAATTGTTTAAAGTTTCTAACAAAAAATCAAAAATCTTGGCGACACTTCGATGGCCATAAATCGATCTTCGTACAGCTCTTAAAGAGCCAACGTATTGCAAGCAATAAATTACAGATCCTAATTGTTTAAAATTTCTAACAAAAAATTAAAAAACTCTCGTGGTTAATTGCCAACACTTTTGTATTTCAATTTCAAAGAAGGACACGCAACGTATGACATTTTGGTTTATTTATTGCTTGCAGCTGTTATTTTAGGCGCGCAAGTCGTCAATGGTCAATTTTTGGAAACAATAACTTAACATTTCTATGAAATCCCTTTTTTTTTCCCTCTGCCGGTCGTTCCGTCCGTGCATTCCCACGCAAGGCAATTTTTAATAATATAATTATTTAAATAATCTCGATAATCTAATGCGACGCAAGGTCGTTCCGTTACAATAACAATTGATAAAATGTATTTCTTGCCTAGTAACAGGGTGAACGACGACTTCTCTGGATCTTAGGTTAATAATCCTTATATCTTTTTTTTTTTATTAAAAAAGTGCAAAATTTGCAAATAGTTATTTATCAAATATATCAATCGTAATTTTCACGTAGCGCAGTCAACATCTCAACGAACGAGATCGAAATAAGAGATGCGTTTAAACGAAAATTTTAATGGAAATAACCTCATACGAAAAGCTACTTATTTCTCATGGAAATAAAAGTTATATTTATGTCGCAGTTATACGACTGCACTTGCTCGTATAAAATATTATTTCCTTTATCTTGAACGTAATGTCCCGCAGACACGTGAGGGACTAACGCGTCACTTGTATAATATATTGCTCTAGCTAGTTCAACTTTCTACGTGCAATGAGTGTTTAGTTTAAAGAAATAAAATGTATCCATTTATACCTAATGTAACATCGATCATTAGTGGAGTTTAGGTGTATGTTTTTTTATGTCAAGTTCGCTACCGTCGCCGATAACACAAGTACAGGTGCTCGAAGTGAGCTGTCGACTATACTGGGATTATAGAAAACAAGCTGTTGCACGCGACTTCGTGCGCGTAACTTTATAAAGTATAGCCTATGTTACTCGCTGATAATATAGCTTCCCAACAGTGTAAGAATTTTTCAAATCGGTCCAGTAGTTTCGGAGCTTATTCAATGCAAACAAACAAATTTTACCTCTTTATAATATTAGTATAGATATATATATACATAAGAGATTCGGAAGGAATAGGGAAACGGTATCAGTCTGTCGTTTAGTCACTGAAATACACCAGCACATGTGCTGTTTTTTTACAGTTATTTTTTTCTCATCTCGCCCTAACAGATATTCTTCTCTCGTTCACTTCTTTTAACTTTTCTCTTAGCGATTTTGCTCCATTCTTTATGTTTTTATAGGTGAAAGAGTTTTTAAAATCGGTCCATTAGTTTTAGAGTTTATGTACTTATTTAAAAAAGTTTATTAAAAATTAAAATACGGAGGTTTATTTTTGGATTATCTCCTAAGAAACAGTTTTTCCGAATCCGTGATAGAATATTTTACTTATTGTTTTATGATTAATGTTCCATAAATACTGATAAGTTTATTTAAACTTATGAATGAATAAGAATTAAGCTCCATGTGGCCTATCTTAAAAATAATCTGGTTGGTGTTAGATATGATTCAATTCGTACGAATGCCAGAATACTTCCATGTTACATCTCACAAAATGTATTGTAAAGCCACGTTCTTAAAACTCGAAGCGTAGTGCAAACAGAAGTAGTAAATTGGCACAAGATATTGAATTCAATTTCAATAGATTTTTATCTTCGACGCGATAAACAGAACAGTAAATTTGTAAAAGTTATAAAAATACTATCGCATATTAGTTTTCACGTTGATGTCAATATATTTGATGCTATTTTATTGCTTAGGTATTTGAGTGCTTATTCTCTGGACTGCGTGAGCTCGTTGATTAATGAGGTTTATTTTTATTTTTCTATGTCATCGGAAACATTCTCAATTTGAATGGTTTTTGATCTTTATTTCTATAGTTATAGGCGATCGCCGTCACCTAGTTATCACGCGACACCAGTACTCAGTTAATAGACAAATCGCCCGAATTTATCTCACCCGGGTCGGGTGAATTGTCATGTTTGACCGACGTTCGAAACGAAATTTGGACATGACTGATAATAGTCCTGGTGCAAGCAAAATATGTAGTCGATATTTGCTTAAGGTGACAAATCTTTTCTTACCCCTACTGTACATACATACGTGTCTGACACGTTTGACAAAAATGAATGTTGCATAAAGGTGTATATAACAGCATACCAGTTTGCCACGTTCACATCATCTTTAAAATGTGTTAACATAGTGAAAATGTCGCGGTCCCAACGGAAAGACGTCTAATGCACCAACAGGAATGAAAGTGTAATGTATGAAAGTGGAACACGTAACCTTTTGACTTGTTGATATTTCTAGAAACTCATATAAAATGTTACAATCGTGGAAAACTTTAAGTGCGATGTAGTCTTTTTGTTTATGTACGTTCTCAATAAAAATACTGATACTACATAATATTGACGACACTTTTATACTATTCTTAAATATGTTAGTTTATGCTTTGAATAAACTATATTACTATATATACTAATATATGACTAGAATATTTTTATATTACTAATCGCCTGCTCCCGGCTTCGCCCTGGTTAAAAAAAAACTATCCTATATTTTAAGTTGGACCAAATTACTCATAGTTACGAAGTTTCACGAAGTTTTAGTTACGAAAAATCGGTGCAGTAGTTTAGGAGTTCATCGGCGACAAACATGTGACACGAACGTAACAGTTAGCATAGTTGTTAATTTGAGCCCGAGCGAAGCCGGTAGCGTGTAACTAGTATTTTATAAATTTACAATAATTGTACATTATGAGTATAATACATCTAATTTGTATATTATTGTAAATTACCTAACGGACTTTGATGCGGTTTTCACTAATGGAAAGTGCGATAGACAGGCAAGGTTTGTGTATATGATTTAAAAAATAAAGCATCCACGCAAAGCCCTGTTCTGGTCGCTAGTTTAATGTAGTTTTCTCATGAATTTATCAACACTGAAATGAACTTTTGCTTGGTGTATTATCACAGCTGCTAATTACTGTGGTCCAGCAAGAGCTGTGTGGCTGATTACGAACATGATCAATTGCAACAACGGCGTTAAGTAATGTATAATGTTCATTTTGGTGCAGCGCAATGAGAGTGCAAGTTGCATTGTCCGCATATATTACGTAAGAGTGGTTGATTAAACTCTTTCCATACTGCGGTCAATTGAGCTGGTTTTGTTGGATGGAGTTGGAGCGGAACAAATACATCATAATTTTTGTGAGATGAATATTCGAGCTATATAATTTACTAGCTGTTGCACGCGACTTCGTCCGCGTAGAAAAGTATAAAACGCCATCTACCGTATTTTGGATAGATGGCTCTATCTCCCGGGCCAAGCCGCTAGTATTTACTTTTATTTTAGATTTCCCGTAGGAATGAAGCATTTCCCCGCAGTAAAAAGTAGCCTATGTTCATCACGGATAATGTCGGCTTCTAATGGTAAAAGAATTTTCCAAATCGGTCCAGTAGTTTCGGAGCCTAGTCTATACAAACAAACAAACAACCAAATTTTTCCTGTTTATTATGCCAAATTTTGTCCAAATCGTTCAACCGTTTTTTGTGTGAAAGAGTAATGAACATCTACCATACCCACAAACTTTCACTCAAAATAAACTTAAAAATTATACTGGCTATATATTATAAAGTTACACGGACGAAGTCGTGTGCAGCAGCTAGTATTTCATCATACTTAATAGAAACATTCGTCATTATTTTGGACGTCTTTAAATTCAAAACGAAATATATCAATTCGGAGAATAATAAAATTGGTGTCATTTTTTGTGAAATTTCGAAAGATTTAACCGGTTGAAAGTTTTTACAAACACTTGGCCTTGCTCATTGTTCATTGGCCTCAAAATTTAAACATTGATTAAAATCTTAATGATTTGCTGTTCACAAAAAGTTCTCGTCAGTTTTATGTAATTTACATATAAATAATTGGGTAAATATATCTAAACTTATAATGTAACATGCAAAAAAAAAAACAAAAATCAATCAAACTATCAATTAAGTAAACTTTTCGTTTTTTTTTTCGACAACAATTTATTTTATTATTTACTCCGAGAAAAAAACCTAAAAAAACATGAATAAACTTTATAATATTAGTAAGATAATAAAGGACAAGGTTGAAATTGGTGACTACTCTGGCATCTCTTGCTCATACATCGCAGCACAACAGCACTTGTGCTGTTATTTTACTGTGTTATTTTTGTAAGGGATTGTTACTGCTTATGCTGTGCCCTTTTTACGTTAGGAAATCCTCATCGATACCAGGCAGTGTGCAGGACCCTGCGGGGTTATACAGGACTCCTACCGGATAAAACCCAATGATTTTCTAGCGCGGCCATAGATGGGCGGGTTGACGGGTTGGCGGGTTGGCGGGTTGGCGGGTTGGCGGGTTGGCGGGTTGACGTCACGACACGACACGACATCGGTGCCCCGTCACGACTATCCAGCGCGGGGAGGCCTACGCTCCCTGTCAGAACCTCGGCGTACCCGAAAGTGGAGGTACGCCGGCACTGCTTACGTGCCTAGGCACTACTAAAAAATAAAATAGCCGGTACCCACGATGTCCGCTCTCAGAGGGAAGACATGGTCTGCAGATTGGACCAGGCCTTGAGAATTGTCTCCGACTGGGGTGACGCTAACTTGGTCAGATTCAATGAATCGAAGACTCAAGCTTGTCTTTTTTCGGCGAAACGGAGTCCATTTGATCTGAACCCGTCATTCCGGGGAGTGACCGTTCCAATCGCAGACCACCTACAACTCCTTGGTGTAGACCTTACTAACGATCTAAACTTTGGCAAGCATATCGAGTCCATTGCCAAAACGGCTGCCAAAAAATTGGGAATCCTTTCCAAGGTTAGGCGGTACTTCACTGCGAGACAGCTTCTCGACTTATACAGAGCACAAGTCCGATCCTGCATGGAGTACTGCTGCCACCTCTGGGATGGTTCTGCCCGTTATCAATTGGCTGCACTGGACTCGATTGAAAGGCGAGCTAAAAAACTTATTGGCAACGACACTCTTGTGGAGTCTCAGCTTCAAAGCCTGCAGCATCGTCGTAAAGTAGCATGTCTGTCGGTTTTCTATCGTCTACACCACGGAGAATGTGCGTCTATCCTATGGGATCTGATCCGGCCAGAGCCGTTCCACTTACGGAACACGAGGCGTGGGCGGGGGTTTCATCCCTTCGTGGTTGATGTTCCCCGGTCACGCACGAAGCGTTATAGTTCCACCTTCCTTGTCCGAACTGCTAAGGAGTGGAATTCATTGCCTGCGTCCGTGTTTTCCCAAAATTACAACCTCGGGGTCTTCAAGTCTAGGGTAAATGGGCACTTACTAGGTAAGCGTGGTCCATCTTTGGCCGCATCTGCACCTAACATCAAGTGAGATTGCGGCCAAGCGCTGCCTTGACTACATTAAAAAAAAAAAAAAAAAAATGTTTACTGACACTGTTTTCATAAGCAAATATTGTACTAAGTATTAATAACTTTAGCGTTTTCAATATCAACATTTCAACGTTATTTCATTGTTTGCAACATAAACAAGAAATATTATAAATTGAACATACTATTTACAAAATATCAATTAAAATTGTTCATGACATGACATGATAAACGATTTTTCGTTGTGTGTTTACTCTTGAAACTTTGAATTTTAATATTATAAATTCAGTGCACAAATACTACTTAATTATGAAATTATAATAAGCCATTGTATTTTAATGCCGCCGACGACCGACGCAAAAATTGGGTGTTATAAGTGACGGATGTCTGTGTATAGAACTGTGTGTCTGTGTGTCTGTCCATGGTAACGTAGCTTCCAAACGTATGGACAGATTTCGATCTTTTTTGAAGAAAGCTGACGTAATCGAGATAGTTCTTGGCTATAGTTTATGAAGATCTGTTTAGACGTTTGAAGATCATCAACCCATTTCGTAGTTGACTAAGAGAATTTCATTGACTCGCACAAGTTCGATTGATTTTAAATTTGGTATACCATCAAGTAGTCTCAAGTAGTCTGCGGGATATTCAACTCCTCAGCAACTTGCAGCAGATATAGCGCGTTTGGGGTTCAATAGAAAGTCGTGAGTTAGTTAAAAATATATGGCTTGTTTTGTTATTAGCATTATTCATCATCATCATTAACCAATAGTCGTCCACTGCTGGACATAAACGTGGCCGATATACAGCGCTTGCGTTCATCAACTGCCAACCACTCTTTTATTGGCTAAAGAGATCTTCAACCGTGGTCTCCGCTCTCAAGACCCTATCCCCAATACCTATCTGCAACCACCTATTATCATTTCAACTGTCTGAACGTTTTGAATTATGTGTAAACCCGTGAGTATTTATTTAGTTTTATTTATTTATTTACAGGAATAATCCTAATTCAATGTACATATCTGTTCTAATCTAAGTTAAAATTACAAAATCATACACAAGAAACAAGAAATTAAAATAAACCTATGCCTACTTAACTATAAGATATATCAAATAGATTTCATGTACTCTTAACAGTTAAAAAATAATCAAAAATTAGAGAAATTTAAAACTAAGAAAATTTATGGAGTTACACTTACGGTATTAACATTGGAATTATTTAAAATAAAGTTATATGTAAGTGTTACAGTTTCAAAAGTTTATAAAAATGAGCACGTTTTCTGATTCAATAAATCATAAGGTTCACTTGTTTCAGTACTTAGCTAATCTTTTAGTTTCAATTTCAATATAATAAATCTAAAAAACTATGTAACTACGCACAAGATCAAGTTTTGCTTATATACAATACATCTATTCTATACTTTCTATACCTACTAATATTATAAATGCGGAAGTAACTCTGTCTGTCTCGCTTTCACGCAAAAACTACTGAAACGATCACCATGAAATTTTGCATACACGTTGTCTGGGACACCAGAAAGGACATAGGATACCTTTCATCGAGAAAAAAGGACTAAGTATTCCCGAGGGATCATATAAAAACATAAATAATTGGGCGCTACTGTCGCATGGCGGCGCCATCGTCGTCACAGCGATATAAGGTGACATGAGATGACATTACATTAGAAGACATGAGATTTTGGTTTTGCAATATTCGTGAAAGTCCAGGGAAGGTTTAAACGGTGACAAAATAAATAAATAAGTAACGGAAAATACTAAAAACGACATAGCTTTTCCAATAGCTGTGAATCATTATTGATGTCTTTTGTCTAAAATTGTCACTTGGTTGTCAAATATTTATAGATGCGTTCAGAATTTTGTTGTAGTTTGAGGTCCGATCTCTAGCCGATTTTTATGAATTTTTTTTCGGTAGGTAAGTGATAGTTGCAAAACAACGTTTGCCCGGGTCAAGCAGGCATAAATTTCTTCTTCAACGCGGACGAAGTCGCGGGCACCCATAGTACACGTATATATTATATACTATCTGTGCTTGAAAACAAAAAAGAATAACAAGGAGACAGGCTGTGGAAAAGTTTAATTTAATCATCGTCCAAAAAAAAATGTTACGTTAAGCTCATTACAATGAATCAGTTAAAACTGCATTCAAATCGGTTAAGCCATTTGTACTCAAAATTTCAATACTCAAAAAATATTCAAATTTTCAATAAGCATAAACTAAACATTGTGTTTATTTAAGGAGACTCTGTTTGAAATTCGACGCATAATTAAATAGTAGATATGAAATACGTTAGTTCTCGTATCTTACAAATATCAATGCTAATGAAATCATATTTAAATAGAATCGAATTCGTGGCGCATGATATTGCCCTATTCCAAACCGAAAACCATAAATATCCGTAACCTAGATCCAATTGTGCGACAGGATTTTGAACTTAAGTTAAACAATAATGCACTTTAAGTGCTTTCAGTTAATGTAGCATTTTACATAATAGGCGAACCGCACGAATTTGCAATTTCAATAACTGTTGTATAAATACAATATATTTCTGGAGTGAATGCTACGACGACGTAAAGTAACACTGTGTGTAGGTTTTTTTTTTTCATAATAAATACATATAAATATTCATCTATACTAATATTATAAAGAGGAAAGATTTGATTGTTTGTTTTTTTGTTTGTTTGTTTATTTGTATAGAATAGGCTCCAAAACTACTGGACCGATTTGAAAAATTATTTTACCATTAGAAGCAGACATTATCCGTGATGATCATAGGCTACTATTTACCGCGGGAAAATGCTTCATTTGCGTCAAAAAAATTTTTGCTAAAATTACTTTTCAAATCCTTACTAATATTATAAATGTGAATGTGAGTTTGTTTGTTTTTTACGCTTTCACGAAAAAACTACTGAACCTATCGCCATGAAATTTTGCATACACGTTGTCTGGGACACCAGAAAAGACATAGGGTACCTTTCATCATTCAATGCGGAGGAAGTCGCGTGCACCAGCTACTTTTTATATAAAATCTCTAAAACATGCAGATGTAAAATTCCCTCGGTGAAGTGTTGAAAATTTTCTTTCAATACCACTTTGAAATAACAGACTATTTGTTATTCCCCTAATCCCTTAACTTTTATCCTACTGCGATCAGTAGCGCATCTATAGGTTTGCCAACCTTTATAATAACAAACTATCATCGAAGCTATTGTTAGATGGCTACCGTTGCCTAAAATACAAATGACGCCACGAAGAATCCAAATCTCTGTTCACCTTGACAGGATAAGAGATAAGCATTAAGATATTGATAAGAGAATAGTCTCTGGAATCTTTATGCAACAAAACAAATAAGTACCTACAAGTAATCTTGTCTGCTATACTGGTCCTGCCGCCTTAAAAGAATCGTACTGTATTGACTTAATTACAAATTAAATATAAGTAAAAACCGGAAACTGGCATAACGAATTCAAAAATTTACTAAAAACTTAATAACAAAAACTGGGCGGAATTAATTTCTAAAGGACATATAATATCTCAAGTTGCTGCGCAACGGCGAATGCCCCACTCACTTTCAATACCGAAGGCGTAACAATTACACGCTCAGCTTCAGTCTGCACCAAGACTGCTGTGTACCATGCAGTGACACAAACAGTGATAATAGTGTGACCTCAAAATGACGGCCAACTGGATCCCGCCTCAAATAAGCGAAATTTGTCCCGAACAAAATGCACCTTTAACTCAGTGCTCCCAAACAGGATTCTTATTTTTATCGCTATTGGCCCAATTACTTGGTGGATCTATTGATAATCGGATTTACCCTAAATCAAATCCTTACTCCTTTGGAGTTTACAACGACTTGCCTAGTTCCGTGAGAGATACACCCGGTGGTTCATACAGTGCTTTTGTTGGAACTTCTCCAGCGATAGAAACAAGTATTCTTGGTCCTCAACTTCAGCCGGCAAATAATCATGTGAAAAATATTGGAATAGAACCAGTGACTCCAGGTCTAGGTCCTGTGATTGAATCTGGATTCGATGACATCAAAACGGCTGTGCACGTTGAAGGCCCTAAAGGAATTTATGGATTTATGGAAACATCATTCACGCATCCCAAAAATAATTTGAATTTTGAAAATTCATATTCAGAATACAGTGCAGCTCCAACAAGTTTCGATAGTTTTTTAAATAGAAAGGGTTTTTACGACGCCATAGCAGCAGATTCTAAAAAGGTCACTGTTAAAACGGAAAGCAAAAAGGAAGGAAAAAGTAGAAAAAAAAGACAGGCTGTGGAAGAATTTGATTTTATCATAGTCGGTGCGGGTTCTGCTGGCTGTGTTCTTGCCAATCGTCTATCAGAAGTCAAGAAATGGAAGGTAAATATGCAGTGTTTTTTTTACTAGCTGTGCCCGCAACTTAGTACACGCGATTTTCGTTGATCCACTTGATGGTAGGTGGCCTACGGTCGGCAACTCGGCATATAATAGGTAAAAATGCGCTGCCGTCCATAGTAGGATCAAGGATAAGCGATTGAAAGGGATGTGGAAACAAAAAACAAGAATTTAGAATTTAAGAATTTCAGTTGATTTATTATAACATAATATTATTCCCTCTTTAAAAAAACAACTTAGAAAAATGTTACCGCGATTCAATAATAAAGGTATATCTAATCCGTTATATTTTGTTCCGTGCGAATATTTTTTCGCATCGTTTCGTGAGAAAAAATATTACAAATAAGCTTTCCATACGTTCCGTTCTAGGCAGTGCTACATAATACCTAATGAATAACAATGAAACACATAATGAAGTACTAAGCAATAGTAAGACCTAAGAGTACCTATATTATTATAATAGCTAGCGCCCGCGACTTCGTCCGCGTTGTAAAAGATAAAAGTAGCCTCTCCTGTGTCCTGTACGTCTAAATGTTTATCTACCAAGTTTCATGAAAATCAGGTAATTCGTTTAAGAGTTATGGAGGAACATACATACATACATACATACATACATACATACATACATACATACATACATACATACATACATACATACATACATACATACATACATACATACATACATACATACATACATACATACATACATACATACATACATACATACATACATACATACATACATACATACATACATACAGAAGAAATTGTAAAAATCGTCAATTTAGTTTCAGTATATCATATAAAGAGACGATAAACACGATATAGGCAAAGTGACTTACTCTATGACCATAACCCTTACAGATTTATTATTAGTATTTATAGAATGATGGGTAGATTTTAGTATCTCTTAATAAGTACCTAATATAGTATTATTTTAAAAAAAGATATTTTTTTTAGCTTTCCGTAATGATTGTAGCAAAATTCGGGGTGCCCGATTTATCAGATAAACAATTTCCATCAATTTTCTAAATCACATCTCGATTCCTCCCTTATCAGACCGAAGAAAGTCTGCAATAATGCGCTAAAAAGATTACTTAACCAATCGTGTCTCATTGATTTTCTTAAAGAGCCATGACTTATTTATTTAATGAGAGTAAATATATAGGAAACTGAATTAATGTGTAGGAAGGTAACGATTTAAATAATTTTAAATAACCTCTATACCCTGATCAATCAATACCTAATAATAAATCAGTATTGACATTGGAAATGTCTTTTCGTTCGCTTCAGTATAGGCCCCAATTTCAAGAAAAAGTGCGATCCCCTTATATTTTGGAGAGTTGCAAAGATATGATGTTTAAAAAAGTTATGGCCGAAATAGTGGAAAAAGATTGAATTTTTTTCCTAATTTTTGATTTTGTCGCTCGATATTTTGGAAACGAAGAATGATATAAAAAATTTGAGGAAAAACTCCTCTGGACAATTTAGTCAGCTACAATTTGAACCTAAAATAAAGACGATCGGGTCAAGGGTTTGCCCTGTAGTTTAACCTTTTTGAAAGAAGTCAACAAGTCAGAACAATATAATTTCGAATTCGTAAATTCATTTCCAATGTGCTCGATATAGTCGTGTGAGGCATGAAATCTGTGATTTTTTTTTATGTATGTATATTCCTCCATAACTCTTAAACGAATTAACTGATTTTCATGAAACTTGGTACATAAACATTTAGACGTACAGGACACAGGATAGGCTACTTTTTTTTTCAACGCGGACGAAGTCGTGGGCGCCAGCTAGTTAAACAATAAAGGTGTAGTGAGAAACATTAATAAATTAATAAGTGTCAAAATATGGGATAGCGGTATCCGTATCACGTATTGTTTAAATGAAATTTAAATTATTTATTTATTTTTTATACTACTTTATATATATATTTTTACACATGTATACTTCAAATATATAATATCAAAATCATAGTAATATAATTATACGAATATAATAGCAGGACAAAAACCGTCCAGTGATTATATCTCTAACAACAACTTGGAAGAAACATCTTATTCTGAAAAACAAGCGCAACTTCCCTACGAATGTATATGCCAAAGAGGACTTCCCTAAAGATATTCTCGAAATACGCAAACAACTGCAACCGATGGTGGAGATAGAAAGAAAAAATGGAAACATAGCATATATAAAATACGATAAGCTAATTGTGATAAAGCCAGGAGCTAACCGCGAAAAAAGGAAGAGACAAGAATCAAAATCACCTATCACTCCATCCCAGAAAAAGCTAAGCGCGAGGAATGTAGAAAAAGAGACATCTTCAAGATCAAAAAAGGAAGTTATTAAACCAAGCATTCTTTCATATGTGTCACGTGAAAGATCTGCTTCGTTTTCAGAGCCGTCAAAAAATTTGTAGAGGCCCTCTCCGACCGGAAACAACTTAATGAAAAATTAATATTAGTCAATGCAAACATAAGAAAAACTACAACAAATTGCACCCCAAGCCGGTTGGTCACCGTGGGGAAAGCCGACCACTACCCTCCAACAAATGTGCCAACGAAGCCAAATACAAAAAAGCGCACACAGGAACAAAATAATTTGTATTTATGTACACTAAACGCACGAACCTTGAGAACACCAGAAAGTTTAGAAGAACTAGAGTTAGCCATCAAAAACATCAAGTGGGATATTCTGGGAATCAGCGAGATGAGGAGATTAGGAGAAGGAATAGAGGAGAGATGTCACTATATCATGTATCACAAAGGCGAAGTGGCTGGACACAGAGGAGTTGGATTTTTGGTCAAGCTAGAACTCAAAAATCAAATCATAGGATTTGAAGGGATATCAGATAGAATAGCGGCGCTTCACATAAACTTACCAAAACACCCGAAAAAATGGACAGTCATTCAAGTTTATTCGCCGACGGAACAAGCGACAAAAATCGATACAGATAACTTCTACGACAAGCTAAGCGAAGTCACTGAAAAATATTCGAAAAACAATATAGTGCTCATGGGAGACTTTAATGCTCAAGTAGGCGTTAGATTAGCTAATGAAGAACATATAATAGGAAAATACGGAAGCGGTAAAAGAAGTAAAAACGGGGAAAGGTTGGTAGAATTCTTGCTCGAGCAAAACCTAACAATTCTCAACTCAATGTTCCGCAAGAAACCCAAAAACAAATGGACCTGGGTATCACCAGATGGGAAAGTTAGAAATGAAATTGACTACATAATAACCAACAAAGCCAGATCATTTAGTGATACGGGAATAATACAGAACCTAAACTTTAATACCAATCACCGGATGGTACGCAGCTGTCTAAAAGAAAGAGGTACGAAAAAGCCTAGACCTAAACCGATCCAAATGAACTGCTTAAAGACAACTAGTAAGAAGAGGTACCTAAGCGA
This sequence comes from Synanthedon vespiformis, assembly GCA_918317495.1. Classification (NCBI taxonomy): domain Eukaryota; kingdom Metazoa; phylum Arthropoda; class Insecta; order Lepidoptera; family Sesiidae; genus Synanthedon; species Synanthedon vespiformis. Next base: position 3,980,298 of record OU906968.1, on the reverse strand, counting down.
AACCACAGGAGACCTGATAAAAGTTGTCTCCTCAGACATGGACCTAAGAGAAAAATATAAAATAATAGAAGGCAAATTAAAACAACAGACAAAAATACAAACAAGCAAGACAAAAGAATCCTTTCTAAGTGAAAAAACTCGAAAACTAATAGAAGACAGAAGGGACCTGTTAACAAAAAAGGATAAGAAAGAAAATCAGAAAGAAATCTCAAATCTTAGCAAGCAGATTCGCGAAAATATGAGAAAAGACAGGAAAGACAGAAGAATCAAAACCCTAGAGGACCATATTAATAGAACGGGAGGCATGAGAAAGGCGCTCAAGGAACTTCGAGAAAAGGGAAAAGAATGGATACCGAAGTTAAGAGACAAAGAACTGCCCACTACTTCTCGCAGCAAAATTCAAGACATAGCAACAAATTACTATCGCCTACTATACCAAGAACAGGATTCAAATCAGCCAAAAATACACATGTTCGAAAGAGAAAACAAACAAAGCTTTAGGAACAAAAATACCGAAGATATTCCGGAAATATTAGTATCGGAAGTAGAAAAAGCTATAAAGAGCCAAAAGATGGAAAAAGCCCCCGGCCCAGATAGAATCACAAACGAAATGATCAGAGGAACAATCAGTGAACTAAGTCCAATATTAACAAAGGTCTTTAATGAAACCTTATATTCTGGCAATATCCCAAGTCGATGGGCAGAGTCACACATTATACTTCTACATAAGAAAGGTCCAAAAGACGATATAGGAAACTACAGACCTATATCTCTTATATCAAATGTGTATAAAGTTTTCGCTAAAGTGATTCTGGACAGAATATCACAAAAGCTCGATGAAAACCAACCTGTGGAACAAGCAGGGTTCAGGAAAGACTTCAGCACAATTGATCATATACATACAATCAAACAGCTTCTGCAAAAATACAATGAGTACAACAAAATCATATACCTGGCCTTTATAGACTACTCCAAGGCTTTTGATAGCCTCAAACACGAATACGTATGGCAAAGTTTACTACAGCAGGGCATAGAAAACGCTTATGTAAACGTACTCAGAAAAATTTACAGCGAAAGCAAGGCTAGCATTAGGCTGGAATCTTTAGGAGAGGTTTTTCCAATCAATAGGGGCGTCAGGCAGGGAGACCCACTATCACCTAAGCTGTTTACGGCAGTGCTGGAACAAATGTTCAGAAAATTGGAATGGGGACAGCTGGGGTTGAACATAAACGGGACGCGATTGAATCATCTAAGATTTGCAGATGACTTGGTTTTGCTGGAAGAAGACCCACTAATTCTGCAATCCATGATACGGACCTTAGTAGACAGAAGTAGAGAAGTAGGTTTAGAAATAAACATAAGCAAAACTAAAATGATGACAAACTCGACACCTATAGACATAACCGTCAACGGACAGAGATTCGAATATGTAGAAGAATATGTTTATTTAGGTCAGATAATATCGCCAAATGACCATATGTCCAAAGAAATAGATAAAAGAATTGCCACAGGGTGGAAAAAGTACTGGGCCTTAAAAGAAGTAATGAAAAGCAAAGAACTGGGCATGAAGATCAAAAAGAAGGCTTTTGATACCTGTATCCTACCCTGCATTACATACGGATGTGAAACCTGGGCTTTGACGAAATACCATAGGGACAAACTAGCAAGATGTCAGAGAAGCATGGAAAGAAGCTTACTAGGTTTCAAGCTAACGGACAAAGTTAGAAGTACAAACATCAGGCAGAAAACGCAATTAACAGACATACTGTCACACATTGACAAACTCAAATGGCGGTGGACTGGACATATGCTCCGCTGCAAAAAAGAAAAATGGAGTAAACAAGTGACAGTGTGGTACCCTAGGGATGGCGCCAGGAGTCGAGGTCGCAAAACAAGAAGATGGGAAGACGAACTAAAACTAACCTTAGGACCCCTTTGGATGAGAGTAGCGGCAGACAGAAAGCAATGGAAAGAGTTGGAGGAGGCCTTTGCCGTAAGGCACACCGAACTGAGAGACATTTTGTGTTGATACAGACGTGATTTTTTTTTTTTTCTTAAATTGTGTTAGTTATGTTTTTTATTACTCTGTATTTTTTTGCATTTTTACGTTTTTTTTTTTACTTTTCCTGTGTTTAAATTAATCTTATAATGAATGTAAAATTCGGAAATAAAGGCTTATTATTATTATATTATTATTATTATTATTATTAATAGCAGGAATCGGAAACATTGTTAAAGGTCACCTTAATTTAATAAAAAAAAAACTTATTGATCACATTTTGAACATAATTAATAAACTTTATTATGAATAAACTCTAGAATTTTGGTGAGAATCCTAGACTAGCTAAGTATTTAAACTAACAATGTAATTCAAATATAATATTTTTGATAAAATTAATGAAATAAGTTTCTTTAATTAAAATCTCGGTCAAATGAATTTTGTTGTTGTGAAAATTTTAAGTAGTTATTCATCGTGGTTTCTATTCTGATTTTGTACTAATGTAATCAAAATTAACATTAAATTTGTTGTTTTAGAAGGTTTACAATTGAGAGAATTTATAAGAAAATCGAAAAATAAATAATAAATATAAGTCTACTACTATCACAAAGGTCTATACGCGATGAAAGACCACATCTTATGTAGGCCTAAGCTGAAAAGAAATAACATTTTTCAAGGAACTTCAAAGGTAAAAATATTGCTTCATAAACTTTCCAAATTGAAGGCAACAAAACAAAACGTCTCGACGAAAGTTCGCATTCTTTATCAAAAACTTTCCCGAGAACCCTTTTGTCTCTCCAAATCTCCCAAGCAATGCAACTTTGGAGCTATAGCTTAAACTAAATCGTTTAAAGTCTTCTTTAATAACTTCCAACTAGGTTTTCCTGTTAGCTTGTTCTCTTAGTAGTTCTGGAATCACTATATTTTTGTGCTGTGATTGTCTTTTTAAGGATCGATGAGTAGAAGGTGCACCATTATAATTATTAGTAACATAAGAAAAGCAAATCAAATCAAATTCGACAACATTCAAATTGTAAAAATTGCTTAGAAAAACGTAAAAACCCAATTTTTCTTTTCACATCAGCGTTTTTAAGGAATGACGTTTGTTGGGTCAAGTAGTTAGTAATACATAGATTCGTATCTTCATAATTATACGGGATTATATTTTACTAGCTGGTGCTCGCGACTTCGTCCGCATTAAAAAGTATAAAACGCCATCTGCCGTATTTTGGATAGATGGCGCTATCTCCCGGGCCAAGCTGCTAGTATTTACTTTTATTTTAGATTTCCCGTAGGAATGACGCATTTTCCCACGGTAAAAAGTAGCCTATGTTCATCACAGATAATGTCGGCTTCTAATAGTAAAATATTTTTTCAAATCGGTCCAGTAGTTTCGGAGCCTATTCTATACAAACAAACAAACAAACAACCAAATCTTTCCTCTTTATAATATTATTATAGAAAATCACTTAAATTTCAAAATTGTTTAAAATACAAAATTTCTAGACTCTTGAGCTATGAAGCTTAGAACTTATAAAAGACAACAAAAATTCAATTTAACAGAACTTACGAACTTCAGCTAAGTTCTTTGAAACAAAAGGATGAAGTTAATACACTAAGTTGATGAACAAAATGCAAATACGAGTTTAGTATTTTTATCTTTAGTGATACCTAATGTTGGATTAAGAAATATAACTCAGTTCTTAGTATAAATCTTTGCACTTACATACGACTCAAAATTACTTAGGTAAAATAACGATTATTTTATACTTTTTTTTCGGCGGTTTTATTTTTTGTTAAAAAGTTTTCTTTTATATTTTTTTGTGGCTATAATCTAATATTTACTACATGCTTAATTTTTAATTTTCCCACCCCCATTTTCTCACCCTTAGGGTAGGATTTTTTTTCCAAATTTATACGAGACCAACTTCGAGGTTATACCCTATCCATTAAAAAAAGCTACAATGGGTGAGTGAACAATCAATCATCCCCCGTTTTCCTACCCTTAAGGTTGGAATTTTTTTTTCCAAATTAAAATGGAACCCCCTTGGGGGTGCACCCTTTCAAATAAAAAAAGAATTATCAAAATCGAACCACCGTGATCATACGCGTCGAATTGAGAACCTCCTCCGTTTTTGTTTTTTCGTTTTCGTCGGTTGAAAAGCAGACAGAGAGCTCAAAATAATAATGTAGAATAATATGTTAGTTACATTATTATTTATTGTCACATTCAGGTTTTAAAAAAATATGTCAATTCATTTTCAAACGCTTATGTTTTTGTAAAAAAAATCCTCAATACTAATTGGACAGTTTGATTGCCATTATATTTTTTTATGAAATCATTTAAAACCTAGGAACTGTCTATCAGAAGAGACTTGACACAAATTTTTCATTTGAAAAGTTCCCATTGATTCCTCTACTTAGGTATTAACAGGTAAAAAGATACGAAACTTAACACTTGGAGTTAATTTCTTATAGGTAGTTTAATAGTTCTCATCCAACGCGAAACTAAAACAATGAGACCGTTGCTAAAGCGAAAAAGTTTAATAATTGTAGTCTGCCGGCTTCCTTTCCTGCTGTTTTATTAAAGTGAAAAGTTGTAACTGGCAATTAGTTGTCCAGCTAACTATTCTTTGAAAACGATAAGAGAATTTGTAATATCAACTTAGCATACTTATAACTGAGCATAGCTATACAACTGAGCATACAATGTATATCCATTACTAGTGACCGGTCTCGACTTCGCCATAATTATTCCCGACTTATTGGACTTGCAATTGGCTTCCGAGAGGAGCGTTCGACGGTGGACGCTATCAGTACTTTACCATGAGTTTACAATGACTGCACTCGCTAATGAGAGCGTAAAACATTTATAATATGAAACTCTGTAAACTGTCTATTTCTATATAAATATTTTACGCTCTCGCTAGCGTGTGCGGTCATTATGACCTATGACGGAGTCGATTGTCCAAGCGGACGGAGTGTTTAAACATGGTCAACGCCTTAGACCTGTCAGGGACTCTCCCCTGGCAGGCAATACGAGAGGAACTTGATTACCACAACGTACCTCCCTGTCTGAGGACAATCCTTGAGGCAGATTTACGCGACAGGTCTATCCATTACAATCGTCACACGCTAAGTATACTACAAGGCATTTCGTAGTAATGCGTCTACTAATGTCACAAATACTAATGAGATTCGACCTTAGAACTTGGACTTTGGAGGTGTGACAATTTTCTAGTATACTTGGGCACAAGTAATCAGTTAGTTTCGCAAAAGAGAAAAAAATATTTCCGCATTATTCCTGTGGATATAATAAGTATTGTTTAGCAATATTTTCATTCAACCGTCTAACTTAAATACGACCTTGCTCTAGACACCATTTTGTCATGTTACTTCGACTATTTTAAGAAGGTCAATGTCTCGTTGGAAAAGCAATGGGGTCTCTAGTTTTTGTTGTTATGTTGCCAACGATTGTGAATCAGTAATAAGGAAGTCAAAGTCCGTTGTAGAAATAAAACTCACGGAATAAGCATGCCAATGTAATTTTTTTATAAGTTATAGAAGAATCTAGAATTTAACTCTATATTGTTAACATTGTAGGTTGTATTAATAACTGTAAATATTAGTTTTACAGTTTAATATCGCTTGCGCGCGAAATGTCTACTGCACTCGAATATTCGCATTTCACAGTTTTCACCCTATAATAAAAAAAAACTGGTGTAATTACTTAGTAGGACAACTAGAAAATATTAAGAAATCCCAATTTTAGTTGTTGAAGTTTTTTAGTCAGTAATATTACAATAAATAAGTAAATAATTATTTTAAACCCTAATGAAATTCTTATGATAGTGCATACCTTATTTTATCTTGTCTGATAATATTTTACAAATATTTTGCAATCAATATAACTCTTGATTACAAGAGAAATTATACCCCTAGAGGAACGTATCCACTAGTTCTGATTAAAAACTCGATTGCAATGGGTTCTCCCAAATGCAGGAATAGTCTAACAGAATTGAGAAGTTCGGTTGCATTGCAAGTTGCTCGGCAATCCAATAACTACTACAGTTTCCCATTACTAATCGCGGAACTGTGACGTTATGGATTCGACGAAATACTGAAACATGGAACTTTGACGAAGCATCAACCGGTATTTACTCTACTCAAGTTGTTATCTAGGTTAAAAAATATCATTTTAAACTAAAGCGAAATTTCATGCCAGTGTAGCACCCCAAATTTTTGGGACAAATCAGGAATCAAATATTGCTATGGAACAGGATTTTTTTGAAATGTGGGACAAAATACCAGAACGTATGAGGCATAAATCCCCTTTCTCTAAACATATAGTACGAGATCCGGCATTAAAGATATAATTAATACCATCATCTGTTGCTTAATGAAGACAAAGGCTATCTGGTATAAATATAACTTTCATTGATAAATTGCAAATGGGTTGTCTAGCTAAATCGCGTAGGTACCGATGCTGTTAATAATATAAATTACTGCTGCCCGCGACTTCGTCCGCGTTCAAAATGGTATATAGCCTAAAGCCTTTTTCGGGTTATTTAGTTTTTATGTCATAATCACTATTGTGAGCGAGTTTTCTAGTGAAATAATAGGTAAAAAACAAACGTGATAACTCGCTGTTTCGAGCGAGTAGTCAAAGTAACCTGGGTGTATCCACCGGTAGTCAAATATTAATATACTTACCTACCTATATTAGTACAACTTGTGATATAAAAAAGAAAGAAAGAAATAGGAATTAGTAAAAAAATTACTAATTTTCCGACTTACTGTCTCCGCAGATATTGTTGCTGGAAGCTGGACCAGAAGAACCAGAAGTGACCAGTGTTCCTGCCTTTGCGCCAGCATTGGGAAGATCTAGCATTGACTGGATGTATAGAACTCAACCGGAGGCATTGACCTGCAGAGCGCAGAGGGACCAAACTTGTGCCTGGATCAGGTACATATCTTAGAAGAATTTCATGACGATTTCCTTTTCGTCCATAAATAATAATGTCCATGCCTCGTAATAACAGACAAGGCCTTGTGAGAATCCTTGAATTCTCACTTTTAGTGTTCTAGTAAAGGATTTTGATTTCAAACTCACTATTTTTAATTCTTTACTGAATTTACTGAAATTTGACCTTTTGAAAATCTGACTTTTTGAAAGTAAAGGGACAAAAAATATGTCAGAAATGTTTTTTTTTTCAACACATAACAAAGATTTAAGTGAAGTTTCATGGAACAATAACCTTCTACATATTACACACCTTTGTGACAAACAGACACACTTAGATTTATTATTTGTATATATCTCAATTGAAAAGTGTTTTGATATCATACGTCAGCTACAATTTTATGGATATAGAAATAATACTTTTTGAAGTTATTATCAATTTTTTACCTATGATAAAGCGTAAAGTCGTTATAACTTTGTGTACGGCGATTTGTACTTAGGTAAGTTGCCTATCGAGCATTGCTAGCAATAAAATCTTGTTACGAATATTTTGGTTATTTGAATGTTTTTTGTTCTACAGAAATAATAATAAAAAGAAAAAAAATTAAGCATTTATATATCGTGCCAATTATGATTCCAGTGGACGAGTAATGGGAGGATCAAGTGCTATTAACTATCTAGTGTACATGAGAGGAAATAAACGAGACTATGACGATTGGGCTGCTCTTGGTAACATTGGATGGAGTTACAGAGAAGTACTCAATTAGTTTCTGTCTTTATTATAATTAAATAATAAAGACAATCATGTGAACAATGCTTAAAATAATTTTTAATGGAAAATATTATGTTAAAAAAATCAATGCTTTGTTTTATATAGTAGGCATGATTTAGGAGGATTTTAAAATTAAACCGCTGTGATGAAATTTGACAAAATGTTAGAAAAAATAAACAAAGTAAAATCCTATATTATTACATAATATTACTTATAGGCATTTATTTAAAACTTAACACTAGGTACATTAGTACCTAGTTCATTGTCATATAATTTAATTTTTCGCACAAAATCAATACTTAATGAACTGGGTATTAATTTTTTAACCCCTCTGCTTGTGTCCCTAGGCGAAGGTCCTTAAGTAAACGGTCTGTTTGCATTTTACCTTTAATTTAAAAAAAACTCGATAATCTCAAACCTATCAACATTGTTATCCTAAATAATTTTAATTATTAATGTAATTTCAAGGAACATTAAAAAATTTTCTAAACACGGAATTATGAAATAAAATACGAAAGGTTTCAAAATTAATGATGTGAGAATCGAAGCTGATATCATTAGACTTGGATATGAATAATTATGTGTAAGGGTGTCATCACATTAGACAGTCATTTATTAAAATTGTGCGAGATGACAATTAAACCATTCATTTAATTATTACGAAAAAACAAACAGTTAATACATTACTAGAAATCGTTATTGCCAATAACAAATGTGCCCGCTCCATGCCCGCTCAAATAAGGTGACTTTTGAAGTCTTCCTAAAATATGCAAAATAAATTTCAACTGGGTATATGCTGTTTCATCTCAATAAGTTTTCCCATGTCTTTGTTTTGTATATTACTAGGTAAATTTAAATTTATATTGGCGATCAACAAGTGACTACGTAAACTAACTAACATTTGATTTCTATTTCAGGTGCTGCCTTATTTCAAGAAATCTGAAAACAACCGTGATTTAGAAGCACATGATTCATATTTCCACGGAGTCAAAGGTCCTATGACCGTTGAAAGATTTTCGTATGCTGACAAAAACATCTTTACGCTAGTTGAAGCATTCCAAGAGACGGGTTTGCCTTTAGTTGATTTCAATGGGAAGCAACAGATTGGCACTATGACCACGCAAACAACTTCACAAGATGGAACTAGAGTATCCACTAACAGAGCATTTATACGAAACATAAGAAAAAACAGGCCAAATCTTTTTATAGAAACAAATGCTCAAGTGACTAAAATTTTAATTGAAGGCAACAAGAAGATAGCTTATGGCGTCAAGTATATCAAAAACGGAATATGGTATAAAGTTCATGCAAAAAAAGAAGTTATTCTAAGTGCAGGCGGTCTTAATTCTCCTAAGTTACTCATGTTATCTGGAATAGGAATTAAACATGATTTACAGGCACTCAACATACCTGTTATACAACATTTAAAAGTGGGATATAATTTACAAGATCATGTAACTACAGATGCCATGCTAATGAGTCTGACGAATAAAACTTCAACTGCAATATGTAATAAAGAACTTTTAAATGAAGTAAAACATCACGTAGGATCAAAATACAAAGACGGTCCTTTAGCTGCTACTGGACCGCTGCACATTAGTGCTTTTATAAGAACAGAATATGCAGATGAAGACGAAACAGTGCCCGACATACAATTCCATTTTGATGGTCGTAATCTTGAAGAGTTTTACTCAGATCCTACAACTTATTTAGCAACAAATGTTCTACCTTTAGCGTATTACAATAGCATTAATGTGAGACCAGTTCTACTAATGCCTAAAAGTAGAGGATTTTTAACATTAAATAAAACTGATCCTGTTTTTGGTCAGCCACTTATATACCCAAGATTTTTTACTGTAAAACATGATATAGACACATTGGTAGCAGCTTTAAATTTCGCTGTCACATTAGAAAACACCGAAGCGTTTATTGAAAATGGAATTAAATTTGTTAAGAAACCAGTGAAGGGCTGTTCGAATTTCGAATGGGGGACATACGATTATTTCGCGTGTTTATTTACTAGTTACACAACAACCATATTCCATCCTTCGGGAACTTGTAAAATGGGTCCCTCTTTTGATGAGGATGCAGTAGTAAATTCTAGGCTAAAAGTGTATGGCGTGAATCATCTCAGAGTTGCTGATGCATCGATTATGCCCAATATAGTTCGTGGTAATACAAACGCGCCTTGTATTATGATTGGAGAAAAGGCTGCAGACATAATAAAAGAAGATTGGGGTCATTATGTATAGTCATTATCTAATAAGCTCATTTTAAGTAAAACACCCAGTCACAGTTATTTTTGGTAAATAATTTATTGTTTTTAATAAAAGAACTTTATTTCTATCAAAGACTTTTTTATCCTTATTTCTTTTCCTTAACCACTGTGACACCACAAATTATTAAATTACACATTTTACATTTTGATTGGTAAGTCATAATTTTGCTGAAAATAATTATTATGAAAAGTAGATCCACTTCATCCTTTTCACTCACACCGCAATTACAGACTTCATTTATTTTGTAGTGTTTCATTAGATTTAGCAGTAGATTTTTATTTAATTTAGTGCTTGCTTCTTCATATTTCTTTGCCATTTTTACTAAAAGAATAATTTAAAATGAGAAATTAATTAAAACTTACACAATTATATACAGCATCTTGCCACCTGCCTCATTTCTATAAACTTATGGCTTTTTATGTTAAATTTTCATTTCTACTTTCTTTTAGATTTGTTGATTTAATTAATTATCTCAAAATATCACGCTTTAAAATTCATCGTAAGCGATCATTTAAAAAATGTATGCATATAATTATTGTTGTAACAAAAACTATAAATACATTTTCATAATTATGGTTAGTAATTGAAACTTAAATCAGAAACAATTTAGAAATAAATTCCATTATTATTTTTTTATTATGGAATACCATATATTACACATTTTATTATACATATTGCATGTATATGTATATGTTATATGTATTATACATATTGCATATTAATACTAATTAAATTATAAATACAAATAATTATGTGCACACGATCATTAGTAATTTGTAGTTTAGCAGTAGAAAAGTAGATGTTTTTTTTACATGAACGCCACATTATTAAGTCGTGTAAATTATATTTCACATTTCAGAGGTAAAACTATGGGAGGTACCAGCGCTTTAAATTACATGGTGTACATGAGAGGCAACAGACGAGATTTTGATGGGTGGGCAGAGTCAGGCAATCGAGGTTGGAGCTACAACGAGGTATATTTGTGCATATTTTATTGCTATTAATGTTAAGATATTACATAATTTTCGAAACTAAAAATTCAATATTTTTTTTTGTAGATTTTGCGATACTTTAAGAAGTCCGAAAACAATCAAGACATCGAAAAACGCGACAAGTTCTATCACTCGGTTGGGGGTCTCTTAAATGTAGAAAGATTTCCTTACATTGATGTTAACAATCTTATGTTAATACAAGCTTTTAAAGAGAAAGGTTTACCTTTTACCGACTTTAATGGCGCTAACCAAATTGGTACTGACATAAGTCAGTCTACCTCTGTAAATGGTCGTAGGTTATCTGTAAACGCCGCTTTTATTAGAAATATTCGACACAAAAGACCTAATTTAAAAATTATCCCAGAGGCATTTGTTACAAAATTAATTATAGATCCTCAAACAAAAACAGTTCTCGGTGTTAAGTATTTACGTCATGGTATATATCATTCGGTGTTTGCTAAGAGAGAGGTTATCGTTAGTTCTGGCACATTGAATTCTCCAAAATTAGTTATGTTATCCGGAATTGGGCCAAAATATCACTTGGAGAGTCTTCACATACCAGTAATAGCTGATCTTCAAGTAGGATACAATCTGCAAGATCATGTAACTACAGAAGCTTTAACTATATCGTTATCAAATAAAACTTCCACGATGGTAAGCAATGATCAGCTTATTAGTGAAATTTATTCTTATTATAGACAAGAGCCGAAGAAAAATGGCCCTTTAGCATCAAGTGGCACACTAAGTGGTATAGCATTTATGAAGACAGAATTCGCTACTGATGATGCTCCCGATATTCAATTTCATTTCGATGGTAGAAATGTTAGGGATTTCTATTCAGATCCTACAACCTATTTGGCTACTAACATATTTCCTCTTGCTTTCTATGATGGTCTCACTACTAGGCCATTACTTCTAACGCCAAAAAGCAAAGGGTATTTGTTATTGAACAATACAGATCCAGTTTTCGGCCAACCTTTGATTTACTCGAGATTTTTTACTGTTAAAGAGGACATAGACACTTTAGTTGCTGGAATACGCTTCGCTATTAGTTTAGAAGAGACAGACGCGTTCAAACAGAGTGGAGCGAGATTCGTAAAAATACCAGTTGAAGCTTGTGCTGGACATCCTTGGGGATCCTATGAATACTTTCTTTGCTTGTTAACACATTATACTTCAACCATTTATCATCCTGTTGGAACATGCAAAATGGGTCCCAATTGGGATAAAGATGCAGTTGTGGACCCAAGGTTGAGAGTGTACGGAGTTAAAAGACTGAGGGTGATAGATGCTTCTATTATGCCTTTAATTACAAGAGGCAATACGAATGCGCCCACAATAATGATTGCGGAAAAGGCATCAGATATGATAAAAGAAGAATGGATTAATGTATTACACATATAGGGACATTTTTTATAAAATCTAACTCATAATAAAATTATATAATCGAACAGGAACACATTTGTCATAGGCATAATGTTTAGTGAAGTTGAAAAGTTCTTTTTTTTTTAATGAAGAAACGGGTTTTACGAAGGTTCTTAGTTATTTATATTTTTCTGTTTTGTCTATTTGATAAGTACTTATCATTTCTTTTTTGTATTTTTTATGCTTTTTGTACAAAATGAAGTTTAGAATAAATAAAATTAAATAAATAAAGTTAATTTGGCTGCAAGTTTAATAAACGTATAATTTAAGTATTAAATTTAGATGTAAGTATAGATAGGTGCAATTCGTTACAGTCAAAAAAAAATTACATGTACAGGTATATTAGTTATAAGGAATATTAGTATAATTCTAAGACTATTATAAACATATAAGTTTAGTTGTCTCCTGGGCTAATTTAACAGCCTAATTTAACAGGTTAATTTCTAGAATTTTGTGATCGTATAGAATAAATTTTATTATAAGATTTCAAACAACTAACAAATAAATTATATTAGTCCCATTGAATTATGTTGTCATTTTATTAGAGAGTTAAATAAATTTCAAACGAAGTGTGTCAGGCACACTGAGTTTCGCAATTTGGGCAATTATTCCCATGGCAGTAACCACCAACTTACAGAAGATTACCGTGAAATAATAGCACGTGTGCTTTTGTGTTTTGTGAGTGAGTAAGGGAAGCCATAGCCCATTTCCCTACCGCTTCCTTTTATCCTTAATCCGTGACATTTTAGGTAGGTTGTGACTGTTAATACACAGTATGAACTGTCACACCAAACAACATACATTAACTCACTAACAAATAACATTCATATTAAAAATGCTCTTTCGACTGCCAAAGAGAATAAACTGAACAAGAAAATGGGGAAACATAGACCCGAGAGTACTTTGCGACGAGTCATCGAGCACGAAAACCATTGTGGCCATTAAAACATAAAATTTAAACGAGTTTTTACTTTACATTTTTTTATTATACACTAATAAAATTAAGGGATATTAGAATAGAAAAACTATTTGTAGATACTGTAGTAGAATGAAATAAAATGTGTAAGTGTATGTTTGTATGAATGTGTATGTGAAGTAGCATTATCTTTATAAGTTATGTAAGTGTAGCGTTTACATTAGCCCCATTTCTTAATGAAATAAGTAATCAAATAATAAATATTTAATACTCCCGCTCCCGGCTTTGTCCGCGTCCGATCGCTACCAAACTTCACAGGATTACCCGCTGGACTAATCTGATTCTGCTGTACACCGCTGGAGGCATCTAAAGATTGTCTAAAAGTGTCAGCAACATCGGTTCAGCAATTTCGGAGTCCATAGGGAACATACACACATCACCTTTTATATATTAAGATAGTTAAGTAGTCTTTAATAAAGATTCAGTTTCTAAATAAAGGTACATTAGGAAGTAATCTTCGAAACTACATTTTTACCTGTTAACAATTCGCTAACTTTATGGCCCCACAAAAGACCCATCTGCCGTTCCTACATACCCATTATCTGCTTCCATAAACCGCGGAACGCAAACAATCTGTAGCTAGACTGTCTTCGCTCTCAAATCAACGACCATTTTATCAAGATCTACTTCACCCCCCTCACCGTCGCCACTGTTCAAATAATAAACTGTAATAGTACGACCTGTAAGAGCTCAAAGTACAATGGTGCTGTCATAAATTTTACAACTACCGCGGACTTTAAACTTCATCAAAGTGTCATAAATAAACAGGGAACTTACACCAATTGTTGACTAAAAGCGTTTAGGGCCAACTTACTGTTTTGTAGCTTAAGATTAAATTGTTTGCTTGGATTTATTGTTTTTATATCAGCACAGATGCAATAGAACAAAAACCTTTGTTGGAAAAGTACTATTATAAATAAAGAATACTGAAAAAAGCGGAACTCGTGTCGTCTAATTTTGTGTTCGCTTATTACGGATCTAAAAAGCAATCTGATCTAGAAGAGCTGTAGTGTTTAATAACTAATCAAAACTTATCTTATGTCAAACTTACGCGCATACCAGTAGATTAATTAATTAGAAGATCCCGTTGGATGTGTGGTAAGGGTACGTCTCAGGGGCCCCGGGTTCGATTCCCGGCGTGATCATCTTTGTAAATGAACTTTTCAATGTTGTCTCTGGTCTGGATTTAGAAAGAAATGGATTGGAACTGTGTTTTTCAGTCAATTGGGCAGCCCGTCTAACTGACGGTCTACTTGATGGTAGATGGCTACCATCGCCTCTAACACAAGCAACTCCATAGGTGCTGCAAGTGCACTGCAGTCCATAGAAGATAAGGATAAGAAATAAGGAAGAGATAGGGTAATGGGCTCTGGCATCCTTTACTCGCTCATTGAAACACATCAGCACATGTGCTGTTATTTCACGATAAGGAAGAGATAGGGTAATGAGCTCTGGCATCCTTTACTCGCTCACTGAAACACATCAGCACATGTGCTGTTATTTCACGATAAGGAAGAGATAGGGTAATGGGCTCTAGAATCCTTTACTTGCTTACTGAAACACATCAGCACATGTGCTGTTATTTCACGATAAGGAGAAGAAATAAGGAAGAGATAGGGTAATGGGCTCTGGAATCCTTTACTTGCTTACTGAAACACATCAGCACATATGCTGTTATTTTACGATAAGGATAAGAAATAAGGAAGAGATAGGGTAATGGGCTCTGGCATCCCTTACTCACTGAAAAATATCAGCACATGTGCTTTTATTTCACGGTGGTCTTCTGTAAGGGGGTAACCTAAAGACTGCGAAACGTAGTGTGCCATGCCACTATTTAAAATCTATATAATTATATGTATATACTAGTTGGCGCCCGCGACTTCGTCCGCGTTGAAAAAGAAAAAAGTAGCCTATCCTATGTCCTGTACTTCTAAATGTTTATCTGCCAAGTTTCATGAAAATTAGTTAATTCGTTTAAGAGTTATGGAGGAACATACATACACTTACAGATTTGTTATTAGTATTGATATAAAAATTCCGTGTCACGTTGTTTATCCGCGATGAACTACTAAACTACTGAATCGATTTTAAAAATTATTTCACCTATAGAAATCTACATTATCATGAAGTAACATATGCTATTTTTTTATAAATTTAGGCGGACGTAGTCGCGTGCAACAGCTAGTTAAATGTAAAAATCAATCTTTAAAATTCTCAAACAAATGTAAGCCATTTCCAGTATAAACGTTTACAATAATACTCAGGTAGGTACTTGCTGTCCAGCGCCATTGCAGCAGCCTGTGATTTATGTTGTCCTGGTGTCACGTTGTATTGCACGAACTGGAAATAAAGACTTCTAGTTGTTAATGTGTCTAGACTAGTTTTATTTAGGTGTTAACAACGACTGTACACTTCATTAGTGTTCATTCACTTCATAAAACCATTCGCTCTTTCTCGATCCGAACAAGCACCTAACGATAAAATTAAATAACATCACTACTTAGTCGTATCTGAACTTAACGTAATTATTTCCATCTAAGTATACTAATATTATACAAAGGAAGAAGTTTTTTTATGTTTCTAATGAATAAACTCAAAAACTATACTGGATCAACTTTGATAATTCTTTCACCTGGCTACATTATCAGATTAACATAGGTTATGTTTTATAAAGTTACGCGGACGAAGTCGCGGGCAGCTGCTAGTAATATTATAAAACAAATTCCCCGCCGCGTCAGGCTGTCTGTCTGTATATAAGCGATAAAGAGGGATAAACAAGGTTTGTATGTATAAAAAAATTGCATAACGGGCGAAGCCTGGACCTGGTCGCTAGTATTTTATAAATCACCACACAAGTAGAGTAAAACGAAAACATGACGGAACAACTTTATATAATGTAACATAAGCTTCATTTAACCTCCGCATACGTTCCTTGTAAAGCATTCACAAAGTGATATAATTAGGAACTCGAATTTTATACGCACGAACTGAAAAGGAAGTGAATATTACAATGTTTAAAGAATTAAATGGGACAGAAGAATGTTAATGAGCAACACTTTGGAGTTGTTGCTAAGTTTTGTACGTATAACTCTAGGTAGCTAGGTACTTCATTCAGTAAAGGTTTTCATGGGACGGAATGGGTTTCTTTATAAGTTTGTAGTGTCTATCTCGCTAGAATGAGTGCGATCTATCTACCAGTCTCCAACTCCAAATATTTAAAAATTTTAAACAATATTTAGGTCTGTGTCTGGTCTCACTGGTCTAGTAATAATTAAAAGTAAAAAATGTTGGAAAGAAGTAAAAAAAAGTGTATGTTTGTATGTAATGTAACTGAATTGTAATTTGTATAATTGTCCAAGTCATAGTAGTCAGTCAGTCATACAGACGGGAAGTAATTGTAATAGTAAATTGTAACTTTTGTGGCGTCCGGTCCATTACAACCAAATCCCAAATTGCCTGATTCCCATTTCGCCTGAAATCCGAAATGCCTCAGTACCAAATTGCCTGAAAATTGAAAATATTATTAGATAATAGATATTATGCATGTTTATTGTTTAACAGAGCCAACATTCGCGTTGAAAAAAAAAACGACCTTAACAATAAAAATAAAAAAATGTGCCTTAGTAATTAAAAAAATATATATACGCGTCGAATTGAGAACCTCCTCCGTTTTTGTTTTTTCGTTTTCGTCTGTTGAAAATTAAGGCAATTTGGAATTCAGGCGAATTAGTAATCAGTCTTTTTGGGTTAGTCGATTTCAGATTAACTCGATTTAGGATTCAGTCTATTTGGGATTCAGGTTCAGGCGTATTCACATTTCAGGCAATTTGGGAATTGGTGGACCGGACTCACAGGACGCCTTTTGTGTCTTTTGTAAAAATTGTAAATAAAAGAAAAGAACTCAACTCAATCAAGATTCATCAAGATTTTCAAGATTCAAGATAAATATAATAAATATTAACAAAAATGCCACTCAGACAGCGACAGCGCCCCACTCTCCCCCCGAAAGGGGAGCGAACGATCATCGAGGGCTGATGGTAGACTACCATCGCCCGCCTCACGCTCAGGACGCCGCGCCACGTCTCCTCATCATGGCGGTTTCGATACTCACATAGCGTGAATGTCTTAGCGAAGAGCTTACTATAGAAATGATCCTATGAAGTAAGGTCTTGCCGTAAATTGCCCGTACTCACGACCTATGGTTTGACAAGCTACAAGTTGATAGCGCGATATAACCTGCCGGCGCAGCGACATCTAGTAGTGATCTACGACAACTAATAATGAAGACATGGTCAGGGCCACGTGGTTGCGTTATAGACATCGAAATAATAGAGTGAGATCCCAGTCGCCCCAGACTTACATCATTTTAGGAAAGTTGAAATTTTCAGGATCGGTAGTATACATAAGCTCAGAAAGGAATGGATACTCGCTAAGCTGAAAGCGGGGCTGTTTTATGCGGGCTGGTTTGTGACAGGGGACGTTTGTATGTGTGTGTGTTTCTTTTTTTATTATGTATTTATGTCCTTTGTTGCAAATAAACTGTTATTCTATTCTATTCTATTCTATTCTATTCTATTTCAAGTATCAAACATGGAAAAAAATCATGCTAACTTACGTCATTTTACCTTGCACAGCGAAACTTTTACCGAGTCTGGGAGGATGTTTGGCCTGTAGATTTATCTGGCTCTTTGGGAAATATTTTAAAATATTATACTTAATAATATATATTAAATTCAGCTTCCTAAAATGACGTAACTTAGCATGATTTTCCCCGCTTTCAGCTTTGCGAGTATCCATTCCTTTCTAAGCTTATATTATACTACCGATCCTGAAAATTTCAGCTTTCCTAAAATGACGTAAGTCTGGAGCGACTGGGATCTTGGTCCAAGATAATTTATAAATAGAGCATGACTATACCGGACAATTACCATTAGAAAATGTGTTATCTCAACTATTGCTACTATTTGAAATATTACTCCAAATAGATAAATAGGCCATATTATATTAGGCGTACTTATCTGCAATAACTTTAAACTGCAACTGTGCGAACCCGGGGGCGTATCGCTAGTTAATAAGTAATTTAATTGTCCAAGGCGTAAAGTGGACTTCGTTTTTTCGATTGCTTCGTCCACAATTTCTGTTCAAACCACGAAGTTTGTAACTTGTTTTATCTAGACGACAACGACGGCGATGCATAGTACAAGTTAATAATTGTAAAGTTCGTGTTTTCCATAGTTTGCAAATATTTAAGCGAACTACTTAGAGGATACGGTGTAAAGAATTTATTTAGGTATCTACTTAAAAAGTATCCATGTATTATGGTATTCCCTTACTTTTAATAGTATAACTATAAAAATATTACTTACCTTATCGTACTTAATCATTTGGTTAAATATTTCTCGTTAAAAATAAATACTGTTTATATTTTAGTTAAATAACTAAAAGATTTTTCAATTTCACGTTTGAATTAGAATAAATACTGTTATATAGCAAAAATATTGTTATAGCTAAAGTTAACTTATTTTATATATTTTATATACATATATTCTGAGCGCCTCTTTGTCAAGTAACCATTTGTCAAGTAGGCTTACATTGAAAAGAAAATAATAAAAAAAATTCGCCTATCGAATGATGCAGTAAACCTAAAAGTAACCTTTTTGAAGAAATATTTTATTATACATATTAACAAAACAATAAATGGAGCTATTTGATAATAATTAATACAAAAACGGCATACCTAGACAACTCTTTTGTAGACCGTATGAATCTATGAATAAGATAAAAAAAAAAAATACGAAGAAAGGTCTTATTTAAGAAGTTAGTTAACAATAGTTAACTATTAAGAATACTTAATTCAAGAATTATTTTAATAGAAGTAAGATGAAAAAGCAGATGGGAGTCATGTGACATTGAAAAAACACAAATTTGTCGTACATATATAGAAAATTTTCAAGAGACACGATAACAAACAAAAAAAATTCAATCGAGTTGGAACATTGAGCTAAAGTTATAAAATGTCTAGAAACTTTCAATGCAAAAACAACCGCATTTGTATGCTTCGCTCACACAATGGAAATAATGACAAAAGCGGAAAAAACTGCAACAAACAGAGAGTCACTCCAACTCTTTAAGCCAATTATTACGAAAGAGTTTTAAAAAACTCCTTTGCCTGGGAACGTAGACTTTCAACAGTTTATTGTGAAGTAAAAACTCACAGAGTTATATTGTTTTTATTCGACCAGATATGGTATTTTATGCTCTCCATCTCCAGGGTAGTCACAGATACGAAACCATATGATAATAATATATGTGATCTAGTCTGCAATTTTGATTTTTGAACCCTGTAAGTAATGATTTGTATGTTTTCTCGTCATCATTTCTCGTCATAGCAATCAAAACTACGATACTGACTTCCTTTCATGAGATAATAATTATTCTGTTATTGTTTATGTCTTCTCAGGGCATAAAAGAATCGTCGGAGAAAATTTCGGATCAATTCGCTTCCGGTCCATTACAACCAAATCCTAAATTGCCTGTTTCCCACTTCGCCTGAAATTCAAATAATCTTTCCCATTACAACCAAATCCCAAATTGCTTGATTCCCATTTTGACTGAAATCCGAAATACTAGAGCAGTACCAAATTGCCTGAAAATTTTAAGATTGAAAATCAACTAAGAAGTTGGCACTAAAGGATGTAGGAAATGAAACCCAAGTAGTTCCTCAATTAGTATTCAAGACTCACGTATTCTTTTCAATTTTATATATTCTTTACATCGTTTGGAGTGAGCAACTTGTGCGAGGATATCTTACAAACTGCATACGAAATAGAAGATCGAAACTAAACGAATTTAAAGTAAGTACATATCGTTTTTCAACGTTCTCTAAAGTACGTGAACTATGTTTTTTTAACGACGAGGTTGAACTCTTCAAAACATACTGGTGTAAGAATAAACAGCTCTCTGGAGTACACAACACACGCATATGTGGGATTTTTACCACACTAAAACTTCCCTAATTACTAGAAGTCTACTCGCGGGCAATTAACTCGCGAGAGCATATTATTTCTATAGAAAACTCGCGGTCCAGCATAACGTAAGTACAGTTCGACACATAAAGGTATTTAAACGAAATTTTTAAATTTATACTAATATTATAAAGGGGAAAGATTTGTTTATTTGTTTGTATAGAATAGGCTCCGAAACTACTGGACCGATTTAGCCGACATTATCTGTGATAAACATAGGCTACTTTTTACTGCGGGAAAATGCTTCATTCCTACGGGAAATCTAAAACAAAAGTAAATACTAGCGGCTTGGATCAGGAGATAGCGCCATCTATCCAAAACAAATGAAGCGACTAACGAGCGGTGTTCCCAGAGTGGCGTTTGCAGTGGTGCTCCTGACGAGGGGGAGAAGCGACCAGGTATAAGCTTATATCTGCTCATTTGAAGATGGTGGACTCTTTTTCTGGTGCTCTATATTAGGTGCCTCGTAGTCGGTTTAAAAACATCGTAAAGAATGAGCACTTTT
This sequence comes from Synanthedon vespiformis, assembly GCA_918317495.1. Lineage (NCBI taxonomy): Eukaryota > Metazoa > Arthropoda > Insecta > Lepidoptera > Sesiidae > Synanthedon > Synanthedon vespiformis. Next base: position 3,959,362 of record OU906968.1, on the reverse strand, counting down.
ATGTTTTTAACACTGCTTATAGCACAAGCAACGCTTGTAGAGTGCTGCAAGTGCTTGCCGCACATAATTTTATTTGATTAATATATTATTTTTTTAAATATTAAAATTCTTTGACTTTGTCACTTTGTTTATTTAAACAAATCTCAATAATAAGACATCTATTCGGTGAGCAATAAAAACTTTTCCAACTCTATCGAGAAAAACAAAAACGAATTGCGCCTAGCCTACTGTTGAGCGACTTCAACGTAAGTACGGGACAGTAAATAGAATGGGAAGTGTATAATCTAATAAAGACTGAAGCTTCTTATTAAATTCGACTGACCAACCATAACATCAGGACACGTGCAGTTATTTAATGATTCTTTTATGACAATTCTGCCAGTAGATTTAAGTCCCAATTTTATTAATAAGTATCAAATTCATGATCTCATTGCATCCGTCATAGATATTGAAAAACTTAAATTGATAAAACCCATATTTTTCATTTAGCGAATTTTACAAATTCTAGCTAAGAAATAGGCAATCGATGATCAACTGAATAAATTTCTTGGAATAATATTCGCAGTTTTGAAAAGACAGTTATGATAGACATAGAATTATATTATATTTTTCGCTACATTAATTATATTTGTTAATATTAGACAGGTTTCTCTTTCGTTCAAATATTAGCTATTTTCAAATTCCTTCGGTTTGAATCAAGTTATTATTTTCTTTACTTCTGTTGTTTTATCAGTACATGTTAGTGATTTACCTTTGTAACTATTGTATACCCTTTTTAAGTGAAATGAACGACCTAAACGAATTAAAGGGTTGGAATTTAAGTTTAATCACTGACTGTTGAAAAACGACAACGCATACTTACTGAATGTTCTCTCCACTGTGTTTGAAATCTTCTATGCAATTTAACTGAACGTTCTCTTTATTCTGTAAGGAATTGCAAGAATATCATTATGAGAACTCTGAGCGCTCTATCCGTAAATGTGTATTATTTGCTCTACGTAGTTTATCTCCTACCTATAATATTCACTTGTATGTTTTATAAACATTTAAACATAGTATTTCCTGTTCATTTTGGAAACACATTTTTGTTTTATATTCTGTCATAGGACATCTGCACAAATTTGAACTGTATTATATTCGATCTCTTGGTGTAACCCCGAACATAGCCCTCTCCATAGTTCGTTTTTACTATCAAGTACCTGCTTGAAATAGATTCTGTTCAATTTTAATAAACAGACGAATATATGTATGTAAAATTTACACGAGATGCTGCGCTCGCATTATTTTCCTAGTTTTATTGCATAGATAAAATATAGTTCCAGGTAACCACCTGAAATTTACTATCACTTGGAAACGTCCAAATGTCACAGGAAAATAAAGTAATGCTTCAGTGCAAACCAAAAATAAAATAAAAGCAGACAATGGTCGCGCTTGACACAGAGATAAAATAACGGCCACAGTGGAAAATGAGCGAAGTGGAGCACCATTAAGGCGTCTTCTGTTGCGGCACGCGACTCGAGAATAAGTAGTGATGTACTCAGATTATGACGATGGAATCCATATCGATGAAGAACCGATGAAAATGTCCTGTGTCCTGCACGTCTAAATGTTTGTCTAACAATTTTCATGAAAATCAGTTAATTCGTATGGAAGAACATACAAACGTACATACAATACCTACACTTATAGATTTGTTATTAGTATTGAATAGCACTACAATATGTGGATTTGTTCTCGTAGCGACCATTTTTTTATACTATATTTATAATTATTCAGTTATTGATACATGTACAATCTTTACATTAATATTTTTTTATTAGAGATGGGTTTGCTCTTGGCCAACAACCAGCTGTGTAGCAAAGATGAGACCTCAGATGGAGCGAGCTCACCCAGAAAGTGAGTCCTCACTTGAACTTCGAAAAGATTTGGGTTATATGAACGCAAGCAATTGACGTGCTTTAATATTAACAATATAAAAGGTAATATAGTTAATATTAAAGCAATAAATACAAAAGATACAAACACGTAGATGTACACACATGTATAAATCTTAAACACTTTTTATGTAAATAAAGTAGCTCGCTGATTAAGATAAGAAAATCCATATAGAGTTAGGTCATTAAAATAATTCTAGAGTAAAATTAAGTAAGGTACGCAAAGCAAAACAAAACATTAATGTATACGTTTTGTCGCTCTAAAGACTATAATAGTTCTGATATTCCAAGCTACATATTATGATAAATGGCAAGAGTTGCGGAAAATTAAAAAAAATCACATTTTTCAATTCCTATCTTGATTGTTCCGAAAGGTCATTAAGTACAGTCCGCTGTAAGTAAAAAAAATATATTTATTGAAATAAAAAAATTATCGACAAACATTAAAGTGCAGTCGACATCACTGAGACTGACGCCACTCGTATGCATCTGCGCATAGGACAATGGTCTCAGTCGAGTTGACTCAAATTAGTGAGAACTAAGAACAAAATAAAGAGTGGGTTCAATAGTACTTAAAACTATCTAAACATACATAACCATATTACATCTAAACTACTAATAAAAATTGAAAACATTATAACTGCTCGATATAATTAATATTAATATATTGTGAAGTGTTCGTGGTAGAGTAGGATACTTACGCTTTAATAATATCAATAATAATAAATTATGAGGAAACAACAGGTAATTCAATAATTCAATCCGATAGGTCATTAATTTTACATAAAATCGGGCTGTTTTTTGCACACATTTTTTTTTGTCTTTTGCACAATTATTTTGCAATACGAGTAGAAGCGGAACAAGACTGCAACTTCAGGGTCACTAAGTTTTTAAAATGTTTTGAAAATTTAAAGCCTAGTCAATGGTCAATGGTCAATTCTATGAAAAAGAACCCGACAAAAAAAACCTCGTAAGCCATAATAACCTCCAATAAAATCGTAAACATTAATTTTTTTTTCAAAAAACAATAAAAAAATTGTTTTTAGAATTCCGTCTATGTGTCTGTGCACGCTAACCTCAGAAACGGCTGAACCGATTTGAATGTGCTTTTCACTTATGTATTGATGATTAATCTACAGGAAAAATTTTCTTCTGGAAAATGTTAGGTTCCTGTGGGATTTTCAAAAAACGAGTTACAGCGCGTACGAAATTGCGGGCCCTACTAGTTAGTTATGTATGTGTACTTTGGATATTATTTTTTTTATTTATTATTTTATCAGATTACCTTCAAATGTATCTAGACGAGACACTCACGATAAGCTAATACTATTTTACTGAGAGCAAATAACAAGAAAGACCAGGTTATCTACTCGTATCATACCTACTGTTCATTTCAAATGTATTTACCTAAAGTCCCATGAGGCGCTACCGAGCAATTCGGTGTAGTGACTGAAATTAGTGGCGAACGATCTACGATATTACTAGTCTGAGAATTAACTCTTACATTGTTATGCAAATATGAGACGAGTAACCGCACTCGACTTTGAATGTCATTATAAGGACCCTCCGTGTCATAATAATATGGTACAGCCAACCAATGACAAAAGGAAAGCCTTACTTTTCATTTGGAGCAACAAGATTTAGTTTATTTGCAATAATAATAACAATCCAATTGGATAGAAAAAAAGTATCTGAAACTTGTACAGTCGGCCGCATAAGTCGATTAACACATTCATAAGTACAAAGTAACTAAACACTTAACGCGCCATAAGTCGTTGTAATGACTAGAGAACTAAATAAACTTCACGTACAAACGATCGTAAAAAACTTCAGTAAGTAAGTAAGTAAATAAGTAAGTTGGGTGTTCAGTTGTTTTGCACTTTTGAATGTGTTAATCGACTTGTGCGGCCGACTGTACAAACGTATTTTAAAAAAATATTGAAAACAAACTGCTCCAAATAAATGAAGATAAAAAGATAGAACACACACTCACACACAGAGGCAGAGATAGAAATAGAAATAGATAGACAGAGAGAGAGGCAGAGAGAGAGAGAGAGAGAGTAGTAGAGAGAGAGTGATAGAGAGAGAGTGAGAAAGAGAAAGACGTGAGTTACTTTCACAATTATAATATTATAGTAGGGTTTGCTAAAACAAAAAAACAACGAAAAATGATACAAATTGATAAAATTTAAGTGGACAAATTTAATAAAACGTCCTTAGGTAAGGTTCACAGTATCTATTGACATAAAATCTGTTGAAGCAATAAGGTACCTATTTCAGACTTTAGGATTAATTTTGCAAATGAGCGCTCCGTGCCCCTCATGAATATTCAGACAATTTCGTTTTAAAGTGTTCCTTTTGACGTATCGCTTTTTCTCTTGTAAATTCATTGTTATTTTTTATTTTCATATTGTCACCCTTTTAGCCTTGATTCTTGTATACCCTAAATTCTTACCACTCTTTAAGGGTGTACTTTGGATAAATAGAAATAAATACAAATTAATAGAAATAGAAATCTATGTCTACTCTATACTATACTATACCACATGTACCTACTATACTAATAAATTAATAAATTTAAAAGTAACTCTGTCTGTCTGTTACCTTTTCATGCTTTAGCTATTCAACAAATTTCATGGGATACAAGAAACGAGGTACCTTTCAATAAAAAAAATGTATACTGTTTCCGAGGGATTATCAGCTAGTATACTATACATACAGTAGAAGTCAGTGTTGTAAAACGGTTGTAAATAAAATCTATAGTCAATATAATATATTAGTTGATAGTGCCATCTGTCGGCTATTGCTAGTACTTCAATTATATGTAGTACAACATACTTGAAAGAATCAACAGATGTCGCTACAAACATGCATAAAATATGGTTATTGATCATCAATACTAATAATAAATCTGTAAGTTTAGGTATTGTATGTATGTATGTATGTTCCTCCATAACTATTAAAAGAATTAACTGATTTTCATGAAATTTGGCAGATAAATATTTAAACGTACAGGATACATCTAAGGCTACTTTTTTCTTTTTCAACGCGAACAAAACCGCGGGCGCCAGCTAGTTTTTTTATATTTAAACTAAAAGTAACACGATTGTTTCTCCTGAAATAACTTTAAACAGAAGGGACGATAGAAACAAATTAACATATTGTTAATTTGTTACGTAAATTATTTCTTACAAAGTAGAAAACTATGCAACATAATGTAGTAGGTACAACATAAAATGACAATAAATATTTATTTTCACGTCAACCAAACACTTTTCTGTGAAACTTGCGCTCATCTGAGCTATCTGAAACGACATAAAACCAACTTGGATACACGACTTCAAAGTTTGCACCGTACTACAAAGTTACACCATGCAAACTTACCAAACAGACAGGTAGTTGTTCAAAAGAACTAAAGTATATAGCTTACAGGTACCTAAAGCTTACGGATAACGGGTTAAAATATTAGTCAAGATGACCTTTCGGTACAGTCGGGGTAAGAAAAGGTTCGTCACCTTCGTCACCTTAGAGACGAAATTTGCTTGCAACAGGGCAAATTGTCAGCCTTCTCAAAATTTCATTTCAAACGTCTGACAGTTGTCTGCTTAGTGCTTTGGTTTCAAAAGACTTGATATAGGAATGAATTTGAAAACTGATGAAGTTTTTCGTACCCCGACTTTACATAGATATAAAAAATCCTCTAGGTCAATGATCAAGACCACAAAGGGATAATAGGATTAATAACTTAAAACTTAAGAGGAGGAGAGATAAATTATAATTTTAATATAAAGAAGCCTGTCTTGTTAAATTAAATGAAAAAGGAAAAAAAAAGTTTTCGCAAAAACAACCAAATCTCAGTCAACAAACAGAATACAACAATAAAATACTCAAGGTTCGGAAGGTGAAGAATAGAAATACCTAAAAGTCTTTTCTGTCATCCTGTTATCTTTTCTATTTGCTTACTAGTGCTGTGCTTTGTCGATGCTTTCCATCGATGAATTTTATTATTTTAGATTTTTTTAATAGAAATTTCACAATTAAAATTACATTTGAAGTCTGTTCATGGCCGCTAACTCCTCCTAAACCACGCAACGCATTTTGAGGCAATTTTCACCATCAGTTAGATAATTTTTCGTAATTTTTTTTTATATAAAAAACCTAATTAGATTTTACATAAAAAATACTAGGCATAAATGGCGTTTAGTGGTACCAATTTGAGGCAACAATAAAATTAAAACAGTAGGTAAGTACATTTGCTATCGCGTTTCAATTCGTTTAAAATTCGCTGCAGCAAATGCCTCGTGGCCCGGCGGTTAAAGAGACGTTAAATCTGCTAAATTAGAAATCGATAATCTAACCAGATTTATCGATAAATCTCTTCTCATCACTTGACGGTAAACCTATCCGAGAAAGTTTAGAGCAGCCTTTAAACTCTCTGCTCTAGATTATGTTAACGTAGATAGATATACTGTACTCTGTGGAGACGTAAAGCCTCTTTCTACATATATTCGATAACAAAGTGTTTTTTAAAGTAGCACGTTGCAGCATTTGATATATAATATGAGCCAATGGCCTTTATTGTATTACTTTGCAGATGGATATCGTGTGATATTGTCTGATCTTTTAGTATTTTGGTCTAACTAAAGGAAGCATAGGATAAAAGGTATTGCATAGGCTTAGGTAGGCTCAAAACTGGCATTGCCTACCAAGAAATTAAATTTTACAGATTTTACATTAATCACTACATATTATAATTGTGTCATATTATCCTCCGCCGCGTCTGTCTGTCTGTTCACGATAAACTCAAAAATTACTTTATCGATTTTCATGCTGTTTTCACCAATGGATAGAGTGGTTCTCGACAAAGGTTTTAATATATAATTTACAAAGTTACGCGGACGAAATCGTGGTTCAAGGCAAACACAAGCAACACAAAGAGATGCTGTTCCATTACAAAGTCCAATAAACAAACAAATAAATTGGGCTAAATACTCCAATACAGCAACAGCTATCTAAAAATATTGATAAAACTCTTACCTTTAACATTATGTAATTCTTTTTAATAAAAAAAACCGACTCATGGTCTTTTCTCTTGTATGTCATTGTCAAAACTAGACCAAATTGAAATGGGACCACACGGTAAGCACCGGCTTTCAAATAAAAAAGAATTCGACTTTTTTGGAAGTCGGTTGAAAATGTCAGACGTTAGTGTATTTCAGACGATATCTATACTAATATTATAAAGAGGAAAGATTGATTGTTTGTTTGTTTGTTTGTATAGAATAGGCTCCGAAACTACTAGACCGATTTGAAAAATTCTTTTACCATTAGAAGCCGAAATTATCCGTGATGAACATAGGATACTTTTTACCGCGGGAAAATGCTTCATTCCTACGGGAAATCTAAAATAAAAGTAAATACTAGCGGCTTGGCCCGGGAGATAGCGCCATCTATCCAAAATACGGTAGATGGCGTTTTATATTTTTCAACGCTGTCGAAGTCGCGGACACCAGCTAGTTTCAAAGTGAGTTAATATTACATCCAAACTTACGTAACTCATTCTTGTTAACTTGATTATGGAGATTTTAAGAAAAAACTCGAGGTTTACTTTGAAGTCATTTTTAATAAAGCCGTAAATGGGCCGTGTATTTGACTACTAAGGGTCCAGAGTGAAGATTAAAAGAATCGTTTGAATATTTATGGTCTGAGAACAGCCTAATTTGCAAGATGTCTTTTATAATCCTGGCGCGATTAAAGAAACCATTAAAAGAGAATTAACGTTTTCAACAATACGCACTTGTCTTGAGTTTTCTGCTTCAATTTATGCCCTCTGTATTCAGTATAGTTGTCACAAGATCTTCACGACGTGAAATAATTTTATGAACTTTCGTTTAAGGTGGAAACACCGAAGCACACGTTCTGTTATTTCAAGTTGGTATTCCGTAAGGGGGTTAAGTACTTAACCGCAAAACGCAGTGTGCCCTGCCACTACTTTAAAGATTGAGACCAGAGTCAACTTTTAAAATATAATTTTAAAGCTGGCCCTGTCGGGAATCGAACCCGAGAACCCTAGAAAAGCGGGTTAAGGCTACAACCCTTTTCTAAAGTTGGGTAATCCTCTTGGATACCGACAGTGTGGGGGAAACTGCGGGGTATTCGTACCGGCTAAAATCTAACGACTAGTTGTTGCACGCGACTTCGCCCGTGTAAATTATTAGCCTATGTTACTCGGTGATAATGTAGCTTTCTATAGGTGTTGTTTTGAAGTGAAAACTTGTATAGCCGCTTTATACGACTTTGGGTAGGGAAAAAATGTATCGGTTCGCGTCAGCAACATGCTAATGCTCACAGTCATGCGCGCGCTGTCTACATACGCGATCACGCCAACACATTTCATATACCCGATTGTATGTGTGTGCGTTGGACGCTCAGTTTTAAGTTTTCACTTCTGTCGGCAATCCTCATGACTGCTGCCGTTTTTTTTTTTATTTTTTTTTTAGATTGGTTTCGTGGTTTTTGAGTTTATTCATTACAAATAAAAATACAAAATATTCTCTTTATAATATTAGTATAAGTAGCATAGATGATATAAATTTTAATAATCTCAATGCATAAATTCTTTAAGTTTCGCCACCACTCGTCCTAACTCTGCAAGCCACATGTAGATTGCATTTTAACGACTTCATCTCTCTCGATCCAGTTTTTATGAGGAAATAAATAAAAGAAGATAAACTTTGAAGATAGATCATTTTAGTTCATGGAAATTTCTTTTATCTAATTTGCTTCCAACAGCTTATTTAGTTAGTATTTATTTTATTTTTAAAAGTTCTCAAATATTTAAAAAAAAACGAATATAACATCTAGGATTTTATTAATATATATATATTTTTTAATGTTAAGGTCGACAGACAGGCTGACGATCCACTTGATGGTATTATTACTTATTTAGTATTTCTTTATTACATATGATGTAATAAAGAAATACTAAATATTTAACATTCCACCGTCGACCCGCGGCCCTTATTAGGTCGTCTGTCCACCTTGTGGGTGGACGTCCTACGCTGCGCTTGCTGGTCCGTGGCCTCCACTCGAGAACCTTCCGGCCCCAGCGGCATTCGGCTCTTCGTACTATGTGCCCTGCCCACTGCCACTTCAACTTACTGATTCGACGGCTTATGTCGGTAACTTTCGTACGTCTGCGGATCTCCTCATTTCTGATTCGATCTCGCAGTGTAACCCCGAGCATAGCCCTTTCCATAGCTCGTTGAGCGACATTGAGCTTCCTTACGAGGCCCATGGTTAGAGACCATGGTATATAAAATTTATCTCGTATAATTGCTTTAATATGTAAGGAAAAGTCGAAGAAAAAGCAATGGGGTATTTCCATTGGTCGTGTTTCACTTCGCGAGAGTCACATGAGAAAACTATGAGGTTAATATACAGTACATATGTAAGTAACTAAATAAATTGGGTTTATTTAATAAAGACATTGATACAGACAATATTTTACGCCAAACCACGAAAGTCCCAAATGTCGCAGTCTATTACGTATCTGACTCCTTTCATAATAACAATGAGTCTCAAATATAATAAGAAATAATAAGCCACGTATCTCTTACATACCCACAATAATCTTATTGCCATGAAACCATATCGCTTGATAAATGAAACGTTTCCAAAATATAAGAAACACAAAGGCTATCCAAACAAAAGACATGAAATGCCGGAATGGTTGGTACAAAATAAAGTACTTACGTGGATAAACCATTTTCTTCTAAAACTGCTCACAAAAAGCTCACACTTTATTATAAAAAAATGAGAAAGAAAAAAGTTTTATTATTATCTATACTCTATACTAATATTATAAAGAGGAAAGATTTGATTGTTCATTTGTTTGTTTATATAGAATAGGCTCCGAAACTACTGGACCGATTTGAAAAATTATTTTACCATTGGAAGCCGACATTAGCTGTAATGAACATAGGCTACTTTTTACCGCGGGAAAATGCTTCATTCCTACGGGAAATCTAAAATAAAAGTAAATACTAGCGGCTTGGCCCGGGAGATAGCGTCATCTATCCAAAATAAGGTAGATGGCGTTTTATACTTTTCTACGCGGACGAAGTCGCGAGCACCAGCTAGAATTTAATTAAGTTACGCGGGCGAAGTCGCGTGTAACAGCTAGTAGCTTATAAAATAAGTAATTTTCACTTCTAATGTGTAGTCCTACGACTGAAAGTTTTTTTTTCAAAGATCAAGTTGAAACACCAATTATACTTTTCACCAAGAACTTCGCATTTATCGAATAAATTGGAGTTGAGAATAAAAAATAAATATCGCCACTTTGCTCGCTTGCATGTCAAGCTCTTCAAGACTCGACGTGTGTTGGGAGTTTCAAGGACTTTAGAAGGAGCCATTCTAATGTTTCCTTGTTACATTTTCTGAATTTGTTGTGCTCTGAAATTCATGCAATGTTTTGATAATGAAACACCGTGGCTCTTAGAAACACAATAGGATTGTTACTTTTACCCTTATGTTATACTAGCTGATGCCAGCGACTTCGTCCGCGTTGATAAATAAATATATAACGCCCGACAACGTTATAATTATAATAATAATGGTCCCTGACTTAATAGCAGAAGGAGCAATCACATATTAAAGAAATTCTTATTGTGTGTAGTGTTTGTTCCCTTAACATGTATATTAGTTTTTAAATTGTAATAATTATTTATTATTTAACAATATTACTAAGTAACTGGCAATTTACTAACTAACCTAATCTAAACTAACCTTAACTAGTTTTCCTAGTAATATTTTATTTTAAACCTGTTTCTAATGTTAAGCCCAGAATTCACGTGAACCAAAATGAAAGAGAGTTTAAAACAAATTTGTAAAAAGGTTTGCAAAAAATCTTATTGACTTCGCATTTCACATTCGTGTACATGTCATATAATAAAGGTATTTCACACTGACTGACTTTAACAAGCGTTTTACAACAATCGTCACGGTGCTTCGACGTGTAATAAAACCATGAAACGGTTGTGTACTTCACGAAAGCGCTTTAAATCCACCTACTGTCGGTTCGTACGAATTAATTGACCAATTTCATCTGGAATTACGTGTGTTAACTCCCAGATGCTATTATTTACGAAACGAATTGACGACGTGAGTGGATGAAGGTGGTATGTCGCATAATTCCAATTTTGAATAAATCGAGGTTAAAGTTTTACTTTTAATTTTTGAGATAAGTCGCCACGGAACTGTTTTTTGTACTAAATTATGATGCAAAGTTGTGTAAACAACCTAAAATATTAATGGTATGATAGCAATTAAAGACTGCTATTATTTAATTTAAAAAAAAGTGAACATAGCTCCCTCTTCCATTAACAAAAGTAAACTTTTCTGCACTCTTTGCTTTTTAAAATTAACACCTTTTTCAACTTTTTATTTTGCAAAACTGTCTTTAATCGACGATCTTAATGTCTGTAACATTTATAATTATGGACATATTACCTTCATCAACGCAAAAAACGAAAAAACCCAAAAATGCGACATAACGCCTTCATCCACTCACGTCTTGAATTATTTATTATTGACGAATTTTCAGAGCAGATTCAATTCATTAGTGCACCTACTTTATTACTTTGTTCATAAATTTTCATCTTGTTTTTTTAAATCGTTTACTTACATAATTTTCACGTAAAGCTTTTAAATAAAATAAAAAATGTTCCGATTTTTTTTATTTCTTATTCTTGAATATAGATATATTATTATAGACATATATATATATATATATATATATATTTGAAATATAGACTTCCTGAATATATATGTTGTTAGTACATGTCACACAGCGCCATCTAGCTACAAATTAAGCAGAGTTTTTACTATAGGTGCTAGACTAGACAAAATAGTATTCCATAAAAAACGCAGTTCTCTCACTACAAAAATTTGTCAGATGTCATGTTATGTAAGTAAAACCAAGTCTCAGTTATTTTAATTAGTGTCTATGGAAGCATCTATGCAACAAAGTTATATTTTTTTAGCTAATCAATTATCTATCAACATTCATAGTGACCGTATCGACATTAGACATCTTTATTTCTATAACTAGCTGCTGCCCGCGACTTCGCCCGCGTAACTTTATAAAATATAGCCTATGTTACTCCTGATAACATATCTTCCCAACAGTGAAAGAATTTTTCAAATCGGTCCTGTAGTTTCGGATTCGGAGCCTATTCTTAATGCAAATAAACAATGAAATCTTTCCTCTTTATAATTTGGCATAAGTTTTCATCTACGAGTAAATAGAAAGAGAGAAAGAAATAATTTTATTCATTCAACACAAATACACAAACATAATAGAAAAACAATAAAACAGAAATTTAAATCAGGTAAAAGATGTGTGTGTCCTCGCGGCAGTGAAACTTATACTGGTAAATCATTAATTCTCTACAATAAATAAAACAAGATAATCACATAATTATGGAATAAATAAAAAAGAAATCACCTTCCATCCGACACATCTCTCAAGGCATGGTGTTTATTTAATAAATTAATGATTATTCTACATTATTCCGAACGATGGGTAGCATGATACATAAACAATTTTCTCGAGTGGAAGCAAGTCACGCGTCTACTCCATAGATCAAGACCGGGCACGAATTAAAGTTTCTGCCCAGTCATTATACTCTTACTGTTACTCTAGCTGGTACCTACACCGAGAGAAAAGTTCTTCAACTATTTTCTTGTAGCCCAAATATAAAAATACTAGCTGTTGCACGCGACTTCTTCCGCGTAAATTTATAAAATATAGCATATGTTAGTCGCTGATAATATAGTTTCCCAACAGTGAAAGGTTTTTTTCAAATCGGTCTAGTAGTTTTGAAGCTTGTTCAAAAGAAACCAAAAAACAAACAATCAATCTTTCCTCTTTCAACAAAAAGAAAATCTTTCCTCCTTACGTTTATAATTATAAATATAATAAGGACCTATAGATATTCGAAAATAGATATATTTTAATACCGTTTTCAGATAAGGAAAAGGGATTGCCGGGGAAAATTTTTATATAGGTATAAAAATCCCTTTAATTTTTTAAAACAAAACTCCAGATTGCAGATTTTTGAAAATACGTTTGTCACACCGTATACGATCATGCTAAAATCCGAAAAAATACATCTTTCATACTTTTATCGCTCAATAGGCTCAAATCTCTCTAACAAACATGGAAATATTTTTTTCAAAAAATTCTTATTTTTCTTGAATTCATGGTGATACTTTCGGATATTTGCAGTTTTTAACCAAAGAAAATTTATTTTTTACATAATATGGATTTTAGTTACAAGTATCATACGATACAAAAGTTGACCTACAAGTTTGCAGACCAATTTCCAAGTTAAATCATTTTAAACTTGTTGTGCATAAATATAGGGAACATTAAATATTTTTCTCAACGAATTTGTAAAGTCAATAAATCTGTTCTGTCACCACCTGCCGTATAAAGAGGCTCGCTTTATTAAAAAAGTTCCCCACTCTTGAAGAATTTCATTCTGGAATTCAAACCTGAGCCATAGTATAAATTTAGTAGTATTTTTTTTTGCAGTGAAAACTTACTTCTACACTATAATTCTATACTATTCTAATATTACAAATAGAGAAAAATTGTATTTTTGTATTTTAGTTTGTCTATACTATAATATTATAAAGAGGAAAGATTTGATTGTTTGTTTGTATAGAAAAGGCTCCGAAACTACTGGTCCGATTTAAAAAGTTATTTTACCATTAGAAGCCGACATTATCCGTGATGAACATAGGATACTTTTTACGGCGGGAAAATGCTTCATTCCTACGGGAAATCTAAAATAAAAGTAAATACTAGCGGCTTGGCCCGGGAGATGGCGCCATATATCTAAAATACGGTAGATGGCGTTTTATACTTTTCAACGCGGACGAAATCGCGAGCTAGTAATAAATAAACTCCAAAAATTACTGAATTAATAATATTAATTACTCCAAAACTTTAAAAAAATATTTCACGTATAAAAAGCTACATTACTAGCAAGTAAGGTTACACCGACGAAATAACGACTAGCTAATAATCTTGTCCGGAATCTAGTTCGCTGGCTAAGCCTTACACAATCTGTTGAAGTCCCCTAATCTATACTAATATTATAAAGAGGAATGATTTGATTGTTTGTTTGTTTGTATAGAATAGGCTCCGAAACTACTGGACCGATTTGAAAAATTGTTTTACCGTTAGAAGCCGACATTATCTGTGATAAACATAGGCTACTTTTTACCGCGGGAAAATGCTTCATTCCTACGGGAAAACGGGTAATAGGACAACGGGTAGTAAGAATTATCCTTCCGTACTTAACTTCTTTTTCACATAACTTCTAAACGGCTGAACTGATTGGGTTGAAATTTTGTATGTGTATTTCCATGGTTTCACAGACACGAATGTATTAAATTTTATAAAGTTACGCGGACGAAGTCGCGTGCAACAGCTAGTCAATTATAATTTTGTTAAAGATATTTTACCACATACCATCCTCCAATCAGTTTAAATCCTACTGTGTTTAATTTTTACTGTGTCCACTTCATTCGCAAATTAAATCTTTGACTTCAGCTGATTAATTCAGCCTTAAGTCTTTAATATAGCTCACTTCAGAGCTCTTATTAAGAAGGATTACTGGAAAGCCTTGGAATAAAGGATTTTTTTTAACTAACCACCGAAGTAGGTGCCCTAACTTTTTTAATTAATGCACGAACAGACTACACTTTTTTTATAACATGAAACTCGATGAACATATTTAAGAGGCTACGTTAGCAATATAGTCTCGAAAACAATTCATTGCACTTATATCATGAAAAATGTTTGTTTCATCTATGAAAACAAAGAAAAGTTATTTTTTAAAAAATTAACAATTTTCTTAACAGCATGTGTGCTGTTGTGTTTTAGTGAGCGAAGGATGCCAGAGCCCATTTTGCTATCTGTCCCCTAAAATATCCTTAATCTTAGTAAAGTCAGCAGCGCACTTGCAGAACCTGTGACGTTGCTTGCGTTATTGGCGACGGTAGCCACCTATAATCAAGTGGACCGTCAGCCTGTCTCACAACTTTTACATAAAAATAGTAATTAAAATTATAAAATGTTTTTCATGGTTCATATTAAACTACTAAAGTAAATATATCGAAGACTCAATTATGAGGAACTACGTAAAGTATCTGGTCTCGTCTATGTGTAAACATAAGTATCCGTCTTTGAATAAAGTGTCTTTCTTCCTTTCTTTTTTAATCCTCAAGGCCGGACGCAAAAACGGGGTGTTATATGTTTTTGAAATGTTGTGTGTGTCTGTTTCTGAATCGTAGCTCCCAAACGCATGGACCAATTTTGATCAGTTTTTTTTTTGTTGTTCTTAGCTATAATTTATCTAAGATCAGCTCAGGCGTTTGAATACAAGCACTCCATTTTCTAGTTAAAGGACATCTGGTAGTCTCCGCGACAGTCTATTTCTATTACAGCACATTAGCGTGTTTGGACTCGATGAAAATTCAGGAGCTATCAATTTTACTCATCTCTAATTTTACTCATATTTAGGCAGGTACACTAAAAATTCTTTCGAGAATATTGTTCTTACAGGAAAATTTATTTTAAACACTTCCCATTCGTTTACATCAGCTGATGCAATCAAAATCTTTGTTACCAAGTTTTAAGGTATATATTTGAATGGCCCAACCGTCTCTAGGTTGTTAGGTGAGTTGGTTTGTAATAATGTGCGCGGTATAATAGAGCAGCCATTAAAGTAATGCGTGTTAACCTCAAGGGGCGAATGGTGGATATTTTTGGACAGCCCTGGTTATAGCGGGTAGTGTTTGTACAGCCCTAGTGAATCCTTTTTCTACATATCGTTAGGAGATAATGTAATAAGTTAATTTTACACATAATAAGTACACGTAACTTTGAATTAGCAATTTCAGTTATAATATACTAGCTGTTGCACGCGACTTCGTCCGCGTAACTTTATAAAATATAATACATTCGTGTCTGTGAAACCATGGAAATACACATACAAAATTTCAACCCTATCGTCAAGCCGTATAGTAGTTGACATACCGACAGCAGCGCCACCTACCGAGTCCATTTGTATTTTTAAAGCATCCAGGAAATCATCGAAATACCCATATAAAATTTCAACCTAATCGGTTTAGCCGTTTAGAAGTTATATGTGAAAAAGATAATTCTTACTACCCGTTGTCCTATTACCCGTTTTCCCGTAGGAATGAAGCATTTTCCCGCGGTAAAAAGTATCATATGTTCATCACGGATAATGTCGGCTTCTAATGGTAAAAGAATTTTTTAAATCCGTCCAGTAGTTTCGGAGTCTATTCTATACAAACAAACAAACAAACAATCAAATCTTTCCTCTTTATAATATTAGTATAGATTTGAGAAACTAAAAAATTTAAGAGCAACTTTCAAACTCGAGATACAATCCCATTGCTACGTAATTCTATGATTACTCATTTGTTATTGGTAGTATTGGTATACCTACTTTAAATAAAATTCCTGAGACATCATAGTTATCAAAGTTTGCATGGAAACAAAAAAGTGAATTTAATTTCATATCTAGTATAATTAAAATGTGCAGAGTTTGAGACATTTTCCCGGGTTGAATTCTTGTAATTACTAACCAAATCCCAAAAATGTTTTTCCATGAAAACATCTCTGCTGTATACATTTGTAGAGCCTACCATCTAAAAAGGTTTCTCTAAAAAATACGTCAGCGTATGTTTGATTTTGATGCGGATTTCATCGTCGGTTAGATGATATTTTTCACGGATTTTTTTATATATACAATGAAAGCTAATGAAGTTTTTTTCCTAGGTGAGCCCGTGCGCTGGTCACAGGTCGCTAGTATCCAAAGTACCTACCATAAATCTCTATACCATAGGCATGAGAAGTACCACAAATCCCATTTTAATCAAGGTCGCATCAATATGAACACACATCACACAGCGACGTATGATATTATGCCCGGATTAGTATATTACCAGTCGTTATCCTTCGAAATTACCCTTGCAAATGACATCTGTTATGTTACATAATATTTGGTGTTTGATGACGCAAATGTCTTCCCGACCGCACGTAACGCATTTTCCCTGTTGGATTTACGTCCCATAATGAAATAAGTTTTGGTTAAAATAGCTTGGAGACATTTGTTTTACTATTACATGGCTAGTTTTAGCTCGCTAGGCATTGCCTCGCTTGGCATTTCCTTATTTGGCATTAGCTCGCTTGGTTATGCTAATTATAGAAATCTCAAGAAATAGAAAGGTTTTATTTCTATCAAAGATAAATACTTGATGCTAAATTGAACATTTCAAAGTTATTTTCTTGATACCAGAGCTCTAATTGTTGTGAATCTTCGTAGAAACCGGACTCGGAGAAGCTTAAACAATTTCTTTACTAAACACTAATCGCACAATATAAAAAATACAGTAGATCAACTACTTGATTAAATTAAAATGCTTGTAAAATTTATTGAATGTGTCTTAACGCCGCCGGTATCAGAGGTTTATTAAGTACAATGGGCAAAGACCAATATCACTTTTATTGGTCCCAAAGTAACGCCTATATTCGACAAACATGCTATAATATTTTAAGACCCTCTGTGTACTTCTTATGTTATATAAGAAATAGCGAAAATTTAAGAAAATAAATATCTTTAAATATTCTCAATTAATTTAAGATAATAGATACTGGGATTGAGATGAATTGGAGAAAGCCCGTCGATGTAACCACCCCCTTACAAAAACCACTTGTACTAAATAACTGCATGTTTACACTCGTGTTTCAGTGAGTGATTAAGATGCCGTAGCCTATTTCTCTATTCAGCAGCGCACTTGCATACCATGTGTTACCATCTACCATCAAATCAAGTGGACTATGAGCCTCCTGCTGCTGTAAAAACCCTGGTACTAACAAACGTAACCAAAACAATATAAGTAAATAACCTTTATGGGGGTATTAAAGGCGAGTGCAGCCACTTACCATCAAATAGACAGCCTGCCTGCCAATCTTTACATCGGAAAATTTTCCATCCTTTTCATTCTCGTCTCACTATCGTTAGTGTGAGGATAGCATTGAGTTAATCAAAAGAGTTTATATACTGTTGAGTATTAGCAATGTGGTGCTAGATTCTAATTTGCAATGGAGATCACAGTAATTGGAGCTCGCTTTCAGTTTGTAATTTAGATTTTTCTTTTGAAATGCAAGGCTTTTTAATTTCTTTTGTTCATTGAAAAACATTCACGAGTTTTGATCTTGTGTGTGAAACTAAATTTAATCTCGTGTATTTACAGAAAAATATTATTATAACATCTCTATGAACATAGAAACATAAAAACATCTTTATCAGGAATGTTAGAACCATCGGGAACCTAGCATTTTTGTAGGATAAAATGTATTTTTAATTTATTTCCACACAAATATCTAGCTACAGTATTAAAAAAGAAGGTATAAAGTTATACTATGTACAATATAAATAAATGAATGAGAGTAAAAAAAATTGTAGACGTGTTGTTTAGTAGGTGTAGTGGCTCCGTTGTCAAAGCCCAGCAGTTTCGCTGTTGTATATTCTATAAAAAAGTTAATTAGTAAATAAAAGTTCGATTTTGTTTAGTAATTTTTTTTTCCTTTTTAAGTAGAGAAACTGTTTTAATTATAAAACTTTTCTAAACCAATTTAAGTCTCGTTTTTCTATGAAACATAATTAAGTCATTGCTTAGTTAAATTTGCTTTGTTATATCTAAGTAAAGATGGGTGTACTAAATTACAAATCTCTCAAGAACTTCGCGAAACCAAAGAAACTTTGAGTTATAGAGAACTGGCGCTACCATGTTACAGAAGGTATTAGATGACTTTGGGCGGAGTCATTTAAAACTAATGCTTATAACTTACTAGCGACCAGTTCCCGGCTTTGCACTGGTACAATAGAAGCGTTTTTTTTTTTGTAAATACATACGTATTATAAACTAGCTGCAGCTAGTATTATAGATAAGTGTACTATAAAAAGTGAATTATAGAAAACTAGCTGTTGCACGCGTCTTCGTCCGCGTAATTTTATAAAATATAATATATGCGTGTCTGTGAAACCATGGAAATACACATACAAAATTACAACCCAATCGGTTCAGCCGTTTAGAAGTTATATGTGAAAAAGATAAGTACGGAAGGATAATTCTTACTACCCGTTTTCCCATAGGAATGAAACATTTTCCCGCGGCAAAAAGTAGCCTATGTTCATCACGGATAATGCCAGCTTCTAATGGTAAAAGAATTTTTCAAATCGGTCCAGTAGTTTCGGAGCCTATTCTATACAAACAAACAATCAAATCTTTCCTCTAATAATTATTTCTACTAATAATATTAGTATATATACAAACAGGTACAAAGGTAAATGTTAGCACATAAAAATTTTGCCCCTAGCAGGATCCAACCCCGCGACCATTTGGTTAACAGGGTTACTAGCCAAAAGACCAAACGTGTCGTCAACTTAGGTAAATTCATTTATTCTCTCCAACCAATTCCTTCTCGATCTCCTCTAAACTTTTCCCCTTTGTTTCAGGCATCAAGATGTAAACGGCCACGGATCCGATGAGGTTCATTCCACTAAATATGTAGAACATAGTGTACATCCCCAAATACTCTGATACTGGTGCAAAGACAAACAGCTGCAGGAAAACTTCGAACCATCCAATGGTGACAATGTAGCCCATGATTTTTCCGCGAACCTGATAACATACAGAACGTTAGCTTAATAAACTAGAATTGTGGACCAATAGTACAAATTTTTATATATTCTTTCTCCTAGCAAGTAATAAAGAAAATTATATCTATTTCCTGGATAGATAAGTGTTCTTTAATCTTTAAAATAAATTCTTATGATGATGGCCATGAAAATAGGAAGTTAATGTTTCATTGATACAAAGGAAGTTAAATTTAGGACAAATAAAATATGAATGTTTTTGAAATGAATTTAACATAAAAATGTTAGTGCACTTTGTATTCTCCAATCACATTAAATATTCTTCATACTGGGTAGAGAGGAGACATCTAATCTGCTCACATGATCTGATGGGTTTCGGTATCATAGGAAGAATTAGCAGCATCAATATTTACAGCCTCGATTCTCATATCCCTTATATTTTAATCCCTGTAGCACATTTCAATCTCTTACATCAGTCTCTCAAGTGGCAGCCTGTTTGCTTACCTACTTTACATAAAAAAAGTTAGAAAGACTCAAAAACAGACTACTTAATGACCTTAAATTTATCATTTTATGCAGACGCACGCCTCGCCTCTCTTTAAAGTGAGCTTTAATAAGACTAATTAATCATGTAGCCCAATGGTAATATTAATCTACACGTATTTTAAAACGCCCTTATTCAGTCGTCATCCCGTGACGCGACGTCGTATCGTGGGTAAATATCCTACGCTACGCTTGCCGGTCAGTAGTCTTCACTTGTTAACCTTCCGTATCCAGGGGAACCTCTACATAGTAAAGGAAACTACTTCAACTTACTGTTTCAGTAACTTTTATTTGTCTACGGATCTCCTCATTGCTTATTCGATCTCACAGAAAAACACCGAGGCAAACCCCCCTATGCGACGTTGAGCTTACTTACGAGGTCCACAGTTAGAGACTACCTTTCAACGTCATATATCATCATTGGCACCACACATTGGTCCAAAAATCTGTTTTCGTCCAAAAAAAAATAGGCTATAATTTATCCTGACGAAAAAGGAATCTGACGAATGTGTCTTAAAGCGTTTTAATTTTAAGGCACTGAGGAATTTTAGACGATAGCATGTCTCGGAGTTTCCCGAACGTTGGTTATTTAATAGTTTCTTAACTTCTTCATTTATATATTTGATCTGACTTTGAGAACGATTTTTACAAGTAATAGTAAAAAAAATACCAATATTACCTGTACATTAAATATTTCTGACATAACAACATAAGGCACTGGAAGAGTTGTCCCATGGCAGAAAACAGAGCATATAATGCATAGCATTGGCAATGACCAATGTACATTGATTTCTTTTTCTTGCATCAGCAGTATTGATGCAAGGGTACACATAGATGTTGCAATGACAATCATACCAGACAGCATAAGAGGCTGAAAATAAGAAAAAACCTTACAGGTTTCTGATTTAAGATCTAATTCAAATCTATACTAATATTATAAAGCTAAAGAGTTTGTTTGGTTAATCTCAGGAACTACTGGTTCGTTTTGAAAAATTCTTTTTGTGTTAGATAATCCATTTATCGAGGAAGGCTTTCTTCTATATAACATTTTGAACGCGGACGAAGTCGCGGGCATCAGCTAGTCTTTAATAATTTTAATGAGAGCTTTTCAGGCTCTTAAACTTACTTTTCGTCCACATCTTTCAACAGTAACCGTTGAAGTGAGGCCTCCAGCAATCATGACTATGGGTAATATCATCGACTGCACTTCTGGTTTAAAAGTCACTCCAGAACTACGGATTATCAATGACGCATAAGAAAAGATTGCGAAGTTTCCACTCATATCCAGCATGGTGAGTATAAAGATGGCTAATGCGGAGGCGCGACGGACTGCCTTGTCTGAATCTAGAAAAAAATATATACCAAATAGTGAAAATAGATCCATTCTCATTAAAAATACGCAATTAGCAGTTACCTATTCCGCAGTCAAGAAATCTTCATCCATCGATATTTAATCATATACTTATGATACTTAACTTATTATTAGAGAGACTGAGAGTCTGTTACAATTTTACGCCTTAACTCCTCAACCGATTATAATGAAATTTTGCATACAAGTTTTCAGGTATCCATCCATCCAGAAAGGCATCCAGAAAAAAAATTCACAGTTATCCAAAATTAAGAAAACTAACGCCTGTTCAAAGTGCTATAGCAACAAAGGGGTTAAGCGCTATATTGCTCAATTTTTTTTAACCCGGACGAAGTCGGGGGCATCAACTAGTAGTATATATACTTACATATAGTTCTAAGAGATATATTAGAAGAATTCTCAAATTGAGCCACTTCATTCCTAATTCTTTGTAATTCTACTTGTAGCTCCTTATTGTCAACGTCTACACACCTTAGATAAGCCATCACTGATACAGCCTCCTGCGACAAAATACATCTTACATAACACAAAGAAGATAGACGACAAATAAATGTTATGTATATTGTAAATAAACTCACATCAACCTTTCCCTTTTTCACGAGATATCCTGGTGATTCGGGCGCCATTAGCAAACCAATTATATTTATTATTGGTATCCAGACAACAACCCACAATACAGTGTTGAAACTAAAGAAGGCTCCCAGGGTATACATAGTTAATATACCAACGCTCTGTAAAGGAATATGTTTGTGGGTAAAGAAATTACATTTTGCAAAAAATCATTAGTGAAAAGGTTATCAAAACATTTTTATATACACAAACCTTCCTCGTTAATCCCTCTTTCTTTAAGTGAATACCATATCAAAATCCGTTGTGTGGTTTGACGGACTTATATAACGATTAATTAAAGAAATGGTTATTGTGAGTCAACCGTAACAGATAGAGATGCCATCGCGGAGTTTTTTTTAGGATTTTAGAAAACTACAGTTTTTTAGTACATCATTTTATGTATCTCTTAAGGTTTAACCTGTATGAGCCATGTAATTTTTTTTTATTTACAAAAACTTAGGTTACGTTATGTTAGGTAGGTAATTGATGCTGAAAACTGCTACAAAATCCGTTGCGTGGTTTAGGAGGAATTGGCAGCCGTATAAAGAGATGCGGTAAGTGACTTCAAATGTAAAGATAAACATACCTGTAACAACATGTACACAGTACCAAGTACGCCTCTCAGAGAATCTGTACTAATTTCCTTTATATACAAGGGCATAACTATAAAAATTCCACCTGATGCAAAGCCGCAGAACGTTTGTGATATCAGCAAAGAAATTGGATGAGCTGATATCAATTTTATCATGAATCCCACCTGTAAAGAAAAGATCATCATCATCATCAACTCAGTCGCAGGACGTCCCCTGCTGGACATAATATGCCTCTCCTATAATTTTCCAATATGACCGGTCCGAAGCAGCCTGGATCCATCGTCGACCCGCGCCCCGTCTGATCTGATCTGATCGTCTTTCCACATTGCGGGTGAACGGCCTGCGCTGCGCTTGCCGGTCCGTGGCCTCCACTCGAGAACCTTCCGGCCCCCTTTTTTTGTTGGAAATATCCTAATGAATAGCCGCCAGCGTGAGGGACGTTGCGGTGTTATGCCGGACTCCTACCGGCTAAAGCCCAAAGACTTTCGCGTTCGTAGATATGTGGGTTCGCGGTTACATTATGACACGACCCCAACGGCCATCGACTCTTCGTATGTGTCCTTCTCACTGCCACTTCAACTTACTTATCCGCTTATGTCTGTAGTTTTCATACGTCTACGGATCTCCTCATATCCTATTCGATCTCGCATAGTAACCCCTAGCATAGTCCTCGACTCGTCAATAATTTAGATTTTAGATTTATTTTAGGTGTTGTTAGGGAGCTACAATTCCACTGACAGATACACAGACGCACACGTCAAACTTGTAACACCACGTTCTTGCATCAGACGTTAAAAATATTACTTACAGTTTGAAGAACTGCACAGTTGATTAGGGCAAATTTTCGTCCAAATCTATCAACAATACGACTGTGAGGCAAACAAGTAAGCATAGCCGAAATGCACAAAGCACTCGCTATCCAAGATATTTCTATGCTGCTCAAAGGATAGCCGGACGGACTGTATGCTGATTGAAGGATTGGTATCGCTGGAGACATCCATCCATTTTGAAGACCGTATGTGAAACACAAAGTGCTTGCTGAAATGACATCATAACTTTTAATTTTGCCAATGGAGATCATTAATGATATAGGTGCATTGCGCGGTTTAAGAGGAGTTATAGCGGGTACCGTCGCCTACTTAAGCAATGCCATAGGTGCAGCAAGATAAGTTTTTTCTAGTTACCTATTGATCTATTTAACTTACCTAAAAGACTGGAAA
The DNA here is from genome assembly GCA_918317495.1 of Synanthedon vespiformis. Taxonomy (NCBI): domain Eukaryota; kingdom Metazoa; phylum Arthropoda; class Insecta; order Lepidoptera; family Sesiidae; genus Synanthedon; species Synanthedon vespiformis. The sequence goes on along the minus strand of OU906968.1, from coordinate 3,935,323 downwards.
TCCATTGTCTATACACTGATCCCTTCGCTAATTCTTTATTTTCAACATTTGCTGTCATTTTCAAATAAAATATGTGGGTTTAGGTTTTCGTTATTATTGCTTTTTATGGTTCCTATTATTATCGCTCAAGCTAAAAGTATTTTAGCTGATTTTTTTTTTATCTTATTTTTTATTCATTTTTTATTTCTTCAATCACTTGAGCAGTAATAACTACCCACCCTACTTGGTTTAACTAATAAATTTACACTCCACTGAAATTGAAATGTCTATTATATTATGCATATTTCACTATATGTGTACTTTTTATTTGATTATTATTTGTTATATTTAGACGATAAATTCTTATTTAAAGAATAACAAATATACCTGTCACTCATATTGTACTGATATGTTCAGATAAGGATGTTATAACAAGTCTTAAAACTCTTACGTAGTAATGAACAAACATTTCGTTACATCGATTTATTAGCACTGTTCCTTGACTCTGTTTGTAATACATTAAAGTCTGTATATGATTTTAATAGATTTTTAAGGATTTTAATAATTTCAATTATGTAATTATTTACTTTCGCGCAGCAGCTTCCAAGGTCAAGATAGCAACGAGGGTCGCCAACCTTCGTAGAGAAGATATTTATCCTAAGCCTAACCTATTATTTTGTGGCTCTTTTAAAGGTTTAATAGGTCACTAGACAAATTTTCATTTATTCATAAGAAATAATTTTGGAAAAGCAAATTGCGCACAGTACCACATATTTACAGACATTGACATATTTTTATCATTTACATTAGATAGTAAACATATTATATTTACTTGTAAACAATGGAATTATAATGCCAAGTAAATATAAGTAAGTAAAACTGAAAGTTGTTTATGTCGGAAAATCCACCTTCCTTGTTATAACGAATCAAAGTCATTTGTGCGTTAACTAATGTTGAATTTTGCAACAATGGAGAAGGAAATTAACAAACAATTATTTGATTAATTGATATGAAAATTTTCCACGAACTTGTACATTTTTACGATATGTAATATAGTTACGATAGAGGTGATGGTAACGGAAGGGCAAGGGGTGTTAAAAATCCCCGGAAGAGATACGGCTACCAATATCAACGACTATGTTTGGCTTCACTAAATATGAGCACCCTACGGGAAGATACAGCTGTAGAGAAGCTGGAAGTAGAGAGCAAGATAAAATGGCATTTCGTTGGCTTATTAGAAGTCCAAAGAGAAGGAGAGGACATGATAATCCTGAGTTCCCGGAATCTGCTCTACTGCTAAGAATGAGATCAGCCTGTATTTCTACCATCGCTTAATCTCTCACAATCTTGTCAGGGCCTGGCAATGCTACTTGTTGTACTTGAACCAACACCAAAAAAGTCAATTCAAAATTTTGTCCAGTCAATTATAAGAAACAAACAACGCATAATCAAAAACAGGTGTGTTGCTACAACAAGTTTCCTCTAGAAATTTCCACAGATTTCATAAAAACTATTACCAAACTTACATGAATAAAAGTGTACGCGTAATATGGAGTTCTTAAGTCGGCATTACCAGGCATTACCAGGCATTACTCGGTGCACTGTAGCCCGTATATTATTTTAACTGCCGCGCAGTCTACGGGAAAGCTACCGCATAAATTTATGTTGGGGTCGCGATTAAACGTCTTCGCCTTAACGGCAAAATTCGTCTGGGTTACATGATTTCTTTGTATTTCAAATAGAAACTTTATCCTTGAATAGATTATAAGCTAATGTCTTCATACATCATCTTCTCAACGTTTTTCTTCCATTAAGTTTTTCAATCTCCATCCATCAAGTTTAAACTTTAGTAATTTTTGACAAGCCCGTTGGATGAGTGGTTAGGGTTCTTGCCTTAATTCCCTATCTCAGGAACCCCGGGTACGATTCCTGTCTTTGCGATCGAACCGAAGTTGACCTTAACTTTGGCAATGACCTTTTCAAAGTTGGCTCTGATCTGGATTTGAATTTGGATTTTACAGAAGACCACCTTAAAATAACTGTTGTGTTTCGGTGATGACGAGTAAGTGATGACAAAGCCTTATTAACTCACCGAACAGAACCGAAACTCACCGTAACTTATTTGTAAAATCGGGGATTCGTAGTTCCCCAACCGGATTGACCGATTTTGATTCGGACTTTTTTGTTTGATAGCTGGCATTATCTTCACAACTTAATTTATTAACTTAACTTAACTTATTCAGGCGTTTGAATACCAACAACCTAAACATGTTCGATTGATGTGAAATTTGGTTTACAGTTAAATCGATGACATGGCACCTAACTCCTCAGCAACTTACATACAGTAGTATAGCGTGTTTGTACTCAATGGAAAGTCGGGAGTTAGTTTGTAATTCAACTAGCTGGCGCTCGCGACTTCGTCCGCATTGAAAAAGAGAAAAGTAGCCTATCCTGTGTCCCGTACATCTAAATGTTTGTCTACCAAGTTTCATGAAATTCAGTAAATTCGTTAGAGTTATGGAGGAACATACATACATAGAATACCTACAACTACACTTACATATTTATTATTGGCATTGATTATAGCTTGTTCAAAATTTCATACATATTTAGCTAGTTTCAAAAATTTATTTATTAAAATATGTAGGTACATATAAAGAACCCTTGAGGCCATAACTAATAAATTTGACGTGAATATGGCTTACTGTATTACCAAATATGTTTAATTCATATAAAAGTGTTAGTGCCTCAGACTGCTGATTTAATGCCTTTAATGTTTGAATGGAAATCTAAAAAATCACCAATTCTAGTTTATTTATTAGTATAGTTAAGGCATTAATTAGATACTGTAGGTATTATACGAAAATTCATAATTATCCAACGCCAGCAAAACTTCTGGAATGTCCTTAGCGTTAAATTTTGTTAATCCGTTAAGCCTTTAAGACGTTAAGTCGTCGCCCTTTGAGATGCCTTTCAAAATAATTACCTGCAGTTGAAGCGGCGAAGGTAATACAAAGTATTAAATCTCTTGGAAATGAAAAATATAATATTACTAGCTGGTGCCCGTGACTTCGTCCGCATTCTGAACGAAAGGTACCCTATGTACTTTCTGGTGTTCCCAAAGATCTTAGAGTATCTAACGGAACGGTAGTAATTTGTTCCAGACAACGTCTACGAAAAAAGGTAAGGATATTATAAAACAAAGTCCTCCGCCGCGTCTGTCTGTTCGCGATAAACTCAAAAATACTGCACCGATTTTCATGCTGTTTTCACCAATGGATAGAGTGGTTCTCGAGGAGTTTCTCGAAAAAGGCAAAATTGAAATTAAAATCAAGAGTAGCAGATCCCGAGATTAATAGTCAGTCAAGTCAAGTCTATAATTTTTCTTAGTTTTCCAAAACAGGTCCGTCAAGTCCAAAGCAGTCAGGTCAAGTCCCTCTTCAGCTTTATATATTGGTATAGATTTTTCCGTCATAATATATCAAAAGGAATCTATGAATATAAGGTATCGTAAACCAATTTCACAACACTACAGACACTACATGACACATGACAGTCTGTCATATCAAAATCGCGTCATGGCGACAAATATTTTCGCTTGTTCGATCCTCCACAGTATTCCACATATAAGTTGTTAATTCAACAGGCTAAATCTATATCTATACTAATATTATAAAGAGGAAAGATTTGATTGTTTGTAGAATAGGCTCCGAAACTACTAGACCCATTTGAAAAATTATTTTACCATTAGAAGCCGACAATATCTGTGATATACATAGGTTACTTTTTACCGCGGGAAAATGCATCATTCCTACGGGAAATCTAAAATAAAAGTAAATACTACAGGCTTGGCCCGGGATACACATGACAGAGCCATCTATCCAGAATCGGTGAAGTGACTAATAGGACAACTACTTGGTGATATTTTTAGCGATCCATTCCACGGTAGATGGCGTTTTATACTTTTCAACGCGGACGAAGTCGCAGGCACCAGCTAGTAATATAATAAAATCGTAAACCAACCGTGTTTCTACATTAAATATCTACACGTTGTACTTCTGTTCGGAAGTCAAAAATAGTTTATAGATTTTTTTATATATATCTGTGCACGCTGATCTCAGAAACAAGAAATTTCGTACACAGATAGTTTATTACCTGGACTTACATTTTTCTTCATCAAAACTTTCAGACAATCTTCAGATTAGTGCAGCGGAAAAAATACTACTATAAGATATAATTAACAGTCATATACTTTTTATATAAGCTGTAAGCGTGTAAGGTTGAGGTAAATAGCGAATGTACGATACTAATAATATGTGTTTATATGCCTAATGAAACCAGTGATAACTTGGTTGAGTTTACGAAATGCTTAGGGGAAATATGCGCAATTGTGGACAGTAATAACGTGGAATCAGTTTTTGTTGTTGGTGACTACAATGCCCATCCTGGAGGCCTCTTCTGTGGTGAGTTAATGGACTTTTGTACGGAGCAGCGGTGGCGGTGTGCTGATATTGAGCACCTGGGACTTGACTCAGGTACTTATACATACATAAGTGACAGTCATGGTTGTTTTAGATGGCTTGACCATTGCGTCACTACAGAATCTAGTAATAAAATGATAACGGGAATTAATATCCAGCATAATGTGTTTTGGTCGGACCATTTCCCTGTAGAAATTGAATGTGATTTTAATGTAGTTAGATATAGGAAAAATGTAAGATCGTTTGTGACCAATAGGGTATTGTGGGGTAGTCGCACAGATGAACAAATTAAACAGTATCACAATGTATGTGATAATCAATTGAGCTTGATCGATTTTCCACAGGAATTCCAAATGTGTAGGGATAATTACTGTAATAATCTGGAACATCGTAAAATGCTGGATGACATGTACTTTAATATTGTTAGAATTTTGCAAGAATCTGCTGTACAAAGTAGTAATTATACTAATAAAATAACAAATAAAAAGCCTTTAGTGGGATGGAACAAACATGTAAAAGAGGCACATGCAGAGGCTAGGTCTAATTTTTTGAATTGGGTTTTATGCGGAAAACCAACATCTGGTTCCTGTTATGAGCAAATGCTTGTCAGTCGTAAAGTGTACAAGTCCAGATTGAAATGGTGCCAGAACCATGCAAATCAGATTAAAATGGATATTTTAGCTATGCACTGTTCAAAAAAACAATTTAAGAAATTCTGGCAGGCTACAGATAAGCATAATGTGAAACAGGGCATTGCCGAGTGTGTTGATTCAGAAAGGGATCCTCAGAAAATTGCCAATTTATTTAAAAATCATTTTAAAGTGAGTTCTTCTTTGTCGCCTTTATCAGTTGTAGGAAAGAATGTTTTTTCTGATGATTCTCGTTGTAGCATACAATTTACATTAAATAATGTTAAGGATGCTATTGAAGCCATGGCTCGTGGCAGGTCGCCTGGGCATGACTGCTTGAGTGTTGAACATATCCAGCATGCGGGCTGTCATCTGCCCAGAATATTGGCAGTATTTTATTCATTGTGCATCAGGCATAGCTATCTGCCGCAGGATCTCATGAAAACTGTTGTTGTGCCGATTGTAAAGTGTAGGACTGGTGACATTTGTGACAAAAAGAACTATCGGCCTATCTCACTTGCTACTATTTTGGCTAAATTATTGGATAGCTTGCTTAACCGGCAACTAAGAGGAAGGCTAAATATACATGAGGCACAATTTGGCTTTCAGCCTGGTCTTTCTACTGAAAGTGCCATATATAGCATGAAGCACACCATAAGGTATTATTTGGATCGCAGAACACCGGTCCTCGCCTGTTTCTTGGATTTATCTAAAGCCTTCGATCTGGTTGCATATGAGATTCTGTGGGAGAAGCTTCTAAGTCGAAATATCCCGCCGGAGATTGTGGAGATTTTTAAATTTTGGTATGCGAACCAAATAAATGTTGTTAAATGGGCGGATAGTTTTTCTGAAGAATATAAGCTGGAGTGTGGGGTGAGACAGGGTGGAATATCCTCGCCGACGCTCTTTAATCTGTATATAGATGATTTGATCATTGAGCTCAGTAGCATGCATGCGGGCTGTTATATTGACGGTATTGCAGTTAATAATCTTAGTTACGCTGACGACATGGTGCTGCTGGGGCCATCGGTTGGGTCGATTCGTAGTTTGTTGAGCGTTTGTGAGAATTACGCCGCGAGCCATGGTTTAAAGTACAACACGCAGAAAAGCGAAATTATGTTCTTCGGTCTAGGTGGTAAGAACCCTGAAATTCCAACAATTTTACTTAATGGTTCTCCTCTAAACAGAGTAAATCAGTTTAAATATCTAGGGCATATTATCACTGACGACTTGAAGGATAATGCTGATATTGAACGTGAACGCAGGGCTCTGGCTGTCCGTGGTAATATGTTAGCTCGCAGGTTTGCTCATTGTTCAGATGATGTTAAGAGAATACTATTTAAAGCATATTGTCAATCTTTTTACTCGAGCGCCTTGTGGGTGGACTATACGCAGCGGGCATACAGCGCCCTGCGTGTTCAGTATAATAATATTTTCAGGATGCTGTTGCGGTTACCGAGTTTTTGCAGTGCATCCACTATGTTTGCTATGGCATCTACAGATGATTTCTATGCCATCAGACGCAAACGGATTGCCTCAATGTTACACAGAGTGCGCGCTAGCGGTAACGGCATTCTGAGAGTATTATGTAGCAAGTGCGACTGTCCCATATTATCTTTTTGGGTCAAATTAGTTATAGGGATTATTAAATAGGATAATGTGTAATAATTTTATTTCTAATGTGTGTTGTACTTACTAACATAGTTTTAAGTTTGTTACTAACCATGATGGATCTGTGTAATCTGAATATGAATAAATTATTATTATTATTATTATTATTATTATTATTATATACTGGAAAATTAAATTGACGAAGTAAGAAATGTCTTCTAAATTGTATGTTATAAATAGGTATTATATAAGGCAGTATTATTATCGATCATTTTGTGACAGACGGGATATTACATTTACGCATCATTTCAGATATTCTTTATTAATGTTCTTGAGACCGTGAGAAAATTGGGACAACTTTGAATGTGTCGGTATGTAAGATTTATGCCAAAATATTATTGTCAACGTCTTCGCGTATATAAAGTCTATCTATCATTGGATATCGTTGCAAGACTGCAATTACTATCGTAATTGTAGTTTATTTTTATTAAAAAGGTTGGCAGACAAGCCGAAAATGACGGTGGTCTAGAACCTAATGAGACAAGCAATACCAGCGAATGTCGACCCTATAACAATAGGATTTAATCCTTAATAGGAGACTGTATTCACCCACCATCAACAAGTGGATCGTTGGCCTGCCTATAAATAAATGTAACATTTCACTTACCTAAATTTAATTGTATGAAAATAAAATTTAATCTCGATTTTATGAATCATAAATGCATAGATAGACAAAGGAGATTGTGTTTGGATCAATTATTTATTTTATGTTTTTGAAGTGATTCTTCTTCAATATTCTACAATCTACATGTATGATAGTTTTTCTCATAGCGAGTTACTATAATAGATATAAAAATCCTATAAACCTGATATTCGCTATCTCAATATTATTTAAAAAAATGGTGTGTGTCAGCTCCGACACACGACTGGAGCTTACTCCTCGAACACACCAAAATAACTACGTTGTTCTTTTTTAAATAATATTGTGTAGATGGCGCAATATCTATGAAAATTCAGAGATATTTTTAAAATATTCATAAATATAAAACGTAAATACTTAAGGGTGTTAACGCACTTGCGGATGGCGGAGCGGGAACACGGGAATCTGATCCACTGGTCGGTAATGGATGAATGCGGTTCAGCGGGTGATAGGTAACTACTTTAGATATAAAAAGACAGAAGACGGTCAACTAGGTGGTATGTCCACCATCAAGTACAAATTAAGATCATCATCATTGAGGATGCAAATGCAGTGTGCAAATATAATTCGCATTAGAGAGGAATTTGCATTTAAATTCAACTCTCATACTAAAGTACTAATTCACTTACATAACTCAAAAACTTCATCTGGAATTAATAGGACTTACCTGTTCACATGAGGTAGTCATCCTTAAGGAATCAGATATGAATCTCTCTATCAAACTGATGTAATTCTCTAAGGAATTTTCAAACATATTCAACCTAGTCTCTTCTATTTATATATAACATAGCTGTTGCATGCGACTTCGTCCGCGTAAATTTATAAAATCTAATACATTCGTGTCTGTGAAACCATGGAAATACACATACAAAATTTCAACTCAATCGGTGAAGCCGTTTAGTAGTTGAGATACCGACAGCAGCGCCACCTACCGGGTCCAATTGTATTTTTAAATCATCCAGAAAATCATCGAAATAGCCATATAAAATTTCAACTTAATCGGTTCAGCCGTTTAAAAGTTATATGTGAAATTTATTCTATACAATAAACAAACAATCAAAACTTTCCTCTTTATATTATTAGTATAGACTAGCTGGCGCCCGCGACTTCGTCCGCGTTGAAAAAGAAAAAAGTAGTCTATCCTGTGTCCTGTACGTCCAAATGGTTATCTACCAAATTTCATGAAAATCAGTTAATTCGTTTAAGAGTTATGGAGGAACATACATACATACAATACCTACATTTACAGATTCATTATTAGTATTGATGATTTATGATAAGAAATGGAATACTCGTGACTGATATTATAGTTCAGATATAGTTCAAAATAGAATTCACGATGTTTACTTAAATAATTATATTAACAATACTAATTCTTTTTTTATATAATATTATATGTAACTTATCTTTATTAGTTTATTGTTCAAGAAAATATGTTTATTTGGTTAGTTAATATTTAACTTTTATCTTTATTACTTAATTGTTCAACTAAAATATCGTCGTTGTCAAGCTACAATCTGCTATTTTGCAAGTCTAACATTTTGTTCCATTCCCACTAGTTGACAGTGAATTAGATCAGTGCCATATCTATATATCTATGGATATGAGATATAAATCCAAAACGCTAGGCGAGTGAGTTGTGACAAGACTTCACATACTAGGTCTTTTAGGATGCACAGGTCTTCTTGCGATGCCTTCAGCTACAGAGTAAGTTATGATCTCATGAATTCAAAAAACAGACCGGTTCAGGCCCAGGCGAGATTCGTAACTTCTGCAATGTCCACCATTTTGGTACCACTGACCTAATCAAAGTATTTATGTCGATAGAGTCGATACGTAACGTTGTCAATTATTTAAACAAGCAAAGACAGATTCGTAGTACAGACGTTCGTAGTACACAACACATTTTAATATTTCCAAGTTAATTCCACTTCTAGACATTTAAAGTCTGCATCTCCACTAAATAGAGGTCGACCTGCAAAGCGTCAGTAGTCTGAAATGCGGCGATCATGTACACCCGATTGCCGCGAGCTATAGTTTCGGAGTTCGCTGCTGTTTTTTTCTATCAATTTTGAAGCAAATTTACAGAACCATTTCAAAGTGTTACCCACTTAAAATGGTTCTGTGGCAAAGTTATTTTGACTATTTGGCCAAATTTTCAATTTTCCGAAGTATTAATATATTATTCCTAATTTTTATAAGTAAGTATTCTTCATTTTCTGCAATATTAATTCATAATGAGAAAAAAACTTACCAATCTTTCATCGGTAATCTAGGTAAGAGCCTAATTACTGAAAATTAGCAGAATTAGCAGTGTGCTGTCTATTCGTAAGACGCTGAACTGCTTGAAAGAGAATCGAACCGGGACACCTAAGAGAGCGCGCTAAACACATTAGCGCACGAAGTATGCACCTCAGTTACCTTAGCCGAATGGTCGAGTTGTTCGAACAACTTGATCAATGGGCTCGTCGAATTTATTATCTCTGATTTTAGTGAAACATTTAGTCGTACGTACATTTTGAATAATTTTAGCCAATGATCTCCTTAAACATAATAAGCGTCTCTTTCACAAACGTCAATTAGGCCAAACTGTCATTTAAAGTGACCAGTAACCGGGGATAATGGACTTGATATACCTTTGTTTGTATGGTAAGCGTCCCAAACATTAAATAGAAAATAATAATAAAAATTCGGCTATCGAATGATGCAGTAAACCGAGTGCATAATTCAATAAAACAGAAAATGATTTCTAAAAGTAACTAATCAAGACTTTACATGACGTTGGTGAAAGAGGCGCTAAGCGCCTGTTAGCGATAGGCGATTTTTTTTTATTACTTTCTATTCAATATTTGGGACGTTTACCGTACAAATAAAGGTATACCAGCTCCATAATCCCCGGTTACCGGTGACTTTAAATGACAGTTACGTTTGTGAAACAGGCGCTTAGTCATATAATGTTTTTAATATAATATTAAGGATGGCAGGCAGGCTGACGGTTCACTTGATGGTAGTTGGCTACCGTCACCTAAGAACAGCAACACCGGTGGGTACAAAGCGCTACTGACCCTTCATAATTACTTATAAAACAACTTACAAAAAGTTGTAAGTCGTCTCCTAGACTATTACATTCATTTCACATGTGATTCAACTTCAAATGCACTACTCGCTATAAACTGTGCAGTAATTAAGTATAACGATGTAGGAACGCGAGTGCACTGAGCGTATGCATTTCTGCATTCATACGAGTGAAAAGCTCATCGTGATGGCTTGAGATTTTTTTTAATCGAAAACCATTATGTACTTATACTGTCTCATTGGTATTCAAACTCTTTTGCTCACTTATGCTTTAAGTTTTATCGGTTTCCCACATATATCAGAAATTGACCTATGCAAGAATTTCAGAGGCTACTTTCCAACCAGCTTACCAATTCCATACTACGTAATTATTGTAATTACTGACTAAAAGCTAGTACATATTGTTTTTCGATGAAAATATCCTAGCTATAATGTACTTTATAGATGGTAACTATTGGAATGTCAATAGTTACCATGCATAAAGGTTTTTCTCAAATATTGGAATTGCTAGCGTATGTTTCGCTGTTATTCGCATAACAGTAAGTTGAAAACAAGTTCTCCCAAAAACTACTGAGTTAAGCATTTAGCAGAAAAGCGTTATTTTTTCACCTTCGTCAAGAGAATTATTGGATCTTAAAATAAAAATACTAAATTTAAAACAAAAACAGGAATTTTAGCAAATCCCCTTCAGACTCGAGCTAGTGCAGCGATAAATCATTTGAATTTGACAACAAACGGGCAAGAGCTACGGGAAATATGGAATACACGGAACGTCCGAAAAAAAAACACTAACATTCCGCAATATATGTTCGGGTTCATTCAAATTTATGTTCAATTTTATTGCCTTTTAGGGGCTATTTTGTGTCAAAAATTTATTAGACATTTTCAACAAAATTATTATGTTTTATTATGATATAGTAACCTATTATGATAAATATATACATGTAGACGATTTCTCGGGAACCTATTTTTTTTTTTCAGGATAATAAGTATGCTATTGTTAATCCAGGAAATAAAACTATCTGTGTGCTAATTTTTTACAGTGAAAACTTCTTTAGGCGCGTTGGGCGTTTGGGAAAAGAAATCTTCATGTAAGCGTCATCGTTATGTCATAGGCGTTGACAGCTGCATATGAAAGTAAACTTACTAATAGATATGATAACAAGGAACAATATGGTTTACACCTCTGTCCAATAAAATAGTTTCATATAAACATCAAACCTTTTTAATGGTCTGTCATTATGAATTATATTTTTTTTTTCTCTTGTATTTCTTGCGATCAATATTTGCGACAATTTACCTTATTCGATCATGCGAATTATTTCTGTGCCTTCCTCCATTTGGCTCCCACGTTTAGAATCCCATGAGATCCTTTTTTTTTTTTTGTCCAGGAGAAATCGTCTTATTGATCCCCCACCACTGGCTAGGCGGTAGGGGTATGTGGGACTCGACCAGCATACTCCGCTTGCGCACGTGCAGGCAGAACTGGCCCCTAACCACTAAAACTCCCCGGTGTCTCCTTGCCCTTGAGTGGGGGGTGGACGGGCTCTGCCGAGGCAACTGCTCTGACCCACCCTCTTCGGGCGGCCTAGCCATTTCTGGCTAGGCTGACGCCAACGAGGGGGATTGCCCGGAGACACCCGAGCAATCCCCAGACGGGGGGGACCCGTGCAGGCACACACAGCTAGCCAGCTGTGTGCGCAGGTCCTCAAGGGCATTGAATGCCCGTCTTCTCCTGCCCGACCATCTGCAATGATGTTAAGGGAGACTCAATGGACACCAGTAGTGTCCATTGGATCCCCCACCCGCAAAACCTCCAAAACCTCAACGAGCAGGGGACCAGGGGCCACCCCCCCAGGCCTCCCTGTTCCCCTGAACTCCATCTTGACCCCCGACGACAGCTGACGAGACAAGCATGGAGGGCTACAAGCCCCGCCCCAGCCGCCGGGGGGAACCTCAACAAAGTGCGCTCCGCCACGAACTCCGCTGAACGGAGCCCGCTCGGAGCACACGGGTGTGGGCCTTGTTGGTCCCCAACAACAATCCCATGGGACGAGGAAAGGCCGGTGAGAACCACCGGCCCCCCGCGACCCCATCGGATTATCGAGGGTAAGCCCCCCCACCACGACAAGGTCATGGCCCACCTAGGGGGGGATCCCATGAGATCCTAGGATATATTATTTTTTGCTTTTGGCTACTATGCTCATAGCATCCACAACCGTCGCATATAAAACAAGCAACACCATAATATGTGCTGCAAGTGCGCTGCTAGACATAAAAAAGTTAAGTTTCCATGTGTCAAATTGAATTCTGGTGTGCTCCTATAATATAAAATAGGTGAGAAAGAGGGTTATTTTAACAGACCACTTGTCTAATTGAAACTTACATTAAAACCACAAAGTTAAGTAAGTACTTAGTGCTCAGTGCAAATAGTACAGTAATTATTTTCTACTAAAACCAACATTAATTCCAGTGTGGTTATTCAATTTATAGCTTAGATATCTTTCGATTTTCGACTAAAGTACTTCACTTAATCTTGCTTAGAGAGAATTAATTTTAAAGCTTAAAATAATGGAATAAATTATGAAATGGAATTGGTCTAACAATTTTTTTAATTAGTCTAACAATACGATTAGTTGAATAAATCGTGGTAATCCTATACGTTGCTATTTGAAACATAGAAATCACCTTTTATACAAACCGTCAACAAACTGTAACATTTAAAAAATATACTAATTTTGCCATTGAGTCTCCAGTCAATTGATAAAGTTAGTGATCTTATACAGCGATTATTTATCAATAACCAAAACTGTGAAGTATCCAAAGGTCTCCATTGTAGTAGACATCAAAAGATAAGGAGCAGATTGGGTCAAGTTTGAGTGGTACCCAGCCTTCAATTTCCGTTGCTATCCGATCTTTAAGTTGTCTCCAAGCTGGGAAAATATTTTCGTATGGTACAAAAGTTAAGCGGAAGCGAAATTCGATGAGGTAAGAAATTATTAATACCAGTCAATTTATAATTTACTAGCTACACGCTCCCGTTCGCTCACGACTTCTTCCGCGTTGAAAAGTATAAAATTATAACACTCTATAACGCCATATATCTACCGTGGAGCGGATCGCTAAAAATATCACCAAGCAGTTGTCATGTTAGTCACTGCACCTGATTCTATTTTAAATGGATAGATGGCGTATCAACTGTATCCCGGGCCATGTCGCTAGTATTTACTTTTATATTTAGGAATGAAGTATTTTCCCGCGGTAAAAATTAGCCTATGTTCATCAGGAATAATGTCGCCTTCTAATGGCAAAAGAATTTTTCAAATTGGTCCAGTAGTTTCGGAGTATATTCAATACAAACAAACAAATCTTTCCTCTTTATAATATTATAGTATAGATGATACTTATTAGGATTGGAATAAATTTCGCTCTCGCTTATTAAATAGAAATTCCGCTTGCGCTTGTGTTTTGTTACCAATATTATCAAAACCTACGAATGGTAGGATCGGCGACACGACGAGACGTAAGGAGGACGACGCAAGTTTGTTTATAAACTGTTCGGTTTATAGTGAGCACGACCGTTTCATGACTCTTTGAAACTTCGCCGATACTTTCACGGTTTACGACATTCGCCCGTCCATCGATTAAATGAAATTGTGGAAAAAATATTACTTTCAATCGAAGGCGAAGGTTTCGATTAATAATGAATTTAATAATGTGCCTAAATTCCTAATTTTTTAATACAACCTGAAAAGGTATAATATCTTTTAAGTCGAGTATTATTTCCCGCGGGTACATCGATGCCCTGGGGGCTAAAAATTCGCTTTTTTAGCCAATTTTAAAATCCTAAAAATCCATAATGTTCATCCTGAAAGAATTTCATGATGATGTCCATCCTACTTAAGTTATTTTTTATTTTGGATGGATCAAAGATCTTCATCTTCATACAAACTTTACCTCTTTATAATATTAGTTTACAAAAATATGCATCAATAAAATTTAGAAATAATAAATTTCATTTTATTGTATATATTTTTCTTTATGACGTTAATTTTTTAAATTTTATATTATTACTAGCTGGCGCCCGCGACTTAGTATGCCTCGAAAAAGAAAAAAATAGCCTATCCTGTGTCCTATACGTCTAGATATGTTTATGTTCCAAGTTTCATGAAAATCCGTTAATTCGTTTTAAGAGTGTGTGGAGGAGGAACATACATACAGACAATACACCTACACTTAAAATTTATTATTAGTATTGATAATAATATTATTTTTAATAAAAAAAATACAACATTCTTAAATTCACATTCTAGCACTGTCTTCACATTTCACGTCTTCACTTCAATACACATATCATCACTATTTTATTTATTCCCTAAAATATAATAAAGTTTAGCATATAAATTCGCGGACGTAAAAACCGTGCGATCGTTTCTCTCACAGGAAATTGAATAACAAATCCTTCTCCTACGAAGGATAAGCGTGAGTTCCGAAATTTTGATTTATTGTGCTCTGAACCTTGATCTCTTAACCTTACCCCCCATAACATTTGGAAGCAGTTCCTTTTTCATCTTAAGAAGTCTCTCAACGTGTTCGCTGATATTTTGTCCCAGTACAGATCTTCTTCTTTGTGAGAATATCGAGCCACTTAAATAAGTGTTGCCTGCCTCAACATTCAGGGCTATCGGGTTCAATTCCCAGCTGAGTCAACTTGAACTTGAACAAAAAAGGCTCTGGTATGGATTTGTAAAGTAGTGGCAGAAGACATAGGTTGGCAGACACCTTGACATAAAGAAAAATTTTATTATTGTATTTAAAACATAATCCTACAAGAGCAGGAATATTTCAGGTGGAAGCGACCTCCGACTCAACTATAGAATACTACTTTTTATCCTGGAAAAATGTTAGATTCCTATATATAATATATAGCTTTTTCACAAAACGAACTACAAAGTTGCGGAAATCAACTACATAGTTCGAAATGAAAATACCTAACACAAACACCACAACAACGAATAATATTGAAAATACATTCAACAATAAATTCATCCAAATAAAATAAAACTAATTGAATATATTCAATTAGTGAGGTAATTAGTTTTTCGTCACTGGATATGTATTTTGAGCACAAAAACTGGGTAGCAATATTTTCACAGATAGATTGAACAAAAACAAATGCAAAATTAATTGATATGAGTGAACGAATTTGGTAATCAAATAGTTTGTTTCAAACTGTAGAAAAAAAAAAGGTAAATTATTTGAAACAGATATCGCTGATGGCTATGTGCCGTGCCTTCGCAGGCATTTTAATATGAGAAATGCATATAATGTTCAAAAATTTAATGCAGTGCCAATACCCTATATTTTTAACTTTTTAACGCCAATATTGGCGTACCATTGTATAGCAGTAACAGCAAAACTTTATAGACCAAGTTAACCTCATCTTTAGGCTCATCTACGTCAAAGTTGTCTATGTCTAAGCCTAAGCCGCAGGACAATGTCTATGTCCTGCGGCTTGGTAGGTCTTCACGCGAGACTAATGTCTGCTGCCTTACTCCCTCACCGGCACCCGAGCGGTTGTCTTGGAGGAGACTGCCGCACATCATAAGGTCCCCCGAGATAGCCGGCGTACCTCCACTTCCGATCGCCGAGGTTCTGACAGGAAGCGTAGCCCTCTCCGCGCTGGATAGCCGTGGCGTGGCACCGATGTCGTGTCATAAAGTCCCCGTGACCCCGCCCATCAATGGCCGTGCTAGAAAATCGTTGGGTTTTTACTTATTAGCCGGTAAAAATCCGGCATAACCGCGCATTATCCCCTACACTGCCAGGTATCCAACGTTAAAAGAAAGGTCTTCTCGCGGGACACAGTGCATAAAAGTAATACAAGGTAGAAGAATTTATCGTATAAAACAAGTACATCACAAAAAATCGCTTCCCCTATGACAAAGTCGTAACAAGAACAAATAACTGTACGAAACACAACACTCCCCTAAAATTGATACATCGTTTTGCTCCACGAAAGAAATGGCTGTTTATACCGCACTGTTCTGCTAAAGCGTGAAATTGAATATGTCCACTGGATTTGCGCGGCAAAAGGGAATATAATATAACATACGGTACATATTATGACAAGGAATTTGTATTAGTGTAATGCGGTAGCCTAGATGCGGCATCAACTTGCAATAAATATTTTTATGATAAATTACGATACATCATAATATTTTTCATAATATTTTTATATCATAATATCATAATATTTTGATGATGTGTCGCAGTTGTGACTTACATCGCATACCACACAATGAAATTCATTAATTGTAATAATATATTATTTTTAAGTATTTATTTAAATACTAGCTGGCGCCCGCGGCTTTGTCCGCGTTGAAAAAGAAAAAGTGTCTATCCTGTGTCCTGTACGTCTAAATGTTTATCTACCAAGTTTCATGAAAATCAATTAATTCGTTTAAGAGTTATTGAGGAACATACAAACATTCATACAGAAAAAAATTGTAAAAATCGTCAATTTAGTTTCAGTATCATGTATAGAACCTATAAACACGATATCTCTGAAAACAAATTAACTTACTCCATGACCAACCCATACAGATTTATTATTAGTATTGATTCATGATGATATGATGATTGATGATGAAGCAATAAATATATTTTTTTTATTAAAACTAGTATTCCACAGGTAGCGGGGCAAGGCCCAAGATTACCGATGGTTAGGGCTCCAGGACCCAGAGCATTTTTATTATTATTAATCAGCAAAAAACTTAGTTAACATGAAATAATAACATATTATAACCTATATTCAGCGAGATTACTGGTATTACAGCGGATAACGCAATGTTAGACATGTTTGGCAGGGGTACTACGGCCTATGATCTTTGACACGGTATGCGGAATGTAACAGTGGTGAATCTCTACATCAAATAAAACTTAGCTGTAGCGAAATTCACCAGCGCAAGTAATCTAGCATTTATAATATAACAAAGGAAAGAGTTTATTAATATGCACACTATGGAATAAGATTATGAATTATCTCATTTGCGCTGAAAATTTTTGATAGCGGTTGGATGTGTTTTGACTTGTGTGATTCGTAACACAGAATTTTTATTTTGTGTATAAAAAAATTATCCTCTTTATGGGATATTTTTATTATTTTATCGATAATAAAGGCAGTAAAAAACAGGATTTAACATGGTTAAATATATATACATGTATTTTATAATAAATATAAAATATAAAATTAATTATATTATAAATTTCATAAAAGTAGTATTAATTTAAGTATTAACTTATCTTTTCTTTAATATACGTTCGTATGAGATGAAAACTACGAGACTGTACTGATCAATCTGAATTTTTGTGACATGTGTGAGGGAGGGTTTCTGAATTCAGATTACGGATTAGGAAGTTTGCACTCTTAACGCCTCTTTCACCAACTACAAGTAAAGTGTTGATTAGTTACTTTTAGAAATCATTTTCTGTTTATTATTATTTTTTTCTATTCAATGTTTGGGACGTTTACCGTACAAACAAAGGTATATCAGCTCCATTATCCCCAGTTACCGGTGACTTTAAATGACAGTTTGGCCTACTTGACGTTTGTGAAAGAGGCGCTTAATGAATTAAAAACATCTTCATGTTTATTATTAGGCCCACTTGATGGTAGAGGTCAGTACCGTCGCCTAATTCACTAAAAGCAGAAAGGAAGACATGGGCAACTATTGAAAATACTTAAAAACGTCGAATCTGCCTACTGCAGTTACAATACTGTTGCTATGTATGCAAATGTACAACGGCACACATAAGTTTCGTAGGGTAACGGATTGCGGTGGCTCCGAGTGATGGATTGCCGACGTGGCTTTCGAACAATTGTTATGCATTTATGTTGGCCTGGTACGTTTACTTACGTTCGGATATAGCATGATTTATTTAAACATTAATCACAAAAAAAATAGATCCACTTAATGGTGACCGTCCGCTACCGGTAGAATAAGAAGAATGAGTATAGGCAAATGGGTTATTTATGCCGTTCCTGTATCCTTGTTTCCTCGTTTCCTAACTGTGGACCGTCAACCTGTCTGTTTACCTTACATCAAAAAGTAATCAATATTAATAATAAATCTGTAAGTGTAGATATTGTATGTTGCTCCATAACTCAAACGAATTAACTGATGTTCATAAAACTTGGTAGATAAACATTTAGACGTACGGGACACAGGATAGCCTACTTTTTTCTTTCCAACGCGGACGAAGTCGCAGTCACCAGCTAGTAGTTATATATACGAAAGTTAATTTCCTATCGTGTCGACGTGTATTTCAACGATAAAGTTGGAGCGTACAAAACAACAAAGAATTATGTTTCCCTTCAAAAGCAATTATAGCACAAGTCCATCAAGTTCCAATCAATACTCAATGAAAATACAGTTTCGTTGTTTTTTCTCCTCAGTCACCGGATATTACAAGGCAGCGGTGCGCAGCGTTAGACATTCACCGAAGTCTTTCTAAATGAACTGAATAGGATTGGTTTTTCTAATAAATATTCATGGCAAGTGACGTCATACTTCGTTTAATTAAATTAGATATACATACATATTTCGACTCGGTAGAACGCAGAGCTAAAAGAGACTCATAGGCGACGGTACTTTTTTAAAATCTAAGATGCAGAGCCTGGCACATAGACGCAAAATTGCCAGTCTATGTGTCTTTTATAAGATATACTTCGGTGAGTGTGCTCAGGGGCTGCATGAGCTCATACCGCCTTCCCCGTTCTTCTCCTCTTAGGCCTCTCCCTTGCTACCCAGCTGGTTGTTGGCCAAGAGCAAACCCATCTCTAATAATAAAAATAAAAAAAACTGTGAATCGTAATTGAACATCATAAAGACGTCTCCATGAAAAATACATATTTTAGCCACATTTTTGGATCGACACTGTGATATATTATTTCGATGATCTGAAATTATTAAAATTAGGCATAAGTGTTTTAGCAGAATTTCGCGGAGAAAATAGTACATGAATAAGGTTTGCCATATTTCATGTCCTTCAAATAATTATATTTAATCTGTCTGGTATTGCTAATGTATATATAAGTGACTGTAGCATAGCTTTTTATTTATCGATAAAATAAACTACTAATAACCTAAAGTATGAAGTATGTATTCGTAATTTTATTGATACGATTCCTTGCGGTTCGCAAAATTCATAGGTACATTTTATTTCCTGACTACTTCATTGCGTTTTATTGTATACAGGTTTTTCTATGTAAACGAGTACTCGTAAAAGAGTTTATGGCCCGACAATGAATTGATGTTGACTTTTATTTGATTTGTTCGAATATAGCTTTTGGTCTTGTCGACGATCTCAAAGTTTTTACGAGCGAGCGATAGAAGTCAATGTATTTTCTTAGTTGTCGTCAGTTCATTCATTACCCATTTTATTTATTAGAATTAAATAGGAATCATCGTCATCCTCATTTCAGCCGCAGAACGTTAACTGCTGGACATAAGGTCACCTTTGTAACTTTCTGGCCCCAGCGGCTGTCGATTCTCTGTATGCGTCCTGCCCGCCCCTTTAACTTACTGATACGCCGGTTTATGTCAGTATTTAACATCGTAAAACTTGATGAGCTCTGACCTTGAGCGGGTATCTTTCGTTTACGCATGTAGAATTGCGAACAATACGGTGAACCTGCTTTCTCTCGTACAAAATGTTACCATTGCATCTCGCTCATTCCCTGGCTCCCCCATCTCCGCGTCGGTATACCTCACAAACAGTCCCAAAATCGGTCACTGCGCATATTTGACATGTGAAATCGCCAGAGCCCATCATGTTTTGCGATATTTATAACTCTCATTCGACTACGGATCTCCTCATTTCTGTTCTCGCAGTGCAACCCCGAGCATAGCCCTCTCCAATAGCTTTTTGAGAGACGTTGAACTTTCATACGAGGCCTATAGTTAGAGAGACTACGTTTCAGCGCCATCAATTGTCATCACTGGCAATGGCAACATACATTAGTCGGAAACTTATGTTTGAAGGTACGCTAAGGTTCACAAGTTCAATATGTTGGAATATAAAAAAAAACTGTGGCACTCCGGGAGCGTCGACAGAAGTGAAAACTTGAACAATTACGTGTGTATTTTTTGAATCGTCAAGAAAGTACATACTCACTTACAGATTTATCCGTTAAACGGTTACAAGGTAACAAGTCGCGAGTTCAATGCTGTTTACCTATATCAAAAATAGTTCTTTTTTATTTTTTAAAATTTTTAAATTAATCGGTTACACGATTACCGTTAAGACGATTACGATAGAAGGTCGCGAGTTCAATAGTTTTTTTTCTGTGACACAAATGTAATAAAACGAGAGAAGTAAAAATTCTATAAACTTTTTCATAAAAATTTTGAAAATTTAAAAAACTGAATTGTGAAAACTTATTATTATCTTATATATGGGAATGAATGAAAAGCTGTATTTCTTAAAGCGCAAAGCATCCCAATGGAAAATGTACTACTTGAATTGGAACTGGAAACACAACCGCAGAACCTAATAACCCAATTAAGGCGAAATTTGAAATAAATTAAATTTCAATTTAGTAATAATTTCCGCTACCATTTAGGTACCTGTTACACTGTCGGCGAAGAACTAGAAATATGTTTTGTACAAATTGAGATTTTGGTAAACAAATCTCTATTATCACTGTACATATTAAAAAATATATAGATATTAAAGTCCTACGCCGCATCTGTCTGTCTGTCTGTTCGCGATAAACTCAAAAACTATTACACCGATTTTCATTCTGTTTTCACCAATGGATAGAGTGGTTCTCGAGGAAGGTTTTAGTATATAATTTAAAAGCAGCTAGTATGTATACATACAAAAATTACGTGTCACATGTTTGTCACCGATGAACTCCTAAACTACTGAACCGATTTTGATAAAACTTTGTAATTATATATGTATGTGTATTGTGTAATTTGGCCCAACTTAAAAGATAGGATAGTTTTTATTTTGAACCAGGGCGAAACAGGTAGCGTGTAGCTAGTATAGTGTAAATTTGATAAAATAACTTTGTAAGATTGCATTTATTTATATTTTACTACTTGAACTCGGCCAATTTTCACAGTAGCTCTTTTTTTTATTCCGTTGGAACTTTTAAATTAAAATGCAATGTTGTGTAAGAACTTTAAGTCAATCTAGTTACTAGTTTTCGAGTTTTGTGAACATAAACATACACAAACATATTTTTATTTATATAAAGATTTTACAGAATTTGTTTGGGAATTACATTAATTGCTTGTTTTTAAATATATATTTTTTTAATTTATTTTTTTCATTTTTAAGCCGTGGGGCACTGGCCAAATTGATACATATAGGAAATAGAACTAAAATAAAACATAATTCTCTATACCATTCTATTCTATACCAATATAGAGCTGAAGAGTTTGTTTGATTGTTTGGTTGTACACGCTAATCTCAGGAACCAATAGGTTCGAATTGAAAAAATATTTTTGTGTTGGATAGTCCATTTATCGAGGAAGGCAATAGGCTATAGAGAACGCAGACGAAGTCGCGTGCAACAGTTATACATAAAAACAAAACTATCATATAAGTATAAAAATTATATATACAAAAAATACTGTGTGGCGATACTAAAAAGGTTGAGAAAATAATA
This sequence comes from Synanthedon vespiformis, assembly GCA_918317495.1. NCBI lineage: Eukaryota > Metazoa > Arthropoda > Insecta > Lepidoptera > Sesiidae > Synanthedon > Synanthedon vespiformis. The sequence continues at coordinate 3,913,165 of OU906968.1, read as the reverse complement.
TGTTGTATGGCAATAATTGTTTTTCTTTCTAGAAGTGAAAGCAGACATCGCTCGTAACATTTTCAGTAAGAGAATATTATCGCTATCGCCTTCCTGTAGAGCTATAGCCTTTTCGGGGGCATCGTCCTTGTAGGACAGAAAGGGCTCCCCTTATTACGAAAGCACTCGTGCGAGTTTTCCTTTGTCATAACCAGACGGAACAGAACAATGATCATTTCGCTTAAAAACTAAGCGTTTTTACAAGCAAAATTTTTTTTTTTGTAATCAATACTAATATTATAAAGAGGAAAGATTTGATTGATTGTTTGTTTGTTTGTTTGTATGTATAGAATAGGCTCCGAAACTACTGCACCGATTAAAAAAAATCTTTTACCATTAGAAGCCGACATTATCCGTGATGAACATAGGCTACTTTATATCTTGGGAAAATGCTTCATTCCTACGGGAAAACGGGTAATAGGACAACGGGTAGTAAGAATTATCCTTCCGTACTTAACTTCTTTTTCACATAACTTCTAAACGGCTGAACCGATTGGGTTGAAATTTTATATGGGTATTTCCATGGTTTCACAGTCACGAATGTATTATATTTTATAAAGTTACGCGGACGAAGTCGCGTGCAACAGCTTAGCAATCTTTGATAATTTCGTTTCACAAAAATAAAATCTTTCAGCGATCGAAGAGACATTGTTGTTATTAAAATTTGAAAAACTATTTTCTTTATAATTTTCTTAATGCTAGATCCCGCAAATTTATCATAAGATTAGTCATATGAAAGATTGGTTAACTGTTGGTCAGTTTAAGTGGTATTTGGATAGAAGATAGTACCAAAAATTTTAACGTTGCAAGAAAATAAAAAATAATATTTTTGTAGAATTTTTTTTTTTGGAAAAAAAAAGCAAATCAAAATCGGTCCATCCGTTTGGGTGTTACTATGCCAAAGACAGACAGAAAAAGTTGATTACAGATAGGGAAATTTGATCTACTCACTCGCTCATTGAAACACAACAGCACACATGCTGCTATTTCACGTTGGTATTCTGTAAGGGAGTGGTTACTGTTGCCACACGCAGACGGGCTGCCCAGAATGGCCCAAATGTGGGTTGAATGTCGGTGGCAAATTACTTAAAATTTATTGTAAACTTAATACTGCTAAAGAAATTAGAAGCAATCAAAATCTCCTAAGTGTTTTGAGCAGTATATTATTAACCATTTGTAATTTAAACAATAATGAAAAATATTTATAATAGAAAGCGCCTCTAATTAAAAATCTACAGAGGTCAATTTTAATTGCCTCTGGAGTATTAATCGGGTTATGAAATTAAGCTCTCTCTGATAAATAAATCTAACTTTAAACGTGAGAAACTTCACTTATATTATTTTTCAAATCTTTATTTAGTACAAACACTCATCACTTTGATATGAATGATCATCATGAAAGTTTTTTGCTTATATCGTAAATTATGACTATACTTGTAAGAAAAGTTTCTACATAAAATTTTGCTAAGATCTTTCGTCTGTCTTAATGGGAGGAAACATTTTATTACTTTATTCAAAGAATTTTCAAGATTTACTTCGGATTTTTTTTCATATTGAATTTTTATATAAATAACTTTTAGATTTTTACCGAAAAGGCGACAATTTTTGACCTTGGTAATATAAATTTCTAAGCATCCATATTCCTTCAATTCCTTCAATTCCAGGTATTACGTAAATTATGTGGTATTCGAGAGGCTTGCTCAGTTGAACGCGAACACAACATTGTACAATTAGCGGAATGTGTATGGAAGACAATTCTAAATATTAAAAACTAGTGGGTGCCCGCGACTTCGTTCGCGTTGAAAAAGAAAATATATGCTAACTTGACCCGGGCAAACGTTATTTTGCAACTATCACTTACCTACCGAAAAAAAATTCTTAAAAATCGGTCTTAGAGGTCATACTACAAAAACAAAATTCTGAACGCACCTATAAATATTTGACAACTACTTAAGTGACAATTTTAGACAAAATACATCAATAATGTTTCACAGCTAGGAACATTTTGTGTAATGTCATCTCGGCTGTGACGACGATGGCGCCGCCATGCGACAGTAGCGCCCAATTATTTATATTTTTATATGATCCCTCGGGAATACTTAGTCCTTTTTTTCTGGATGAAAAGTAGCCTATGTCCTTTCTGGTGTCCCAGACATAGTTTATGCAAAATTTCATGGTGATCGGTTCAGTAGTTTTTGCATGAAAGCGAGACAGACAGACAGAGTTACTTTCGCATTTATAATATTAGTATGGATACCTATGTTTCTTGAGTTACATTATATTGAGTCAAAAAGACCAATCCTCAGTTTGAACCCGTTTGGGCTATAATAATAATTTACAGGTCACACATTAACTTCACAGGTCCCTGATGAGATTTATTCTTACCCGATCTCAAAGATAACCCCATTGTATTGCCTCTAAAGTAAGGGCTTTTGCAATATAAACTATTTGCACACCTCCGACTTAGAAACTTGCTGTTGTTCATAACTGAGCCATCACAGAATTACCCAACACAAAAGCACAGTAAACAAAAAATGATCCACTATGTCAAACAAACGTGGTTTTCCTATCTCACGTGGATTGATTCGATCCATTTGCAAATATTTGCCGAAGCCCTCCGAAAACCTATGGGGAGAGCGAACTGCTTGTTTGAGACTTGGTATTGGCATATGCGTTTGAACAAATATTTGTGTTGTGACCAAACTTGCGGTTGCCGGAATGAAGAGAACTTAGTGCAAACTTGTCTCAGACAACAGTGTTGGCCTGTGTGTCCTTGCATTTCCATATTGTTCTTACTTAATCCTACAAATGTGTATTATTATACACTAGCTACTGCCCGCGACTTCGCCCGCGTTAAAAGTAAGGGATGTGTAGCGCCTGACCAAATTTGTAAAGCAATATAACGCCTGACATCTTTGCTGTTATAACATTTTCAGGGGTTGTATCTTTATTTTTAGTAGATAGCTGCTGCCCGCGACTTCGCCCGCGTGACTTTGTAAATTATATGCTAAAACTTTCCTCTTGAATCACTCTATCTATTAAAAAAACCGCATCAAAATCTGATGCGTAGTTATAAAGATCTAAGCATACATGCCGACAGACAGACGGAAAGCGACTTTGTTTTATACTATGTAGTGATTATAATAGAAGCTACTGCAAGCTTCGGAAGCCAAAAGATACTCTTTTTGATCCTACGTCCGATGCAAAAACGAGATATTATAACTGTTTGTCTTTTAACTTTCAAAGGTTCGATTGATGTGAAATTTGGTATAAGTATTGTTACTTCAGTGGTATTTCCATGACATGATAATGTTCTTGATCTGATCTGATGTTGTAGCATCAAGTAGTCGGTGAAATAGCCAACTCCTTAGCAACTTACAGCCAATGTAGCGTGTTTGAAGAAGAATAGAAAGTCATAATTATAACATGTACTAATCAATAAACAATCAAAAGCAATATACTCCTAAACAAACCTTCACTCGTGTGAAGATTAAAATATAATTCTATTTGTTTGCTGCTTCCGCGTTTCCTTGGATTTTCATTTACATAAGGACGTGGAGAGAAGACAAAGTACGTAACGCATTTATTCGTTGGCGTCATGCAATGAAAACGTAAACATACGGTGGATAATTGCGCTGAGAGTCGCTGCGTTTATTTCTGTTAACTCATTGTTTCGTAGCAATCAACTTGATTTTGTAGTTCATTTCAATTTTTATTATTACTTGATTTTATTATAGTAGTTATGTTACTGTAAACTTTTTCTTTATTATACCACGTTTCCTTTACAATACAATGTTTTCGTAAATATTTATTTATATTTAATTTACAATTCATTCGTAAATATTTATAGTTACCTTGTCACGCTTTAACTACTCAACCGATCATCATGAAATTTAGCATACACATTGTCAGCGATACAAGAAAGGACATTATTATTAGCCTATATTTAGGCTACCTTTCATTCAGAAAAAAGTACTGTTCCCAAATCTAAATCTAAAATAAAATAAAAAAGACTAACGCCTGGCCAAAGTGTTACAGCAAAAACGCTATATTATTTTTCAACGCGGACGAAATCGCAGACACCAGCTAGTATTTTCATAAAATAACTGCTTATACAGCGTTGCGCAATGCAGCGTTTGCGTTTGCTCTATGCGACCGTAATCTTTCTGCCCATAGAGTAAATATGTGAAAATCGCCGTCCCTTTCAGTGACACAGCGGGCGTTCAAGGCTCGTTATACATTTTGCTGACACAATCTGAGAAAGCGGAACAGATAAGGGGGCATTTAAATAAATTTAAGAACATATTTCCCCATGCATAGTTTCAACATTGTCTCAACCAGGTTATTAATATTATATACACATACAAAAAAACCTGTACTTTTACAAAAGATCATAATTGCAAATCTGTAAACTGCTTGCCATCAGCAAATTGCAATAATCTGCCAATTTGATAATTGATGTAATTTTATGTGCGTTTTTTTATTATTATCAAATAAATAAATTAGTATAATTCTACTTTATTATTATGAAATAGTATATTACTGTCTCAAAATATATATTAGTTGCATATTATATTGGTTTTACCGACTTCGTTAGTCTTTAATATTTAACTTGGTCTTTACACAGAGCAAATGCCTTCCTAAATCAGGCCACCTTTCCCTTAGTAACAACCGAACAGCCATAAATTAGATAAAGTATTCATTACTCCTCGACTCGGTCGCATTATCCTGTATTGCATATGAATTAGATCATAACTCAGTGGTCAAAGACTGATTAGATACATATATGCAAGCCACGCCCACTCGTTCCATACTTAATCAAGATAGTTTCCCGGATTCGTATTACCTTTGAACAACAACTAGTAATTATCAATGTTTAGATACACAGATGTGATTTCTATCACATCTCTATTTAATATTAGTAGGTCAACCGAGCTAATGGACCAAATTAGAGTGTATTAAATGTATATCAAAGAATAATAAGATGCTTATAAAACTATACTATTTTTAAGACTAAAGCTGTGATTTTTAAAGTGGCAGATTATTTCAAGAGAAAAAGATAAAAAGATAAAAAGTAGCCTATCACGTGTCCGGTACTTCTAAATGTTTATCTACCAAGTTTCATGAAAATCAGTTAATTCGTTTAATAGTTATGGAGGAACATACATACATACAGAAAATATTCTAAAAATCGTCAATTTAGTTTCAGTATCATGTATAGAACCTATATACACGATATTTCTGAAAACAAATTAAATTACTCCATGACCGACCCCTACACATTTATTATTAGTAGTATTGATTGATTGATATATATTGATGATGATAATTGTTAGGTACAGTTATCGAAATAAGAGAAACACAAAGGGGTATGGGCAAATTAGTATAAATCGATATCGTAAGATCTGTCCGACAATATCGCTGTTAAGCTCTTTCGTCCCGCCTCACCTTGCGTTCGACAGATGGGCCGACGACGACGGTCTACTAGATGGAAGTGGCTACAGACGCCTATAACATAACAACAGCACTAGTGCTGCAAGTGTGCTGCCGACCATAGTAGGATTAAGGATAAAGGATATATAAGGAAGGGTTGTTGTAATGGGCTCTAGCATTCCTGTAATTCTATCATTAGGCTCTTGATTGCAGTCATAAATTTAAAAAACATTTGATTTTGTAAGTTTTGTATAACAAAATAAAGTTAAATAGAGATATACTTGAAAAAAATTGACACTTCGTCTTTAAAAAATAGCACAACACGCACCTTAGCAGGTTATTTAAAAAATGGCCTAATTAATCAAGATTTAAAAGTGGTACATACAACAAAACATTATGCTAAGTACTATTCTTTCAAATTTTCGAAGTGAAGTGACTGAACGATTTTCATATATATTTATACTCGAATTTAGATACGGTTGCAATTTGTGTAATGAATTAATGTAATTTAATCTGATTCTATTAATAGCGGAAGATAGTAATTATTGTGGTCCAATTATAACAGGTGATTGAACAGTAAGATTAGTAATTTGAACAATTATTGGGTTGTTGTTCATGTAATTATAGCACGAAACACGTTTGCAGCTCATTATTCGATTGATTAATTATAATACATTACAAAACTTAATAAGTATCAAGTTATTATTATTTACACGATTATTGTTATAAGAAAATTGAAACTTAGGTGTGCTTTGCATAAACTTATTTGTCTTTTGAACACACATTGCATAACATGACTAACATTATAATTAGGGAAATTATACATTTATCCCTTGTATAGTTAAGGGTTTGTATAGTTCAAGACAAATATAATGGTCATAAGCACTTAGCAGTTTTCTTACATTATCCTTACTTCCTTACTAATATTATAAATGCGAATGTGTTTGTTTGTTACGCTTTCACGCAAAAATTACTGAACCGATCACCGTGAAATTTTGCATACATGTTGTCTGGGACACCAGAAAGGACATAAATGATATATTTCATCGTTCAACGCGGACGAAGTCGCCGACACCAGCTAGTATTTTATAAAGTTACGCGGACGAAGAGTAAGTTAGAGTGAACCATCCACTAAGTTCAAAATGTTGAAATCTCAAAAAAAATTTTGGTTTGACGATGACAATTTGTAGTGTCAGAGAGTTATATAGTCATTCGACAGCTTTATATTGCTTAGTACATATCGCTGAAGCGAATATGGCATCATTATCAACACTCATGGTCGATTGAACACAAATCTAAATGATCCGCGACATGCACATAGTT